>VZTF01005441.1:497955-1146687 GCA_013397755.1 Cnemophilus loriae | reverse complement strand
GCCGCCGCCCGGCCCCCGCCGCCGGGCAGTCCGAGCTCCACAGCGGCGCCCGTCCGCGGCGCTCTCCCTGCGTCGGGGCAGGCAGGCACCCGCGCCGCGCTCGCTCGGTTTCGCGCACTCACGGCAAAGTTTGCGCGGAAACTTTCAATGCATCTCTTTTCCTGCGCCCCCTCTTCGCGGCGGCTGCCTCCGGCGGCTCCCCAAGCCAGGGTCGCCTCCCTGAGGGAAAGGGGCTGGTTCCGCCGCCGCTCGGCCCGACCCCTCTTCGCAAATCGGGGTGGCGGTGGCGGAAAGGACGAACAGAGCGTTTTCCTCCTGTCCTCTCTGTTACTGTCTCTCCCTCTCTCTGTCCACCGCTTAAAAAAAAAAAAATCAGAATAGTAATATATGGGAAAAAAAATAAAAGAAAAAAAAAATCCAAGCTGGATAGAGAGGGAGGGAACTGAGGCGTGGGAAGGCTCTGTAGGAAAGGGAGGAAAAAAAATCCCAGCGGATCAAAGTATAGGTGGGGAAAAAATAAATTAAACGAGAGGATAAAGCAAGGCGGCAAGCTAACAGCAGGTCCCGGTGCCCGGGGAGGGCTGCTCTCGCGGCGCGCTGTCCCCCGCCGGCGCGGCGTGCGCTCCTCGCCCCCGGCGCGGCAGCAGCCCCGCTCCGAGCACTCCAGCGGCGGCTCCGCGCAGCGCTCGCTCCCCGCGCAGCGCCCGCCCCACCGCCCGCCGCTCGTCAGCACTCTGCAACTGATCGCAGCAGCCACGGCGAGAGACGCTCCGGCAAGTCCCACCTCCTCGCCCATGACCCGGCCTTCTCTCCCCGCCCTCCAAGCTCCAAGCCGTAGCCCCGCGGCTCTGTACGCCGGAGCCGTAGCCCCGTGGCTCGCGCCTTTCGAGCCCAGTTCCCTGCCCTGCCTTTCCGCCGCGCTTTCTGCCATGCCGATAGATACATGTCCGGGTCAAAATTCACTTTGCCCGTGGGAATTGTTCCAAAGTCCAGCAGAGCCATTTGGGGAGGGGGGTGGCGGGGGACAAATTGTAATCACAGTCATCATCTGACCACCCCCTCAGGACTTGGCTTTTCAGATACAGTGATTTCTTAGCACCTCTGTGTTAAAGGGCTAAAGGAGCGTTATCCTCAGGGGCGGTTTTTTCCTCTTAACCCAGTGCTATTCTCCTGTGGCTCAAGGGCCTGCCTGTGCGGGCTGAGTGGTGCCCTGGTGTGCAGAAGGGTGTCATACTGAAGGGGTGAAGGTTTTGCCGGACAAAGCCCACTCTGCTTTCTGAGAAGGTATTGGAAGGGCAAAGAAGCAGCTTTGTCTCAGTGAGTTTGGCACGGGCATTCCCCAACTGAGCTACTTGGTTCCTGTCACACAGAAAATTTCTTCATGCAGCATACATAGTAACAATATGCATGTGTCAACATAGATCTTTCTCCTGCTTTCATCCTCCACGGACCTTATGTGGCAGATGGAGTGGAAGTCCACACTGACAGATCCCAGGGCTCACCAGGGGCTGGAGGAAGGGGTAGGGGGAAAAGACACTGAAGAAAGAAAAGGCTGTATTATCATTTAAAAGCAGGTATTCCAATGCTGTGCCACAGACTCATAGTGATACAGGCAAAGCACTGGCTCTATAGAGGCACCTGCTGGCTGAGAGAAACACATGAAACACCCCCCCCTCCAAAAAAAAAAAAAATAAAATCTTTGCTTTCAGTAGACTGGTTTGTCCCTTTGTTTAATTTTTAAAGATTTTGTGTCACCCCTCGGTGCAGTATGTGGGGATGTTGCCCAGGTCACACTGATTCTGAGGAAGGCTGGGTGATGAGTGACAGGTCTGCCTGAGCAAGGAGCAGCTCCCATCTGGCCCCTCCACTGCCCCAGCTGCAGGTCACACCCCACACCCCTTGTACCCTTCCATCTGGGTAAGGGCAGAAATCCAGCCCAGTTGAAAGCCTGATGGAGAATATAAACCCCTTCTTCTCAAGCGGAGTGGTGGGTGTTTTTCAAACGTTGCAAAATAATCCCTTTTCCTTCACTTTTTCTGTAATTTTTTAAACAAATTTTTGCAGAGGGTTTCTGAAGAAATAAATACCCATCCAAAATAACTGGAGTTCCCCATATTCAGGATGCAATTGCCAAAAATGCCTTCCAAGAGACAGGGAGAATTCAACCTCCCCCAGGAAAAAGAGGGGATATTTCATTAACTGGAGGTAAAGCCAATTTAAAGTTCCCGGAGGCAGGAACCGCTTCCGACTCTGTCCCAGTTCGCTGTGAACAGCTCCCTCTTTATGCCAGGCCTCTGCACCTCAGACCAGCAGCAGGCAGATTAACTCGCTCAATCCTTTTATTTGGTGGAAAGTCTTAGGTGCCTTTTTCCCTCCTGCTAGATGAGCATTCTATGAATGAAGGTAGCTCTACTGCAAATAACTTCCAATTCTAACACTCCTCTGGATGGACAAAATCCCTTCAGCTGCTGCTTTGAGGAGAAATCCCCACAGAAACCTCACAGAAAACATTAAATCCGTGAGTGGCAAGGGGCAGCCTTATCTCCATAAAGCTACAATGTACTGTAAATAATGTCCAGAACCCAGCTTCTAAAATTACCACTACGGGATTGCTCATCTCGTTTTATGTTTCATCTAGATCCTGTGATCTTCCCACCTGCCAACATCCTGTTACCAGGAGAGCAGTGTATGTGAAGTTTGTGCAAATGGTCATGTACTTGCTGAATTCTGGCACCAGCAAGGACATTCATGTGTCTTCCATGTTAACTTTACACCATAATAAATACTGGCATTGCTATAGAATCTGCAGTGTTCGTGCTAAGCACTACTCACCAAAAAAGCAAATCTATCTGTGTCCTGGCTACGCTTCTTTATTAGCCTTGTTATCACTCCCATGCCCGTGGCCCCTGAGACAGGAAGAAAGACAGCATCAACAGGCAGGATTTTAAATATGGAATACCTAAAAGCACGAGCCCCATGTTTAGGAACTTAAGGAAAGACGCGTGATTTGCAAAGAGGCAGGGTGACGACTTATTTGGAGCTGTGAGACGCTGAGAACTTTTAAGAATAATTTAGGACTTCATCTTGCAGATTGAACTCAGTCAATGCTTTGGCATTGACTTCAAAGGGCATAAGACCAAACCTTATTTAGGGGCTCAAAATACAAAATTAGGAGCCTAAATTTAGGCATCCATATTTTAATACCTTGACCTGTGTTAGTAATACCCTTCATCTAATCCCTGTATTTAACCTGAAAAGAGATGAATGTCAGTAACTTTTTACTGACTTGCCTAAGAGAACCTGTGGCAAGAAACGCATTACCCGCACTTCGTTTATTTTTAATCCCCTTTCTCAGGTCCCCAAAATCACAGCCGGAGCAATGTTAGTGGAGGAGCTCAGACCCACTTTGAAACTGGAACAGGAAATGTGAGAAATGTGGACATCAAAAAACAAATTAAACAAAACAATATTTTCTTAGTATTCCATCTTGTGGGCAAGTCTGGGGGGATAGTCCAAATTAGGAGAGAAGTCAGAGAAACAAAGAGTAATTTTAAGCATTTTAGTGCCAGAGCTATTTCTTAACACACAGCTCACTCACTGATTTCAAATATAGTCCCTCAGCGCTGAGCACGGAGGACAGCACAAGAAAAATCAACATCTTCATACGGCCTTCTAGTAGATACGGAAAAAAGACCAGAATGGAGTGAACTGTTGAGAGAAGCAGCCAGATGAACTGATCCTAAACATCCTGAGGTGTTTCTTTCCCTGTAAGAAATCATGGGGACACAAGATGCAGTAACCAAGCTATGGCCAAGTTGGCTGCAATGGTCACAAAACGGTGAATCAATTAACTGCATGACTCTTATTATTGTGACTATTTTTGTGTCGGTTCCACTAACAGGGAAGGGAGCAGCTGTAGGTATAACAAAAGGTTGGTCCTCTGAGATGCTTTGCCGACGCTCCCTCTGCTGTGATGTAAATAGAATACATGTGATGGGTAAGGGCAACGCTCAGCTCGGATCTGCAAGCATTAGAGATGCCCATGCACCACCCACTGGCAGTTTCACTTACCTCTGTCACTCAGGAGTTTCCCAAAGATCTTCAGCTTCTGGAAAGAGAGAAAAATGCTCATGAATGCACAGCACCATCACTCATTCTGTCGTCCTGGGTTGATTTTGTCCCCTGGACACTTTCCCATAGTCACTAATCACATCATGTTATGAAGAGTTGCATCCCTTTCCTTACTCTTTGTCTGTTTTCCTGTCACTGACCAGATCTTTGTATCATCGTTTTGCAGCAAGCAGCAGAGGCAGTGACAAGTGAGTGGAGGTAACAGGACAGGTCCTCAACCATCAGCAGGATTGTTTTAACATCTACAGAGAAATCAAGAAACTCTAAACAACTCTTCCTGCCAAAACTATATGTAATGTCAGCTTAAGGGTACAGCCATCTTGACCCTGACTTATATTTCCCTGGCTAATAGATCTGGTAGGAATATACACACACAGTTATTGTGATAGTACTTCACCTTACACTTACATCACATTCCCTGGAGAAGTATCTGATGGGGCAGCCTTACTTATTAAATCATTTCCTGGAGGGGAGAGTTCGTTTGGGCTCATTTATTATCATTTGTCCTGGAGCTCATATTTTACATTCTGAGCATAAGGAGTGGGTGTTATTCATGGCTATGGGTCTAAGAACCAAAGGCTAATTTCAGGAAAGCTGTTCTATTGTTTGAGGTTGATCACTTGATGTTTGTCCCAGGTGCTAGACACATGTTGCTTGCTGAAGGAGATATGGCTTGATCTCAGATTTCGACATTTTGGTAACTACCAAACAAAAATAAAACTAAACTCAAATATGCCTATCCCTCCCCTGCAAATCAAGTGGCATCTAGCAACATTGACTTGAACAATAAATAAATCTATTCAAATCAGAACTACCTCACTAAGGCACCAAACGAGTACAATAACAGAGACACAGAAGTTGGACAGTCCTCTGTATTATGCAGTCCTCTGCAAAGACAAGCAAATGGGACTTCAGTCCAGAGGAACCCACAAAGCATCTATTCTGCCTTCCATGGGCCTCAAAGTACCCCCAGCACCTCTCACCACACTTCAGAGCTGTAGCAAAGGCCAAATACCACAAACATAACTCACCACAGAAAGAGAAGAGGGCAAGGCTCTCTCTAAAGTCCTGGCAGTGTCAGGCTGTGGTTTGCATCAGTGCCCCACACAACTATCAGCACAACTAGCGCCAAAGAGAAAGGTAGCAGTGGTGTCTATCTGATCCAGGAAAAACTCTCTCCTGCCCATAGATCTGACAGTCAGAATAAATGCTGGGGACACAGGGACAAGATCATGAGCACACTTTGCCACAAATCATGTCTTTTCTCTGGCCACTCACTCACCAGTGCTCCTCTCGAAGGAAGAAGTTGCATCAGAAACCCAGAAGCCTCCTTCTCCTTCAACGGCAGGAGAAGCCCCTCCTGCCTCCCTTCGGGAAGTGTGCCACCGAAGGCCTGCCACACGGCATGGTGCCAACCAGTGCTGGCCCAATCTCCTCTCGTCTGCTTGGTGAGACTCAAAAGCCCCTCTGCAATGAAAGATGGGGGGGTGGGTAGGGGTGGGAAGTAAAACTTCCCTAGAGTGAAAAGCCAGGTAGCAGCTACTGGCTGCTATTTGTGGTTCCCCATCCCAGGGTACCAGAGGGACGTGAAATGTGTATGTGCCAAAACAATACCTGTGCCTCTTCCCCAGTAATTAGGGTCTGAGGTAGGGAATCTTCCCATCCCCAAACACCACGTCCCCACAGGTGACTGTAGACCTCCTTCCTTGTACCATTTCGTCCTCCCACCCGTTTTCCCACAAGTAACTTGTAATCATCCCAGTTTCACCTCCGCAAATGACTTGGGACTTGATCTCTTCAGGAAATCCTGCCCACTCAATTGTGCGGGCTATAAACCCCAAGCAAAGGATGCTTCAATCAAATCTGCAGCTGGATGCCAGTTAAATATTTTCATACTTATGCTAGATTATTATCTGATGTGTAAACCACAAACCATATATAAAATTGCAAGGCTTCCATCTCAGAGGTATATTAGTGTCTGGCTCTACACTCTAAAAACATGCAATGTTTTTAAAATAACAGACCCTACAAATTGTTTTGGATAAATGGAAATTTTATAACTTTTTTCAATTGCAATTTACACAAGATTCTGTTTCAGTTTTGTGAGGATCTTAAGTAGAGCATATTGAATACAGTTCAGTGAGCAATTTCATGAAAGCACATTGGGTTGGTCAAAGCAGGGGAGTTTTCTTAAATTCCTTCTGTCTTTAGACTCCACAGATGCCCACACACCTTGGTGGCTGTCTGCCCAGAACCATACCTTCACACCCCAGAAAAGGTTGGACAATACCCCAACTAATTAAAGATCAAAATAAGGGCAAATAATCTGTTAGAAGGCTCCTAAATTCTCCAGCTCTCAGTCTCCTGAGAGAGCTTCTCAGCTCTGGAACTGAAATGCAGGGTGTACAGCATTTCTTGAGAAGAGAAGCTGAGAGAGAACCTTCCTCATCCTTGGGCAAACTCATCGGCCTCCTCCTTGCTAATTATAATTTATGAAATTATTTTTTCCTCTTAGCATTTCAAAACTGAGTTCTGAAGCCAAATCTTGGAGGAAGGAACTTTGGTCCAAAATAGCTTCAACTTGAGACAACAGTTCACTACTGTCAGTTCTGGGAAAACTTCACTTACACCAGTAGGACAAAATGTAGCCAAGGCTTAGAATGCCTGAGATGTCAGAAAAGCCTCCTTTCTTACAAATACAATATTCATAAATAAAACTACTTTTGAAGAAGATTGGCAAAATCTGAATTGGGTAATAGGTTTTCTGATGTCACCAATTCACAGAAAGGTCAATATTAAAAGCCCAGATGATTTAAAACAAAAAACATAGAGGCAGCTACTCATACAAATGCCATCCATCAACAAAATTAAGTTCAAACATATGATCAGTTTCGTCATTTCCAGCTTATTTTCTGCTCATCTGAAAAGAAGTGGTTTTTCTGGAACTAAACTATAGGTCAAAGAGCATAGCTTTTGACATCTACAGTTTGATAGAGAAGTTGCTTTTCAGTATTATCTGTATTCCCAAATATACAGTATTAACTCTTTCAAAGGCCAACAGACAGAGGAAGGGATGTGAGTTTGTAAATCACCAGTGAGTCTAACATATTGTCTCTATCCTGGTAGCTGAAAACACAGTGCAGGTTTACCCCCTCCCCTTCCTGAATATTTCACAAGAGCTGAATTGTGGGTGGACAAGCATCCATCTGTACTTGTGTTGCAGGACAGCACAGGACCATCAGGCCAGTGCTCCAGACCTTCACAGGGCAGTGTTCTCTCTCGCCATTACAATGTGAGGCAGCAGCAGTCATGAAAGAGCAAACCACTTCCCTAGCAAAGGAAAATCCATAGCCCTTGCTCCAAAACCACTTGCTGTGGGGTACCTAACAGTTTGTCTTCCCTGAAAGTGACTCATAAAACAGCTCTTACAGAAATGCATTTATACATGGATAGTCCATGTCCCGAGCCAACCAGCTTGCACATACAAGAGAAGCAGGCCAGTTAAAATAAAGTTTCCCTCACCACTTTAGAAACAGCAGCGTGCAATTTCTTTCCATCTTCCTTTCTCATTTACACACTCAGAAGTAGCAGAAGCCCCAAAACACTCTCTCTACCCTGAACTAAATAAATGTTTAAGTCACTTTACCTTTTAATGCTCATGGCCCTGAAGACTGGATGGCAAAAAGCCCCTCCTGCCCATCCAAAATATCTTTATGCCACAGCTGGAGTTGTGTGCCATTAGTTTTGGGGAGGTCCATTTTTACGTCTCCCAGTCCCATGTACAGTGCTGTGCTGGGGACCTAGGACACGCCTGACACTGGGACAAGACAACTGTTCTCTGAGGCAACATCCCAGGTACATGTCACTGGCTGGGGACCAGGGCTGTCAGCAAAACAACTTTTGCTTTACTCAACATCAGCTCAGTTAGGCGAAATAACATGAGCTGAATTCCATTTTCAAAGAAAATGATTGCACAAACCGGTGCTATCTGTGAAAACAAATAATTAAGCAAACGAAACCAGGCAGGAAACTCAATGCAGGAATAAGTGTGTTTCATGAAGCGCCATGCCTAGCTAGCTAGCCTGGCTCTGGAGACCAGCAGTCCTGTCTCTGACATGTTTGCTCACTCTCCTCTTTGCACACTGACACAATTCACTGCATTTCACTTGGGGAGTTTGCTTTGATCTTTCGTGGTACTCAGCAGAGGGACCCTGCAATGGTGAATGGCTCCAGCTGCAAAGCTCTGCTGAAGCACTGTTTGTTCCTGTGATTTAGCTGGCCTTTTCTGTTTGAAAGAAAGGTGGCTTTAAAGTCCTTGAAGGGAAGAGGTGACTTCTAGAAGAGAAATAACCTACTTGTTCTGTACTTCAGTTCTTTCACTGTTGAACATACCCGCTGTGCATGTACCCTTGTTCCTGCCCTTCCTGGGGCTGTGAAGAGAGGTCTGAGCACACACGACTGGGCTGGGCAGAGTGCATGATGAGAAGATGATGCAGAGTTTGCTAGAGGAGGTGCTGGTAGAAGGTCGGTAGCTCCTCACCCAAGGGGTGGTGCCTGGAGGATTCCATGGGAAGAGGACAACCTTTCAGTTCACTATGTAACAGCACCTTTGATGCAATAAGAGACATTGAGAAGACCAAGGGCTACCACCTTGAAGAATGAAGTGGTTGCCAAGGGAGGTGCCTTCTTTAATAACATGCATTCTTGACCCAGGTGCAGACCATGTGCAGACTGGCCTCACTGCTGGACAGCATCCTATGTGACAGAGAGCTGAGGCTGGTGGCTGGGGTCTCATGCCAGGTTTCAGTCAAAAGCACTTGCCTTTCATTTTGTTCCAGACTGAGCAGTGTAAATGAAAGAACTACATCAGCCAGCGCCAACTTCATCCAGTCAAAAGTTTGGCAAATGAGTATGAGTCAAAATTCATTAAGCAGCTGCTGAAGTTGCCTGAGCTGGCTGCGTTTTTCTTCAACAATGTACATATGTGCTTCAGAGAGCAGCTATTGGGTCAGCTACCTGTTCTCCCATGTCCAGGGCTCATTCTGGCAAGGGGAGGACCGGGAGGATCATGCTGGTACCGCTCTCATGGCATCCCACCTCCATATCTGGACATGTGGGAGAACGAAGGCCTCTGATGGGGTCATCACTAAGGCAGGCTCCCAGTGCAGGAGTGCAGGATCTCCTCAGCAGCCATAGCCCCATAGCAGAAACCAGACAAGAATCAGGATGTGGGCCACATGGATATCCCTGCACACTAATGGAAAACAGTTAGACAGAGGCACCCAAGCACACAGCTGAAGCCAGCCAGCACATCACCTCTGTGCCTTCTTTCAGAAGATGGACTGTGCTCTGTCATTGTAGACATTTTAGGGACAGTCACCTGCTGGCAAACAGGAAAAAACTATCCAGGGTGGTTTATTGCTGGCTGCTTCTGTCCTGAAGGCACCAAAGCATGTCCAACTCCAAAGCACTGCAGGATTAAGACCAAAACAGTCAGCTGCATCTCAGAAAACTGATACATATTTTACTCTGACCAGCACTGGTCATGCCTAGGCTAACATGGAAGGTGACCCCACAAGAGTTGCACCCACCTTTGTGAGCAGAACGGAGGCAGAGTCGGATAGAAAGGGTCAGGATGGACCTTCCAAAACACTTTCCTCTGGAGGAAATTCATTCCCTATTGGTACTCTGTGCTAGAGCAAGGCTACTAACTACAGAACTGAAAATTAATTATTGATTAGTTAAGAGAGAAATGAGCGTGACTCAATGTGATTTGTTACAGGCAAACAGAATAAAGTCCAAACTGCTCATATACAAACCTGGAGGTTTAAAAAGGCCAGTTTTCAAAGTGGAAAACAGTTCAGCTTTGAGCTAAATGAGATTGGAGAGAAATGCAAGCCGAAAAAATGGAATAGTTAGGAAAATGAATATTTTAATTGGTGCTGAAATATGATAATGGAGAAAGAAGGGTGGTTTGGAGGGAAAATAAAGCAATAATTAAATATGTAGATGTTGGTGTCTGTATGGATTTGTGTATATGTAGATATGGGGGGAAGAGAGAAACTAGTAGCAATAATTAATGTAATTTAATTGGCTGCAACTGTATAAAATTGATACGGGGAGTAAAAGCACATGAAGATATCTGTGAACAGGAGATTTAAGGGCAGTAAGACAGCTTTTTTAAGCAGAGTAAAACCAAAGGAGATCAAAAACTAGTTCTAGACAATTACTTCCAGTGGTACTACCAGTGAAATAATTATCTTATAATGATACAGGGAAGAGCTGTAGCCAACAAATATGACTGTTGTAGCGTTTGGACAGTGATGACACATATTTTCTTCCCAAAACGGACTATGGAGTTTTTTACAAATGTAACAGAAGCGTAAGAAACCTGAAGGCAGTGATTTAGATTGAACACACACAAAAACCCCTACCTGTGAAGCACTAAAAAGAGCTGTTAGGAAAAGATTCTGAGGGGCTTCGATAAGTTTGAGAAAACAGATTTCATATGCCTAGGAATAAGGTGTCACTGTACCAATATTACTGTGATTAAAACCAGAATGTTGGGTGGCACCGCAGCAAGATACACAGAGAGCTGGTGAAGCCTCTATTCCTGAGCTTTTCAGCTAGGAAGAACTAATTCAAGGGGATAGTATAATTTGCATCAGTGAGTCTAGATATATAGAAAATGGATCAACTTGGTATAATGACAGCTTTCATCAGTGAGATGATGTTTTGCTTGTCAAGTTTGCTTGACAGAGTTAAAAGGGTTGATGCAATTTATTTGACTTCTTCAGGCCTTTTGAGTTCATGCCATAGAATGATAGAAAATATGCACAGGTCTTATTGAAAGGATTAAAAACTGGATAACTAGTAGGTCTTGGGAAGTGATACTGTAAGTGAAGAGTCACTGATAGTTGGTGCTTTTGGCCCAGCTCATTCAAATCCAACTCAAAAAGGTGTACAAAATGATTCCTGCTGAAGTCTGAAGATAGTGTAAAGATGCAGTTATTAAGTGATGAAGAGGATGTCTTTGGTGCAGAACAATACAAATTACATGGGCTCATGCAAACATGATGTACTTTAATGCAGAAATGTACGACTCAGCTGTAGCAGAATGGAGGAGTCCTCCTGCCAGAAAGATTTCTACCCAAGCAAGCCAGAAATCTGGAGAGGACTTGGAGGTCATGAAAGTATCTGCCAGAGTGAAATACAGTGTCAAGGGTAATAAGATCCTGGGCTGCAAAACAGGAACTATTAAACAGGAAAAGGGTGGTTGCATTATGCCAGCCTTTAGCACCAAGAAAACTGCTGCTGGGAGGAGTCAGGAGGGTGCTGAAAAGAGCCAGAGGATGACTGCAGCACTGAAGAAGATGCCATGGAGAAGGGTCACCATGATGTAGCCTGTTTTTGGATGAAAGAGAAGGTCATGGGTGATTTGGTAACGGCGTACAAGAGTCTTATACTGGAGACAGAATGCAACAACAAGGTTCTCCTTGGTTTAGCAGTTACAAATATTGAAAGAGCCAATGGGAGGAGACAATGCAAGGAAATCTCGGAGATCAGAAATGAGGCAAAAATACAACTGAGGAAAATTACAAGAAGCTCTGGTTGATTTTTTGAAAACTGGAAATCTATCTAGACACCTTTCTAGAAAAGAGCATGTTTCTCCTTATCTGAAACAGGGACAAACTCAGGAAGTTTCTTTGTCAGGTGTTATACAAGTCAGATGAGATGGTCGCCACAGTCCCTTCTGACCTATGCTTCTGAATCTATTATAGAAGTTGTATTCTGCAGCTGTATTTGTTGCTTGCTCTGATTGCAATAGGGATTCACACCTACCTGCTGGTCAGTCAGTGCTATTTCTCCACATCCAGTAGTGATTCCCTTCCTGACAGCCTCTTCTCCTTCTTCATTGCTGTAGCCAGAAGCAGCAGTCTGCTTAATCGCCTTCCCTCTTGCTTTCAACAAGGCTCAAACTCTCACAGGCCACTCCTGCCTCCCCACCGCTCCATTCCTGTCCTGGTGTCCCCAAGTCTCCGCATTCCCCCAACCCTAGTCCTACTGTTCAATCCCAAGAGAAGTCTTTGGAAGAAGACCCTCCGGATGCCTGGGCAGATGCCTGTGTCTCTCTCTTCAGCTACAGCGAGCAGCTGTGTCACTGCCTCAGACTTGAGTCACGGACAGTTTGGAGGCGGCTAAAGGCAACTTTTGAGCAGGTAAAGGAACTCCCTTGACGATCAACTTGCCCACGTCATACTCCAGGCTTATGGGAGAGCGGGGAAGGGACCCAGGGCAGACTCCCGTCTCGTGCACCGGCATTCACACCCTTGCAGCGTTTTTGGTGGGCTGGCCAGCTTTTCCCCGAGGAGCGAAGCGCCCGGCTTTTCGTGCTGCCCACACTCCCCCCTGCTGGTCGCAGCGGGCTGGGCGCTCGCAGCAGCCTGCCCCATCTCTGACTCCATCCGCTTTCTGCCTACTCCAAATTCTGAGGGTAAAATACCGCAAAAGATCACAATGGCATCTGCTCCGATGCCTTGGAGGTATGTGGGATTAAATATTCCTCACCTACGTGTTTCGACAGTGCATGAGTTTCAGCCTGGATGAGGGGAACAACCAGGAGTGCCTCTTTTTGGCTGATGCTACAAATTAAAAATGCCCTTGTAAACACAGGCACCTGAGCCAAAGAGGTCTCTGCCTGCAAATGCCACCATAGGAAAGACTCAACAGCACCAAAGGAGGGCCACTGGGCAGGTGTGTGAACAGGAATATCATTAACGCCTTGCATGACTCACAGCTGGAAGTGGAAGTGCAATCCCATTACCTGTGCCCTCTGACAGGACGGTCATAACCCTAGCAGAAGGAGATCGCTAAAAATTAACTTATTAGTATTGTTGTCGTTGTTATTCCTAAGAAGCCAGATAGATGATTCAAAAATGGCCTGTCCCGTTCTGACAGCTACCTCTGAAGACAGGACTTTTCTGCTGAAGATAGGGATTAAGGAGAAAAATGAGTGGAGATTTCCATTTCTGAGATAGCTGGTAATAATTAACATGCAGCTAATGGAAGGGCATGTTAGCTGGGCTTCCCAGGGAATGTATTCTAGCTGCGAGAAGATAGAAAAATTCCAGAGTGAAATGCAACTGGCCTTGCACCTCATATTTCTTGTGCTCCCCAGATCCCATCAGGCCATTAGAAGGCCTGACCCTGAGCTCACTGAAGCTACTCTGAGCATTTTCTTTGTGTGTAGAGGACTTTGTGGCAAGGCTGCTAAACTCCAAAGATGAAAAACAGGATTATACTCCAGCTGGAGAAAGCTGAGGCTCAAGAAACCCATGGGATACCTCCATCTCTCTGGCAATATCTTTTTGCCAAAATAAGACTGTAACTCTTTCTGAAGTTCCTCCTCTACCCCAACCTACTCTCTCTCTCAGAATTTGGTTCATGTGGAAAAATGCATCTCAGGCTTTTACACAAAAGGACCCAGATATGCCTACCGACACAACAGGCCAGCGTGTGACCCGGTCTGTGGGCTGCACATCAACACAAACCACTCTGAATAAAGCAGTAAGGGAGCACAGACTTTGCTGTAAAAGGGACAGAACAGCCCTACCAGCAATAGGTTAAACTTTTACTATACCTTTGGCCTATCTGGTAAGGAGTCCAGCGCTGATTTCCTCTGTAGTAGGACATTTCTCATACTGTTAACCCACAAAACACTACCAGTTTTCAAGCAGGGAAGTTAAGAGCAATTTTTCCCAACAACTGGGACTAGGCACATTTATATACAAAGAGCAAAAAACCACCATCAGTTTGTGTTATTGTTTAGTACTGCATATGCAGCAGGAATAGCTCAAGATAGTTTAAGAAAAAATAGTCATACAAACATATAGATTTTAGGGTATTTATGAGTAAGGAAGGACAGATAAGGTGGTGTAAGAAGACAAGAATATGAAAAATTTTGCCCAAGGCAGTTGAGAGATTGAGGAAGACATGTATTTGAATGAGAAAGTTTTGAACATCAGATGATCTCCAAAGAACGTTAGTATTTCTTCTCTCCATCATAAACACAGAACAGGGGGAGGGGAAAGAACATGCTGAAATCTTAACTCACATTACAGCATATAAAAAAATGTCTCACTCCATGCAATTACTTGCAGCTCTGTACAGGCAAAGACTCACATGGGAGAGGGGACGGAAGGTCCATTAGTAATCACAAACCCCAATGTCCTGTAATTGCCATCCAACCTTTAAACAAAAAGTCTTCACAATTTTCCAACCATAACCATAATTCTATTGTCTTTGCTCCTGGGTCCCTTGGCTCACAGTTGCAAGACCAGTCATGCAGAACGCCAGGTTATAATTGTGATACCTGGTGGAGACAAAGAGAAAGTCCACCAGGGAAAGATAAATATTGTTCTATAAAGATCACCAACCAAATCTACTCAAATTCCAGAAGACAAGAATTGTTAATAATTTCCTGCTCAAAGTGGCCAGCCCTGGCCTCTCCTGCAACCTCTTGTTCCCATGAAGCTAACATTTTTGAATAATAATTTAAAAAAAAAAAATACCGAAAACTAAAGCAGTTTTCCCCTGGGTAAAACTTCTGTCCCTAATTTAGCCAGTGTTGGCTTCAGGCCATCACACTTTTTTCTTCTCTAGTGGGTCATACTGTGCATTTGGAGAAATGCAGCTATGTCTGAAATGCTCACACACTTTATTTTAAGCAAAACACAGTTTCCATCCACCTCGAAAAGACGTAAGTATTCAGTATGTAAAAGCTACCCATTCATCTTACCAGAGTGAAAACTTTTTCAGATGTCCCTGGAGAACAAAATAACGATAAATGAATTTTGAAGTAAATTCTGTCTTTTAAGGGCTGACAAAACACTTTGACTGCAAATACGCAGAATCACTCTCTGGAAATGTTATCTAGCAGTGGACTCCAGCACATTCAGACTCTCTCTCACACTCCAGTAGCTGGAAGTTTATAACTCTGGTGTTATTTTCAAGCATTTCCAAGACCCTTTTGGTTTGGTAATATATTCTCTTCATTTAGAGAAAATAATTTGCAAGTGCTGCTTTCCGGCTCTTCTGGTTCAGCAGAGCAGCTGTGGAAGTGATTTTCCTCCTAAGAAGACCTGTAAACTCTCTGCATCCCAGAGCAGGGAAAACAGGACCAGTCGTTGCTAGAACAGCCTTGTATCATGGTCTGCAAAATATCTGTAGCCATGACCACTCCTCGTGTCAGAGCTGAGCTGCCTGTGCCTGCCTTGTGCTTCTTACTCTCAAAACTCCCACCCAGAGCATTTCCCTCTGTGCTATCCCCACAGGAGCCATCCAGCTATGAGAGACAAAACTGGTTCTGCTCACCAGAAACGTGGCATTTTGCTTATTGCCATGCACCAGGGAGAACTGGGAACCAGATCCAAGGGAGGGCTTGCGCGGTGGGCATTGGAGGTCAGTAAGTTATCGCTTTATTTGTAAACATGAGAAAACTTCATCTGGAGTCAATAAAAACACAGAGTCCCGTGGGGCCATTTTCCTGGGTCAAAAGCAATAAATTCAAAGAGCTCATCCTTACAGAGAAAGGAAATTGGCAAAGAACAGCTGCATAATAATATGTTACATTGTATATCCACAGGCCCTTTGATCCCTGGATATTTACAAATATTAATGAGTCATGCTTCTCAAGCACCTTTTTGGAAGGTATCATTAGACCATTTTCCAGATGGGGAAACCCACAGGAGAAAGAAGTGATCCTTCCATAGCCACACAGAGCGTCTGTGACACAGCCAAAAGCAGAAACCAGATATTCTTGCTTCCAGTCCTTTGTTTTTAATTATAGCAACATTCTTCCTCTCATATTTTATGCTGTATTTTATAACAAGTCATATATGAATACACCTATGTAGGACATTTGTTGCTGGTTTATTTTCCACCAGTCACACTGGTATTTTACTCCTTGCACTAAATGAATTTTAACTGACTCTATTACAGCAGAAAACTCAGTAATAAATATATACTGTGGTCACGCAGAGGGCGTTGCTCACACGAAATAGTAATTGCCTTTACAAGCAGCAACAGGACACTGAAAATTTAAGAACATATGCATCTTTAATGTTCAAGAAGGAAATTTTAGGAAAAGAACTAGAAAAATGCATCTATGCATATGAGTGAATACCAAATAATGTGTTGTGCTGTCTTGGACAAGTTCAGCGACTCTAAAGCTGCAGTATCTAAGGGACCAAATTTAAAGAGATAGAATTCAGTGTCTATTGTTTTGATGGAAGAATAGGGGTAGAAAAGAAAGAAATTTAAAAATCGCAGAGTATTCTCAAGTATGTGAGAAAACAGCTATCTGTAGGCTGCTTTGTTCTGGGGGATCTGATAAAAAAAGCAGTCTTCTTTGGTGACACACCACCTAGAATTGCTTTTTTGCTCCTATTGTGGAAAAACAGGACAGTTGTCACTGGATGACCTAAGCCATAGTGGCTCCATGTTCCTCTCGAACACTGAAGCATTACATTTTCTTTTAATTTTTTCCTTTATAATTTTTTTTCTTTTTTTCTGTCTTTGTTTTTTTTCCCCAGAATATGTAGATCCTTTGCATATAATAGGTCACGTTTTAAAGCCAGAGCACTATCATAGAGTTTAGGCTAACAGGATAACTTCATTTACATACAGGGCCAGGACTTATTAGCTCATTCCTACAAACTGTATCAAAACATTCAGATCCTCCTGGCTTCTCCCTCTGAAATCTATAAATTCTTCCCACCAAATCCATAGATAAGGGGATGAGCCAGGTCTTTGCATCCATTCTGATCCTTACTGGCCTTGAAGTGGTGTGGAAATTTGATCACGTTATAATTTTCTCCCTGGATTTCTCTTCAGCTTCACTCTTCTCTGCACTCACCCCTCATTTGGGTGTTTGTCCTTTCAAGAAAACAAAGTAATTGCTCTGGATTTTACCAGGGGACATTTTGCTGGTGGGATAAACCTGTCCAGATGTTGGCATTTACATCAGAGCTAGACGTCTAGACATACTTTAGCAGTCAGCAGCGAGAAACAGGCATTCTGGGACATGGGTAATCTCATTTTAAGGTAGATGTTGAAAAGCGCTCAGATGAACCAAGTCTTGGAAGTGCCTATCTCTCTCCATTGGCTATAAAGATTGCCTGGAGCAGAAGCTCAAACATAAACATCAAAAGTTAAGGGAGATGAAAGTGTATCATCCTCAAAGTGCCTAATAGAAAGGCACTTCAGTAGTCACTGGGCTTTGGGTCTTTGTAGTGCATGAAGTAATATCTATGTGTTTTCCATGATGTGATCAAATAGCAACAGCAAAGAAGGAAGAGTATTTTCTATGAAGGAATCACGACCCTTTAGTCCTTTTTTGAGGTATCAGCTCACATGCCTGAAGACAGCCAGGCTTAAGCCTCAGCCTCAAACCCAGCAACTTCAGTTTGAGTATTTCTGCTGCCATCAATGGAACCAAATTGCCTTGTCTCAGCAAGAGGAAGAATGACTTTACAGCAAACTTCATTCAAGGGAAGAGCTGCTTATCTGGCATCACTGAGCAGATGCAGTCTTCCATAATGCTAGCTCATACGTCCCCAAAGTAACGTGAGGCAAAATACTTAATTGTCTCTAAATTTATATCAAAAATGTGTATCAGCTCAGTTGCCTTCATTAGCACAGCGTGCACCTTATCACCAGTGAGACCTCATTTTGTCCATCTCATAGAGGAGGCCGCACTCAGACTCCCCCAAGAGTAGACATTGCAATTACTACCTGCACTGATGATGCAGCCAGAGACAGACAAGAAACCCCAGATAGCAGGCTTTTAGTCAAGCTCATAATCACAAAATACTCTCATATTTAGACACCAGAATAATTGCAATGCCAATATTATGATAGGTGGTAGAATGAAGCTCAAAAGCCTTGACACCCTCCTTTCCAAACCAACCATTTCTTCATGTTTTTCATACAAGAAAACAGACAAGCACTGGTGCATATTCTTGTTTTTTCCTTTCTTTAGTAGCAGGGCTGACTGTCTCTTTATCCATATTCCTTTCTAAATTTAGCTACATTCACACAACGTCAGCATCTCAACAAGACTATTAAAGACACCAGTATCACTTCATAATTTCAAAGCCTGGTTTGTTGTGGGGAGTCTTGTTGCCCAAAAGCAAATTTTCCAAAAACGCCTGAGCAAAGAGGAAGGTTTTTGTGAGTTTCATGCTCCAAACGACCTTCCTAATAATGTGGAAGTGCCAGGGAGATTTTGTACCCTGAATGATCTTCTGCTCTACAACTATTCAACACTGCTTTAATTTAACTTGTGTCAAAGGCCTCGTGGAGTTCAAAAAGCTATCCACAGTCCTAGTTCTTCTGCCTTTCAGACAGTCTACTGTTAAGGAGTAATTTCCCTGCACTCTCTCTATGTGTTATGAACTAGGATTGTTTTTCTCAGTTTTGTTTTTCTTGTTCTCTAGGAACACTTATTGGCAGAAGTGTCTTTGTTTCTTAGAAGTTCATCAGCTCTTGCCATCTGTTTCTCCCATGATGTCACTGCTGTCACTTTTGCCTCATCGCTATTTCCACGGCAATCAGTCAGAATTGGATGCCTTGAATGTCTGACCTCCACTAGGAATTAAAAATCAGAGCACAAAGGATATGAAGAAAAAAATAAAAGGATAATGGGAATCAAAACCGAGGAAAAACAATCGCTCAAAATCACTGATTGCGTCTAAATGTGATTCTTCTGCTAAATTTCTGAATTACAGCATCGTATTTTAAGAATGTTTTAAACTTTGCCTCCAAAGAAAACGTGTTTGAATTTATAGACATTAAGAGGTAGATATTTAACAATGTTTTCATAGCATTTTAAAAGGAGTGATTTCTTCTCATTTTCATACTCAGACTCCTATAACCTGAAAATCAAGACATGGTGTGTGAACTATTGGCACTTCTTACATCATAAGAAAGAGAAAACCATGTTGACTTTTAAGTTGAAGGACTAATTTCTTTTTCTTAATATTGACACCTAATAAAAATAGGAAAATAATAGTATCTTTGTTAACAACCGCTCTGTAAATTTAGACAGGATACCTCTGTAGGTTCTGAAACATACATCAAAATCAAGGAAAATGCCAGTGCAAAAACTTTGTTGTTTCTTTCTGAGAAACAGCAAATCTTTCCCTCTTCCCATTTTTCTTTCTTGTCCTGATTATACAATGTCAACAAACAAACAAGGCCATAAACTCAGTTGTATTTTCACTTGGCAGGGCACCTGTAGCATGCGCTTGGTCTTACATAAAACAGAGCTTTTCAGCCAGTTTTATTGCTCTCTCCAGTATCAAGATGCCCACAACATTCCAGCCAGGAGCTCTCCACTGCTTCTGGGGTTGTAACCATGCCAGAAATACCACTGCAAAAAGGAAGGCTTCCTTTCCATATACCAGAAATAATATTTTCCACAGATCCCCAGCTTGCACAGGTTAGTGTGACCACAGGCTTCTTCCTCAGCCCCCTGTAGTGTCTATCATGATGAAAGCTTTTGAAAATGCTTTGTACACTAAACTTCCTGGAGGCAACGGGAGGGCTCAGTGTGGCGTTCTGCAATCTGAGCATCCATCTAAGAGGCCGTGTTCCTCATGGAGTCCCAGCGCTGCGTATGCTGCATATCTGTGCTAGCAATTACTGCAAAGGGGTGCAGCTGAGCCTGATCTCAACACAGCTGAAGCTCAAGCACTGCCAAGAACAGAGTGTGTTCGGTGCTGTTTTAAGAAGTATGGCTTGTCTTCGTATGCAGGAGCTCTCCTTGTTCTCATTACCTCTCTTGAGTGCCAGAGTCCTTGAGGTAAGCAAGTGACCCTTCTCCTCCCTTGCTCACAGTGAAAACTGCTTGCCTCAGTTTGGAACCTCTTTTAGCCGGAAATTATCCCCTCTAGGTGTTTGTCTGCAACCCGGTACATCCCAGAGCATATATCCCTATATGTCTATCCAATGATCTCCAGAAGGGATATTCCCTCTTCGGTTGTGGAGATGTCTCTCACTATATCCCCAGTTTCATCTTCGGGTTGTTTCATTTGTCTTTGATTTTATCCTTTCACCATCCTAGAAGGAGATTCCTATTCTCTACATCTCATATTTGGAGATGGAGATGAATGAGTAAAGAGCTTTTCTTATGGATTATGTGTCTGTCTCATTAGTAGCATACCTATCTTGATGAATCAGGACAAAGAGGCTGTTCTGAATGGAAGGTTTATTTTTTTCTAAGTGAGGGAGAGAGGCTGTGGTGGAACAATTTTTGTGCTTGGTGATTGGCTAGTGTAAGCCAAACAGAGATAAAGGAGGATGTATTGTCATTGTATGGTTGTAATAACCCCTCCAGGTGGCCCTTCCCAGGAGTCCCATGTTCCTCTTGTACAGTCTCAAGCAAGATGCCCATCAGCGCCGCCCTCTTCTTCAAACACTACCTGAGCGTAACTGATCCTTTTCAGTAGTTATGAATGAACACACAAGTTCTGAAGGCTGAATCAAAGAGGGCCTCGGTAATCTCCAGCTGCATCGTCTGTTTCCACGTATGCATAATCACACTTTCCTCCTCCTCCATTTCACTCTGTCCCTCATCCTTGGTTTTAGCTTCCTTTTCCCTCATCAGTTACTCTCCATATCTCAATTTACCCTGGAAGACTCTCTAGCCATCTTGTACCATTCATCCTTACATTCCCCAGCCCTACCAGACTTAAAAGTTTAGGGCACAGATTTTTCCTCGTGCGTGCGAACAGCAGTGGGTGGAGTGGCTGCTGGAATCTTACTGGATCTGCAATATGGGCAGTGTGGTCTGTATGCACTTAAAAACAAAATCTTGAGGGAAATTCTGGAGCCAAGCTAAAATGTCAGGATTTTGCTCAAAAGGCCAATAGATCTGCAGTTGAGAAAATGAATCACTGGCACCAAACAAGATAAGGAGGAGATGAGGAAAGTTAGGCTGTTTGCCTAGAAGCTCTTCATACTAATCCTGGCCTCTGACTTTGTGACCTGACAGAGAGGCTGTTAATTTGCCTCTAGATGAAGAGGCCACTTCAGGAGGAGAAGTGAGGAAGAGAGCATTTTGGTTTTTTGCTTCACCTAGCCTGGCAATGGCCATTTCACTCTCAACTTCACTGACCCAAGTCTGTCTCATCAAAAGAAACCAGAGTTCAATGTCTATTCTGGGAAATACAGATGGGAGTGAAGTGAAGGTGGGGGGGGAGACCCGTTTCCATGGTTTCAAGCTCGCTCTTTCTCGATGTTGCTTCCCTCCTGTTACACAGATAATTTCTCCAGTTTCGAGGCTCAGGCACAGCTCTGCCTCCTGAGGCAAGGCAGGATCTTTCACACCTTGGCAAGTTATTCACTGAGGGACATGGCAGGGAAGCCAGTGGTCTCCTCCTGCTCATGTCAGGGCAGGCTCTACCATGTGTTGCACCCCAGCTTTCACTGACTTTTCAGATTGCTGCATCCCGCTGCATCCCACTGCATCTTCCTCCTTCTCTTCAAGCTGACCCTCACACAACTGAAATCTAGCTGGATATCTCCCTTGGCTGCTCTGAACCATGGGGATACCTCTACGATAAGCTGTAATCTTTCTCTGTCTTTCTTTCCCCAGGACAGGAGGCTTATTAAGTCCCACTATTTCCCTCTCTTAGCCTTGCTGAAAGGGTGCCCCAGCAACCCCATTTTTTCAAGGACATTTTTACTAACTCCCTTAAAGGCTGCATCCAAGTAGGTCCTGCTGGTGGCATGTAGGGTGTCCTTCTGCAGAGGCTGAGGTCAGCCTGCTCCAGTGGTCTCCCTCCCTACTGGCCTGCAGCAAAGCCTCCTGCCACTTTCCCCCTCGGCACTCCCTCATTCTTCCTCCCACTCAAGCCCCTTTCCCAGAAGATCCTCCCCCAAGACCAGAGGCAGATATTCCTCCTGGAGACTCTGTAAAGGAAAAGAGACAGCTCAGAGAGATCTCTTATATTGCCCTGAGCTGGGGCTGAATTTTCCTGGAAACACCTCCAGCCTGCTTTTTCTAGGAAGAAATGAATGTAGAGAAGCTTAGAGCTGGGCTCACGGCTACAAGTCCAAATGCAAGAAAAGTGAAAAAGGGACTAAAAAGATAGCTACCTTATCATTAAAATATGAAAGTGATTAAGCTTACCTTCTTCTTAGGAAATAAGGGAAAAGTGAAGCGGCAGTGTAAGGGGCCCGCAGTTGAACAAGCTTTGTTTATAGGATAAGTGGCTTTTATTCCTGGTGAGAGACCTAAGCTGTGTTTACAAATAATGCTGACGGTCCAGCCCTGACTGTGCTCCAAAAATGCAGCATCCCTACTCCTGGACTGCCTCAGCACTGCATCCCCAGAGGCAGGGAGAAGCAATAAATCAAGAGTAGCAATCCAAAACATGACACAACTTTTGAGCAATATTTTCTTGTTCCTTGTGGTATGTAGAGGGCTTGCTGTCTCCACATCCCACTAGCAATTGCTCTGGTAACAAAAATATTATTGTCTACACTGTCACGGACAATAAAGACCCCTCAGGCTCATTGTCTTAGTGGTGGGATTTAACCCAAGTATCCTTACCACGCCTTATCCTCTGCCTCTAAATGCTCTGATTCAGTGACTTGGCTATGGGGTGATGAGTCACTCTCATCTGCTGCTTGGGTCAGCCCTGCAGGTGGGACAGAGGCGATGTGAGGGCCTCGGGCTGACCTGCAAGACAATGGCACGTTACAGTCCTGCAGAAAACAGTGCTTCAGAGCCCTTTGGATTCGAGTACTTGTGAGGTGACCACTGCGTCTCCTTCGCACTCTTGCCCAATCCGTGGTTCTGCTCCTATGGACTCCATCTCACATCCATGAGTTCCCAGGTTCTGTGTCTTCTGAACCCTAGAGGGTACTAGAGAGCAATATTCAGCTTCCTGAGAAGCAGGACACTTGCCCGTGGTCCCAAACATGTCTTCTCTGAAACTAGGAAGCAGCCCTATGTACCTTGGAGGTGCCTTGGAGGCACCAGGGCCTGCACATCCCTCTCATTCACCATTGCTCTCTGAAGGAACCCAAGCAGGGACCGGTCAGTGTAGGGAACATGCAAAGCCTGGCAAAGGATGTATTTCCCTCTGGAGTTTCAAGACAGGCATGTCTGGGCCCCTGGTGAAGATAAAAGGATGCTAATGCCTCCACCTGTCAGCACCATTCTAACTTTAATAACCAGGAGTCCCTTTGTTACCGACTCCCCTGCTTTACCAGATACGTTGCTCAGATATTGTGGTGATGGGGACCAAAGAAGAAAAGACACAAGTAGACCCAGGAAATCTGTACCACATTATTGCAGCCCCCCAAGCAGTGACTGCACATATTCCAGCACGCAGTGTGAGCACATACCCTGCCCTGCCTGGAATCGTAATGCAGAATGGGATCATCCCGAGCCCATCCCATCCAGGCACTCACCCAAGTTTTAAATGTTCTGCGAGTTCAGACACAAGAGAAACATTTCTGCCCTTTCTGCTTTGCCCCACTATGACAGCAGAAGAACAGCAGAGACTGAGTAGGAAGTAAGTTAAGCAGACCCCACCAAATGATGTTTTCGAGTGTAATGACCAGTCTTGGTGACTTGTTTCTGCCTCCTGGGCCAAGCAGAGTCCTGACATCAATACAGCCCTTTTGCTTCTAGAGGCAGAAGCATCTCTGATTCCTGACAAGCCAGGGTGACAGATGTTAGCAGTGCTGTGGAGCATGCTGGCCATTTGCCAGCTTCTTGAGGTTGGCATGTTAATTACACCTGAGCGTAGAAAAGACTTGAATCAAATCTAACCACTCACAGTTATAACTTTCTACTTGGGCAGCAAAAGCATGCAGAATTTCACAAAGCATGCGTTAGAAAAAAAATATGCTTTCAGAGCAGCAGGAAAAAAACCTAAATACCTTTCTAAAGAACCAGAGTCCTTTGCAAAACCTCACTCCCATCTTAGAACACTAACAAAGGGTTCAGCTTCAAGGTAGAAATGGATCTGTCGCTGAACAGCTCTAAACAGTTCAGCAAAGTGATCTTGATGTTCCCTGTGCCATTCAGCAGAACTACTGCTCCCACCTTGGTATTGCCTGAGACTTCGAAAGAAAAATGAGACATTACTATGCAGAAATAACTTTCTAGAAAGTCACAGTGGCTTTTTTGTCATCTTGCAAGCAAGAAAAGAAATAACTCATCCTTTGGCCCTGAAATTTGAAAATGCAATATAAAGTACAATTTCGGTGCTTGTAAAAAGCCAGATCACAATATGCCTTGCTATCTTCAGTTATATTGTTCTTCCATCATTATAGACCAACAAATTCTACCAAAAATCTGTGAAGCTCCTGGCAATCACTGACTGTGCTATTAGCCTACAAAAAGTATAAGACTGCCATGATCAGTTCTCTGCTACCTGACAGACTTCATTGTGTGAGCAACCATTGAGGATTTACCATTTTCTCACATCCATGGCCTAAAGTACCTGCTTGTGGTCACCTGGATGAAGTGTTTCTGCACCCACACAGCTCAAGGGAGAACCTGCCAAGAAGGGGTCTAAATCCTAGCAAGCTCCCCAAGTCGTGCTTCATATAGCCATGCCCACCCATATCATAGAATCACCAATCACAGAATCATTAAGGCTGGAGGATACCCTTGAGATCATCTGGTCCAGCCATCAACCCATCACTGCCATTATCACCCCTAAACCGTATCCCCAGGCACCAACATCCAGACACCTCTTGAACACTTCCAGGGATGCTGACTACTCCACCTTCCTGGGCAACCTATTTCAATGCTTAACTGCCCTTTCAGTGAATTTTTTTCCTAATATCCAATCTGAACCTCTCCTGGCACAACATAAGGCCATTTCCTTTTATCCTTTCGCTTGAGACATGGTAGAGGAGATCAACCCCCACCTCACTGCAGCCCTCTTTCAGGTAGTTGTAGCAAACAATGAGGTCCCTCTGAATCTCCTTTTCTCCAGACAAAACAACCCCAATTCTCTGAACCGCTCCTCACAGGACATGTTTTCTAGACCCTTCACCAGCTTCATTGTTCTTTGGACATGCTAAGGTGCAGAGCACCTGCAGGTCAGCACACACACGGTCACACAGTCACTGAAACCACACCACTGTGAGGAAAGCCAAGTGGCCCCGTGGTTCCAAGTGCAGGCTTAGGCCCAGACACAAATTTAGGGGACACATTCCTCAAGAAACCACAGGAAAGGCGGCAGCAGCTACCTTGACAGCCCCAGTCAAAGCTCAGGTTTCCAACAAGCTTTTAAAATTACCAGTCCTCCTGCACTAGCACTGAGATGAAGGCAGATGTAGAAGCCATTTATCGCACTTCAGGTTCTGTTATCACTCCATAAAGAAAATAAATGTTTTGGACATGAACACAGTCAGTTATTTGGCTTTTGCTGTGCATACACAGGGAAACTTCCTAGTAACTTCTTGCACTGTCATCAAATACCAGAAATTTGTTCTTTTCCCCTGAACTAGGCTCAGGCTTGAATTCTCAATTCATAGACTTTGAACTTGATTCAGGGTAACATTGTTTTAGCTGAGGTTCACAGCCCCTTAAGGCCGTAGAGGGCCAGCCAGAACATCTCATCTAACCTCATGCTGCCCTCAGGCCACAGACTTCAGCAGTTCAAGAGCTACACTTGCATTCAGCAAATCTCTGCTAGCAATACCAGGAAGATCGCCAAGATTTTGGGACTTTTTTTTTTTTTTTTTTTTGGTAAAGAGAAGGTAAGATATTTATTAGGTGGAGGTTTTTTTCTAATGCATCTTTGAAAGAAGAAGCCACACAAAGACAGAACTACAGCAAAATCTCCACCACTCCAGTCCTTACCCCCTTCCTAGGTGAGGACAGGCCAGACCATTTCCAGTTGTTCTTCTGGGTCTCAATACAGGGCTTGGGATGAGGCTTCTCAAGCCAGTAATTCTGCCATTTCTGGAACACCTCCCTGCCTCCTGCCCCCACTCTGCCTAAAGCCCCCACTGCTTCCACCCCATCCTTCCCCACTGGTGAACCCATAAGCAAAAATGACACCCGAAAAGACATTCTGAAGGTCAATTATCCAGTCCTAATAAAAAAGGCTGAAATTTCCATGTAATTGCAACCAAGAGGCTGTGCTGTAAAAACTGAGCTGGTTCATAAAGAGAAACAAAGGGGGAAGCTGTCTACAAGGAACAATTCACAGAGCACATCTCCGTCAGCTTTGGCACTTTCCACAGACCTTTGCTTTGGTACGCATTTACATAGGGTGTTCCCAGGAAACCTATAGGGGAGAACGGAGAGAAAGGTGAGATTATCTTCTCTGCTCACATGAAGGCATGAGGCAGAAACTACATGAGACTTTATGACATACTTCTTTTCCTTGCTTTCACCATCTTCAGAGATTCAAACAAACTGTCTAGTTAGTATGAATGCTCATGGTCAAATTCCTGTGGGAAATATTCTTGCTGAGTCAAGCTGGCGGAAAAACAGAAATTCTGCTTTGTGGGAAATTCCAGGACCTCTGTTTTCTCTCTAAATTAATCAGAAAAGTCAGAAACCAAATTTTTCTGCAAAATGTCATTTCCAAGTATTTTTCTTGAATATTTGGAAGAAAAAATAGGCCAGTCTGAGTTTTACAAGCCACAGCTCTGTGAGATGTGTGCCAAGTATAAAACTTTTTGGATATTTCTGTCTGCAATTCCAAAAGCCACATCACACTGCAGTAAACAAGTGCAGCCGCAGAGACAGTGCTCCTCACAGCATCAGATCGCCGTGCAGAAAACACAGTGTCTGTGCAGGCAGTGTCTGCAACCTTCCCCTAGCAGACACACCAGGCTGGGAGGAGATTCTTTTCCTTGCAGGGTCATTTGTTGGGCTCCCTTCTGATATCTGTGCAAGGTGAAAGTGTGTTTACTGTTTACATTGTGAGTCCTTTCTCCTTCCACTGTCATTACCTCTCCCACACGCTGTGTGTGTTCCAGTGACATGCAAAGGAAGCTACAGCTGACAAAGGAAAGGGACAGGCTCTTAAGATCTCCCCAGAGCCTTGAAACAAAGGCTATTACAAGGATCTATCTGTGCTTCTTCTAGAGTAGAGTGCAGGCACGCCCACATGGCAGGTCCTGAAGCCTGAATTGTGTGATCCTGTGCAGCACCAGTGAGGCTTGGAACAGGTGGGCTCGTATAGCACACACTGAACTGAGTTCATGAGGCTGAGTGAGAAGGACTTCAACCCTACATGCTTTCTCTGCATCAGGAAAAGGGAGTAGTGGTCAGCAGCAGATGGCTTCATGAGGTCATGCTCAAAGTATAGGCCCTTTCCAGCACAGTGGGACACGGGACCACAGCCTCCAAAGCCCAGGGCGTAACAGGGGTGGGAAGAGGGACAGGAATAGACCAAGATCTGATGCTGTTCTTGTGTGCCAGAGCTGCATAGACTTTCTCTAAATCAAGCCAGAATCAAGCAGAGATTCCATTAAATAAGGCAGTCCCAGAATAAGGTCTCTCAAAGTGCTCAGATATCAGGGACAAAAGATGGTTTAACAGAAGTAGGATGGAAGAATTGTTCTCTTAAATCCAACCAGCACCTCCTGCTTCCAGACTGCTCTGTGGCATATTTGTAACAGCAGCATGCCGGGGAGACTGCAAATGCAGGCGTTAAAAGTTACACTATGAGGCGCAGGAGAATTTTAGCTGGTTTAGGCAGTGAATTTACCGAGGACTGACTGGAACACAAAGGAAGTGGTGTGTGTGGGCTCTTCACTGGCGGGCAGAAACAAAAAGCGTAACAAATCACTGCAAACTCCTAATGGGTATTAGTAGACAGAAGGGCTGCAAGGCATATACATGGAGCACATGAAAAACAAGAAGCGGAGCCTAGGAAACCAAGTAACTGGATTATTTCTTCTTGAGCTGGAGTATGAAGTTCCTGTCTTGTAAAGGTGCTGTATCATTCATCATACGTCTTCAGCGGCTATAAGAGGAAACAATACAGCAACAAGAAGGGATTTCTAATTGTAGATACTGCTGTCAAGGTACTGTAGGGTTAGAAACACAAGCCCTGATTCTACTATGTGTTTCTCACAGGTGCTGTCCCCTCCTCCCCCTCCAGATGTGGTTAGGTTAACTCAGCTGTGCACTCATAAACTGCTCTTTACAGGACCAGGGCCAGAGTTTTACCAGCAAATTCAGTTTCGGGAAGTGATTTCTGGTGAGGCTTAAAAGATCAAGAAGAGAAGAGGTGTGAAACTTCCAAAAAGCTTCATCATTCTCACTAATTCCCCTAGACAGCAGAATCAAAGGCCAAGTGACCTGATCACATCCCTCCTCCTTCCTTCTTTGCAGATCAGGAAACAGCAACAGCAGCATGCCAGAGTGGTAAGAGTGACCTGTGGTTGCAGTTACAAGGAATAGTGAATTCCCAGGAAGCTTTCACAGAGCCATTGCTAAGAGGTTTTTAGGAACAATATCCTACCAAAACTGAGGTAGTATAAAGACAATAAAAGGAGGAGGAATATACTACAGTGACAGTCATGTGGTACAAAGGGCTAACACCAGCCTAATCTGACATTTTAGCTCCCTTTGAATACATGTGGAGTACTTTGGGCCTAAGTGAGATGTCAATGGACTCCAGCCTGGTGTTATTTTCTTTTCATAGGAGAGAATTCCCACAAACAAAAAATAGACTGTTATAAAAAATTTCCTAGCTCCACTACCAAACCCTAGAGGGGAGAAAAAATGAAAAATAGTAGGACTGGCGGCATATTGTGAGATTTTCCCAGCTCTTCTACTGCAAGATCCAGCCTTTAGGTTGTGCAGGGTTTATGCCAGCAAGTCTTCATCCACATGATGGAGTTAACTCATGTAGTTTACTGTCCAGCCTCCCTCTCCATTAGCTGACTTTACAGAAGAGCAGCTGTGCCTTACTGGCTCCTCTCCATGCTTTTGAGGTCTTATCCCACAGCCACATGTCCTGTGCAGGAAATGGCATGGCTCTACAAACTGTTTCCCAGAGGACTGGGAGGAGAGAAGTCTCTCTGACCCAGAGGAGGGAAGAGAGCCCCTGGAGGACTTGGCAGTATGGGAGAGGGGGTAGCAGCACCCGCATTGCAGAGCAGTTATGTCAGCAGCCTTGGGGTTGCACTCTAGCTCATCTCCTTGGCTGGCCAGCCAGCTCGGAAAGCATCTTCGATTTATAGGGATGTGGGTACGGATAAGACACAAGTTACCAGCAACACTGGAGTTATAATCTTATTAACTCTGCAGTTAACACCCACGCTAAGCAGAGAGGCCAGGGAGGCAGGATCAATCTAAAAGAGGAATAGGGCAGTCAGGCTTGTAGTACTGGTCCAGTTTTAGCCTTCCCACTCTTTCCCTTCACCCCATACAGCCAGTGATCTCATTGCCAACTGCACAAAGTGAGGGCAGGACATTATTTTCCTGCCAGTCTCCAGGACACAAGATCTCAGGAGCAGGACTCCTTCCCCCTGCCTGTATTGCAGCCACTCATCCCTCCTCCACCTCCACCCTGAGACCCCGCAGCTGGGCCCAGAGCGCACAGCCAGAAATGGAAGTTGTCAGCGCAATCACTGTTGGTTTCACAACCTCCTATTACTGCAGCTTTACAGTTTATTTGCTCTGTGTGCCAACAAATGTGGACACATGCTCTGTTCCTGTGGATATCCATGCATTTGTGTGTCGTGCTACCCACCTCCTAAAGTAGAGGGGAATGTCAGGCCTGTGAAAAGGTGATATCCATGGTTTGGCTGCTGCACATTTTGTGGTCACTCTGTGTATCAGATGGGCATGGGAAATTCCTGCCAGACTCTGGCAACAAGTTTCTCTCTTGGCTAATTTTTAATGGCAAAGGTTTTGTAATCACCATCCAAGCCTGAGGAGCAGAAATTCCTGAGGGGTAATTGGCTTTGTCGGTCTGTTGGGTGCACTCAGCCTTGATCTCTTCAATTACTGTACGCATGTACCTACTTTCACGCTGACACGCCGGTGAGGACAAGCCTGCCGGCTCCATGGATGGGTGCGTGTCTTCAAGCAGCGCAACCACCCTGGCAGCTAATGCAGTGTACGAGGCATGGGGCAAGGCCAGCAAGAACCAACTCTGATCTCAGCTTGGTGGGAGCCACTTCAGGCAAAAGATCACTGAGGAGATGGGACCTGTGGGGACAAGGGGACAAATGACGTGGGCCTCCAGTTGGTCCTCTTCTACCACTTGACTCACAGGTTGCTGACCACAAGCTTCTTCACCTGCTACCACACAGGGTACCTTGTTCTCATTACCAGCGAGGAAAACACTCCCAAAGGAGACTCAGCTTCAACTGGCAAAAAATCTTCACATGCCAGCGTGGCTTATTTTGGATGAATTTTCTGCCAGCGGAGCAGCACATTATCTTAAGATTCTTGCCAGCATTACTGTATTGATGGGAGGGACAGGATGACTTTTCCTTCCCTTAATTAATGGGGTTATGCAGGCAAGAGATTGTTGGGAATGGACGAGGCTGATGACCCCTTAATGCTGCCTCATCAGCACACAGCATTTAAAGGATGTGTATGACACTGAAGCATGTTTTGAAGCCCCTCTGTGGGGCCCAAGAGGGTTACACGTAGGCACAAATCTTCAGGCCTAACATCTGTTATATCAGATTACTCACTGGGGTCTCGGGCACAACAAAGGAGTCACGATACATGTGCACAATCCTCCTCATGCACCCCACGTCTTCATCATGGTCTAAACACACATCACCTCCAGTCCATCTCTGTCCCACCAGCCCCACGTTCTGTTTCCACCCTGCTCCATCCTCCTCATCTCCTCCCAACAGCAAACTCTCTTCTACTGCCTTTCCTCCTCCAGCCGTCAGATCTGTCACCCATTCCCAGATCACCCCAGGAGCTACTGCCCCTACAGCAGTGGCCAGCGAGTTGTTCTCCAGCTCCACTGTCCTGGAGTTCACCACAGGCAACTTTCACTCCCTCATCTCCTCTAATTGCGGTCAGCACCCCCCCAGGCTGGGGGAACTCATAAATACCACGGTCTTGTGAGGGAGTCTTCCATCCAGTAATTGACTACACTTTCCAGATGCTCTTCCAGCAAGAAATTAAAAAGCAATGTGACCCTTGTCGAGGGTGCAGACACCCCCCGCAATGCAAACACCCTCTCCCAGGAAAGCCCTGTCCCCACAGACATGGGGCTGGCTGGGCTAGCAGGAGCCACAGTGACTGGAGCCACCGGGGGGGCTGAGGGGCCATAAATCAGGCCTCTGCCAGCCCCCGCTCTCCCCCAGACCCTTATCAGCACCACTCAGCATGGTGGGCGCTACAAGAGGGATGTGAGCGGGGCCACCAGTGGAGATAAGGGCCCCACTGGGGTAGACCCTGCTGCTCTGGGAGTCTCCAGAACCTGCAGGCACACGGGCTGGCCGGTGGTGTCCACCTCGCTCCTCTGGGGCAGCAGGCCTTGCACAGGGATCTCCTCTTCGTCCTCGCTCCCAGCTCTGGCTCCTGACAGCACTGGGGGCTGCAGCCCGAGTGTCCAGCTCAGCCTGTGCCTCAGCGGACCCGGTGCCTTAACCTGGGCGGGCTGTCACTCCCCCCTCCTTGCATCCTCATCCCCTCTCCATTTTGTCACATGAGAAATAGCCTTAATGAAGAGGCTTAATGAAAAATAAACAAGCTGGGAGCTTTACACTTGGGGAGCAAAACAGCCACAGGCTGACACTGTGCACCAGTACCAAGGTATCCCTTTCCCAGCCTTGGCCATGGGAGTCATACCAAGTCCCAGAGGGCCTGTCTTGCTGGGGGCCATTTTGGCTGCAAAACCCTTTCCCTCAGCACCCAAGCAGTGCCATCACATTCCAAATGAGCGTCTGCACCCTCCAGCAATGCTGTGATGGCAGAGGAGGCGCAGCTGAGTGTCTTTCCTGCTGCAGGCCTGATTCTTGGCTCAGGCTGCAAAAAACGTGGCACCATGTGGCAGAGCTGACACCTTGCTAGGCTTTGCAAGAGGCCAAAGAATTGAGATCAACATGAGATGCAGGACAAAGAGGTGCAGGGGCAGAGTTTAGTCAGGGAAGGGTTGGGGACGACAGAGGTCCTCAGCAGGACTGCCAGCAACCAGCAGGGTCTGGAGTAACTTGGGGCCGGCCCCAAGGGACCAGAGGAGGGAGGCTTCGGGAGGGAAACGTGCCCTCTGTGTGCTGGGCTCCTGCACCCCCTACTCTCCCAGCACAATGACCTCCAGGGCAGAAATGACAGTCTCCAGCTGTAGGGCTCTCAGGCAGGGGAGGGGGGAAATCCAGTCTGAGGGAGGGCATCCTCCAGCACCAGCATGGAGTGGAGAGGAAAACCATGTGTGTTGTGGCTCACTCCTGTCTTGCCATAGTTGGTGGCTGGGAAGCAGAAGCCAGGGCTGGTGAGGGGAGGTAAGACCAGTGATAGTCCCTGCGGAGCAGGACAGGGGTCCCTGTGTGGAGTGCAGAGGAAAGTGCCTGGGAAGCACCAGTGATTCACAGCATCGAGGGCAGGCACAGATAAGTGGTTGAAAGGTCTCTTGCCCTGCTAATCCTGCTTCCTTTCGATAGCTTTAAATCCATCACTTAAAAATTCAGAGTTTCTCATTTGGAGAGCTGGGTGGCCTACAGGATGAATGGAGCTCTTCACCCCTGGGGCAGCAGGGAGACTCCAGAAAACAGGGCCAGGAAGGTGCTGGCATGTTAGCACGTAGCTGGGTTATAATTTACACGCATACGCCATATGCTTACTCCCATTAGCATCTTGGCTTGGAAGACACCCAGTCTCCTTTCACCCCTGGAGGAACTGACCTCATTAGAAAGCACTCAGAAGCCTTCATGGTTGCCTGCAAAATAGAGGCAGCTACAACTAAACCAGAGCCTTGAACATCAAGCTCAAGCCTTGAACATCAGGCTTGTTCCCCTTTGATGGAGTTAGAAAGATGGCACTTTTCATTGCGGGCAATCTCATTGTGGCCAATTTCCGAGGGGCCACAGCACACAAAGGCATCCTTGCTGTGATTTCAGTGACCTCAGGTGGCATGCTTTAGGAATCACTTGCATTTGCATATTTAAACTAATACCTATGAGAGATTGCCCAAGGGTCCAATGAAGATCAATTAGCTGGTAGGAGAGAAGTCTTTAACTGAATAGCTAGTCCACATAAACTGTAGCCTTGGAGGCAGTTAAAATGCGATTGAGACCATGCTTAAGTATGGTTTTACTATTGTCACTAGCACCATTCACACTGAGTGTGGCAAATACTGTCCCCCTCCTGCACTCTTTTAGGAAAGGTGCAACCGTTTCAGAAGCTGCAAATAAAGTCTCAGAGATAGGTGAAGTCCTCAAGGGTCAAACCATCAGTCCCAGCTACACAGAAGGGCTTTGCCTCTGTGTGGACTTGTCTCCAAGCAGCTCACCCACTNCTGGGAGTCTCCAGAACCTGCAGGCACACGGGCTGGCCGGTGGTGTCCACCTCGCTCCTCTGGGGCAGCAGGCCTTGCACAGGGATCTCCTCTTCGTCCTCGCTCCCAGCTCTGGCTCCTGACAGCACTGGGGGCTGCAGCCCGAGTGTCCAGCTCAGCCTGTGCCTCAGCGGACCCGGTGCCTTAACCTGGGCGGGCTGTCACTCCCCCCTCCTTGCATCCTCATCCCCTCTCCATTTTGTCACATGAGAAATAGCCTTAATGAAGAGGCTTAATGAAAAATAAACAAGCTGGGAGCTTTACACTTGGGGAGCAAAACAGCCACAGGCTGACACTGTGCACCAGTACCAAGGTATCCCTTTCCCAGCCTTGGCCATGGGAGTCATACCAAGTCCCAGAGGGCCTGTCTTGCTGGGGGCCATTTTGGCTGCAAAACCCTTTCCCTCAGCACCCAAGCAGTGCCATCACATTCCAAATGAGCGTCTGCACCCTCCAGCAATGCTGTGATGGCAGAGGAGGCGCAGCTGAGTGTCTTTCCTGCTGCAGGCCTGATTCTTGGCTCAGGCTGCAAAAAACGTGGCACCATGTGGCAGAGCTGACACCTTGCTAGGCTTTGCAAGAGGCCAAAGAATTGAGATCAACATGAGATGCAGGACAAAGAGGTGCAGGGGCAGAGTTTAGTCAGGGAAGGGTTGGGGACGACAGAGGTCCTCAGCAGGACTGCCAGCAACCAGCAGGGTCTGGAGTAACTTGGGGCCGGCCCCAAGGGACCAGAGGAGGGAGGCTTCGGGAGGGAAACGTGCCCTCTGTGTGCTGGGCTCCTGCACCCCCTACTCTCCCAGCACAATGACCTCCAGGGCAGAAATGACAGTCTCCAGCTGTAGGGCTCTCAGGCAGGGGAGGGGGGAAATCCAGTCTGAGGGAGGGCATCCTCCAGCACCAGCATGGAGTGGAGAGGAAAACCATGTGTGTTGTGGCTCACTCCTGTCTTGCCATAGTTGGTGGCTGGGAAGCAGAAGCCAGGGCTGGTGAGGGGAGGTAAGACCAGTGATAGTCCCTGCGGAGCAGGACAGGGGTCCCTGTGTGGAGTGCAGAGGAAAGTGCCTGGGAAGCACCAGTGATTCACAGCATCGAGGGCAGGCACAGATAAGTGGTTGAAAGGTCTCTTGCCCTGCTAATCCTGCTTCCTTTCGATAGCTTTAAATCCATCACTTAAAAATTCAGAGTTTCTCATTTGGAGAGCTGGGTGGCCTACAGGATGAATGGAGCTCTTCACCCCTGGGGCAGCAGGGAGACTCCAGAAAACAGGGCCAGGAAGGTGCTGGCATGTTAGCACGTAGCTGGGTTATAATTTACACGCATACGCCATATGCTTACTCCCATTAGCATCTTGGCTTGGAAGACACCCAGTCTCCTTTCACCCCTGGAGGAACTGACCTCATTAGAAAGCACTCAGAAGCCTTCATGGTTGCCTGCAAAATAGAGGCAGCTACAACTAAACCAGAGCCTTGAACATCAAGCTCAAGCCTTGAACATCAGGCTTGTTCCCCTTTGATGGAGTTAGAAAGATGGCACTTTTCATTGCGGGCAATCTCATTGTGGCCAATTTCCGAGGGGCCACAGCACATAAAGGCATCCTTGCTGTGATTTCAGTGACCTCAGGTGGCATGCTTTAGGAATCACTTGCATTTGCATATTTAAACTAATACCTATGAGAGATTGCCCAAGGGTCCAATGAAGATCAATTAGCTGGTAGGAGAGAAGTCTTTAACTGAATAGCTAGTCCACATAAACTGTAGCCTTGGAGGCAGTTAAAATGCGATTGAGACCATGCTTAAGTATGGTTTTACTATTGTCACTAGCACCATTCACACTGAGTGTGGCAAATACTGTCCCCCTCCTGCACTCTTTTAGGAAAGGTGCAACCGTTTCAGAAGCTGCAAATAAAGTCTCAGAGATAGGTGAAGTCCTCAAGGGTCAAACCATCAGTCCCAGCTACACAGAAGGGCTTTGTGTGGACTTGTCTCCAAGCAGCTCACCCACTCTCCCACCATTCTGGAAGGCCACAGTCCCACAACATCCCCTCCTGTCTTTTTCCACTGTGTTTCTACCATCTCCACTTAATGAGTGCTGTAAAACCAGCTCCCTGATCTCTGTGGACAGGCCCAGGATTCCAGGTGGAGAGCTGGGGGTAGGAGGGTTGCTGAGTCTGTATATTCTTCCAGATCTTCCCCCTGCACACTCCTCCACGCAGAAATATCCCTGCTCCTATCAGCAGTTTTGGAGCTGACGTCCTTTGTGACGCAGGTAACATCCTGCAGGGGTAACGAGGAATGATCTCCCCCCGCTGGGCTCCCAGACACTGCCTGGCCCAGCTGGGGAGACCTCACGCTCATCTTGTTGCTGGTGGTCATGGGATGCTGCTGGGTCACACTGGCTTGCTGAAGGCCAGGCCAGGTGACAAAGTGGAGCAGTGCAGATTTAGACCCACACAGAGAGCTGCCCTTTGAAATTCTGCTCCCCTGCTCCCAGCAGCCAGCGTTTTCCTTCCCTCAGACTGTTAAAAGGCCATACTGCTGAAAGTCCTTGCATGCCCTCTTGCCCAGCATGTCCAAGCACTGAAACCAGTACCACAAATGTTGAAAGTGCTGGAGCTCAAGTCCGCACTCCCCAACTGGCGCCTCCGTCGCGTTGTCACAAAGAGGACTTGGATCGCTTACAGGAGCAGTGGACTGTATGCAGTAGTTGCTCCAGGAAAGGAGCAAGGTTCTCAAGGAATGGCCTCAAATGCAGCCTCACCATCACCGCAGCATGTATCTACCGTGGAAAAGTGTTTCCAGAGACCCCGTCTCATTCCCTGTCCTGATTTGACAACATGGGAAGCTTTGCAGTAGAAAGAAACTGGGCACTGTAGGCCCAGGGCAAAGGGAGTTCATATGGTGAATGCCTAAACCAAGGTGCTGAAGTTCTTTCATGCCTTGGTGCTTAGGGTCAAAGCTCTCTGGCTGGTTAGGTGCTAAATTCCCTCATCAGCCCCAAGCTATTGCCTCAGGTCAAAAGCAACCTCCACCACAGTGAGAGAAGCAGGTTCAGCTGCTCTTTAATTTCCTTCCTTCCTTCCTTCCTTCCTTCCTTCCTCCCTCCCTCCCTCCTTTCCTGCCTTCTTGCCTTCCTGCCTTCTTGCCCTTGTGCCTTCCTGCCTTCCTTCCTCAGCATCCCCACACCTGTCTCTAGAGGTCTTCCCTGTTGTGCATCAGCAGCTGCAGGAGGGGACAAGCAGAGAAAGGGACACGAAGGAGAGTTTTGGCTTATCTCTCCCGGAGGGAATTTCTCACCTCCACTCTGTTCTGCTCAGCTGCCCGAGAGGCAGCCCTGTCGCCAGAGACAGCGTCTGGCCGTCTGTGTTGACAAAGTCACAAGAGATGTGGAGTGCACATGGAGATCAAGGCAGGGCTGACACAGGCTTTAAGCTCATTCCCAGTGCTCTGCTCATCAGAGAAAGGAGGTGGGGGTGGGAAGGGGAGAAGACTTGTCTTCTGCACTGTGCCTAGACCCAGGAGCAAACCTGGGCTCTTCTGTTTCCCCAGCCCAGCTGCTCTCAGCCACTTACACTTCCCTGCCTGGTCCCAGCCAGAGACAGCACAGGGTTGACAGCTGGAGGCATCACTCCATGACCTTTGCAGAGAGAGCACAAAATGTTTTCCTCATATTCAAGTAGTGCTGTCAAAAACTGGTGAAAGTTCCTGTGTCAAACACATCAAGGTTTTGCTCCCAGACTTGACAGAGAAGCAAGCTCTTCGGGACAGGCATCCATAAAGCATGCTGTCTCCTTCCTACTCTTCTGCTCTCCTATTGCAGGGTTCCTCATCTGGAAGATTCCTCATTCAGATACTTATCTGCTGAGTTTGGCATCAACCCTTAGATCTGAGCGCTCTGCCCACGATCCTGCTGCACCCCTGTTTGCAAAGGATCATGATGATATACACTGTAACTGCCTGGCAGAGGAGGGCAAGTTCGCATTTGTCTGGCAGTTCTCATGCACACATCTCAACTGATTGCAAGTGCTCCTCTGTGCCTCTCTTTAGCACGGAGTTCACTTGCCGGGAGGGGTTTGCCCGTTTCCACAGGCTGGGACCAGAACCACTGCCAACATCTCCAGCAGCAAGAGCAAAGCTGTTCAGAGTGCCCCCTCCCCACATCCTCCCAGACATCCAGGATCTGTTGCCCCCTACTCACAGCCCCCCAGCTGCTTGCACCACCTGCCCCCTTCATGCCCCAGTCTGGCCTTACAGCTCACTTCAGCTAGACGGGAAACTCAGGCATGTTGGGTGCACTCAAAAAAGCCTTCCTCTTGCATTGCAGCTCTCCCAAGCACTTTGCGCACTGGTCTCTGGGTGCTGGCGCCTGGTAAGACACCACGGGAACCTGGTGGGCTCTGAGGGCTGAGCACACATTCCCAGCCCTAAATAACTGCTGTCCTTGCCACGTGGGCAGATTGGGATGAGGCAGCAATAACATTTCAGTACTGGTGTATCCTTCAGTGGGTATCCTTCCTAGTATAGAAATGTTGCTTTCAAAAAAACACCCCCTACTGCAACATATAACAATTTCATTGTGAGACTGACAAAATAAAGGCCAGCTTAGCCTGAAATAGCTGCATTTTTAATGATGCTCGACTCTCACTGAGGACAATAATGAATCCCATCCCCCGAGGGGCAGCAGAAGTGGTGCTGAAAATCTGGCCAGCAGTCCTGCCGCTGCCGGCAGCCCCAGACACGCAGCGGTGTGGATGCAGGACGCCTCACCTGGAGGGAAGAACAAGCAGGACTTCCCCTTCCCTGGCGCTCTGTCTCCACCTTTGTGTTGCAAAAACAAAGAAGTTTGGGTGTGATCCCGCCCTGCGCCCAGCGGCAGCTTTGGCGGTTGCGTGCACAACGTGCCCGCTCCTGGTGCTGCTCATGGAGGAGGAGGGTGTCCGTGCCATGGGCACGTTCCTTGGCCCCCGAGGCACCATGCTTCTCCCTCTCCAAAATACACACGCCTGCACCACCTCCCATATGCCGGCAGCGGAACAGTCGCTGGAGACTTTTCCATGCTGCAAGCCAGGTTGGATGAGGAAAGCCGGGCTCTTCCCAAGGTGTCCAACCGCCTCCTAACATGAAATCATGAAGCTGATCAATGCAGATGAGCACGTAGAACAGTGCATGCTGTCTCAGCCTGACTAAAAGAGCTTATGGTTGACAGCCAAACCTGGACTGACATCTTCCAAGATTACCCCAGGGAGCAGGGATCTTCTTCTCTAGTTCTCCTTGTCTTATTTTATTATTTTGACCCTTATAGCAATATCCAACTAAGCCCCTCAGGCTAGAAATCAAGGGGCTGCAGTTTTCCTCAGTGGTCAGTGGAAGCCAAGAACGAGGAGAGCCACGTACTAATTCACTTTGCAACTTAGAAGAGCACATACAGGGTCAAGGATCCCACCACCAAAAAACAGAGGGAGGGCCACATCTGTATGATGGAGGGCATAATGTGTCAGAAGGAAAAAGGATCAGAGTAGGAAGAATAATCCCCTGACACTACTTACGCATGCGTGCCCAACTAAAAACCACTGCCAGAGCAAACAGTGAAGACCCCAGGCCAGAAGGAATGGAGCTATAGTAGTGTCTCCATCCAGTTTGGCTCCCATGACGAGGAGAGGAGCCTGTGGTAAGCAAGCTGGCAAAGCCTGCCAGAGCCAAGCTATACAGTAACATTAGCTGTCAGAAGCAGAGCCTCCAGGCTAGTCAGTCTAGGCTGCTTTTTTTTTTTCTAAAGTCTTACTCTGCTTCTTCTAAACTCCCGACTCTGACAAGCATTCTGGACAGCCTGCTAACTGTGTGCTAAGTTTGGCCTGAAAACATATAATCCTAATGAGAATAGAAAGACCTGACTCTCTTTGGGAGCTCCTGCTACACTTCAAAGGATCCAGGACTTACCAAGCGTTTTTGAAACACATCCATGACTTCTGGCCCACTTTCTGATTGCCTCTGAGGAGGGAAGGCTGTGTGCGTGCCTGGGAAGTGGCATGGGGCTAGGAGAGGAAAGCAGGGGGTGTTCAGTGGAAGTGGGGTGGGAGACATAAGGGTTTGCACGCAGCAGGGGAGGCGATGAGTCTGTGTGCCAAGAGTGGACCAGGAGGATCAGGAAGGACAGACACAAGCTTCCTTCTCGTTGCAAGAGAGTACAGATGGCATGGTGGAGATTAGAGGGTGGAAGGGGAAGTGAAAATACCCATTAGTGTCCAAAGGGAAAGACTTGACAACAAAAAGAGGTGCAGATCTGGGAAAATAGAACTGGATATCAAAGGAGATGTACAGACAGAAAAGACAGCCTGGGAGCACACACATTATCCTGCATGGACACCCACATGAATGCTGAGCTGGGACTTCCGATTCTTCATTTGCCCACTTAGTAATAACTCCCTGGACCTTGCAATACTATGAACACCTCTCCCAAAGGGAAGTGCCTCCTAGGGCTGGAGAGGATCCATGAGAGCAGGCTCTCTCTTTCAAAACCCTTTTCACCTTATACTGGTTTTGCTGCATATGTCAGAAGGAAGCACCTATGTGTCTGTTTCATGCTGGATACTGCCACACAGGTATTATTACTAGCTCAGGGTATCACATGAACTGAGAGCAAGGGGGAAACAAGAGAGTTGGGAATGCAAGACCCAACTGGACAGAAAACAGCTGAGCCCTTCTTTGTATCCTTTCTGTCTTGTCAGATCTAATATTGCCCAAGTCAGAGCTGCACATGGATTTGCTGCTGACAGAGCACCATGCAGGTGAAAGCCTGGTGCTATGCCAGGAAGTATGTATGGCACATTGCTAATGCAGAGAGGGGCTGTCACCCTCACAGGCACCACTGGCATTTCAGTGCCTAATCTCTCATGGATTTATATACGTATGGCCATCCTGGTGCTGGAGTGCCTCACGTGGAAAGGCAACTGCAATGCATTTATCAGAGTGCACAGAGATGTTCACCTGCCTGCCAGCTGCTTCCTGCTGCTCTGCTGACTTGCTTCATCACTCCCTCCTCGTGAACATCAGCCTTTTCGACACCAGTCAGCAGCAGTGATAGCTGTTACTTAATGACTTGCTCCACAGGAGCTGCTTGCCCAGAAATACAGAGACAATGGCCTGTCTTCTGCACTCTTCAAGGCTGCCAGACTGCATCCCTGGAGAGGCCCCAGCCCCACCACCCACTCCCCACCTCCTGGCAGCAGCGAGGTGGGTGGCAGCATTTCATCCCATGCACAAGCACTCATGCACTTCAGTGCTCAGAGCTGGCAAGACCAGAGTGTACCACTGGTCTGTAGCCCAGATCGTAACACCCAGCCCTCTTACCAGCCCAAGAGTGCAGAGACATATGCATACACCCTCTCGTCCTGGGCCCAAGCAGAGCCTCCGATGCAGATGTGCTCTCCTACCCAGCACTCACAGACAATGGAAATGGTCTCATTAAAAAAGCTGTGGACAGAATGAATCACAGCTTCCCTCAGGCCTCATCGCTGGCCCTTCCCAATGAGATGAGATTGGCAAAAAGAAAGCAGCCCATCACCTAGAGCTGCCTGCCAGCTTTATGCAGCACCAGGGGAAACACCCTGCTTGCCACTCTGGGACCAGGCTCACCCCAGTAAAGAAGTGGAAAGAAAAAGCACTCCATTCAGATGGTAAAGAAGCTCTGGGTCCACACCAGGGCCTGCCAGGGAACAGCAGTCCTGAAGTCACAGGCCATGCAAAGAGCTGTGAATGTTGAGGGATGCAGGCAATGTCATAGCAGTGAGAGAAAACAGATCTTCAGTGAGAGGAGCAGCCAAACATTTTCCCCAGGACTCAGCAGTGATGATTGTGTCTTGCACTGAGCTGGGCTGCTCTGTCCTAGAGAATATAAGAACTAGCACCTATTTTACTTGTCTCTCCCAGTTCTGTTTTTAATTGCTTGTAACTTTCCACTTTTGCCACTTGGGCTGACATTTTCCAGGCCAGCCATCTGCCTTAGCCTGTTACAAGAAAAAGAGGAGAAAAAAAGAAAACAACTCAACAAAAAAGGCCCACGCACATTTAGGGATTTTGACCATTTTCAGAGTACCAGAAGGAAAAGAGGTTCTTTTGTCCATCCTAAAAAAATCAACACTTACAACTCATTAACTGAGAAGTTGCAGTTCAAAGCAAGAACTTGAAATTAGGCAAGAGAAGTGCCTAGCTGCCAAGAATATGTCTCTGCTGTCCCCAAGAAAAATATCCCTGAATTTTGATCCAGTTATGAGCTCCATACTCACATAGAACAGATTTGGCAGAGTTGGCAGCTCCATGCTGCAAAGTTTCTGCCCCAAGTGAGTGTGCTGTATGTCCACACGGAACTCTCAAGGATCAAACCAAACTGGTCCTACACCAGAACATCTGCATCTCTCTCTGTCAATGTATGTGGGGTGGGGCATGTTGATGGAAATGTTATTTTCTATGAAGCACATAAACATTTGCCTTGTAAAATCTTGCTGAATCACCCAGTCCCAGTTGTCAAACATTACCTGAAAATACCTGCCAGGTCTACCTTAACTTCATTCATTTCACACACCTTTTGATTTCTGCCATGACCAAGATTCTGTGTCACAAACACCTCTGGTTTCCTCACCTAGAGAAGACAAATTCATGTTCAGCAATCCTAAGACCAGTGTATATCAGAAAAACACACAGAAAAAGTGCAACATGATGGTATTTCTATAGTATCTGATCTCCTCAAGTCCAGGGAGTTAAATCCTAGATGCAAAGAAAACCTTAATTCCACTACTTCCTCACTGGAGAGGTTTGACAATATTTTTAACCTCTATTGCTATGTAGGCCCTTACTCTTTCATCTCTGTAGTTTCTGAGCTAGTCCTAAGCAGTACTGATCCTGACCCTGAAACTTGGGCCTCTGATCCTTTTACCCTGCATCCAGGGGAGGAACTGAGGGAATATTTGGAAGCCTCCTTTCTCAGGTATTATGCTTTTGGATAGATGTTAGAGAGTTGGGCGCACAGCTCACAGATGTCTGCTCCAAGAAGAGTTCTAGAGAGGAAAACTGACTAAACGAAAGCCGTGGCCCTTTCCACCAAGGGCTACTGAGCTACATCTTTCAGGGTATTTGGAGGTCCGGATTTCCTGATTCAGCTTTCACATCAGCAGTCCAGAAAGCAGAAAGCAGAGTAAACTACGGCGTTGATGTACATAGTACCTTTCATATCAGGATCCCTGGGCATTTTGTATCAGTTTCATCTCCCAACAGACCAGAGAGACCCAGTAATAATTATTACTTTTTCCTTTTGCAGAGTAGAAAACAGGAAGTTAATATGAGGTGAATTACCCATAGACAATAAATAAACCACATGCAGAGTTTTGAGAGAAGCCCAAGTTCTGACTCCTTTCTTCCTGCTCTGACCGTGACAGTGAGCTGGAGTAGCAGATGCCACATACAGATAATAATTACAAAATACATTGTTGCTTTATAGAAATGCTGCACTCTGTAATTTTAGCCAAGACTTTTGTGTACTCTTCTTCTTTATTCTGCTAAGTATCTATCTGTATCTATGTCTAGCCACGTTGATAGAAATGCGAGTTCTTTCATGGTGCAGGGGTGGTTTGGTCCTTCACTAGTTTCCCTGAGGACACAGAGCATCCTGGAGGACATGTGTCACATTCTGCATGCCACTGGGATAGCTTTGGGACATCTTAATGATTTTATCCTCTGTTGTTCAAACAGAGGTTGAATTCAGGTTGACAATGCCTTGCTGTGCCATGTAAAATCCCCAGCACGGACTGCTTCTTGCTAGCATGACTTATTGCTAGCACCACCCAGGACTTCATCCCTTTGTCTTTTGTTGGCTGCTATTCTGTGTCTACATCTCCCCATCAGAAAGGGCATAGGGCTGAGAGCTGCCTGCAACACAAGCCTTGCACTGTGCAAGCTGTCCAGCTTCTCTGCAGGGGTTACAAATGGTTATCCCAACACAGGCTGGACCACGCTCATCCTCAGCCTTTCCTGAGTGCTGGGAGCTCCCATCGCAGTGACCATGCTTTGTTACAGCAGATGCTGTACATCTGGATGACTGTGTAGAAGGCATGGAGCGATTTCTGAGGATGAAAGGGGTGGGACCAGAAGAGCCTTCCCTAAAGCCTGAGGGACAACAGTACTCTTTGCCGAGTCCCCACCACATAACTCCTTGCAGAATACTGTCTTCCTGCTGCATCTTGCCCTATTTCAGACATCTCTTTTTCTGACCCTCTTCTCCCTCTCTCCTTCAATCTCTGCTGCTTGTTCTATGAAACTATTCATCAGATAATTCCGACAGACAGCTCCCGGGCATCAGTTCACTCATGAACAGCTCAGAGAAATTCTGCTTGAAATACCAGCTGCTCTGAATGGATGTGCCATGGGATCCTTCTGTCCCTTGTCCTGAGGTGAATCCTTTGGATAGTGCAGATATTGTCACAAACAGAAAATGTCTGAAATGGTTTCCTGAGGTCAGTCTCTTGTGTCTGATTTTCAAGTCCCTTTGGAGCACAGTGAATACTCAAGGCAGAATCACCATGTTCAAAAGCAGTTATATAAATTAGTAGGTATGGATCAATTTAATCAGAGATATGAACATCTCTGGGCAGATTGGACAGTAGGGCCAGCAACAGCTGATTCTCCAGCAGGCTTGTGTAAAGTTTCCATGCCTCTGCTAAAGTAAAGGATTGTAGAGGTAGATAAATCCATATCTGCTGTTTGCTGTATCCCTTTTCCATGCACTCCTCTGTGAGCACAAACCGACCAGAGTCTTTGCTTGGGCCCATCCCCAACAGCCCATCTGAACCCTACTCTAGCTGAGATCATATTGGAAGGCATTTCTCAGGATGACAGGCCTGCTTTCCTCCAAAGAGGGGCTTAAAACAAAACAACCAGAGCCATTCAATTAGAATTTGGGGCTTAGAAGGCCCCTTATCTCATGAAAAGAGAGATTAAAGCCCTCTGATAATTTATAAAGCGCTTAAAAGTTTAAAGGGGAATTGGGCTTTTATCTGAACTATCAGATAACATGAAGAGCGCAAAGGCCATGCACAAGTCAGCCCCAGGGTGCAGTCACTTCATCATAAGGAGCTTGTGCGTCTAACCATGGATCTGATCCCAGTCCCTAAAATTAATAGCCAGACTCCCAGACTCTCATGGACTAGTAGCCAGGCCAGTCTGACATGTCCCCGTGGCTCAGACACACAGTCACGTAACTCTCGCCTAGAAAGTCCTTGGGTGTCCTCACTTGATGGTGGCTGACACCTCCTGTGGTGAGATGGGCTGGATGTCCCGGATGCTTTTGAGTGAACATCCTTGGCATTGAGGGCTTCTCCCACCACACCAGCAGCCAGTGCTTACTTAATGGCAGTGTGTGGTGTGCTCAGCATGCCCTAAGCAATGTATAGTTGGCCCAAGTGCTCCCAGAAGCTTGCCCAACCTGTTTTCCTTTCAGTTGGTATTCCAAACAGCCAGTTATTATTTGCATGGTTGAGGCCATCCTTCATTTACTCTCCTGGTAGGCTTTTGCTGTTTTCCCAGCTGTCTTTCTCTCATGCTCATGTCCACTTTGGCTGCTGCTGACAATGGTGTCCTGATAGGCTGAGACCACCATCAAACATGTGTGGGACACAGGGCGTTCCCTGGAGCTGGCCCTGGGTACTGGAACTGGCTCCTGCAGGAGACTGGGACTCTCAGGCTCATGGCAAAATGACAAGCTCACTGTTCCTCAGCATTGCCCTCACGTAAAGGAAATAACTTGCCCTTTCAGCAACAGGGCTAGAAAAGCCTGGGGTTCCTGGTGAAAAAGGGGTGTCCTTTGTCCCCAGACATCTTCTCCTCACCCTCTGCAGTAATCCTCATCCCACAACATGCAAGGGACAATAGCAGTGTGCATAATCTAGAGCTAGGTACCTTCCAGCGGGCAAGTCATGTTCACGTGTGGGGATGGTGTGGCCAGCTGATGTCTAACAGCTGGGTTCTCCCTCTCTTTCCTTCAGAAATCACTGGTTTGTATCATTTCACCTCTTCTGACAGCCACAACATTACTGGTTTTGAAACATCTACTGCTCTTTCAGATGTGATTGTAGCTGACTGACATGTTAAAAAAGCTACTGGAAAAAGGGAGGATGGACAGCCAAAGAAGCATTGTTTCCTTTGGAAAATGGGCTTTAAAAATACCCTGAATATAAACCAGACTTTCTTCATTTGTGCTGACCTTCAGTAAAAGTGTGTCCTTCATCCAGCACTCCTAACCCCAGTCATCCCAGCATGCAGACAGAGAGACCTGGCCCATCCTCACTGAACCAAACTACTCAGTCTCTCATGACTGAATGCATCAAAAACTCCACCTTGCATCTGCTTTGCTGGCAGCCCACAAGAGGATCAAAATATTCCCAAAATAAAGCCTTATGGAAATTGTCTGCCAAATACTTGTTTTGAAGGGCCTTTTTTGCAGCCTTTCAAGTCCAAGTTGAAGGTTAACTCTGGAGGTTTTGGTGCATCACTTGGGGAGACAGCTTTGTCAGTCTCTGATCTGAGGGCCAAGAAATCTGGGTCCCTTTCCCAGCTCTTTCTAGGACTTTCCACATTATCTAAGAGAAACAATTCCTTTTTGTATTTTATCTCTCAGAGTTTGTCTATCTGCTTTGTTTAAACTGTTTTCTCTTTGGGAAGGAGGCTGGCATTAGTGAAGAGTTGACCAGCATTTCCAGAATTTGAACTTGACCAACAGGGCAATACAACACTAATAGCTTACAATAATAGATAAGGACTTGGCAGGTCTTCATTTCTGGAGAAATATATGCAAGGGAATAAGTATAACAGAATATTCTTAATTGGAAGTGATCAACAAGGATCATCAGAGTCCAACTCCTGGCCCTGCCCAGAATAGCCCCAGGAATCACACCATGTGCCTGAGAGCATCGTCCAAATGCTTCTTGAACTCTGTCAGACTGGTGCTGTGACCACTTCCCTGCAGAGCCTCTTCCAGTGCCCAAACACCCTCTGGGCAAAGAACCTTTTGCTAATATCCAACCTAAACCTCCCCTGACACAACTTCAGGCCATTCCCTCGGGTCCTATCACTGGGCACCACAGAGAAGAGATCCGTGCCTGCGCCGCCTCTTCTCCTCATGAGGAAGGTGTAACTGCAGTGGGGTCTCCCCTCAGTCTTCTCTTCCCCAGGCTGAAAAGTCCAAGTGACCTCAGCCACTCCTCATATGGCTTCCCCTCAAGGCTCTTCACCATCTTGGTTGCACTCCTTTGGATGTTCTCCAATCGCTTAATTTCTTTCTTATATTGTGGCATCCAAAACTGCACACAATATTGAAGGGGAGGCTGCATCAGTGCAGAGCAGAGCTGGATGATCCCCATCCTGGCCTGGCCAGCAATGCTGTGCCTGCTGCACCCCAGGACATGCTTGGCCCTCCTGGCTGCCAGGGCACTGCTGACTCATGTTCAGCTCGCCACCAACCAGGATCGCCAGGTTCCTTTCCGTGGCACTGCTTTCCAGCATCTCATTCCCCAGTCTGTCCGTACATCCAGGGTTGCCTCATTCCAGGTGCAGAATCCGGCACTTTCCCTTCTTGAACTACTTATGGTTGGTGATTGCCCAGGCCGCTGATTTGTCGAGGTCTCTCTGCAGGGCCTCTCTGCCTTCAAGCGAGTCAACAGCTCCTCCCAGTTTCATATTGTCTGCAAACTTGCTTAGTATCCCTTCCAATCCTGTGTCCAAGTTGTTTTTGAAGATGTTGAAGAGCATGGGGCCTAAGATAGAGCCCCGCAGAACCCCACTAGTGCCAGGTCCCCAGTCTGATATCAGCCCATTCCCCGTAACCCTTTGTGCCCGACCTTTGAACCAGTTGCTCACCCATTGCATGATGTATTTATCCAGTTGTGTGCTGAACATTTTGTCCAAAAGGATTTGCGAGAGACGGGATCAAAAGCTTTAAGGAAATCCAGAAAGATTACATCAACATGTAATAGATGCATAATATGTAAGTACATAATATATATCTAAGGGAATGCACATATACATACATATATGATGTTCACATTTATAAAGAAGCCAATATAAAGTGTGGGAATTGATGTATTTAAGGCAATCACTTTGAAAATGTTTGGAAGTGTTTGGTCTGGCCATTGGTACTGACAATGTGCATGGGACATGGGAAACTGCTCTCAGTAAGTGAGATGTGCCACACAGCCAGGCCTGTCCAACACCTTCCAGGCAGCCAGGCAAGGTTTGCTGCAGGGACCACTGCATGTCAGTGCTCAGCAACTGACAGCTCTTACCTGCTGAAGATTTTGTGTATATATCAGCCACTTGGCTTGTGCGGTGCTGATCATGGGAGCCACTGTGAGACAGAGGTGTTCAAAACATTCATGAAACATTAGAACATTTTAGGGGGTTTGTGCTGTGGTTTGTCCTTTGGTGTAGGACACCACCAGAACCGGCCAAGAATACTTTAGCGTGACAACATTCTCATTCGCATGGCTGGCACGCTAACATCCTCATTCTTACCTTGCATGTCTGTCAAGTATAAGCAAAGTATCTATTAATTGTGTCTGACTGGATTTCAGCTGCTCTTTTAAAAGGTCACTGATACAAGTTTAGACAATAGGCCAAGAGGAGGCTGAATCCCCATGGAGAACGCGCAAGGCATTCTCTTGTGTTGCTGATTTAATAAGGAAGAATTGAATACTCTTGTTTAGAAAGGCCCAAATACTTTGAAGGTTTCTGCTTGAATGGAAGTTGGAATTCACTTTGGCTGTGCTCTGACACTCTGCATGCTCACCTCCCCATACTGCCCCAGCCAAGGATTTTACTGCAGGAACCTCTGCAAGAACAGCAGGTGACAATGCTAGCTTTTTGTGGGAAACCTTGTTTCCAGAAGATACCTCTTTCCAAATGTGAGGCTCATCCTCCAAGGCCAGCAACAAGAGGTGAGATGAGATACATGCTATTCAACACCCAAGACCATAAATGAGGTGATCAAGATGTGCCAAGAAAATGAAATTAACTTTGATTTTGAAGCACTGGGGATTTGCGAATAACAAACTTCTGGGAGTTCATCTGTAGGCAAGACATAAATGTATCACTTGAGATGACAAATATTCAGTCGTAAACTCATGGGCTGCTTAACAACATGACCAGGGTTGAAGTGCCCAAATAAGCGATTGGGAATGTTACTCACTTGATTGCAGGCATGACTCCTCTGGTCCACATGGAACCAGAAACTCAGCCAAGATCTCACCAAGCTGGCCCTAGCTGCCAACCCCAAATCCCTTCACTTAGTCAAGTCCTCTGTGCAATACACACTTCCTGCCCTATCCCTTGCCAAAGTCCCACTTATCTGCAGCTCACCCCCAGCAGCAGATGGAAAACATCCACAGCAAGAAGCAATGGGAAAAATCAGATCTGGTTGGCTCCTTACCTCTCAGCATGCTCCAAAATCAGTGAGCTGTGCTGGCTCCCTATCCCAGACAGTGCTGCCATCTCTCCCTTTCCATTTTAACTGCTTCACATAAGGAGTGGAAAATTCTGCAAGGGAATTAAGCTGCCGGGAACACTGGTTGGCATTAAGCTGTGAATAACCTCTCACTTGCCTGAGTCACAAGAAACACGTTAGTGACGGAAGCACAGTATGTCAGTGCCGTGGTGGGACACAGGCATGGATGTCTCTGTGTGTCAGGTGCCATAAAAAACAATACCCCATGCATTATATTTATCATATACCTTTATAAAAACCCAAAGCAGCAAGATGTGCCATTCTGCACTGCATTACAGCTTTGCAGAGCTCCAGACACAAGGCACAAGCAGGCACAACTCACTCCCTGGCAGAGTATCTCATGGAGTAGTGTACTAGAATTTCGTAAGCGCTGTGTGTCCCCCAGCACAGGAACATGAACAAATGCTGCGTGCCTAACGCACCTGAGAATGGAGGCTGCGCACTATTGCAACTTTCACAATCACAGCTTCATATCTCCGATGTGATAACAGACAGACAGTTTCTATTACGCAAACAGCACCAGGTAGGGCCAAGCAACCCACAGCAAGGCATCACTGGCATTCTAGGAACGGCTCTGGTCCTCTGCTGCCAAAACACACCACCCACAGCACGTCCCAGTGCTGTGACATGCCAACGGCGAGCTACAACCATCTTTCTGTGGCAACACGGGGTGCCTTTTGGGACTGACGAGCATATTTTGGGGGGATACTGTGAAGTTCTACTGGAGAAGGCCAGCAGCTGGATGAGTGTGGAGCAGCTCAGGTAAGACCTGACACCACACAGGGTGCCTGTTGCTTATATAAAACAGCCAATAAAGCTGGTTATCATCCCAGCAACTCTTGCCTTAGGTGTCAGTGGCCATGTGGAGGACCCCCAAAAGCAATATACATGCTGGCTTTGCTGCCCAAGGAGACGAATGTATAGTAGGAACTCATCAGTTGGATTTTGTTGGTCCTTTAACAGATATCTAGCAACAAACATGGAGCAAAGCTCTTTTCAAAAGGCACTTAAGCATGTGCGGATTAAAGTTAAGCATTTGTTTGTGTACTGTCCTAGATCATATCCATTGCAATCTCAGGGCCTGTGTCTGCAGAGGCTTTATTGGCAGAAGGTGTCTTAATGCAAAATGCCACCTACTGAGAATAGGCTTTTGCTGGGGTTTCCTGCCTAAATGGAGGACATAGCAAGCCAATGGGCAGAAACAGAGAATTACCCCAGCAGGTGTAGGGGCTCCAAACATTTTTTAGTCACACTCATCAGAGAAAAACAAAACAAACACAACAAGCTCTTACAGCTGCATCTTGCTCACAGACTTTTGTGAAACAACCTAGAAGGCACATGAGAGACATACTCACACCTCTGCCTGCTGAGGACAGACACGTTCTTCCATTCCTTAGGGCGAGAATGTACTGCGGTGTATTTACTTGCAACCAAAAGCATGACAGGAAAGGCCTAAGTGAAAACTAATCCAAGCAAATTGTAAAAGAACATTACAAGTAGCAGGCACATCAAATGAAAGCAGCAAGCAAAGCATACAGTAGGATGTGTCTGTTTACGTAACAGGTAGTGACACTGTGGAAGTCCTTGCCACAGGATGCTGTGGATACTACAAGTTCACAGGGTTTAGAACCAGCAAAACAAATGTATGGAAAAAGAACAAAAAATGCAACAAAGATACTAGGTCTGCCTCAGAAAGTCCCCCAGATTACAAACTGTGGGACAGTGGGGAACATTTGGGAGATGTATCGCTATACATTTGCCTTCAAGTAATGCTCTTTGCACGTGTTATCAGCCACTGTTGGAGACAGGCTGCTGGGCTCCAAGAACCCTTGGTGTGACACGGCACAGCTGTTCCTCTGCTATGAACTTACATGTTTTGCATGGTGGGGGCAGAAAGAAGCAGCAGACTCCCAGCAGTCAATGCCAGAGGGAACACCTCAGCTTGGATCAGGCTCCATCCCATAGCTGGTTGTGCATGATCAGGGATAGATATTTTGCTCAAAACGAGATTGGGCAGAGGCTTGAATCTGGGCATTTCTCCCTTGGTACAAACACTAGCATCCGCCCATCATATTTCAGCTCTGAAAAATGTAAGTTTCAGTCTGAAAATCAAATTTCACACACAAAAAATGGAAATTTGACACAACATACTCTCTGCCAGAATAGCTGAAATATTGTGGCTTTGTCCCAACATAGGCTGAGAGCTAATTAGAAAGCTTTGAAAGTTGTTCCCAAACAGAACTGCTTTCCTCTGGTTATCTACCATGGCAGTCTCACTCCAGAAATACATAAATGTATCCAAAAATACAAAGATGCGTATCAGCAATTCATAAATGTGTCTGGAAAAGAATGGCACAGTCTGTGTTACACAGAAGTGGTAGCATGGCTATGGTTAGAAGCTGAAGCTCTGAGAAGTGCTCACATGCTCCTTTTCCAGTGTTACAAGAGGAAATGCCAGAGGTCAAGGACACGGGCAGTGCTGCAGGGAAGCTGGCGGAGGGGTCTGGGATGTCAGCCGCAGAAGGAAACTTCCATGATTAAAAAACACAACAGAAAGATAATAAAGTACCATTCTAACACAGTAATGGCAATTCCAGGCACCCATACTCACAAATCAGATAAAAAAAAAATTCATGAGCTTTGTTTAAAAATAAAAAAATTAAATCCAACATGGAAAGCTATAGTTTTTGTATCTGCAACAGAGCATTTAAGCGTTCAGACTTCATACTCCCAAGCTTTTATTGACGACTCTTTGGGCTGGAAATTTGTTTTTGAAAGTGCAGGGAATGTGGGGGGCGGGGGGGAAAATCAAACTGATTTTGGGATTTCTCTTTGTCACAGCCCTTTTGAAATCCTTGCTGTTACATGCAGAGCAGCTGCTCCCTAAGTGAGACTTTGGCCTAAATATTTGCCCTGAAAAAGACTTTCAAAAATAGCAAAGTCAAAGAAGAATAGGGCCAAGGATCCATTCATGATTATCATCACTAAAATAAAATTTTAAAATAAGAAAAAAAAAGAGAAACTTGCTACAGGTTTTGTTTGGTTTTTTTGGTTTTGTTTTTGCTTTTTTAAAAATAAATATCATCAATAGCGTGAAACAGGGCAGCCAAATTTTCTGGATTAATTGATGAGTAAATCCACTCAAGTCAAGTGGTTTATGAGCAGAATAGCCCGCAGAGTGTTAGGAAAAAGAAGGAACAAAGATGTTAGCTGGTTTTGCAACACAGAAAAAGAGAAAAAAATACTTTAAAGTAGCTGCTTTTCTGTGCAGACAGTTCCTGACATTCAAGGTCATTACTGAATGATTAACTTACGAACTCATTAGAGGCTATTTACATTGTTTATGAGCATAATTACACATAATAATTACACAATGAAGATAGTGAAACATAATCACCTAATAACAGCATATAGTTGTGGCGTAGATGAATTGGATGACCGAGGAGATCCTGCCTAAGTGCTGTCAGCAAGCCCCAGCCTGCCCTGATCATGGGGTGCTTGGAGGCTCCTTCCTCATCTCCCACAAGCAGCAAGTCCAGGACAGGCAAAAAAAAATTCCAGTGACACTTGCTATAGGGGGCCACAGTCTAGAGGCAAATTAAGGAAGGAGGCATGCACATCCTTGCAGGGAAACACAGGTGAGAGGCCCTGTACAGAGGATCAATACCACTGTCACCACCACAGAGAGTGTAATCAGGACGAGTGCTATTTGGGAGTGGTTCTCATTCTGTCCAGAGGCAAATTCCAAATCAAGAATTTAATCCTGATGAAAGGTGTTTGACAGGCAGCCTTGAAGATCGAAGCCTTCAAGGTATAAATAAACGGCAATATTGATGCAAATTCAAGTTATGTTAACAAATTAACTTCTTATAGTATCACATCTCCTATTTCTTATAGACTTCCCCTGACCGCTTCACCATTTAAAAACCAAAAGTCTGACATGGTCCTGTCTTAACCAAAACTGATGTCTCAGGGTAAAAGGTTGTCTCAGGGATGGTAAGGAGAAACAATGATGTTGAAGACTTAACTCCCAACTGATACCAAGTCATGGAACAGAAACTCTTCACGTGCAGCAAGATGGTCCCTTTGCAGAAAAATCCCATGCAGGAGGAACATCCACCAACAGCTCACAGTGATGTGAGTTCTTGTAGCCCATTCGGGCTGAACTTCTCGTTCTCAGGAGGATGTTCTGTGCAGTGGCCAGCATCTGAGGGAGTGGCTGATATACCAGAAGGCTCTGCTGCCACTCAGCAGGACCTCAGTAGGCTAGAGAATTGGCCAGACAGACATCTGGTGAGGTTCAACAAGGGCAAATGCAGGGTCCTGCACCTGGGGAGGAATAACCCCAAGTGCCAGCACAGACTGGGGACTGACCTCCTGGAGAACAGCTCTGTGGAGAAGGACCTGGAGGTCCTGGAGGATGACAAGTTGTCCATGAGTCAGCAGAGCCCTTGTGTCCAGGAGGGCCAATGGTGTCCTGGGGTGAATCAGGAAGAGTGTGGCCAGCAGATCGAGGGAGATGATCCTGCCCCTCTATTCAGCCCTGGTGAGGCCACCTCTGGAATACTGTGTCCAGTTCTGGGCTCCTCAGCACAAGAAAGAAAAGGAAATATTGGAGAGGGTCCAATGGAGGCCACAAGCATTGGGTCTGGAGCATTTCTCTTATGAGGAGAGACTGCGGGAGCTGGGCCTGTTCCGTCTGGAGAAGAGAAGACCCAGAGAGGATCTCATTAATGCACATAATTATGTCAAAGGAGGGCACCAAGAGGTTGGTGCCAGACTCTTTTCAGTGGTGCCCAGCAACAGGATGGGGAGCCATAAATTAAAACACAAGAAGTTTCACCGCAACACGAGGAAGAACTTCTTTGCATTGAAGGTGGCAGAGCACTGAAACAGGCTGCTCAGAAAGGTTGTGGGGTCTCCATTACAGAGTCTTCCTCTCTGAAGACATTCAAAACCCACCTGGACTCATTCCTGTGCAGCTTGCTCCAGGTAACTCTGCCTTGGCAGGTGGGTTGGAAGGGATGATTTCCAGAGATCCCTTCCAAACTTAAAAATTCAGTGTGATTCTGTGTGACCAGGTCAGTGGTCACACATGCATTGGACTTGCAAATGCACTGTAACAGGGACACTGAAGCATGGCTGGGTCAGAGGAGTGCAAGACTGACTGTTTGCCCACCAGTAGCCAAGAAAGCCAGAGACCCTCTATGTTCGATAACCTCAAAGGTAGCAACGTCTTGGATGAGGTGCATCCAGAAGATAGTGCTTTATGGGAGGTGACAAAATCAGCCAGACATATGGTAGCACTTAAGAATATATGTGGTCTCCTAGATGCCATCCCATCTACTGCTATCACAGCATCTGTGCTCACCAGAAACCTGCCTGCATCCCCCAAAGTGCTCCCCAGGTTGGTAGCAGAGACATGGCACCTCACACTCCCTGGCTCCCTGTACCTCCAGCACTGGGGGTCAAAGCTGTGACCCCTGACAGAATAATATGCCCACAGTCATGAAGCAGAGTGGTGGCAGGAACAATGTCAGACCACAGCCATGGCTATCTGAAGGCACCTGTAAGCGGTTCAGTTTGTTGCCAACTAATATCTGTTCTCAGTGGTGCTTTCTCAATTCCTCTTCCTCAAACAAATATTTTTGCTGCTGTTTGAAGGCACTGTGATGGGGAGAGAAGGAGTACATTGCATCTCAAACAGAAACTGGAAGTCTGACAGCACCTCTTAATTTTGAGTACAGCATAATCACAAGGGTCCAGGACATTCTGGGTGGAAGTCACCCACAGCATTGCTGGAAGTGCTGAACAGTCACACACAGAGCCCCCTCAGCATAACACAGGGAGAGGCAGAAGAGCCCTTGCCTTGTCTGGGAATGTTTTTTCCGTGACAGTGCTCAGAAGGGTGATGAACGCCTCCCTGACAGGGCAGACAGGCAAGAAGGACATAGATGAAGTCCAATACCAGTTTCTGCAGGCAAGCCAGTGACAGCACTACTGTGATCTACAGCTCCCTGTGCCTGCAAGCTCCTCATACTGCTCTCATTCCCAGTGCTAACCACATGCTACAGTTTCCCATCTGCTGCCAACTCCATCCCAAGTCCATGCCTCCAAAGCTGCCGGGGATTTGTATCCCAAAGCCCAGGGAGCAGCTCCTGCTTTTTGGACTGGTTCTTTTGGCCTAAATGCAAACTGAAGCTCCAGCAAGAACTATATTGTCTCTGAATGAACCACAGGGAAATCTCAGCCCAACTCAGAACCCACAAAGGAGAGGCAAAGGACCCAGATCTCTGAGTTACCCTCTCATCTTCTCTCCCCTTCTGCCCTGAACAGGATGGTCAAAAGGGAACATGGTGATTTATTAGTGCAGCTCTTGTTCTGCAAAGAGGCCCTGGGTGCAGAACTGCTGAGCTCAGCTGAAACTGGGCATCTCCCACAAGCAGCAGGACAGGGAAATTTGTGTCAGCTGAGGAGTGACCCTGCTTCATGGCGTCCAGCTGTTTCCCTTCTCGCCTGAGACAGCACAAGCCAGCCTACCCACTTCCCTCCCCCAAATCGACTGTCACATTTGTCACAGACTACATTGGCCTAAATAGTTAGGTGTCACGTAGCCAGCAACCCATACGGGAAGATCTTACATAACTCAGATAAATGGGACAAGGTCAACGCCAAGCCCAAGCGCCTCTTGCAGAAGACCCCATACCAATAGGTTCTCACAGCCCTCCTGGAGCATGGGGGGCTGTCGGGTATGAGGGGAAGCAGAGGCTGCCCGGGAGCCCTGGCCACTGTCCACAGGCAGATCAAAGGGCACTGCTGATACGTGCAGGAAGGGATTTCTGGTAGGATTTGCAGGACTGGAATTTGACATCGTCAGTCACTAACCAGCAGTGCCAGATCAGGCGAGATGTTTTAGTGAAACCACAGGTGTGGCCCTTTGTCTGTGCCCAGTGTCTGGCACGGTGGAGTTTTACCTGTGTTACCTCACATCCCCTGTGCCTGCTCATTCAGGTTCCTCTCTCTATTTTTAAACAAGGTGTTTAGTGTCACCCGGTCAGGAAAAATACTCGGTGCCTTCAGGAATAGAAGCTATACCTTATGTCTGCTTTTCCTCATCCCAGAGGAGTCCCTCAAGTGTGATAACATTTAGCAGCCATCAGTGCTGCTCCTTCATGCATAGGCATTTCTCCTGCATCTGCTCTGAGACTGCAAAACCTGTGTTTATGGGAAACTCACTGAAAAAAAGACAAAGGGGGCTGAGTTGTAGGAGAGGAAAGCACAGGGAGAAGAGGGAACAGGACTGTGTGTTTTGCATTTGCATGGAAAAGGAGGGAGGGAGGATAAAAAACAGTCTGGGGAGATGGGCCAGGGAGACTGGGCGCTGTGGGTAGCACTAGTGCAGGTCAACAGCCGGACAGTGCAGGGCCATGATTTGGGAGCACTGGCCTCAGGAGCAGGGACAGATGCCAGCTGGGGAGGACAGATCTGAAGAGGGGCCTGCCCCATGCAACAGGGAGAGAAGAGTGGTCAGGGGGCAAAGGCACATAAATTAGGATAAGTTTTGTGATAATGTGGGCTTTCCTTAAATACCCTGCTTTCACTTAGGGAAGAAAATTTTCAGGCCTTGCCTAAAAGAGAAAGGCAGTTCCTAGTCTTGGTGGTTTCAGAGAAAACCTTAGAGTTGTGTCCCAAGAGGAATGTTAAGGGTAAGCAGTTGGAAGTGGAGAAGCAGGGGAAGGGCTGTTAAATACTTTACTGATAATTTTTACTTAATCAATTTGTTGTGCACTTCAAGCTGGCAATATTGAGCCAGTATGCAGGGTGGCTGCTCTCTGGTCACCTCTGCTTTGCTGGAAAACGCAGTGGGGCTGCGGCACTGCTCCAGCTCTGTGGCCCATGCTGCTTGGGAAGGGTCCAGCCCCACAGCAAGTCTAGTGCCTCCATCTCCCTTCCCTCTCCTGCATCCCCAATGTCCCTCTCTGCTCCAGGGAGCATTGGCTCCTTTATGCAGTCCCCTTTCATACCACCACACATTGTCATGTCGTGTTCTGCAGAGTCCAGAAAGCAAGTCTGTGGCGTGGTGATGACTTTGTGTCCTGGTGCCACTAACCCTGACCCATATGGGGACAGGGGGCCAGCTACAGGTGTCCATCACCTGGAGGAAGCAGTCGGTGAGGAGTGTTTCTATCATGTGTGGAGAAGGAAAACCACAGTATCATCTGGAGGCCAAAAACAACAGCCGGGAGAGGAGAAATTCATTAAGAGAAAAGTCAAGAGAAGCAAAGTGTGTTTATGTAAAGGCAGAGCCAGCAGCAAGCCATCCTGCAACCCGCAGCCACAGAGGGTCAGAGCTGGAGCCATGCCCACCCAGCTGCTTCCACACCAGCCATGTCCTCAGCTGGGCTGTCCTGGCACTTGGGGACCCTCCTGCCCCCTCTCAGTGGACCTGCAGGGCTCCAGCAGAGGGGCTTCACCAAGCTTGATATTTTCACATCCCCTAGCATCATCATTTGTTGCTGGGTTTGGGGCACCCAGGCAGCAGTGGTCCCTGGAGCAAGTGGGTGGTTTTTCAGAACCCAAGGCCCCACAGGGGACACACACCCCTGCTCCTTATGGCTTCCCGGCTTAGCATCCCCTCTGGCATGCAGGCCAGCAAGTCCCCAGCAAAACAGTTGGAACAGACTTCAAAAGGATTTACAGTGAGCAACCTTTCTATCTCTTGATCCTCTCAGCTGTACACTGGATTAGGAGCTGGCTGAAGCCTGGAGCCCCCAGTCTGAGGCTCACACCCCTCGTTCTCTGGGGATACACCAAGGACCTGCTTATCCCCAAGTCCCAAACTCTCTGTTTCCCGTGCTGGCCTGAGGCAAGTTCTGTCCTGTGTCTATGGCCGTTCCTGGACTCTGGATATTGGGGCACAGGGGACCCCACAAGGACATGAGATGGGTTTGCCCACTACAACACGACCTGGTAAAGCTCAGTAAGGCAACAGGGTCTTCTCCACTTTGGGACTGCCATTATGGCTGCCCCAGGCAGAGACCTTTATCCAGGAGGAGGGAATTAGCCCAAACCTTGTATTCTCTGACTGGTTTTGCCAAGACTTTTTCCAATAGGTGAGGATGGGATCTGAGGTGGAGTCACTTCATGAGGACAGGAAACTGCTCAAGCAAAGTTCACACTGCAAAAGTGGAGATATTTAGCAATCACCAGAAAAAAATAAAGTAGCCAGCATAGTGGACAGGGTTACTGCAGGGCAGAACACCAGGGCTTCCCTCCAAAGTGGAGGAGAAGGGCTGAGAGGCAGTGTTGGAGCAGCAGAGCAAGGGTCGAGGAAACAGGGTGTGGAAGCAGCATTGCTGCACTTAAAGCCCACTTTTACCACTGACTCCCTGCAGGGCTTTGTGTAAATCTCCTTTGTGCCTCAGCCTACTCCTACAAAACACGGAGGGAAAAAAAGTGGGGTGACTTCCAAGGGGAGGTGAAGGTGTCATGTATTTAGAGAGCTGCTGAAAAAGGGAGAGGACTCCAATCTGTCACTGCAAGTGATGGATCCATTAGGCTCTATTGGGACGAGCTTGTTTGCTGAGCCTTAGGCTCCCATCACCCTCTCCCCACAGCTGAGCTAGCCAGTGTTGTGGGGGGACTGTACTGGGAGGTGTCGGGTAATCACTGGACAGAGTCACCACTGCTGCCAGTGCCGCTTGAGCTTGTTTGTTTTCCTTAATCCCAAGAGGCAGCATCTCTGACATGGCAGCAGCGTGATTAACAAGACCCAGCATTGCTGTCACAAGCATGTAATTATAGGTTTCCTGTGTCACTCCTGCTGGGAGGTCAGTGACTTGCCCTCCCTCACTCCAGCAGAGTGAAGCTGCCAACTCCCATCTGCCTCTTAGCCCCCTGCCCAGCTCCAGTCTCCAGCCTCCACAGCCCCGGCGAGAGGAGGGACAGCAGGCTGTGAGGGATCAGGGAAACCCAGAGTAAAGAGGAGGGGAACCAGGAAGAGTGGAGAAATGGGGGCTTGATTTCTCTATAGGAAACCATAGAGGATCCTCCCCCCCTGCTGGTACTCAGTACCCTTAAGTTTGCCCACTGGACTCTGTAGCCCAGGGGCACACGTGGAGGCAGTTCAGCAGCTGCCAAGAAGGGAGTTGCCTTTCAAGAGAGGGTGTCTGGTGCATTTTAGGAGGTTTTCCTTCAGACCTCACAGCAGTGGGAATTGCCTGTTCAAGGGAGACCTTGGTCACAGGACGATGGGAAACATTCTCCTCATGAGCACAGGGGCCTGCTGGAAGTCAATATGAGGACTGCACCACCCGTGGATGCAGAAAAGTGGAAACTGTTGCCTGTTGGCCCTCCTATGATCCTTTTAAGACATCGTCATACATCTGACCATCCTGAGAGGCCTGGGCAATCTTTCCCATCCCCTACATCCACATACTTCTGCCTACAAGTATATAATGCATGGGAGCTTTGCCACAGTTTGTCCGTGTTCTCCCAAAGGCACTGCAAAATCATTTAGGAGGCCCCAAAAGAATCATCCTGCTCTTCAAAATGTATGTTTCCCTTACAACTAGCAGGCTGGTGAGGGATGCAGAGAGGAGCTGCTCTCACCAGATCAGTTTCTGAAGCTGTTGTACATGGGATTATCTGCAAATCACAGTGGAGAAAGACCCGCTGCTGGCCTGTCAGAACAAGAAGAGGTTTTGTGCTGCATTTGCTCCTGGAGAAGGCCAGGTTTCCTCAAGCTCTGTTTGTTTAGTAACCCCTACAGAAGGGAATCCATCACATAGCCTCCTTTATTAATGCTGGCAATCATCTGCAACCAGCTGTTGCCCAGCTGTCGGAGCTGGTATTGTATGGGAATCCCTGCACAGCGAGCCACATCTCCTTATAGACCTGGGCTCCAAAAGAGACTTAAGAAGAGCCTGGGAGGCTATGGCAGCAGCCTGTTTAGTGGGGTTACTGGTACAGGTAGATGCAGTGGACCTTAGCTCTTAGCCACACAACAAAATGCAGCTCAGCTGTACCCCAGGCTGGCCACGTCTCCACAGCAGCCAGTATGAATGCTCACCCCTGGCAGAAGCAAATCACTTCTGTCTGAGGAGCTGCTGCATGGTCACCAGTTCTCAGCCTGAGCAAAGAGTAGCTCTCTCCGAAGCACTGCATGCTATTGTATTTAGATGGGGGCTAAAGCCCAGACTTGTGTGTTCAGGCCAAAACAGATTGGCACCTTACATATAAACTAGCGGTGAAACTGAGTCTCAGTTCTTCCCTTACTGATCCCAAGTATTTGCATCTAGCCAGATATACCTTCCAGAACGTCATCTAGTTTCAATCCAAAGACATCAAGAAACAAAGAAGCCGCTATCACGCACAACAGAGTGCTCCAGTGAAGAGTTGCTTCCACCACAGAAAAATTCTGCCTTCATCCTAGTTTGGATTTGTCTGGCATGCTAAGAAACAGGCAAACCCTACATGAGCTGTGTTCTCACCTAGCAGTTACCAAGAGCTTCAGCCTTGAAGTAACTGTGGTATAAACCTGCATGGGAGCAGAGTGAGAATTTTTGTTGCATTAAAAGATAAACAAGCCCCATCCATAAAATGTGCTGTGAGCAGAGGCACGATCTAGAACCTCACAGACAGAGGAGGAGGGTTTTCTAATTCATACCAGCAGCCATCCCAGCCACAAGCCATTGCTCAGATAACCAAGGTTTCTCTGAAACAGAAAACAAAGGAGCACGGAGGTCCTTCAAGTGAAGGCTCCCAGAAGCAGCCTTACATCACAAAAAACTGCAGCTAATGCACAAGCTTAGGGGTCACTAGGTGACTTAGCTATAAAGATACTTCTCCAAGGGGCAGCACAAAGCTAGCAGTGGGAGTGCAGAGACAAACTGGAGGAGGCATGAGGCAGCTGTGTGGATCCTGCCAACCATCCTTCCCACTTCCTCCACAGGGAGCAGAGGGGAATGCTGCAGCATGCTGGCCTGTGGTGATGATTACTGCTGAAATCCTCAGTGCATGCCCCATGTAGCTGGTCCGCTCACTGATATCACAGCCCTCTGCACAGACAAGGCCTCCATAAGTAGTCATCTTGCTCCCGACCACTTGCACAGCCAGTCCCTGAAACTCCCCTGGTTTCTTTCTTGCACCCCTCAATTCACATGACACAACAACACCTTCGTGTTTCTGAGTGTGCTTGGGGTGATTCATAGGCACACAGACAATGGCTTGTTTTAGTGAGAGGCCAGGGAGGAGCGCTGCCTGCCATGACAGAGATACTTCTGCTTTCTGAAACATTTCCCAGAAGGGAAACCCTTCACCTTGCCGAGGGCAACGTCACGTTGGCTGTGCTGCTGCAGGGTTAGCAGTGACTGACACGTGCAGAGTCCCTTCCCAGAATGTGGGAGCTAATCACTTCCCCTGACCTGTCACAGCCCCAGGGGTGGGAGTGTGTCCCATAGCACATGAGACACAAAGTGCGAAGCCCAGAGATGTTGCTTCTGGAGAAGACTGGGATGCTGCTCTATACTGAACTTCTATTATATCTGAATTTGTGTATAGTGGAAGGATCAAAATATTTGCACACAATGCAGGTAACTTTGAAAGCAAAGCACAAGGCATCCTCTAAACACCAGGCAGGGAAGAGGCAGGCAGTTATTTGTCATCTACAGTACTATTGGATTGGTTAGGACTGCCAAGGCCATCAGTCCCAGTCTGGGCAACTACAAGCTGATCCAGAGAGATCAAGGACATTCACCTCCATCTTCTCCATCACTCACATAATTAAATGTGTCATTTTTCTCCTCTGCAGTTCACAGGAATATCTCCTGCTGGCCAATGGAAGCAGACTATGCCACGCATTACAGAAGGTTAAAAAATTGTTCTGGCCAATCTGATTTGGATGAAAATACTTTCCTGACCCCCAATCTGGCATTTCCTTAAAGCTAGAACACATGCATTAGACATGTCAGGCAGGCCTTGGAGATATTTCTGTGTGCCACTAAAACCACCATGACACCCCACAACATCTTCTATCTAGCAGAAGCCAGTAACTTGTGCATCACAGGGAAAAAAAACAAACAAAAACCTTTTGAATGTCTTTTCATCATTCTTTCTAAGTGAATCAAAAGGGAAAAAAAGTTTGCTAGTGGGTTTGTACGGGCAACTTGAGATAGGGATTAATTTAGCAGAATTGTGTATATTCTCCGGAATTAGTTAGTGCGCTGCACCAAACTGAAATGAGATCACTTTTCATGTCCCTTCTGGCAATATCACCAACTGGAACATCCAAAAGTCAGTACTGCAAGCTTAATCCCTCCAGTCCAGAACCCCGTTATTCTGATATCCGATCTCCTCCATAAATTCAGCAATCCTGCCAGTGAATTATGCAGCTGTCCTAAGTCTTAAGCATCAGCTGCCATCCCCATGTAAGATCAAGACCATGAGGAATGGGAAGAGGGACAAAAAGTAAGACAGTTTGCTTTTTCCATAGATAGAGAACGCCATATAACACATCCTAGGAAAAGGCCCAGAGCTCCCCAAAGTGCCTGTGCTTTTCTAGTTAAGATGCAGAAGAGCCATAGAGAAGGGCAAGAGGCTCATGCACTTGATATGTGTATTGTATTAAGACAATTTGTTGAACTTGTAGTATTTTAAGATCCTGGTCCTTAAGATTTCTAAGAAAGTCCATTTTTCACTGCTTTTTTTTTTTTTTCTATTTATCTAACCCACAGATGTAACTGGTGTGGGAAGTACCAACAGGACATGACTCAGAAATACATACAAGTGTATCACTCTACATTTATGCAAGTAAATTTCCACGGATTTGCTGCCAAGGATGGCTGCATTGCACTGGATGTAACAGGTACTTGTACCAAAGTCCTCAGGGCCCTCTGAGCTTGTGTAAATGATCCCTCCTTGGACACCCTGGGGCCATCTGCCATGAGAGGGAACAGCTATACTGACTCAGGCCTGTGACTCACCACCAGAAGTCAGAGAATCATAGAATCACTCAGGCTGAAAAATACCTTTGAGGTCACCAAGTCCAACCATTAACCCAGCACTGTCCTACTACTTTTTGCTAACAAAAGCGAGGAAGCTGATGGAGAGCGGTGTGTTTTGGAGTGTGAGGTGAGATCATACACTAACTGACCCTGCACCAGGAAGTCAAGCCCAGCCTCATCTGTGACGCCTCTGCTGATCTTTATCTGATAGAAATGTGATTAATCTATCCACAGCTGGGTCTGATGGGGAACTTGCAAAAGGTGAAAGCTCAGTGAGGCGAGAGGTGGATGAAGGATTGGTTGGCTCTGATGGATAAAAGCTTTCCTGCAGCTCAAACCAGGGGGACCAAGACTGTGAGCTCTGCAGGAAGACAGGGGGAAACTGAAAGTCAGCGAGAAAAAGCAAAGCTCCTGTATGCTCCTTTGGGACACTTTTCGAAGGTCATTACCATCATGCTATGGCCAACTGCTGAGAGACAGATCCCAAATTACAACAAAAGACAGAGGTTCTGGGAGTTCTGAAACAGTGATGTAAAGCAGGACAAACGTTGCCACAAAGACATAGGAGCAGCACTGGAGAAGCTGACCCTGCTACCAAGCTCTGCAGAGGAGCATCAAATCATTCAGCCTTTTCTACATGTCTTGTTTGAAGGACATGTAGAGTCATTCCTTCTTGAATTCTGACTGCCAAGGTGCTCCAGAGGGAAGCACAACTTCAAAAAAAAAAAAAAAAAACAATACACAAGTGTGGTAGAACAAGCATGAAGCAAACATTTAACTGCAACACATAACACCTCCACTGGGAATTCCAGAGAACTTCAATGTCCTTCATGACAAGAACCAGTTAAATGTTACATCCTTGCAAAAAAGGCATTTCCACTTTACTAATCAGGAAACTGAAGCACCAGGAGATTCCAACCAATATTTCTAAATGTAGAAGCCTTAAATCAGATGTCTAAAAGCACTTGCAGGCGTGTTAAAGATGGTCTCAGTCTTTCCAAGGTTCTTCATGTCCCCACTGTTGCTACCCGAATAGTTGCCAGCTGACCTGCTTCAGCATCCATAACCACAAACATTTCCATAAAGCTGACAATTATTATTTCTGATAAGAGGGCCCAATTCAATCACTCCATTTTTCTAATTAATTCCAAGGCTCTCAATGCCATTTCCACCTAATAAAACAGAGAAGAAGGTCATCAAATAATTTGCTTAAAATTTCTCTGAGTTTTCACAGTTACCTCTTGCACAGATTTTTTTTCCCATCTGAAGGCAGCAGACTCATGCATGACTATACGGGGCCATTTGATCCTATCATTTTTCAAACAAACGCCCCCCCTGGAAATCAGGTGCTAGCAAGTCCAAGCAAGAAAAATCTGTGTTCCAAGACCATGGATGACTGTAGTTGAGATCTGTATTAACATGTTCTTTCCAGGCCAAAAGAGAATTTGTATCTTTTTATTGTAAGTTCACTTTATCCAGACTTCTGGTTTGGATCACTGAATCGGATGTTTGAACAAATCTTCCCACTGCTCCTCTTATGGCAGGACAGCAAGGAGCTTATGTGACAGGGTTGATACTATTTTGTAAGATAAAAGCACACAACTTTTTGAACATCAAAAAAGTGACCCTTCATCACTTACAATGCAAGTAGGAATTCCTGTCCGTGAAAATACTAATCTTAACACTTTCCCAGTCTGTGTTAAATTAGTAGCATTCATACGCAGCACTTCAGGCCATTTATGAGGCGCATTTCCTGCAATCAAAAACATATGTCCTGTAAATGGCCCATTTCTTAGTTTGCTTTCCTAGAGCAGCTGGCCATTCCTGAGAATACAAAGGAGAATATATAAGCAAGTGTAGTGTTTGCTGATACCCGGAGTTGGCTGGGAAATAGAAATCCCTTCCAGCAAGAAAGAAAACAATAGTAGCTGAGTTTCTTTTAAAGGAAAATACTAAGCTGAAAAATCAAAAATGCTGTCTTCATTAGAGTTCCACAAAAATTAAGCTTTACAAGAACCAGAATGAAAACTTCTGGCCTCCCGGCTGTCCATCTGGTAGGGATATATTTGCTTTCTGGAGCAGGTAAGCAGTCAAAAACCTAGAGGGGTGACTTCCCATCTCCCAGCCTTCTTGCATCTCTGACTGCTCAGCTGCATCTCTGATTTCTGGACCTGAGGGGAAAAGGCTGAGTGTCTGAGAGTGCACAGAAAGACAATTTCTGTTAGTCCGCCTACAATGCTCTTGGCAATTTTATTTTCTTCTTGCAAAAAAAGAGCCAAGGATACTTCAGTTTGATTTTCCCAATGGAAATCTGCAATTTTGTTACAGAAACTGCTGAGTTAGTGAAAATGGCATTTTCCATTGGAGAATTATTCTGATGCAAAATTTCCCAACTAGCTTTATTAATACCCTTGACATTGTTTTGCCATTCCTCCTATTTGTGTATCAGTGTCTGGCCACTGCACCAAATTTCCAGCCAGGGCTTTCATAGCTATCATTCCCAGAGGGCCATCATGTAATTCTTGGAGTACAGTAGACCTGAGATTTATTACAGTAAGTGCTCTGGTGCCACACGTTAGGCAACCTGGACATGTATTTCAGTATTCTCTTTCCATCCAAGAAGGCTCAAAGAGGCTGTGTGCTAAGCCCATCTCCTCATCCTTTCATCAGATGTCTCCATTGACTTGGCTTGTTCTCTCTTTCATATTGCATTAAGATACCTGTCACTCTCCAGGTGCTTGTGGTACCAGTCACTAGGTATTCCTACCACATCACCCGAGCAGGAAGTACCCCAGAAAACCTTCCTTCTTTCTAACCAGGCTGTTCCTGCTAACACTGAAGCCAGTGTTCAGCACTTGCAAGCAGAGTAAATTGTTTCCTCTTGAGATAAGCTGTGGTTAAACCGCTGACCTCCCAAGATGACCCGTGGGTCTTTTCTCTGGGTGTGAGCACAGCGCTGCAGACGGATGCCAGCGAGCCCCAAGCGTGGCTCTTTTGAGTATTTTACCCTGATGTCTGGCTTCCAGCATCAGTGTCTCAGGCCCACGGCGACGTGCTGCAAGCTAATTTCACAGGCAGTTTCATTTTCTGTTAATGCAAAGTTGTTTGCTTCATCTGGAGCCTTGGCACATCATGCAGATCAACATTACTTCTGTCCTTTGTGCACTGGTCTATTTAGGGAGTGTAATAGTGTTGATGTGTTGGGCAAGACCCATTGGTAATAACTGCCTAGCCCCAGAAAGGAAGATAATTGTGACATATCTTGTAGTTGAGGTGCCTTGAGGATAGTCTCATGCATTACTGTGATTTATGAATATCATCTACAAGACCCACAGCATATGGCTGAGATTCTGGAAAATTCACTTTTCCCTCATTTGCTCTGCAGCCATTCTTGACAGCCTCACCAAAACCTCCGCAGACACCCCTTGTTGTCATTTCCAATAATCCCTGCCTGCATCGCTCTGAAAGTTAAAAATGTTCTGCAATAGCAGGGCCAAGACCCTCCATCAGAACATGGGTGTGGAAACTATCCTAGTGTTGGCCTGTTATGCTGGAGTAAAACCCTGTGTGCATTATTCACAGGGCTTTTTTTGCCATCAGCCAGCACTCCCATAGGGTTGATAAGTTTTGCTTAGTCAGACCGAGGCAAAGAGTATCCATCTTTGTTCACAGCAACTAGGAAACCACCACAAAATGGAAAACCCTGTTTTTCCTCCTCACTGACATCCTCCCTCAGCAGAGAGAGAGGAGAGGATCCCTGGTCCTGCCCATGTTGTCATTTTGCCTCTACACAGGTTGTCCTGCAGATGGGTTCTCGGGAGCACAGTGGAATTAAAATCATGCTTCTCTTTCAACAAAGCTTTCTCTCATAAATGTTTTCAATATTGATACTCTCCTGAAGGACTTTCACCCCAAAGGGGAGACTGTCCCCCAAAAGGGGAACAATAAAAGTTTTGTTTCAGGCTGTTTGATGCTGTTGCAACTCCCTGTCTTCTGGAGTAGCTGTATCCTTTGACACAGCAGTTCCTAGAGCACATTTTAAGGCCAAATCAGCCTCAGTTAATAACCGTTTTTGTATTGCTTCATTTTACATACCACACACTAACTGCTCCCTTGACACAGCATTTAAACTCTCTCCAAACTGGCAATACACTAGTAATTTCCTTAAACATTCCCCACCACCCCCCCCCACCCCCGCAATTAGAAATTGTTTAGTTTTCCTTTTTTTTTTAAATTATATTTTTCAGGAGCTTAAATATAATGCCATCACAAGTGCCTTTATTCAGAGAGGATTTGGGAAAACTTCCATCATCTAGGCAACCATTTCATCCACTGTTTTAACAGAAGCCTGTTACCACTATTTTGTGGTTTTCTCTTTAGCTTTTTAGCAGCCACTGTATTCCTGGATTATAATCCCACTCTGGTCACCATTTCTTGTTTTTCTTTCTTTCTTAGACATAATACAAAGAGCCCCACGGTCACGGATCAGCGCTTACTGAGTATACACAGCAGTCTCTCCCACTACAACTTGGCCACGAGTATGGAGCAAATGTTGCTTTCTCCTTCAGCATTTTGGTCTGTCTTCTTAACCATTCATTTGCTTCCTGGAGGCTGTTTAGTTTAGGGATGTAAAGAACTGGTTTGATTACACATCCTCCCAGAATATCTGTGAACTGATCTTGGGCACCTGGTGATCTCCATGTCAGGTGCTGCTGTCATACCAGTGAATCCTCACAGGGTGGAGTTCAAACACCCAGGCTGTTGTATGTACGTGGTCAGTGGTGCTGAGGCCTCACCGCAGCACAAATAGCTCACACCATCGCCAACACACGTCTCTGCTCATAGCTTCAGGCCTTTGACCTCTTTTCTTCTCTCTTCTCCATAAGGGACAATGTGGTGCCTTTGTTTTCCAGTTCATGGTTCCCACTTTGCTGATAGGGAACCTGAAGAGACCAGCATCATGCAGCAGTCGTGGGGACTCAGCCTTCCTGTAAGCCACTGTGAATGCAGCAGTTAGTTGCCAGGATGGCTATGAGTGAGTGCCCTGTAATTCCTCCTCATGCCATGGCGGATCTCTCCTGGCACCATAGGTGCCAGGGAGAGGCAGAGGTGCCTCATGATGCTCGTTCACTCTGCATGTCTTTGCTCATGGCCAGGTAAGAAAATGTCTGACATGCATCAGTTGTGGAGGGCACAGTTAGGAGCAGAGAAAGGGGGCCCATGTATCTTAGGGGAAGGAGGGAACTGGAGGGATAGTGCATCAATACACAGGGACAATCCAGGCACCTGGGAGGGGAAAGGCATTTTTCACAACTTCCGTGTGGCACCACAGTACATTCTGGCAGGGCTGTGGCAATTCACCTGGGGTGTTACATCATTGGGGCCTGGCAAAAAAATGCTGAAAAGAAAGAAGTTTCACCAGGCACCCAAGCACTGGCTACAGGCACAACAGCATGGTTGGAAAGGTACTGAGATGTCAATGAGTCATAGGTGCAGAGTTACATCAGAAAGGGGATACCAGCTTGTCCCCTCCCAGTCCGGTTTCAGAAGGAGTTGCTTGTCCTGCTAGTGGTATTTTCCATGTAAACTTGGCAGAGTTGGTGATGCCCAGGATTAGCTTCCCTTGAGGGGGGAAGGGAAAGCCAGATGATACTTGGAGTTGTGCTAGCCTGATCCTCACGCAAAAAGAAGATTGGGCTCTTCCCAGGTTCTGCTTCTTTCTTTTGCCTGCATGGGAACCACATCCCCCAGAGGTGACTGGCTGGGAGGGCACGAGGAGAGACAAAAAAGCCCAAGGAAGCTAATGCAGTTATGCTACCTAGACTGGCCGGATGCTATAGCAGTGAGGGGCATTGTAGGATCCCCCTGTTGCAGAGAGGAAAGTAAATAACATGACTGCTTATTTGGTGGGGCTTGTCCTTCCTCTCTGACATGCTCCTGCTCCCCCTGCCTTGCTCATGTACCACGCACACGACAGACCTCAGAACAGCTGCAAACTCTCACTGCTGTACAGAAAACAACAGGCTAGTAACTCCTCTCTGTTTTCTTTTAGCTTAAATATGATAAATGTCAAAGAAAAGATGATAAATTACTGTGGCCTGAAGCTCAGTATGGACAATAGTGAAAGTCAGGTTTAAGGCAATTTTCTTTAAGGCAATTATCTTACATGTGAGCATTGGTGTCCTGCCTCAGGAGAGGAATACTGCCACCTTTTCAAAAGCACCAGGCTAAGCATCAGCTCTGCATAGTCCAAGGCAGACTGTCTAACACAGCATGGAGCTCAGAGCCATGATTTCACATGAAAAGAGGAAGCTGTTCAGGAGCATCTGGGGGAGAGGGCCTGCTAAGGAGGACTGTGCTATCACAGGCATTGAGAGGCTGCAGCACACAGGCAGAGCTGGGGTCCAGGGCTGGACCAGCCAGGGCTGAAGGACAAGAGTGTGGAAAGATGCTTTGGGCTGGATGAGTCGCAGATAGGAATGGAGGGCACAAGCTGAGCTGCATGGATGACATTTCCACAGTTGCTGTCTGAAATAAATGTGTATCTTGCCTCTGCCCTTGGTCTAGTCATCCTTAATGAGCCATGGTTGGTTGGTTGGTTGGTTGGTTGAAGCAATTTCAAACCCAAGAGTAAAGCTGGAGTTGCCTGGAGCAGTGCTACTGTCCACATGCTGGGTGATCTCATGCATGTATACAGCAGGGAGGTACATCCACCATACAGTAATGACCTGGGACCTGCAGCTTTAAACTCCAGCTCCAGGTGTTGCGTCAGGTTATGTAAAGTTCAGTTGCATCACGCACTGTTGCACAATGCAGCCTGATGGCAGCATGCCATCTTCATTCATTGATCAGGTCTCATCGGCCGCAGCAAGCTGGTCAGGAGAGAGGTGTCTGCTCCTCAGGGTAGCCCAGTGTTGGAAAGCCTCTCCCAGATCACCACATCCTCCCAAAATGTGCAGGGGGAGTTGCCACCCAGTTCTCTGTGGTATTTGGCATAACAGCAGCACAAGAGCCCAGTGGGTGAGCAAGGCATGAGCTGCTCAGGTGGCCTCCTCTTGACCAAAGCTGAGACCCTCTGCAGGCACTGCTCCATGGGAAGCTCTGCCAGGCAAAATGTGCCATTTCAGAGCCCAAGACTCACCTCACTATGGTGTATCTGTGTGGCACCTCTTGCAGGTGGTCTTGGCCAGCCCAGCCCAGCACTGAACACAGCCGATGTAGCTACTGCTCTAGACATCACCACCAGGATCTGCAGAAAGCATCTGCAGATCAGCCAAGGATAGGGCACTGCACCAGCACTGCCCCACTCTAGCAATTCAAGCCATGGACTAATGGGAAAGATGGTGAGTGGCTCTTCAAGGGCCAAAGGTGACAAGAAAGCAGTTGGAAATCACAGACCACCAGGAGCATACTTGAAGTTCAAAGGAAGTTTGCGTTTATCTGCAGAGAGCCCCTGATCAACACCCCTCCCTGGATGCGCTGGGCCACCCATGGTGGCAGGCTCGGCAATGTTCAGTGGATTCACTGCTATTGTGTGAAATGCTGCCTTCTTGCCAAACGGCGCCCCTCCTCTGCTAAAAGCACAATCCCGCAATGACCCACTCCAGGGTGTGGCATTGCAAGCAGTGGCCCATCCACCAGGATGAACTGGATGAAAGCCCTACAGCATGGGAGGATCTCTTGTGGGAGGGGGTGTTGGGGGAACCTACCTCTGCAGTGAGGTGCTCTGTCCCCCTCCAGTGGCAGAGACCTACAGGAATCAGCCACCAGGCTTTGCTTGCCCAGTTCGCTCAGCCACAGCCATCTCACGCTTTCCATAGCAGAACGTGGGCATTTGTGGCCATTGGGCAGTGCAACACGTCATAGCCATGGTAGATTACAAAGCCACCAAGGCACTGTACCAAGAAAGTCTTTGGCAAGAAAGGTCCCCTGGCGTGTGGTCCAGTAGCCTGTGGGAGACCTCAGCCAACCAGACCCTGATCCCATGCAGATCTTGACATCTGCAAAGGCATACAGACCTTCATGGCTCTTATATTCACTTAAAAAAAATGGGTTTTGACTTCTGCTTCTTCTCTGCCCAAGATACTGTTGCTAGAAATGGAGGAAGGAAGTCGCCAGTGTCTCTGTATACAGAACTATACATTTGGTCTTGCATTTGCCATGCCTGCAATTTCCTTGTGGAGCTGTAATTGAGCAGGGACATGGACTGGTTGTCTGCAAACCTACCTGCCCCTGCAGTATGTGTATCTCCACAGGGGTCATCCCAAGTCTTGTGGAAGACTACAAGAGAGCCCAGTGCAACAGCGATCCACCCAGATTGTGACATAGAGATGCTCAGGAGATTTTCCTAGAACAGTTGCTGGTAAGGTAGCAACAGCACAAGAAGACATGGACCCAACTTCCCTGCAGACCAGATCACCTTCAGGCAGCAGGAACATCCTCCAGCCTGGGCATGAATTTAGCACAGGGAGGATGAAGGTGAGAAGTCTGGGAAGATAAAGGAGCCTGACAGGCTGGCACGTGTAGTGATTTTCCTCTGTGCAATGACAGGAAGAAAACACGTCCACACCCTCATGACTGATTTTAACACCAAGATATTGTGCATTAGCTGCAACAGGAGCGCATGCTGGGGAAGAGAGTTACAACCAAGCCACAGCCCAAGTCTCCAGCAGCTATTTGCTCCCTCCAGGAAGGTACTCTGCAGCCGAAACCTGGCTTTGTCAGGTTTGCTCAGTCTGTTGAGAAGGATGAGGGTTTAATACCAGTCAGTCTGTGGTGAACTGTGAGGGCAGGCTGAGCTGGACAAGGGCACGGAGACTTTGTTGGACCTACTGTGACCTCTGCTGGCTTGGTCTGAAATTGGTGTGCTAGTTGGCCTTGTCTCATCAGAGTGGTGGGAGCTGGTCCCCCTGTGGCAAGGCTCCCCAGAGCTCCCACACTGCAGTCCCTGGGGATCACTGCCTCCAGCAATGTCTTTGCTCTCACTCTTGATGCAAACATATTGCAACACCCTTGACACCTCTGGAAAGAAAATTGGCCCCTAATCCTCATGACAACATCCTTCTGTGGTCCCTGGACGTGCCAAGTTTAAGTTGTGATCTCCCCAGAAAACTATGTGGGGTCAGGGAGTGCCACATTGAGACAGCAGGCCTCTGTGAGGCCGTGGTGTCCTGCTCCAAGTGGACTGGTGGTTCATGGCTTCCCACCGCAGGCCTCCCCCATCCTGCTACTAGTGTGGCCATTAGTAGGCCCATGCTACAGAAGGGACCCTTTTGTGGAGGATGCAAATGATGCCCTGAGTGACTGTGACCATGAGAGGCCATGACAAATGCCTGCTTGGGTCTCATATAGATGAGCCTTGGAAAGGACACCCCAATGAGGTGAGCAGAACAGCTCACTCCCTTCAGAGCTGCTAGCTCAGGGTCTGAGTCTTGATCCATTTTTCTCCAAAAACAAAGCTGATTTAACAGTTTCTGGCCTTTCCTAGGCCTGGCTGCTTGTTCCTGAATCCATGCTGCAATGTTCTGCCTTCTCAGGGGCGTATTGACGACAATTTCTCCTCAGCAGCAAAGCTACTTAGGAAGCTTCTGCCCTAGCCTTGTGTTCCTGACCCTCCACAGCAACTTGTCTTCCCTTTTGTCCCTCATCCCCTGTGGTGCCACTACATCGATGTACATGACCACAGAGACAGCTCATTCATTCAAATGGTTTGGGCTAAAAAGAAAAAAGAAGCTTCTAAAATTAAAGCAAGTTTTGTGCCCCTTTGTAACCCTCTCTCTGATCCAGCTTGCAAATGACAGCAGTAGCACAACTGAAGGCACAGCCAAGCTCAGCACAGGGGACAGAAATCTCTGCCCATTTTTGCTGCCAGGCAAACTGCAGCTCTGAACTGCGCCCTTGAGGTTTTGGGACTCCAGAAGAAGCTGTTGCATTGCTTCTCTTTAGATCAGGGGTTTGATCTTGCCTATGCAGGCAGAGAGCAGGAAGCCTTCTTCCTGCTTGTTTTAAAGGAAATCTGAGCTTTCAGTTTAATCCTGTGTTTTTAGCAATGCCTGGATCTTAATCCAAGCCTGGAGTTTAGACTTTTAAATGGATGTTGTGTGACATTTCAGAGTTAGTTACATTTAATTGGTGACCTAGAGTCTGTTCCCACTGCCGTGTACGACATTTTAGACTACAGTTTGATGAGAAATACTGAAACACATTCACTCACAAATGCCTCTCCAACCTTTACATACAAAAAGAAATATGGAGGGGGACAGAGATGCAAAATCATTAACAAACCAGTAGGGTGCTGAACCTCACTTTGAAAATAAAAAACCGGAGACTTATTGATAGTGACATATTAAATTGTCACAAGATATACTTGTGATATACTTGTGATACCCATAAAAGATACTGCAGAACTAATTTTGGTTTGTGCTTTTTCCTATGCAATTTAACTCATCTACAACCACACAAATGTTTATTGTAGCAGAACTTTTTCAGTAGTTTAACATTTCAAGCTCAATTCCTCCTGCAGCACCAAACAAGACTGAATGGTCATACAGCTTCAGAGTTTTGCAGTCATCTGGCCTCTAGTGTAACCCAAATGCTCTTCATCACAGTGAGCACACCTTCCCCTGGGGTGTTTGTTCCTGATAAACAAAGGACAGATTCATACCTACGCTGCAATATGTACTGAACAAACATTGTATCGTGATCTAAAATTAAAACCTGGTGAAATGAAAACCTGAGACATTTAAAACCCCCTGTAAGACATTCCTGGGTTACGGGGATGTCTTTCGAAAAGCCAAGACACGCAGACAAATGACACAACACATCCTTATCAGACAACCTTTGTCCCGACCCATCAGACTGCTTCTCTCCCATATGATGTATAGTATGGACTTGTGGACTTGACCTAATTGTGACGCTTTAGTAAGAGCTTAGCCTTTCTTTAGCAAAGGGGATTGCCCACATAGACAAGGGGAAGTGATTAGTACATCTCCAGATAACTAATAGTGTCACTGAAGAAAATATTGACAGCGCTGAATAAATGGTGGTGAAAACCACTAGGCAGAAGGTTTTGTTATTACTCTTACTATCGCATTTAGCTTGCAAAACCACCTAGAAGATTCCAAATCCCATCTTTAGGCCCAGTGTGCAAGGCTGACATACGTTTGCCAAGAGCTGAGATCTGCTCCAAGCAACACATGAGCTGAGACAGGCAAACGAATGAAGAGCATAGAGAGGGACAAGGTGATGACAGAGGGAGTTCCCAAATATGTGCTGTGCCCCACCACAGGGGCAGCTGAATTTTCCAGGTCTGAAACAAAACTTGTATCTTGAGAGAGTTATGATGATTGTGACTGTGAGAAAAACTATCCTGCAATATCAGCCTTGACCTCACTGAAGCAAAACCCTCTTAGTCCCTGAGGCAGGGTGGAGTGAAGCAAGATAACTTAAGGAAAAAGAGACTCAAACACTCCCAAAACAAGAGGCTCAATAACAAGCGAAGAGTGACTGAGCAGGAAGGCAGTCATGGGCTCTGCCGTGGGCTGTAGGCTGAATCCCCAAAGCTGGAAAGTTCCTTTCAGTGTCCATATAAATATTTCTGTAAGTTATTTTTAAATGTGTGTTATGAAACTGAAGTATATTTAGACTAGTTAAATGAAAATGTGGTTTAAAGGAAGCTGCTTCCTTAGAAATTTCCCACACTGAGGAGTCTGCTGAGCCATGCTCGGTCCATGCCAGGGCTGCCCAGTCCCGCGGGCAGCTTTGCAGGCCGCTGCCATGTGGCAGCAGGGGCACTGTGGGGCAGAAGGAAGGCCACCTCTCTCACTGGGGACAAGACAGATGTGCACCAGCCTCCTTGTTGGCACAGGAATGCTGGCAGCCCACACAACACTTCCATGTTGCTTTTTGATCCTGGCATGCCAGGAGTGGGGTAAGATGCGGTACAGCACATAACCCAGCACATTCAGATGCGGTACAGCACATTCCCATAAGAAGGGAAGGGGGAAATCCTGGATCTAGAGAAAGCCATCTTCCTCCTTCCTGTGAGCCATGGCCGAGTGACTTTCCCAGGGTGCAGCAGGGATCATGACAATAGTCTCTTCCCAATGCAGCACAAATCTGGGGTACTCATCACGTGTGGTCTGATCCCAGAGCACTTGCCACAGAATCAGGATATTGTTTTGGCCAGGCTCCAACCTGGCTTGAGTGGCCAGCACTCTTTTCACAGAAGCAAGAGATCAAAAAAGTTCATGAGATGGACAGCATAGTCCCTCTGCCTGGTCAGTGGAGATTGGCCACCTAGGACCACAGCATTCTGTGTTCTACCTCTCTGTTTCCTTGAGGGAGTTTCAATGGGCTGCAAACTTATTTTTCTTTGCACATCTCAAGCCATTCTGCAGTACACATGGACAGCTTTCTGTCCCACCCCAGAGAGAACTGCTCTGCAACACGTGGTAAAGTCCTCCTACCTGTGCTTAAGGCTGAAGGAGGAACACAATTATTCATGGACTAATTCACATTAAATAATGCTGGGAGTGACATCATGTAGAAAAATGCTTTTTCTTCCATATTTTGTTTGCATTATCTGTCATCTCATGAGCAGAATTCTCATAAGCTTTCCTGTGGATTTCAGCTGGCTGGGTTGATTTAGGAAAAAACTTTTGAAGCTTTTGCACTCCTGCCTGCACAGTTGGATGACTTTTCAGGGGAGTTCTGGGAAGTGCACATCCAAGAAAACCTTTCCAGGACTCTGATTTTTTTTTCCAGCTTTTATAGACAGTCCAGCTGGAACAGCAGCATCGTGTACGCTATAGTTTAGAAATCTGACCTAGTTCCTTTAATCCGCACTAGCCATGGGAGCTCTCAGAGGGCTCAGAAACTATGCACAGCCCCACCAGGTCACCTGCAACACAGGCTTTAAAGAAACTTTCATCCAAAAGTAAAAACATCCTTTGATGGATATGAAATTAACCTAAAATAGGGGGCAGGGGAGACTTTAAGCTTAAGCAGCGGCAAAAGTATTATAAGTCCTGTTTCTTCTGCAGATAAATGAAAGTTAAACTCTCTGAGAGGCAGCTCCATGAGAGCTATCTCCAGGGGAATTCCAGAAAACAGAGTAAGAAGTGTATCTGCTATATACAAATACAGGATTAACAGCAACTGACCCAATGGCAAGACCCCAGTCAAGCTGCTGAAATGAAATATAAAGCTTGCAGTAAGTCCCAGATTCCCTGTTTGCTGTGCTGGGTATCCCCAGAGCTGGAGAGGCGGTGCTCCCCAGCTGGTAGGCTGCCGTCCGTAGAAAGGGTGCCGAGGCGGGGGCAAGACCGCCAAAGTGTTATTTAACCACAAATAAAAGCAATGTTGCTTCTTTCTGCCTCTCTCCCAGTGCTATCCTTGGAGAGCCAGAAATCACCTCTCTGAACGCCATTTCTCTTCCCAAAGTCATCAGTCAAGCATTTTGATGTTCCTTTTATTTTTCCCTCACAAACAAGGGCTTCTTTTTTTTTTTCTCTTTTTCCCAAGTGAGGGCTTACTCCTTGCAACAGGAAAAGGCTGAGAAAAAGAAGGCTGAGAAACCCATTTCTAGGTGCCCTTTTCTCAGTATAAGCAGAGGTTTTTATAAACCATATTCATGGTCTGTTTGGAGTCAGTTTTCTTCTTACAATGATAGCTGCCATTTAAAAGGAGAAACAGACCTGCTCTCCCTCTAGTCAAAGCCAACGACAACATTTCTTATCCTAAATCACCCTCATCTTTTCCTTCCCTCATAGAAGTGCTTTTCCCAGGCTCCCAGCCTTTCTCAGTAGCAGTGCCCCAACCCCCTCTGTTTCTTTTTTACCAGAGCTGGAGACTATATTCCCTTCCCATGAGAAAATGCCAGTATAATATTTGCTGGTTTTTCTTTTTTTTCCTCTTCCACCCCACTCCTGTTTTTGTTTCCTTTTGACCTCAGTGACACACTGGGAAGAGCTTTCCACCTAGCCATGCCCACTGATACTGAGCATCCCGGCCAAGCAACTGCAGCTGATTTAAAACGCAGACCTCTGAACGAATGGTTTGACCAGTCCCTTGCCATGCACCTTCCCCCAGATTGGTTTGCTTCTCTGTGCCTCAGGGTCCAGATGTTCCCACTGCCCTCCTCACGCCTCCTTTAGAGCAGAGATAACACTGTCTCAGAGAGGAAAACTCTGAGCCTCATCAGCAATGTTGAAAAGGCATTTTGAATGCAGTCTTCATCACAAAGTATCCCAACAGCAGTGACGTACTCATCTCATTGCTTTGATCAGGCCACTCAAGAATATCAAGTATACAAACAGGACATTTGCTGAGATCAGCTATGAGAATTTAAGAGGTGGTCACTGCCTGCCCTGTAACAAAATTCCTGTTCCTAATCTGCACAGGGAAACATTTACAGGATCATTTGAGTTTTGTTTTGCTCGTTTTTAGGCAATGTGAATTTTGGTTTTGTTTCCCAGGATTCACATGCAGCCAAAGGGCTTTTCTGAAACAAAACCATTACAGCCTGCAAAAAGATAGGCCCAAAGGGCATTCTGACAGCACAGAAGCATAAATATTATACTAATAGTAATAATTTGAATCATGAGAGCATTCAGGGTGAGATGGCTGAACAGAAAGAAACAAAGATGAGTTTTGGAAAGACGTATAGCCCCTGCTGCTGCTGCGGAGCTGATGCTTCTTTTGGACCTCCGGTGTCTGGAGAAAACCACCCCGGATACAGGTCACAGCATCACTGTAGGTGTTCATAAACATGTACACATGCATCAGTGTAGGCGTTCATACACATGCACCCGTGCAATGTCACCATGTGGCTGCAGTGAAGAGGAACCCCAAGATTCCCATGCATGGCTGCACTCTGTAGAGGCGGCAAGCCTGTGGGGCCAGCCAGGCATGCATTTTTCCCCACCTCCCTCTTTTTCAAAGGGTCCTTTCTTATCATCCCCCCCTCCCCACTCAACCTCCCCATTTCCACATGTTACTGGCATTCAAGGCAAATATTTCTCCCAGACTCTTTGGTCTGGTGTGTCCCCCCCGGCTTTTAGGAGGCCCCTTTATCAGGCAAGATCACGGCGAGCCAGGCAAACATTACCTCAGGGGCACCGTGAATCGGGGCTGGGGGCGTGAATAGGCCCCACACATTCTCGCCAGCCTCTTCCCTTTCCTATAGCAACCAAGTTGGGAGCAGGCAGGTCACACAGCCCCTCCGTTGTGTGGAGAGCCCTGCCGGGGCCGGGGGGGGCAGCCATTTGGTGGGAGCGGGTCACAGGAGGACGGGATTGGGAACAGGGGGCGCGGGGGCAGCCCTCAGCCCTGTGCAAATATGGCAGGGGGTGCCCTGGCTTCCCGCTCAGGGCCTGGCCCATGGCTGTGCCCCACCCGCTGGCGCCTGGCTCTCTCTTCCCTGCTAACCAGCCATCTTTTCTCATCTGAAAGAGGAGCTGTTCGTCTCCATCCTGGTCTTTTCTGCCCTTCAGAGAGGAAAAAGAAAAACAGCATAACAAAAAATCCTCTGTGTCAGCCACAGATCCCAAAGGAGAGCACCAGGCAAAAGGGAGGGAAGGAGAAGGAGGAGCCTGGCAAGTCTTTCCACAAGCAGAGGTTCCTCCAGGAGTCTTAGAGAGGGGACCCTCTGCCAGCAGACCCAGCACACTGTGTGCAGGGCAGGAACCACTACTCAGGAGGGTCTCTCCAAGGCAGCATTCCAGACCAAGGGATTGTGCCTGCCTCTCCACAGCAAGCCCCACATCTCCCTGACAGACTTCTCTGGAAAGCTCCTCAGCCTTGGCACATACAGCAGCGCCAAGGTGGGAGACATCTTCCTGTGCCACCTGGATTTTGCATAGCAGTGCCCAGGGGCTGGCATCAGCTGTGCCTCTGACCAAATCTCAAAGCAATGTGGACCTCACTTCAGTAGTCCCCTTGCCCCTCACCAGGTGTGAACGCCAGCTCCCTCACAGCACCCAGAAGCTTTCCTGCAGCCTTGTGCATGCACTCTCCTGCTCCTTTCCCCATCACAGGGCTCTGTGCAGTTTCTTCCCAGAGGAACTGGCAGTGCACAGATCATGCAGTGCTTAGCTAAAGATACCAAAGGGCCATCTGTCCTCTCACTTCTGACCTCCCAGAGGTCACCCCTCTCTTGGCACACTTCCCACTGTGAATGTGGAGATAGGGTCTAAACACAGTTGCACAAAAGGACCAGATCTCAGCTGGCCCCATGAAACTCCCTGTCTGGGTGCCCTCAGGGACAGCAGACAAGGCACGAACCCTGGCATCTGTGACCAGAGACAGCACCAATCAACAGCCTGGGAATGTGAGGCAATACACTTTTTCACAGAGAAAAGGGAAGAGGATGACATTTTGGCTCTGTAAAGCTTTCCCTTGCAAAATATTTATGATTTGATGTGACAGGGAGAGTCATGGGCAAAACTCTACGTGCAACAGCAGCCTCCCTGTGGCTCCACATACAAGGAGCAAGCACAGCTGTGCTGAGTCAAAGTGAGCATCAATCTAGCCAAGGGCTCTGTCTCCAGTGAGAAGAAGAGAAGAGCAAGCCAACGGTGATATTGCTTCTGCATGCTCTTCCAGGCTGATTGTAGCTCAGGACTTCCTGAGACACAGGCTGCTTTCATAACTAAGAGTTCTTGAGGGACTTTTACTCCTTGTATCTGACTAATCACGGACAGGAGTCACAGATTTTTAGCACTCACTGCACCCTGATGCTTACCCAAGGGTTGTACAAAGGACTAACTCTTTGCATTTGTACTGTACATGATACTGCCTTCCCCTGGCATCTTAAATAAACAAAAAAATAACATCAAGTAAGTAATTTTTCTTCTTGGAAGCATGGTAGTGTATGGGATGCCAGACAAGATCCTTTGACCCCAGACTTCTGATAAGGTGTTGGATACGCCCACTCAAGCAATGGGATGCACAGGCTTGTGAGCTCAGTCCAGTGTCTTTTCCATCATGCCCAGGTGTAATGGGGCTTGTTGCCTTTTCATGCCAGAGACACAGCTCCTGGGGTTGATACTGTGCTTAGCTGTTTGGGACAGCTCCTGCCTCTGCCAGGGAGCCCTTCCAGGAATTCCTGCAGCATACAATGGCACCACAAATTTGGCAACGTTTTTCTCACTTTTACGTTACTCTCCTATTTTATATTCTGCAGCCCTCCCCCAGGAGCCCTTTCAGTCACTGACATGGCATACCTCTCACAGAAGATGGCCATGGATAGATGCAGTCTCTTCCTTAGGCTCAGCTTAACCCATCAGAGAGCTCCCAAGCCATCACAGAGCTCCCAAGTCTAAAAACAGAGATATTGAATAGGACTTTGTCCTCCAGGAGAGAAAGTAGGGTAGATTGTAGAGGTGTAGGCATGAAATGGACCCTGCTCAGGTATCACTAGCACTATCTGAGAGATATTAGTCTAAGCACCTCTGAAAACATCACAGGAAGGATCTCCCATTGTACCCTTAGATTGTTTGCCCCAGCATTAACCAGCCTCACAGTAAGGAAGTTTTTCCCTGTTTCATACCTCAAATATTCCTGGACACTTTTGCGTGCTAAGCCTCATACCAGCTGGAGCTTTTCCAGGACCTGTGGTTTTACTCCTAAGTATAGAGGGAAACTGTCAATTTGAATTCTCATGTGTTTCCAAAATGAGTGTGTTGTGGTTATTTTACTAACGTTTTTTTATGTCACAGTAGCAGCCATGAGGCACTATGAATTGTACAGATGGTGAGGAAAGAATGGTCTTCCCAAAATCCTACATGATTCATGGAGAGTTAGGATGCTGGCAAAAGGTGGGTAGCAGGGAGCAGTAGGCCAGGAAAGTGATAGTGATGGTGACTAACATCCTGAAATCCAGGAGCCGTTTAGGCTCTCCTACCCACGCCTGAGACCCTCTGACACTCTTGTGGTTTCACAGTCATATATTCCACTTTCTAAAAAAGCTTTTTCTCTCCCCCAAAGTTTGTGCAAGGCCTACTCAAACAACGGAAGAAACTCACTGACCAAACGAAAACTGATTGCACCCAAAGTGCTGACACACACACCGCATGACCCAGCCAGGAGCCGAGCATGAGCGTTTTCCTCTGCTCTTGGGATCTTCACAGCTCAGCAAGGAGATGGAAATAACTATGGGAGAGAAGTGCAATTTTAAGTGGATAGTGCCCCTTCAACAAGTTGCTACGTCCTCTGCTGAGAGATAACTAGGTCTGTCTCAGGGTATTTTGGGTTGTAGGTAAAACATCTGATGCCTTCTACTGGATCAAGCGTAGGGATATTCCTCCTTGCAGGGCTGCTCTCTTGCTCTGTGGGAAAAAGTCCACCTCCATCCCGACATCCATAGCCATTCCCACAATGTGGCAAGGATTGCGCTTTCCAGGCAATGGAGAAAACCAGGCTTTTGATCATGCACTGAAGACACTTCTAGTCATATCACAAGGAAAAGGCTGGAAGACAGCAAAGAGCAGGAACAGTTTACAGAGTCCACGACCTGCTCCTCACAGGCCTCTGAGGGCTTCAGGATAGAGGGGAAATAAGAAGGAACAGGTCCCGTGCCAGAGAATGTGGTCTGGCAGACTTTGGGCTGTGGCCGGCAATCCCAGCTCCACAGGGCGACATGATGGTGTAAGGCAGTGCCATATGTACGGTGAGCTACTAGATGTTATACCAAGCATGAGACACAATAAGGCATAGTAATACCCTCCAATATCACCCTGACCCACTCAGAGCTGGGCACTGCCTCAGTGTAGGATTATTGCCCCATGCATGCAAGCTCAGGCCACATGGGACCATGGGGAAGGGTTCTTGCTGGTTCCCAACCCCCAGGGAGGCTGGAAATCAACACTGAGAAGGACTAACCACCACCATGCCATAGATAGCCTCAGCATGTAGAGCCACCCACATCCCCTCCCCCTGACTCCAGGGCAGAAAACCAGGCACTGCCTGGCAATCAGCCGTGTCATCTGGGTTTAGGATATTGGCCAAGTTGGTGGATTTGGTGCACTGGCCATGCTGCAGGCAGGGCCGGCTCTTCACAGTGCAGGAGGGAGAACGTGCTGCTAAAAGGGCACCAGCCTCAGCCACAGAGGGCTCTTGCCACACTCTTTCCACCAAAAAACCCTGCCCTTGAAGAAGGATCCTGGTGGAGAAGGCAACTCCCTGCACTGTCCAAGAGGATCTGCTGGCAGGCTCTTTGTCTCTGCAAAGCTCAAAGACTCAGCAAGGGAAATTATCAGGAGTCCTGAATTGTCAGATGATGCTCCATCCTAACACAGAGGTGGTACCAGTCACAACTTTTGCCCCGAGCCACACAGAATCTTTGCACATCCCTGTTGTTCTCAGTTTTTGCCTCTTCACCACACATTCCCACAGAAGAGAAAACATGAATTTGGGATTAAAACACTGGGCTCAGGTCTCCCTCCTCTGCATGCAGCCGACAAACCCCTCCTTGCCTCAGTCTTCACTCCAGGACTGAAGGCTGACAGGTCCCTGCCCCCTTTTCCTGGGGCGATGGGAAAAAATTCCCATCTGCTGAGGGCTGTGTAGGCATCATCCCCCATGCTTCCTGATGGGGAGCAGGTTAACACGTAGCTTGTGCGTCATGTTTGCAGTTTATTTAAAATCAAAGACAGGCAGGAGAATAGCAGGGATGAGTTGGCTAAGGGCCACTTATCCTGCCACCCCCATGTGTGCAAAGTCTCCATTTGAGGCATCTGTGCCTTCCCAGGGACACATCCTCTGCTCCTGGACTGTGGGCAGAGCATCTCTTTCCAGCTGCCTCCTGCCTCTCAGCCCTGAAATTGCCTGTGAGTGAAACAGAACTATTATTGCTACTTCTTTTAAAACCCATTTCCCAGAAAAGAGAAAAAAAACCCAAAAAATCCATGTTAACAGGAGCCTTCGGCAAGGCACCCACCTTTGTCTTCCTGCCTCATTGCCACCCACCCAAATCAGCAAGAGCAGTGGGTGGCATTTACGGAATATCTCCCTGCTGAGAAGCAAAAGCACTAGGAAGGTGGCCCAGCTACCAGAGTGGGAAATGCAGTGGTCTGAGAGCACTTGGCCTCAAATCGAAGTGGTTTATTTCTGGTAACTCAGCCACAGCAGCTTCCAGTAATGCTCATAAAGCTCCCTTCCGCTCGGGAGACAGTGACTTCCAACGGCCATCTCAGCTAGCACTCTAGTCTGGCTTCCCTTAAAGCGTGCTGGTGGTAGGCTGAACTCCATGAGGGAGCTGAAGCTGACCAAGATCCCATGTGGGGGACACGAGAGATCTCCTAACAGAACCCACAAGGCAGTTTTACACCATGAGTATTAACGAGCCAACCTCATATGGTCTGGCCAGCATCCATGTGTTTGGAGAACAAGGGAGCAGGGTGGCTTATGAAGATTGCCAGTTCCTGTCATTCCCAAGATCTGCCTTATCCAGGTAGGAACTCCCAAAGACCTGCTCTGGACATGTTGCTCCCATCACCTCACTCTCACTAAGCCCAAGACAGGACAGTGTTAGCTGGGAACAGCTGGGGCTTCTACTTACCTCTGCTCTAAATCTAATGATGTCTGGTGTTTGCACTGTCCCGTGGGGAAGCTGGGATGTTGCCTGAAAGAAATCTCTTGGGAAGCTGCAAGAACAAAACCACAGCACATCAAAGCCCAGCCTTGCCCAGAGTTGTTGTACATCCAGATCCAGTGACTTCATGCCATAAGAATGCCACCAGAGCTGGACCAAGTGAAGTGAAGCTGAAGAAGGCATGGTCCAGCCAGCTACCACAAACCACTCTTTCGCCATGCCAGACGCCATCACTGATTGTTAGCCTGCTTGTCGCCAAACAGAAACAGGAGGTCTCATCTATCATGGTGTCCTGCCTCTCGGCCCAAGTGGAAAACAGCAGCAGGGTCATAGAGCTTCAGCAAAACATAACCTCTGCTCGCCACAGCACCCCTTGCACTCTCTGGGACTTCTCCTGACTGCATGTGTCCAGCTACCTACCATTGCCACAGCTGGGCACTCAGCCCTGAGAACCTGACCCTGGCCAAAGCCTCTCCAGATCCTGGCTCCAATGGCTAAACAGCACCACCTGGGGCACTTTATAAAGCAACTGGCTAATGCTCTTCTTGGTCATTAAAAATATTTCATGTGTTCTGCACTTAATTATTTGCTGGTTTCGAGGGTTGCACAATCACCCCTTTTATCTGCCTGGAGTTTGGCCTCTTTGCATTTCAGCCTGTGCCCCATTCACCTGAAACTGGAACCTGTGACACACCAGAGCCTCTCTACATCTCCCTGCAACATTTATTCCACTATTGCACTGCCCTTATTTCCTTTCCAAGCTACCACGTAGGCCACAGTGCTCCCTTGTTTGAAGCCATGCACTTGCTACAGAAAATTGGTCCCTGTTTTGTCTCCTGTCCTGTCATTTTGGGGGTCAGAGCTGGCCATGCAGCACAGAGATGAAGAATGATGAAGCAGCAAGGAAAGACAAAACCTATGCCCATGGAAAGCACACCCGATGAGTACAGATAGCTTAGCGTCAGCAGCATCCCACTGTGTGAACAGGCACGCACACGCAAACACAGCAGCAATGCACACACAGACCCAAGAACCGCCATCCAACAGCAGCGTGCTGGTTCCAGAGCACAGCTCAAGGGATCTGCCCCTGAACTCCCAGATGCAGCTTCCTGTTTATCCCCTTTCCCAGGGACTACCCAAAGCACTTGTTCATCTTCCAACCCAAAAGTCAGGGCAGGAGCATCAAGGAAGTTGTCCCAGCAGATCTCACTTCCCGTTCAGGTAGGCAAGCACTGCCAGTTTCCTGGGGTCAGCCAAGGGCTGTTGCTAGCACAGGGAGGAGGGATTTCATTCACAGCTGATGTGGAAATGATGCAGATCAGCTAAGAGCCCATTTCCACTCCGTCCACTGCTTCAGGCTGTGATCTGGCCTTTCCTTAGTCACTTTAATGACTGAGCATATCTGAATTTCCTGCCAAGTTTCAATCACAGGGATGGAGAGAGAGAGAGAAATACATGCAATAAAGGGGAAAGGTGAGCGAGGCAAAGGGAGGGAGAGATATATTATCTTCAGCACGTCAGCTTGGGAGAGAAGGTCCTGAGGAAATGAAGGCAAGCAAAGCAATATACGCTAGCAATGGATGGCCTTTCTGTCAGGCCGGCCAAAGACCAAAGCTGGGCAGGGAGGTGAGGTGCTGCAGTAAGGGAGAAACACAGCCGAAGAGCAAAAGACGCCAGCAGGGAAGGAAGAGGAAGAGAGGGAAAAGGTGAATAAGGATGTAAACATCTCCATCCTCCACACAGACTCCTAGTAATCAGGAGTATGTAGGAGCCTTCAGGCGCTAGAGAAGCGAATTAGTGAGGATTAACAGCCAGTAGAGAACACGTGGCCAGAGCAGCTTAGATGCAGTGCAGGCTTGCAAAGAGCTTGCTGATCACTAAAGTTCATAAACAAAACAGCCCTGTGGTGCCTCCAAATACCAGTGGCCCTCTCTCTGGGAAGCCCAGTCACTACAGCACTCGACCCTAACACATGATGTTTTCTAGTAAAGTTATGTTCCCTTCCTGTCTGTGCCTCTGCCTCACCACTCTGCGAAGGGACGTAGCTGTGCTTCATGTGCCCCAACAGGGCAACAAGGCCAGGGGCATGCCTGTCCTTTTGGTTCCTTGTCTGTTGCTCACCCTAAACCAGGATGTCTCCTCTGTCTGCCAGTGGCTATAGGTAAGGCTGGCTAAGGCTTTTCAGTAAGGAACCCAAACCTTCTTCTCCTCATGCCTCTCCACTTCTCTGATCCACTCACGCTACTGCTTCCACCGCACTCAGCTTGCACTCTGGGCAAATGAGCCTTGAACTTGTCCGGTCCTCCTGCAGTGACCAAATTGTCCCAGGGATATGCTGGAAGTGCTCTCCCAGGTCAGCTTTGTTTGTCACTGTGCTGTTTGCCAAGCCAGGACTCAAGTGCAACCCAGCCTGGACTTTTACAATCCACCTGCCTTCCCTGTGGGGCCCCACACCTCTGGCCTTCTGCAGCCCTAAAGGAGAGCAGGAAAAGCTTTTTCTTGGCTTTGGAGAGGGGAAAAAGAGAGAGAAGGTGGTAAAAAGAGAAGAGCTGATGGTACCTGCAGTGTCTTCTCTCTATGCAGACTTGGTTCCTTCTGTCCTCAGTTCTGCAAATAGCAACAAACACTATGCTGTGGTATTACTGCCGATGTTTTAATTGTTGTTACTAATAACACAATTGATATTAATAAACAGTGCTTTTTGAGGAGTGGAGAAAAGCCCTACAGCAGATGCAGAGGAGAACGAAGTCAAGGAGATTAACTTGGGTGGATATCACACATCTACACTCCCCTGCACCACACTCTGCCCCTACACCATTGCTCTCCTTCACTCCATGGCTCATCTGGTATCTCCCAAAGAGCACTGTGGCATCAGGACAGAGTCAGTGTCCTGGGCTTCCTCACAGCCTGCTGGGAGCCACCACGCTTAGTCTGACTTTGCAGCAGTGCTGAGCTGGCTTGGAAACCACTGTGAGTAGCCAAAGAGAGGAAATTAATTCTGAGGCCACTTTACTACAAAGCCTCAGAAGCTAATCAGAGAACTTTATTAAAAAATAATAACAGCGATAAAAAGAGAAAAAAGTAAGCCGCCTTGGAAGCCGTTCAACTGTGAGCTGCTGGGAGCACAGGAGGCCTTTCCAAATGCAAACACAAGCGAGCTTCCTCAGGGCCAAGCTGCACTCAGGACAGCAGGTTGCAGTTATCAGTTGTGCTGAGGTCCAGCGCCAGATCATTTCTGATCAAAACCAGCCCCTGCTGGGAATGAAACACATCCCCTCACCACTTTTTGCCAGGATCAGTTCCTGCCTGGACAGAAATGAATGAAAGCATTTCACAGAAGCTGGTGGTGCTTTTTCCCAGAAGTTTTCCTCTCTGAAGCCAGGGAATCCCCAGTGGCATGCCTGAGGCTTACCCAAGTCCTGCTCTGTGGGCAGCCAGAGCTCTTCCACCACCTGGTGATGTGGCAAGACCAAAGTCATCTCACAAGTCTTTTATTTTTTAATGCTTTTTTAACAAGTGTTAACAAATAAAGTGTTGCTCAGAGGTTCAGCGTGCACACCTGGGGTGGACTCCCCTTGATACACAGAAATAAGATGGGGCAAGGTTGGCTGTCCTCAGAAGTACTTACACCTTGTAATTGTATTTCCTTAACTCCCTCCCTGGTACTCCCTTCACCACCACTGCTAAGAAGGCTGAGAAGACGGGAAAGTACCACCGATTTCCCTCTAATCCATCCTCCAGCTGGGAGCCAAAGTGTGACTGAAACCCATTCAAACAGGGAGCAGCCAGGCCCTTCCTGGGGATAAGGTTCCGTGGACTCAGAAATGCTGCCTGAAGTCCAGCCTTTTCATCTGTGTCGTGCCTCTCCTCCCCACAGCTGTCCTGCTTCAGTGCTGGATATCATGGCTCTCCTGCACTGCTTACTAGTCTTCACCTATCTCTGACTTCAGCTGCTCTCTAGCAGTTCACTATCGTCTTTTTGGCATCCTTCTGCTCAGGTGATCTTGTCCAGCTTGAGGGAAGGGCTCCACTGATTTATCCTCCTTACTCTGGCAGGTTCCCCCCAGCTCACAGCAGAAGGGATGCTCCAACATATCCCTCACATCTCTTCATACCATAGTGCTTCATCCTTCAGATGCTCAGAGTTTGCATCTCTCACAGGATATGTGTTGTTTCAGCAAAGCATGATGTGATGCTCTATTTTCCATGACACCTGGAGTACATCACCCCACCAGTTAAATCCTCCAGGTAGAAAAAGTCAATTCAGCATGCCCCAGTGTAGGGACATTACCTCTAGCATCAGCCCTTGGGATAGTCCTGTCCTCATGCGGATTCACCCTGCCTGTTCCCTCACTAGCAGCTCATGGACAAAATGGCCATTTCATGCAGGTAAAGCCCCTGTGGCAGATCATCTCTAGGCAGGATAATATACTGCTTCAGGAATAAGGGAGGCCCAGGTAAGATGCAGAAGCTGAGGAGGGAACTGAAGGACAGAAGAGGAAAAGCCAGAGCAGAGAGCAGAGATACTAGAGAAAGGAACACTGCCATGGACTGTGGGAGGCTGGGCCTTGATGGCTCAGTCTGATGCGTTTCAGAGCATGGCTGCAGTTGGGCCATCATCGTTGTACTGGGCTTGACGGGGACATCCCAGATGAGGTGATGCTGTGGTCACTGCATCTGGAAACCACTTTCTTGTGTCCAGTTAGTACATGTTGCCCTGCACATTGATCCTCCACATCCAGCAGAGAGCTCACCAGCAGCAGGGCCAGACTGGGTCCCAGGAGCTAAAACCACCCTCCAAAGCAGTGCTCCTGTGCCTGGCTGGGATTGGGTTCATCAGCCTGAGTCAATCCTGAGACAAACAGCCACCAGTCCACCTCCCTGCAAACACAGCCAGTACTGGGCAGAGCACAGTGGCTCGCCACTTCAGGTGCCTCACACACAAACCTGGCTGCAAGTGGAAGAAAGAGGCAGGAAAACCTTCAGCTTAAGGAAATCACAAAGCCTGTCTCTGCACCTCCTGTCCCAACTATCTCTGGATGGGATCGATAGGAAACCAAATTTCCTGTACACACACAACATATGGTACGGCAGGGACATGAGCTTATTGCCCACTTCCTCTTGAGCATGTCTGCATCTGCCTTCAGTCCCCCTCCCAGCACGTAACGAGGTGGAAACAAATTGCCAGCTCATGCCGACCTCTTCATTCCCCAGGTGGCCTCTGGAGAGCAGGTCCCCTCCCCTTTCCATCCTTGGGGCACAGTGGAAGCAGGAAAAAGTGCTGCTCCTCTGCCCGGGGGAGAAAGAAAACTGGCAGCCCACACTGCTGCAAACTCAGGTGCCTTTCCAGGAGTTTTCTCCCCTGCAGGCAGCACCTACCAGGCTCAGCCCCCAGCACCTTGCCAGTGTGGCAAGGAATTGCACCAGCAACTGGGCTCACCCTTCTGCCCTGGCCCAGGGTCCTGGAGAAACTCATGGAGTTACACAAGAAGGAGAGAGCGCAGGCACTTAGGGCAAGGGAGTTAACACGCACTGAAAGCCAGAGACAAACCCCTCAGCTACGGGAAACAAGCACCAAGGTCCCTTCAGCATGTCTCTACCACTATCTATGAGGCTTTCCCCTGCAGTCTCCTTTTCCTTTGGGCCAACCCCAGCATGAGTCCCCTGCTACTTCTGTTATTTCCACCGTGTGGTCCATTACATAGCTGGATGTCTTGCATGTAAAAAGCAGCTCTCATGGCTAAACTGACTGTACTGCCTAATGCTTCATCACGACTGGGAGTTTTCATCTTGACGGAGAAGTGACAGAGGTCACTTCACTGCCTCTGTTAGGTTAAATATGAACCTCTCTGGGGCTCTCCTTGAAAATCAGTCATCTGGGAGCTGTGAAGTGCCCCCAGAGAGGCATAGGCAAGGTAGGGGGAGGGCTGAGAAGGGAGCAGAAAGCTCACCCACAGACCTGGAGTGCATCTCAAGCACTGATATTGAATAAACCCCACAAGCAAGTTCTCCTTTCGCCCAAGGACACCCTCAGGAGGGAAAACACATGCGTAAGTAAGTTCTGGAGGAGATGCAGCACCAAAAGCCACAAGCTACTCCTTCGCCTGCAGCCTGCCTGCAGCCAGAGGAGATATTTACACCTTCACTGAAAGTCCACCAGGATTTTCCTTTCTTCTGCAGCTCACTCTGCCTGGCAGAGGGGGCCAAGGTAGGGAGGCTGAAGTGGCTGCCACAGCCTCTAAGGCTCTTTGTGCTCTCCACCCTGGTCCCAGGCTTCAGGAGATCATTATCATCACAGGTGACTCACGGATTATCTCTAACCACCCTTCAGGCTCCTGACATCGTGCATTCATTACAAGCCTCTTCCCTTCTCAGGGGCAACCTGGCTTTCCGGACCCCCCTGCAAGTTTGTCAGGGATGTCGGGACACAGAAGGGGTGGTGGAAGACATAACCAATAGCCCATGACGTGCTAATCCTGGGATTAGCCAGAGTTCAGAGGTTAATTGCAAAGGTGTGGAGAGGAAGAGGGGAGAACAGGCACCACGGGTAGACCCAAAATGACTCCTCTTCCTAAGAAGAAAGCCTGGCCCCAGGTGGGCTGCAGTTTCTGAATGACTGTGTGAAGGAGGCAATATTCTAGGAAGATGTGATCTCCCACTCGCGGTCAGAAGGGCTTGTCCCCCACAGTTCCTGACCCATCTCCAAGCCACGAAGCATCTCCTAAGCCCCAGGTCATCAAACTGGCACTGTCTTCTCCACACGGAGGTGAGGAAACTAAACCCACTGAAGACTGTGCGCAGCTCTAATACAATCCAGGCTGTGCGGGAACATAAAATGGGAACATGCAGGGCAGCTATTTCAGAGGGAGGCAGCAGGATTTACAAATCTTCCCACCCAGACTGATTTCTCAGACATCTCTGTGGCAGACAGAGGCATCCCGCAGAGAGATCTGAATGGGCTCGCAAGCGGGAAGAAGCATAAACGCTTCAACCTCAATTCATTATCAGAAAACATCGCTAATTTGCTCCAGCACAACCCTACCAAGTGTGGGTTTTTTGGCTTCCAGGCCATAAAGTGGCTATCTCTGCAGGATACAGCTCTTGGATTAAGTAGCTTTACCCACCTGTGGAGAGCTGCCTGGGTGCCCAAGCGTGGCAGAGGCAGTCCTGTGCCACCCACTGAGCCCCGCTGATCGCAAGGGGAAGAGGGGGAGAGCAGAGGGCCCCTCCCCAGGGTCTCCAGGCAGCAGCTCCTGGCGAGTCAGTGCTGCCAGCCCACCAACAGGTTCCTGGCATGCCCCTCACCCACCCCATCGCTGCTACATCCCCAGGGCTTTCCTCTGGGATGTCATTAGTCAGAAACTGCAGCATATGACCACACATCTGGAAGGAATTAGATGACAAGAGCCTCTGCCAGCTGTCTTCATTTTTGTTCATACTTGGAAGCGCTCTGCAGCGTGATCTGTAAAATAAAAAGTTGTGCTGATTGACACGAGCCAAGGGTTTCCTCTGAGGCACTCCCTGCCCCCATCGCCTCTGCCCAGGATGACATTAGTACTTATTACATCCCGGAGGCTGGCTGCGTACTACAGAGGAGGTTGTGTAAGAATATGGCACAGCTGTTAACCATTGCCTTTCTCCATGTCAGAGCATGGCCAATTCCAGCATGGACAGGTAGCCCATGGGAATATCAACCCTAGCTGAAATTTGGACAGCCCCAATGATACCACCAAGCATCACCACCTAAGGGGCATCCAATAGGTCTTTGGTACAGCCCTGCTGGGAAGCCAGGGCCTGTCCCTCAGGACTTCACCTAATGCTGAGTGCTGCAGTATGGGCATTCCATGGACTATGGGGCAGCTGGTTCCTTTCCTATCCCTATTTCTGTACACTGGGCTTCTCCAGCCTCCCTTCCAGACCCTAGGGACCCCTGAGCTCACGTGTTTTGTTCTGCTGTGAGAGGGAGGAGAGCCCCCTACTGCAGTAGTCTGAGGGGCTGGCCTTCCTCCAGCACTTCCCACAGACCTCCACATGCCAAACTGGGACAGCTGGGCAGGTTGTGCTGCCTCTGCTGAAAGGAAGGAGATGGGGAGAAGGACACCAGTGCTATGGGACACACTGGGCACTGGGTAACGTAGCAGACACCATCCTGGCAGTGGTGTATCGGTGGAGTTGGGCACATTGCCGCGACCACAGCGCAGGCATTCCTCTCCTATGAGTTCAGTCTAAATACCCCTGATACCTGCAACACCACTGAGCTCAGGAAGGGCTGCAGAGCTCACTGGAGAAGCAGATGAGAAGCTTGGGAATCTCTCTTTTTCATTCTACACACCAATTTCCCATCTTAAGCTGTTTTTGCAGGCTTGCCTCTGGGAGATTAACAAGGTCTGGGGTCAATCAAAGGTGGCTATCAGGAGAATAGTGTCTAAGCTTCACTGACTCTTCATGGATTTGTCAACAGACTTTGGATCAGCTGTTCCCAATCTAATAATCCAAGTCCCACACACGAAGCCAGGGGCTGCTGGGAAAACAGCTGATCTTTTTTAGGATCTCCCAGGGTTGGATCCTTCCCTCAAAAGATGAAGCAGAACAGGAGCAGCCAACCCCTGACACTGAGTCCTTCCCAAGAAACAGGATGCTGCAGTGGGGAGGGCAATGGAGAGGTGTGATGCTGCCAGAGGATGTACTCCTGCAAGAGCGTCATGCGTTCACACAGCCAGGTATAGCTTCCCTCAGCTTCTGTAGGGTGCCCAAAAGCAGTACAAGGGGCTCACAACAGAGCCAGGGTGATTGTCTCGGCTGTGTGACACATGATCTTCCAACGAGGCTGCCATTGCTGGGCCTCAGCCAAGGGATTGTGTTCCTAAGGACATGGCTTCAATTAATGTATTTTCTTCCCCATTTTGTTTAAAATTGGGGTTGAGCTGCTTCTAAACAGATGTGTTGGGGTAGCCAAAATATTTGTGCTTTTGCCAGCTGCTTGTTTGGCATCCATGCCTGGCTGATGCTAAAATATTCTTTCCTCCCACAGACAGTGAGTGAGAAGCACCTCATGGGATGTGATGGACACCCTCCACTCAAATGCCCAGAGAATCACATTCAAACAGGTCCCTGCTGCCACGATGTCTTATCTGCAACACCGGCATCTCCCACGTTAGCTACACGCTATGGAAGCATAGGAAATATGAAAGCAGTTTCTCCCCTGGGAAACTCAAGAAAAGAGTGCCCAGCACTGGAAGGAGTGGGCAGGAGGCTGGGGAAGGAGCGGGCAGGAGGCTGGGGAAGGAGCATCCTTGTGCGGGAACAGCAAGCAAAGCTGTCTGGCACTCACTCTGCTATCCTGCAGCCCACACCGAGAGCAACCAGACAAGCAAACCCCCATTAAAGGGGTTCCATTTGCCCCTGTCAGGGTGTCACAGCCCCACATAGCCTCAGTAACCCAGGGTTTTTTCATGCACCCACTCAGCCAGCAAACAGTGTCAGAACTTGTCCATTCTGTGGAGGGAGATGGCTTTGGAGATACCCTGAACTACAGGAAATGTAAGGATGCAGTTGAGAAAAAGACACCACACCAGGGGGTGCAGCAGGGCCAGCGCCTTCTGTCTCTGTGCTCACTGCAGGGACAGAACCCACAAAACACAGCAAAGTCCTCAGGGACTTCCACCCACTCAGCGACATCCTCAGCCCTGGCTTGTCCAGGAATGTGTCTTTGGAGACGACTTCCAGCTGCCTGCAAGGAGGCTTCTCCGCACGCAAAGCCTTGTGCTGGGCGCTGGGAAATCCCCCTGCTCTCAGCCAGGACCCGACCGCTGTGATTCAGAGGCAGGTGGCCAGAGGGACAGTTTACGTGCGAGCGCTGATGGAGGCGTGCGGGCGCACGGCTGACTCTGCCGTGTGCCTTGGGAGCAGCGTGCAGACACGCTGTGACCCAGAGCAGCTTCGACAGCCCGGCGTCAGCCTCGGGCTGGGGAACGTGCCAGCGTCACAGACACGGGAGAAACCTCTGCCTGTCTCGTCCTTCGCTTAGGAGGCTTAAGGAATAGCATCGTGCAGTTCCCTCCTCCTTCCTCCCCGTGCAGACCCAGACCTATTTATGCTGGCAGAAAACCGCAGTCAGTTTCGGAGTTGGAAATGGAGCTGTCTCCGCAGACTTCAGCCTCCTAGCACGCTTGGCAACGTGCAGGGTTAAACACAGTCCCCTGCCTTCACAAGTGGTCTCACCAAAGCTCCCAGAGCCTGATACGCCACCTTGACTCTGCAACAAGCTAATAACCAGTGGAGAGAGCATTAAACCAACTGCTCTGGCCCAGCAGCCTGATCCACCCCTACCCAGTCATGCACCTGGACGCTCATCCATGATGCAGACAACCAAGCTAGAAACAGTCCTAGCACATCCTCTGGCTCTGAGCCTGAGGCACCACAGTGGGAGGAAGAAATTTCAGCATTGCAAGCTTCTGTTCCTCTTTGCTAAGGAATAACCTATGGTGCTATCGGTTCACCCCAGTGCCAGGCTAGCTAAGCCATCCCTGCCTCCTGCCACCTTTTTTCCCCGCTCCCCCATTTCCCAGGTTCCTCTTTTCTCACTTACCGCTGTCCGAGTCCAGACACTCAGGACATACCCGGATATCAAAGGACAAAGCACACCACTCGGGTCAGTCCCTGGATATCCATCAGCAGCTATTTGGGTCTCACTCAGGAGCTTATTCTTGCTGGCAGCTTATACAGCCAGCAAACCCTCAAACCCGTGACTGCAGCCCCACAAGATGAGGTGTCATGATCTTGAGGAAGAGAGACATTTTACACTAGTTACCTGACAAATTGTTTGAGACTACAGTAAAATTCACCCTTAAGCCATCAGCCCAGTGTTTAGCACCTCAGCAGAGTGTCAAGCCATGGAAAGCCCTTACCCAAAACTGCAGGGTCAGGAACTGGCACGGGAACATGTCTCTTGCTATCCTTTCATGTAGGGTTTTTGAGTTTGATGCCAACTCTTTGGACCCAGGTGTTTCTAAGCTTCCTCTGATCTCTGTGTCAGCTTCAGTGTCTTTCCTATACTATTTTGTCTTCCATCATTTCCCTGAAACAGGACCCAGTTTTGTCCTCCAGCAGCAGACCTGAGCAGATGAGATACCATAGAGTTTCACCTCAGAGATAAAGGAGTTATTTTCAACAGCAGTTTAGATGCTAAACCGACCGTGTGGGTCTGGCTTGCAGTGCTTTCCAGCTGGAGGTCTGCCCTAGGCCTGATACTGAGGTGCTCACTCACACTGGAGTTTAGTGCAGCTCACACAGACTCAGCATCCCATCCCTGGAAGTGTCCAAGGCCAGGTTGGATGGAGCTCTGAGCAAGTTGTCCCTGCCCATGGCAGGAGGATTGGAACTAGATGACCTTTAAGGTTCCTTCCAAGCTGAACCATTCTGTGAATCTATAATTCTATTATTCCATGACCTGCTTTTGGTAGTGGATGGATCCAAACAATAAGAGGTGGGAATCAGTGGCAAGGAAGAAGTAGTGGCTGGTAGGATATGCTGGTTGAAGGCAAACAGTTGGCACTTATGGTCAAGCTGGTCAGAGATGCAGAGCCAGAGGGTTAGAATGGTCCATCTCAATGGGACACAGAGCAGCACCAAACTCGTCCTCACTGCTCCAACTGCATGGCTGCTCAGTGCCACCAAGGGTTTGTCAGAATGTCCGCCTAGCTCCCTTTCCTTTCTCTTCACTGAAGCCTTACCTTGTCTCCTCTGCCTGGGAAGGCCAAGGGGAGAGAACAGTGATGCAGCAACCTCTGTCACAGCACTATACCCCAGCAACACTCTGCAGACTCCTAACTACTCCATATAAATGCCACAGGCTATAGAATGGGTTTCCACTAGCCAATCATGGCTGGGATCCATCCCTTCACCAGGTAGAGCCTCTGCCTCTCCAGTCCTCCAAGTTCAACATGTCAGGAGACCAGACCATCTTCCCCTTGCTGTCCGACTCTTAAACCCTTAAGTATGCAAGTGGAAAGGGGTGACATGTAAAGGCTTAAAGAACATTCCTGCTGATCCCACGTCTGGGTCAGCACTGGCTCCTTCCACAGATGGGCCTTTGAAGAAAAGGCCACAGAGCCCAGGAATATTCAGTTTCTCGCCTGCATTTCAGATCACTGTGGGCTCTCTCCCAATCCCACCATCAAAGACATGGGCATGTTGTGAGTGTGCCCCACAGCAGCACATCTGTGACCCAGCTGTGCACAGCTGGCAGCACTGGCAGCATCCAGAGCCTCCTGAGGGGAGAGGAATCGCAGCCCATGTGTGCTGTATGGGCTGTTCCTCCAACTCTGAGCAAGGAGCTGGTTCCCCGCCTCAGCCTTTGAGACAGGAGCTGGCTCGTCCTCTGTGGAGAATCCCACTCAGCAGGACTTTGTGTCTGGATGCCACTACATAGGAGTATCCAGTGCTTCTCCCCAAACACCCACCAGGATGAATTCCTTCCCTCTTAGCAGAAATGTCTCATGATAAAACAAGACTTCCCTTGTTTCCTCAATACCTGTGATTTAGGGCTTTGATTGCCCAACGCTTGTGTGATGGGCTTGAAGGGAAGGGCAGGGAGGTTAAGCCAGTGTCCTCAGAACTTGATGAGCATCATCCCCAAAAAGCCTCAAGCATGTCTTTAAGGTCTGCCCTGAGTCATTCCCTGTAGAACTCAACACAGCTGTACAGTAAACATCCCACTCTTCAAGCCAGCAACATCAGATGCTGACTGTCCTGACTGGCTGCTCACATCCACTACTCACGTATTACTAGAAAGCACTCACAGATCTGTCACAGCATCAGAGTGGGATTGTATTTTTCCAGTCTGTCGTGACTCACTGGTGAGCAACTGGGGATGTGCGGATTGTGTCTGGTGATGTTGTGACATGCATACACACATCTGGGGGAGTAATTAGATCAGCAGCCAAACTCTAACCTCAGCCTTCCTCTGTGATCCCACACTCAACCTGGAAGCCAGAGATCGAGGGCATAGTCTGGCCTTGCTGACCCCAGGTTGGGCAGACCTCCAGTTTGAGGACATTCCTGGGACTAAAGATACCCCGATGTTCATTTTAGCCCTTACCAACCAGTGCCTTACAGGCAGGGTGAATGTTGGTGAGATGAGGAGAGGGGGAAGGATGCTGGTGAGGCTCAGCTCCCAAGGCCCAGCACCATACCCTGTGGTGCGTGTCCCCATGATGCACCATTCCCAGCTGCTCCCATCATTCTCCCCAGATCCTAAGCTCAGTGGCATGTCAGGCAGGGCATCTTCCAGCGGGTGTAGCCAGCAGGAAGCACAGGCACGCTCAGCTACAGGAAATGAGGCCTCATTCGTCAGGGGTCCCATGCTGGACAGGCAGAGATGAAATCCTCCAAAATTTTCTCCTAAAAGACCTTTTCTCTTTCCTCTGCCTTTCCATACCCTCCATCTCTCTCTCCCAACCTCTGACAGCCCTCCTGTACTCCCAAGGAGGAGGCAATGATAATAGCAGAGCTGGATAATATCACCTTTCTGATGCCCAGAAAGCCTTTGGAATGTTTGCTAAGTGCTGTCTCGGAGTAGCTGCAGTCCATGCTCAGGCAGGCTGACTCACGGGGGAGGGTTTCTGCTGCCCAGAACTCCGGTGGGGAGGATTGGGATTCTCCAGACTGGGCAAGGTGTGAGCAGACTGGGCCCCTGCAGATAAATTCCAGGGGTGAGATGGGGTGCAGCTGCTAAGGAGCAGGGAGGGGGCGACCGCCAAGCTTGGCAGGGGAATCCTTCTAGATGAAGAATGGCTGTAGTTTAGAAAATGCAAAGTTTTCCCATATTTCCCTACCAGTGCATTGTCTACTCCACCTCAGTTAACATCAGACCTTGGGGAGCACACAAGGGCCAGGACCAACTCAGGCAGCAGCAGGGCAAACCCACACACCCTCTAGCAGCATCACTATCACCCACCAGTTCACACCAGTGAATGCTCCTCCCTGGCTGCCAAAACACCACTGTTTTTTTGTGGGGAGGGCTGCTGCAGGGCCATGGGATAGATGCTGCCTCCTCCCCAGTTTCACCAACAGTAAGGTCAGAGAAACCCAAATCTGTAAACAGCCCACATCCATTTTGAAAAATCCTTTCATCAGGATAAAAAGTCCTTCCTAACAGGATATATTGAGGATATCTGTGCTCCTATGCTGTGCATCAAAGCTAAAACCAGGCAAAATCAGGCAAAGTCAGGCTGGGCTGGCAAAACTTGCCCTGGCTATTACAGCTTGGCGCAGCTAGGGATCTTTGATTTGGGGGTTTCACATGATTGTCTTTCAGCAGCTCTTTAACACACAAAACATGAAAGTAGAGAGCTGCTCAACCTCTGCTGTCCACAGAGGAAGCAGGAGTGAGTGTTTGCAGGCTGCTTTTAGAGAAGTGAAGCCCACCCCAGCCCAGTCCTCAGCCCTTCCCTTCACTCCCCGCCAGCAAAAGGGCTCGCTGGGCCCCAGCTGTCTCTCCACCCCAGCTACCTCGCCAGATGTTGGTCATTAACAGAGACCAGTGTGAAGTAGGGCTGGCCTCTGGGAGCAGCCTCTCTGTGGTGTTAGTGGTAGTGTGTGTGAGCGAGAGCGTGTGTGTGCAAGCCAGCGTGTGTGTGCAAGCCAGCATGTGTGTGCAAGCCAGCATTTGTGTGCAAGTGTGTCTCCAAGGGCTGCAGTAACCACTCCTTTGGGCTGCTGCCAGAGGTGAAACGTCTTTCTTGCACATGCACGCTCTTGGCTTTTTGCTCACCCTTGCCCCCTCACTGTTTTGTAAAGCCCCAGACTCATCTGACTCAACAGCTGAAATATCCGGAGGCCCGGAGCTGGAAGTGTCCCTCCTCCTCAGCTGTGTTCACATCCAGCATACGGTGCTTTCCCAGTGCACAGAGGTGTCACCTTCTGATGCCATTTCTGCCGTCCCCATTTGGCTCACTTGTTCTTGTCAGCCCTGCTCAGACACACACACGAAAAGCCCAGCCTTCTGATTCATTTGCCGTGGGTCCTGAGGAAAATCAATCTTCAGCTTTTGTTTTCTGAGGATGGAGTGGGAACTGTTTACTCAGCGAGATGATTAAGTCATTTTTTTCTCCTTTACACCAGTAACGGAAAACCATTTCAAAGGGAAAGGAGTGGGACCGGATATGGCATCAGACGAAAGCTGAATGAACCCAGACAAGAATCAAAGGCAAACAAAGCTTCTGGGTGGCTTGTCCACAATACTGATCAGTCCCAACCCAAGTTCTCTGCCACCACAATCAGAAAAAGACTCTCCATTAAGAGTAAAGCTACAGCCTATGAATCTTGGCTCCTCATCCCTCTCCTGGCCACCTAACCTCAACCCCTCCCGCTGCTAGGACACGATTTCAGCAGTCTTGCCTTCCAGGGGACTGCTTCCTCTATTAGGTCAATTCGTCTCCTAATGCTGGAAAGGAAGCCCTGGGGTCCTGCTCTGGTTGTTTGGCATTATTATTTGGAAGAGCTTTTGTTCCACCCACTAAACCCAGCAGGGGCTGTGGAGGCACCTAGAGATAAAGCAAAAAATGGGATTAACTTCGTCTATACACATGACCCCTGCAAAATATGGACACAGGGTCCTCAGCTCACACCCAGCTCGATGCCAGGGGGATCTGAGGTTGAGCACCTTCATCCTAGAAGGATAGAGGAAGAGTCTTTGACCCAAACTGAATGTACAGTAAAATTGTCTGTAATATATAGGTTTTTTCTCCTCAAATCTTTGTCTGATCTTAAAGTCTCCTCCATTTGGTATTAACACATTGCAGCAGATGCAGCCAGAGTGCAGCAGATGCAGCCAGAGTGCAGCAGACAGTGGGTGGCTGCTTAGGAAGATGAGCAGAGACTTCTTGCCCTTCTTGCTGCAAGACCCATGGCAATCACTGCTGTTCAGTCATGAGGAGCAGCACCTGGGAGACAGCTGCTAGTGCTCAGTGGCTGATAGATTTAGCATTTCCAGAACTTTCTTGGCCACAGTGGGTCAGTGGTCCTAGGGGCGGCCTCAGCTCCCACATGGGCCTCTTCTTGCAGCAAAAAAAATAAGCAGAGATTGCAAAGCCACGGACAATGTATTTACAAAAACCTGTGTTGCTAAGCGGACATGCAGCTGGGATTGACACCAGTTGAAGTCTCCCTCATTCCCCCTTGGCTCTGTTCCCAGATATAACGAGTTGTATTCAAGGAGCTGAGGGGTCCTGCTGCCAGATCTGCATCCAACAGAACATGCACCGGGGCAACCCATGGTCATGTAACCCCCAGGACTGGAAATGTCATCACTGACTTCACTGGGTGCATTTCAGTGCTCTCCAGAACCCCACAGAGCGACTCACTGACATCATTCCAATGGCCTGGCTTGGCAGAGGCAATGGGGATGAGGCCCAGACCAGCCAGCAGCCTGGGGATGGTCGGCATGGTTTCCACACGTTAGTTCTTCCTCAGGAGTCTATCTTTGCTGCTCAAAAGCCTCAAGTGCCCTCTTTAGCTCACCAGTGCAACAACCGTGACTGCTTCTACGTATGCAATTTCAACACACTTACAGCAAGACACCCTGGCTAAAGGAGCAACCAACTGGAAATTCTTCAGCTGATTCTGCTATAGGCAGAGGGAAACGAAATGAGTCATCCATGCAGAGCCCTTTTGTTGAGTTGGCTACGAAATGTAAGGTTTTCACCACTGCTGGAATACTACCAACAACTCACAGGAGGATTTTGGATGTACGCATATCTGTGCTTCCCCAAAGGTACCTGGACAGTGGGCAAGTGGGACAAGCAGAGAAGAAAAGGAAAGGAGGAGAAGGAGAGAGAGGAGGAGAGACGGGAGAAACACAGTTGCAGAGTACTGCTCAAAAAATGAACAGCAGAGAAAGAATAAAGGTTGCCATTATAAATTAACATTATCACATCCCATACTGGTCCACAGAATCCATTAAGCAGACAAGAGGCCACAAGAAGCTTTCTCCCAGTAATGTTCCTTTCTAAAAGGAAGTTAAAATGAGCACAGATCTGACTTTATCTGGAGCAAAATATGCACATGAAACAATGGTGTTGTCCACAAATAGCCAGAGAGTGGCTCTGCACCTCAACACTTCAAAAACAGAGAAAAATGAAAGCTATAAGTAATACAATAAAGAAGATAAACATAACTTGTCCTAATGAGCAAAATAATTAGCTCCTCAAATAGACTAACAAATTGATGTACGTGCACATTATCACAAAGCAAGATATGCTTGAAATGAGGAGAGATTTCATGACATTTTGGAAAGTGAGATGGTGAAGACATACACACAGTGTCAGTCAGGATACTATGAACAGGGCTTTACTTTCTTACGAAAAATACCACTGGACTCATTATTGATGAAGAGGAAGATCACAGGTCTGTTATCTCAGCCAAAAGATTAAACTTCTTACACCCTAGTTTCTCCTAGTACTAGAATGTGCCATTGGGTTCAGCAAGGGAAAGTGCCAAACCTGAATCATCAGGACTTCCTGTTCACTCCGCAAGGACTCAGAAGACATATTTCTAAATTCTATCCACTTCTTGTTTCCCTTTTCATCATGCCGTTCATACTAGATAAGGGTAGTCAGGCAGAAAATATTACACAGCCTGATTTCTGTTATCTGGTGTGTCAAACTAAAGATCCATTTTGTTTGGTTTTTTAATTTCACTTGCATGTACTAGTAGGCAAAAGGCTTACTGGCAACTTTGCAGTGCATTTTTTCTCTATGAAATTCATCTGGTGCAAGATAACTTCTGGTACAGATTCTTTTCTGGGTGGAAGACTGACATGTCTGGACTGAATCTTACCTGATAGTTTTCAGCAAGTTTTCTTGCTTTTTTTTTTTTTAATTGGAAGAACATACCAATTTGCTGGAAATGAACAGCTTTGTGGAAATTTATCAGGGCTGACATATCCCATGGGTCAAGGTTAGGTCTGCTAGAAGGATGCAGGAGACCCAGATTCATCATCAAATGGACCAGAGAGACTGATTCATTACACTGCTGTGGTTCCTCTGCCAGGATGAGGCCTGTACTCAAATCCCTCACCTAATGAATAGTGAATCCCTTACACAACATGAAACAGCTCCTTGGAAAGAGGGAGACCACTGCCACACAGAAACTTGCAGGATGGGAAAAATGTCTGGGACACTAAAGACTGAGATCTCTGTCCCTGCTTCAATCCAAGCAAATAATTAAGCAGCTCTCACACAGCATCCTCAAAATACTTTGTGCCACATTGCCCACAGTGTTCTGGGTGGCCACTGCAGTGACCCGTGCCTGGCAGGTCTGACCTGAAGCCCTGCTCATATATCCTTTCACTCAGGGGATTAGTGAGGACAGCTGAGCTGCTCCCAAAGCACATATCCAGTTGTTAAAGAGTTGAAGCAAAGTGCTGAACCCCTACAGGTTAGTGAACGGTGACCACAGATATTAAAAACTTGGGAAGCCAGTTAATGAGCCACTTCATTGCTGAGAAAACAATAGGGCCTGAATCTCCTAAAAGGTTTCCACTGGCACCCCAAAAAGCAGATGGGATTTCAGGTGTTTCAGGCTGCCCACTGGAGGCCCTTCTCCTCACAGGCCATGGACAGTCCCTGTAGGCAGCATCCAGTGGCCCCAAGCAGATATTTTACCTCATCATCCCCCAGACCCCATTGCCTAAGCAGGTTCCTAAGCTGGTAAGCAGCTGTCATCTCCACAAAAACTGAAGAACAAGATAGACTGGAGCAAATAAAAGCCACACTGCACACCCACTCCTCTCCAGCAGAAAGCACATCGTCCACCGGCCACATCCTGGTTGTTCAGCCCTCAGTGTCTCAACGCTGCTTATCGTGAGTGCAGCCCCCAGCACCAACCACACTCTGATACCACCAACAGAAAATAACCCTGACTGCCACAGCCACCACAGCCCCATGGGCCATGACATAAACAATAATCCCCTGGCATTTACCTAACCACCAGAAGGATGCACTGACTACAAAGCTCAGACCTCACATCCTTTTTCTCTACCAATCTATACCTGGTGGTGTAAGAGGCCACCTCTGGAGCTGGACATCAGCTGTGGGTTTATTTTTCATGAGGGGACCTCTCTGCTCACTGCAGGGCCACAGAGCCTCTTGCCGGCCTGCAGCAGCCCTGTGGTCAGGCACACGTTTGCCATTGTGTGGGAAGCTGGCCATCAGGAGAGCTTTGAAAGCTGCTCCCAGCTGCACCTTAGCAAAACTGCTTTCTGGCAGAAGGAATTCCTCACTGCTAGCTGGTTGCCATAGTCTAAAGAGGGCTGTACCTTCCCTGTGCTCCTCCTGCTCCTCCTCCCCACTCCTGGGTGCTAGTCCTTGCCCAGCCAGGGTGCAATCCCTTGCTGTTTTGTTTCAGGGGCAGTAGCTCCTGGGCTGCAGGACCAGCCCTCCTGAGTGCAGTAAAGCTCTGTGCAAGGCAGGTACCCCTGGCTCTGCCCTCCCCAGCCAGCCCCATGCTGTTCCAAAAGCCCTGTTGGCAGAGTGCCTCTTGGCTCCTAAGAAAACATTCCCTCGGGAGCTATTCCTAATTGGTGGTTTCCTCCTCTTTCTCTTACAGCACTGAGTTTTGCTTCCTAGCTCATATTTTATAAGGCTGGTTTTTAACAGGCTGTGCAGACTGCCAGACCTGAGTCTACCTTCAAACTACTGGGGAAAAAAACATCCTGTCTGAAAACCAGAGGATAGATGTGGCTTTGTGTCTGGATATGGGCTGGGCCAGCAGGCCCATCCAGAAGCCAGTAAGAGCTCTAAACTTTGAGGTTTCAGGCCTTCAACAATTTTACTGCCCAAGTATCACTGCAGCCCAAAGAACACAACCCGGGGTGGTTTCCAGTGTGCATTCCTGAGATTGGCTAACCCATGGCATAGTGTATGTGATGGGTGTGAAGGGCAGGAAAGATCTTCATAGACTGTAAACAGTCTGAATATTTATTACCCTCCCATCATTACTATATCCTTCTTCTCCAGAGATCACCAGCCGGGACAGGGAATAGATGAACATGAAAATAGCACTGTCTGAAACGCAGACAGATTTTATTGCTGTACGCCCCAGCTGCTGAGGGAGGAGTGACTACACATGGGTAATTTGCCAGGACATGGCATACACACAAGAGGAGCCTTCTGCTCCCTTCAGTAGGCCAGGCATAGAAGGCAGAGGCTGGCAGAAGCAGCACGGTCCCCTCCAGCTGCCTTGGTCATTTTTGTCTCTGTCCCACCCCTACAAAACTTCCCAGTCTCCTTTAAGAACCAGGACATTGATGTCTCCAAGGCAACTTTGGCCCTTTCCTCCTATGTGGGGACTTGTGGGGTGGCCTGGGCAGCAGCGTTGATATACTGAAGCTGAACACCCATTGCACACCAGAGAAAATTGGGCTGGCCAGCATCTTTCTCTTTGCCCTGAGAGCAAGTGCTGGCTCTGGCAGGGCTGTCACAGCAGCAGGGCCCATGTCCCCCTCCAGCCAAGCTGCCACTTATCTGAACAGCTGAATTCCGTGCTCAGAGAGCAGGCAAGGATGGAGGCACATGGCTATGGTTGATCCAAGCCACAAGCTATTCTCCAAGAAGAAGCCCAGGCTGAACTCTGTGGCAGCAGTTGCAGTTCCAGATCCTGGATGCAGACTGCAGTGAGAAGGAAGACAAAAAAGCCCTACACAAGCACAGACAAAATCTTCACTCCTCCTTCCATCAGATTGTCTCCTTTGCCAACTGCTCAGCTTCTCACCTCCAAATCCTCAACAGCTCCTTGGCCTGACCAAATCTGCAAGTTATCAACCCTCACCTGCCTTTTTGCTCAGATCCAAAGTGGGGAGTCATCACCCCTCCCACCTATTGCCCTCATCACAGTCCACTGGTGCTTGGAAAGGTTTCTCCTCTCCAAACAGCCCACACATGGTGTGACTGCTGAATTCCACAAGTGGCTGGCAAGTCATGAGGGGATGTTTGTGCTCCCAATCCAATTTGCAGAACTGACCAACATACCATGAATTACAAGTGTCAGATATCACAGACACATCTCCAGCTGGATTTTCCATTCACAGGGGAGGTATTGGTTCCAGAAATGGCAGCAAGTGCCTCCCAAGAGTAAGAAAGAAGGCTGACTGTCAGAGAAGGGTCACGGATTGATCCCCTGCCTCTATCCTTCCTCCTCGCTCTCTTGTGAGCTGAGGATGAGTTGCTCTGAAGTGCACTGCCCAATCACTGCCTGCTGGTGAATATTCAGTCTGTGTCACATCTCTGAGCCTTTGACCCTATTTGCATACAAATCTCCTTGGAGATGAGGGGCAAAGGAGGGAGACCAGAGGCAGGATTGTTTCTAGAGAGAATAGCGTGCCCTCTGTTGTCCCAAGAAGAATCAGGAGCATCCTGCATCCCTTCCAAGACACGGGCCTCCTTGTACTCCACGGATGAGCCCCACCAAGCCTGGACACCAGGTCACATAGCAGGAGCTTGCAACTTAATCCTGTGAACAGCAGAGCAGGATTTATTTAGGTGCGAATTGTTACTAATTGCTGTGTGCACTGCAGCAGAACAGAGAGGCTTCAGTGGAAATCATGGTTTGCAGGCACAGACACATACACACATGCTCATCCCTGCCTCAGATCTTACAGACTAAGGAGGAGCAGATGCTGATGCAAAAGGTCCCAGCAGGAAACATCAGAGGCTGTCTCAGTCCAACCTGAGTGCTCAGCTATCGGGTAACACATGTAGGGAGAGAAAAACACTGAGGGGAAGCAGCGTCTGTAAAAGAAAGCAGGTAAAGTACATGGGAGACTTGAGCAAAGAGATTCCCTGGCACAAATCCCCAGCACCATTTATTCTTGCAACCAGAAGGCATCCTGATGAAAGCATACAAAATACTCACAAAGAGAAAGGCAACCGGGTGTTGCTGCTGTCCTTGGACACACAATGGCAAACAGATATTCAATTAGATGAAGAAGCGACCAGTCCAAAACTTCATCAAAGTAACTAATTTCCTTCACTCATCTGGACTAAGCCATCCTGAAAACAAGAAGATGCAGAAGACAAGAATTTAGCAAACCTTACAAAAAGATTGGACAGTTATGTGAATGAGAAGAAACAAAAAAGCACACTAATGATAGCTAACAACACTTTTGGAAAATATGCTAAAATTTATCCTCCTGGTCCCAATACCATCTCTAACAGAGAGTAACCAGAAAGTGATGTTAAGTGTTGAATAGATTATGTTACATCTGCCTACTGCAACGTTCTTGCATTTTTCCCTGAAGCACCTGGCAAAGGCATCAGAGAAAGCATCAGATAATCAGTGACAGGATCTGGGAATAAATGGATTTTGGGGCTCACCCAGCTTGACCATTTCAAGGTTCCAGTGTTTCCAGGGTCAAGATTGCAATCTCTGTATTTGCGTATACAAAGTCCTTGCAGACACCAGGGAAGTGAAGCCATTTGAAGCAGCATTGCCAGTGTTTGTGATGGGTTGTGGATCTCATTACATATGTGGTTCTCAAGTTCCTGTTTTTCTTTAAAGCTCCAGAACCTGATGACAGATGATTAGGTGAGAAACATGTTATCTGCATAAGACAAGTTTCTAGTCTGCTTGTGTGTGGGGCAAACCAAAAATTGTGATACTAATGCAACATGTTTTCTATACAAGAAACATTTCTAGTAGCCTTCACTGTGGGTAAAAACTACAAAATGCTATTTAAAGGCAACTTTAAGGGTCAGAAACTGAGGCAAAGAGATAACATGTTGCATTTATTATTTTACAAAAGCTCATGATTTTACAGTTATCACAAATTTTTGTGGTCCAGCTTAAAACACCTGAACTCTCGAGGCTTAGAATACTGATTTTAAGGCAATGTAAACTGCTTTAAGCTCCCTCATATCTCAGTCCTTTCTAGCTTCTCTCAGTTGCACGGCAGCTTAGCAGCTCTCCAGAAGCCCTCCTCTGCAGGGTCTGCCTCCCCCCACACTGCTGACTTTCTAGATTTCATCAGACATCTCGTTGAAGTTACTGTTTTTCTTAAAGCTCCAGCTCTCAGACTCACTCAATTATGTGAAAACTTACATCATATAAGGAAAAGTTCCTACTCCACATAGCTGCCAGAAAAACCTAGCAACGGAGCCTCACTGTAACCCAAAAGCCCAATACTGAAGGCCTGAGAAAAACACCAGTATCTTCTTACACTACTGAGACGTTTATGATTTGAGAGATTCAGGTCTTGGATCGTGTATCTGAACTCCTTCTGCTGGCAACATTGCTTTCCCCAGCCCTCGATTTCGAATGGGTCTCTCTTGCCTCCAGCCTGCTGCTATGCCATTCTAAATTTATACCGCTGCTTCCTAAAAAGGCTAAAAGGCTAAAAAGTGCTCCACAGCAGTATGGATTCTGGATAAAAGAAGGAAGGAGACTGATGTTCCCTTGAACACCAAAACTCAGTCCAGCTCAGGCCCTAGTAGTATGTCCTTAGCATGGCCCTGAGCTTTGTCCCAGCAAATGTCACTGTTGTGTCTGCCTCCAGCTGATCTCTGTGTCTCTCTCCCTCGTCTCAGGGCACAGCGTCCCCTGGCCAGGCAGCAAAAGCAGCTCTCCTCTTCCTCCTACCCTCCATTCCTGGCTCTCCTGGCAGGTTAGCAGAGGTAGCCAGGAGCCGGTAAAGGTTATGACCAGTTTTCTAATGCTGATGTAATTTGGCTCTTGTTTCTACAAGCACAGCACCCTTTTGAGGCTGGGCTTTTGGAACCCCAAAGGCTTTCTGACTGAAGATGGAGTTGGACCCAAGGGTTAGGGCATTCACATTGCATGGGAAGCAAGCTAATGCTTAAGTTCAGGCTCTGACCCAGGTTCACCCCATGTTCAGTGTGAACATGCCCATATGCTACAGTCTTGTCCTGGGGCCAACATCTTAGAGCAGCATCTTGAAGGTGAATGTACACATCTCCTAACTTTGTGTAACCTGCTCAGTGAGGGGTTTCCAGTGCCTCCCTCACCCGGGTACGCAGGTGTGTGAGATTTGCATCTGTGGCTGCTGCACACAGGCACAGCTTTCCAGGAAAGGTGTGTTTTCCAGCTCTTTCCTGTGCCAGTATTGCCGCCACCTGGAGATGAGAGGAATGAAGGGCTTCCAGCCATTTCCTTACCTTCATTCCCCTGCCTTTTCTCAGCCACAAAGCATCCTCCTCTATTTCAGCTGGAGGGAGAGCTGGCAGCCTCCCAGCTTCTGTGGTTACAATGTCCCATGAGTGCAGCCTGTTGTGAGCCTCGCTCTGCGAAGGATGGGGCCCTTACGCTGTTGGTAAAAACACAGCTCCTGGGCACTGGGGGAGGCTTTGGCAAAAGCAAGCAACCCCGACTCAGCTTACTCGCAGTCCTTCACCTTTTGGGAGGAGGCAACTTGCCCTGGGCTTTCCTGTCCTTGCTAGTTTAGAATTTAAGCTGCAGATCTGCATGAATGAATACAGGCTTGTGTGTTCTGCAGAGCTGTGCACATAAAGGAGAAGGGGTTTTGTCCATGTATTTTATGGCACTGCCTGTGTAGTGAGATGGGAGGGAGCTTATACACTGCATGTGCACGTGCACATTTTCATGTTGTCTGCACGTGTGTGCATGCGTATGTGCATTTCCATATTGTGTCTAATAGGCTCTTTGTTTCTCCAGAGAAGAAGGAAAAGGAAATCCGCATGTAATGAATCCATTTATTTTATGGAGCTCCCCTGGAGAGGGGCCAGGGAGCATGATTTATGCAAAAAACCAGGCAGCTGCTGTTGGGAGGGGGGCATCAATCTGGTTTTGATTTTAATTCATAAGTGGAGGTGGCCACACAAGCCAAGGCCTCGTAAACTCCCCATAGAAGAGAGTGGCTCGTTGGTGTGAGGCTGTCAGAGCCTATTTGGCCATTAGTATCGAGCCGCTTTCCACTGCATCCGACTAATTCCCGCCCTGTTGTTCTGCTTTCTTAGGATGTGTTTCCCCGTGTTGAGGCCTCCCATTAAAAGAGAGAGGCAGAGCTGTACTGGGCCACAGACTGAAATCTTTGTATTGAAAGGCAAAAAAGCCCTTTACAGAGCATTTGCACTTTATATCACAATTCAATGTACAGTGTATAATAATAAAAAACCCAAGGAAAAGTAACATGACATGTATGCTACAGTACAGTTCCTCCCTGCCATTTATAAAAACATAGGGAGCGAGGTGGGACGGAAAGACTTCTGGGTTGGGATAAATGGCCTGGAAACTACATACCACTCATCAGTCTTTTTTCCATCCCTGCCATTCTGCATAACTCTATGCATACTGTCAGGACTCTGAGTGTAAAGGGACAGTGGAGAGGTTTCCAGTAGAAGAGATGCTTTAACAAGGCAGAAGTCTTGACAGAATTCTGTTTTATTATATGGTTCTTCATCACAGTAAGAGTCCATGGAGTTTAACCATCAGTAGTATAAGAGAAAACTGCCCATAGCATACTCACTCACTCTGTGATTGTCCCATATGACAAGAAAGTTGCATTTGGCTTCCTGATCTTCCCCAGCTGTCTGGGCATGGCATATCTGATATGCAGAGAATCTAACTCAAAATCTAACTCAGGTCTGTATTCTTCACCATAATCTCATGCATGTCCAGCAGAGGTAGGCAGGTAAGTAGACAGACAGATGTATCAGTTCAGGAAACCAAGACTGAAAACTGGTCTTTTCTGAAAACTGTCCTCACATGCTACCAGCAATTAATTATTGGACCAAATTAATAATTTTTGTATTTTACTTACTCTGTGTAACTTGGGTCCCTATAAAGAACACAGATTTTCTAGTTCTCAACACTGAATGATATTTTTAGATCACTCAGATACATGTTGTCCCTACAGAGAACAGACAACACTTGTCTGTTGACATTGAACTTTAAAAGACTTTTGCTTGGCAGAATTAAGGCCTAGTGGTGGGTCAGTGAGAAGAATTTGGAAGAAGAGGTGTGGTTCACTTACCACTCCCTAAAATGCCTAAACCACCTTGCAGAAGAAGGATTTGTTTCGAGAGCTACAAAAAGGAAGATGGCTCATTTGCATGTTACACCTTTGTTGATTTTCCAGGTAGCCTTTCCGTGGCTTTCTAAGAACTTCATTTGGCAGCAGCTTATACATCAAGGGTGTTTAGTCTATGCTGCCAGCAATACAGTCCCTGGCATTACCCTGCTCTTGCATCACCAAAGATTCCAAACCTCCTGTTCCCAGGTATCTGGAAGGGAAAAGAAAAAAAAAAGCTTTGAAAATATAAAGGCCAAATGTGCACTGATGTGAAATGCTGACTTTAGGAAGCAGCCACAAGGAATGTTTTTTTTTTTTTTTTTTTTAAACCAGTGGGATCAGGGCCTTTCCCTGAAGCCAAAAGTGGTAGGTCAATTGGACCATCAGTTTTCCGGCCAAGAGAAAGAGCTGCTTTTACAGGCCATGCTAGAAAAAGCTCTTATAACAGAGTCTTGTCTGTGGAGGAAGGGATCAGGTCACAGAACTTCCACCAGCAGTAGCTTTCAAGCATAAAGCTGGATCCATTTCACAATTTTATTTTGGAAGAAACCTAACTGCTTACTAAGTCTCTGAACTACCAGCCCTGTAGCAGAGACTAATAAAGATTAGGTGAAAGGCCTCAAATTTGCAGTAAAGTGCCATTATCCACACTTGCCCCTTGATAATCCCCAACTCAATGATTTAACTCTGTTTGAGAGACAAAATTAAGCACCAATAACCAAAACACTGTGAAAGCCAGGTGAGTCGCTAGAAGTAAACAGATCACCTTCATGCTCTTCTGTTTCACATTTTCCTTCCTTGTATATAAACATAAGTGTCTTAGTAGCATTGCAAAGAATATTTATAATTAGGGAAATGTTTGAACTGATCTACCTTTCTACCTTCTGCTTGTTTTTACTTCCACTTATCAAGTGCACATGTTTCAAGTCGTCTTATGAACTGTACATTTTATGAAGTCTTGGTTGAATGATACTGTACCTATCAAAGTTTTTCAATGGTCCCTTCAGCTACAGCTTGTGCAACTCTTCATTTTCATGTGTTCATCTTCATACAGACCTACAGGAAAGAGAGACACAATTATGTTCCAATTATGGTTAACTCCCTGAAGAACTCAAAAGACTAAGGCTTGTCCCACACTGAAAAGATCATTCAGCCAAAGAGGGCTGCTGATGTAACTGTGCCAGCAAAACCCTTCAGTCTTCAAACTGATGCAACCCTATACTGTCCTCATTTTTGTCACTGGATAAACAAGGAGATGGTCCAAGCCTGGGAAAAGGAGGCAGTAAATGACGCCCAGTCCAGCTTCTAGACGTGCAGACCATATTCCCCCTAGGTGGCTCTACCAGTGTTGCTATGCTCCTGACCACAGAACAATTAACTTATTATTCCTTCAGTAAAAACACACAGACCACATGGAGGTACTCGCTACTTCATGAATGGCCAGCATGCAAAAGTTTATTCTTTCTGTTCTCTTAGAGTTTGACTTCTGCTTCTAAAAATGTGCCCCTTAATTGCTCACAAGAAAAACACGTTGGAAAAATCACCTCATGACTTGTCAAGGTCACACAGAAAGTCTATAGCAAAGCAGAGAATTGAGGCCAGGTGGTCTGTGTCCCCAGCTAGTCACCTAAAAACATGGATCAGATGAAGCATGAGAAGCAGGACAGCCTAGAAGCACCCCGAGAAAATTTGTGCCATCATCAGAATGTAACAACCAGAAAACAGAACACAAAATAATCCCAGGAGAAAGGATGAGCTACCTCAATCAACAGACCCCAGGGCATGCTCACACATGGTGCTGCAAGGCTAGAGACATGGCATGCTGAATATTCCACGGGATAGCACTACCTACATTGGTATGTCATGCTAGGCTATGACACCTCCTCTCTCAATGGACAGCTCTGAGGACAGTGGGAGCAAATAGTTTCCTGCATTACCTCTGAAGATCAAGAGAAGCCTCCACACAACTGGAGTGAGGACCACACACTGGGACAGAGACAGCAGCTGGGAGCCAAGAAGGTTCCAGCCTGGCCTCTGGGCACCCACAAAGGGCATAGTAACTTCTGATGCTCCTTACACAACAGCTGTTGGGCCATTGCTGCCTGTTTGGAAAGGGTCTTAGTAGACAATGAGGAAAGTTGACAAAAAAACTTGAAGAGCCTAGTCTAGCTCAGCTGGTCGAGAACAAAGACCCTCCTAGCAGCAAATAACTCAGCACGGCCCTGACTCCTTCATCTAGGAGGTGATTTTCATCCAAGAACTCCTCACCAGGAATTACACCTTTTCAGCCAGCTCTCTGCAGTTCCTACTGATTTGGTCTAATGAAAGTGACTCCTAACCAATACTGGTTTAGTAAAGTTCCCACCAGATCAAAGCTGACCTCAGTTGGCTCCTGTCATTTCCAAAAAGCTCCCGCTGATTTGGCTGACTGACTGAGCTCCAGGAAAATTGTGTGTAAGCCTTGCATCTGCAGAGGGTAAATTCTCCCTTTCTGGAACACAAAGAAGACAGGAATAAAGCCAACAGGAACAAACAGAGTCAATTTGTCTGGATGAAAATGTTTGCAGCAACCCCTGCTCTAAGGCTACTGCCTCTGAGCTGGACACCAAGACATCCTGGGCAGACCAGCATCCAATGCCACAGAGACACAAACCTTCCCAGCCCTTGGCCACTTTCTTTCTAGCTTTATTTGATTGCCCCAGGCCTGGACACCAACACAATTGCATGCTGCAGCCACTTGCAGCGAGAGCTATCATTACAAAGAGTTCTTTCATCTTGCAAGGGGCCAAAAGATTAGGCCCAAAACAGACACTCAAAAGCACCCTGTAAATTGGAGATGAGCCCAACAGGACTTTCAGGCACTTTCCTCACCCCTCTCAAACTCTTGGCAAAACTGATTCAAAATTATTGCTTTAATTAGAGGCTTACAGCTACTTAGGCATCTGACTTCCATGCATGGCCCACCTGGCAAAGCAGGCACACCTCCCCCAAACCCATGTCAGGCCCATAACATTTGCAGGCTGTGTGGGCTGCTCTGTTTCAGGGCCGTGGAGCCCGTCGCATTCCCCTCCAGCTGCAGCGTCGGCAGCGTCACGCTGACAGGTTCAAGCCATGCAGAGAGGGTTGTTTTTATAACCCACTCTCTTTTAACAAAACTTTCCCAAGCTTATTCCTCTACATTATAGTCAAGATCACCTGCTGCTCAAGGGGATTCAGATTCTTAAAGGAAATTTGCAAAAAGGAAAACCCTGGAAAAACTGACACATAATGGCATCCAAGCAGGAAGAAAGCACCTTAGCACCAACCAGTTAGCCCAAATACTGAGCTCTGCCAATATCTCTCATTCTTGACTGGCAACTTCCCTCCCCTCTCTGTTGTTCCCTGGTGTCACCGCAACAAGCTCTGCTGACCTGCAGCTCTCCCTACTGTTCCAGCCCTGGGACCACAACATATTGCCTAGAAGTTGTCTTTCAGCCTTGATCAATAGCCAGTGTGACAGTGACATGCTGGTCTAGTCACAAATTAATCACAGCTCAGCTCTGGGATCCCACAACCTATCTCTGCTGCATGCCTTGGCCTTCGCTCACTACATCCCGACTATTCTTGTCCCTCATTCACAGCACAGCTCCTTCCATGCACCTCAGTCCTAATTCACCACCTTCTTTAGCCCATACAGATGGAAACCAGCAGATGTGGAGCATGTGAGTCGTGCTGCTGTATCAGTCCCAAGGTCTCCATAGTTCAGTATTTTACCTCCTGAAAAAGCTACCAGACTAGACAGGGGAGGGTTTAAAATCCACTTAGTAGCCTGTCCACCATCTAAATTTGAACTGACATTAGCTTATAAGCCTGAAACAGCATGTTTATTCTGGCTTTCAATTATATTGCTAATAACTACGGTGATTCTCCACATACTTGCCATTCACACACTGCCCAACTGAGTAAACAGTAATACTGTAAGTGCAGTGAGTAGTGCTACTCAGGTCTTCTCCTAAACTGATATAATTTAATTAGAGAAATTTAAGATGTCTGAAGAAATGAGTTTTCTCTCAAATCATGCACTGTCTCCTGGCATTCTACAGGGAACTTCATTTGCCATGGAGCCTCCTCTTCAGGAAGTTTAGCTGGGTCTCTCTGAACTCCTCTCTAGTCTTGATCAACCTAAATTTGGCTAGTGCTCACATAGTAATATTTAAAGCTCACGCAGTGCAAATGAAAAAAACATGCTGTAGAAGGATTCAAAACAATACCATTTGTTTTTTGTTTTAAAATTTTGGTATTGAATTTCATGCTATTGAATCCACAGCCCTGGAGACCAAAGTCCCCTTCTTAACTCAAAAGGAGCTGCACAGGCAAGACAAGATTCTTCACAGTGTGCTGAAGGATCGACTTCTACGCTCCCTGGTGACTTTAGACTCTGAGTAATATTTAGTCCACAACTTTTTTGATTAAACAATCAATGAGTGCAACGAAAGTCCAAGGCCTTTTAGAGAAAGGGATATTCTCGCTCACTAGGAACTGGACTACAAAAAACTCAACTTATTTCACACATGTACTGCCAAAGAGCTGTCAAATGGAAACAGCTTATTGTGAAATGTTTTTGTCAGGAGAATGAATATTCAGTCAAGAACAGAACAAAACCTACCAACCTCTCTGACTTTAAAAACAAAAAGTCCTCTGGCCAAGAGTTTCAAAGCTGTTCATCACCCTCAGCAGGCCTGAAATCCAGGATCCAACAAACTTCAAGAGCTGCTGCCCAGTAGGACAGAGAATGAGATCCCAAACAGGTGTGGACCAGGTGTGAAAAAGTAGAAGGTTAACACACCCCATCCATCACTGGACAGCACATCTGTAAAAACGGAAATAAATATTAAATCAAGTCACAGTCTTGTCTGGAGATGAGCAGAATTCCCCCCAGTGGCAACTACAGAATATCATGTTGTAAGGACCGCAGTTGAGCTGATTTACTGCTAAACTGTGCTTGTATGTTTGCAGGAGGCTCTCGTTCCCTTGCTGCTGAATTGCTTCTTCTTAGTACAAGAGACAAAGAGTCCTAGTACTCTTCTGAATATCTCTCTGGTTCATTTTTCCCGTTGCAAAGTAAATGGTTTGATGTTTCATTGTCTTGCCAGACTCATAAAAGGAAACTATCAAGCGCTAGCCAAATTGTGAAGAACAGCACGTTTTATGAAAACCCAATTAAACTATGGCTATCAGTGTCTCACTTTCATCTTTGCCGAGCACTGCCTCAGCTTTCTTGTTGCATGCCAAACTCATATTCTTTTCTGATGCACTCAGTGAGATTACAGTTAATCGTAATGTTTTGTTGTTTGGGGAAAAACACACACACACACACACACACACACACACACGCTCCTTGTTTATATACCAGATCTGCAGAGTACCAGAAACAAGTATCTTTGGGGCCAGGAGGGGATTTTATTTCCATGTATTGGATGTCAAAATGGGAATTGGTTGTCATTATCACTCACACAAACAGGCACAGAATGTCTTTCCCAAAAACAAAGTGACAGACATTAAATGAAAAGCACCACATTGCAATATGCTTTGGGAATCCTCATCAGTGGAACAGCTCTTTGAGCTGCACAACATGACCCATGTAGACCCTACAGTCCAATGTACCAGGAGATTTGGGAAGTGTCATAAAGTACTCTTTTGGAATTTCTCTCTTCCCTTATCTGTCTCTAAACAGGTCAGGCATCCAGGCAGCTATGACTCAGGAAGACAAATAGAAATGCAAGATCATATTGTGGTTTCACCTGATGGCAAGGAGGACATCACTATAGTTTTCTAGCAGCCTCCAAGTCTCTTCCAGGTCAATGATTAATAAAAGTAAAGAATTCATTAAAAATGCAATGCAACAGATTGCAAAGCAGAAAGCACATACCGTTAGGGATGAAGTAAAACTGATTTTAATGGACCACTAATCATCACTCCAGCCCATCTAACCTTTTTTTCAACATGCCAGTCCAGGAAGCAAGCTTGATGATGACTGAAACAAAACAAACAGAGATTTCCTACTGTCTTGCACTGTTATCACTCTTCTTTTGTCTTCTCTTTAGAAGACTGTCTAATAAGACTGTCTCCTATTGTCTACTAGTCAGTGCAATTTTGATGATAAGTGGTAAAAATGCAGTGAGAAGAGCATTCCCTGCTTTTATTTGTTTCAATATTTGAGGCTTTTCATGCCGAACAATACTGGAAAATTTAAAAAAAAAAAAACCACAACAAAAACCAACCAAAACCTAGAAAGCAAATGCATTCTTTTCAGATTTGCAGAATGCAAAGATAAATCAAGATTCAGATAACAGTTTTCTGTGGGTTAGACAAATCTGATGAGACTCAGAGTGCTAGCATATATAGGTGTGTACAAGAAGTGCCATGTTCTAAAAATTTCTACCCTGCTGGAAAACAGCAGCACCACAAAGAAAGACCCTCTGAGAACTACATCAACAGTGCAGTTGGCTAAGTGAGCACTATTCTCATAAATAGTTGGAGGAGTTAGATGACTGAAAGTCTCCAAAAGTAAAGGACTTTGAGACGAATCCAGCTGATATATTTGTAATCTGGTGCCAGCATAATTTCCCCGAATGGCTAAAGAAAAAGGAAAGCAAGAAAGGGGTCAGTTGGGAATATATGTGCATGTGGGGGAGGGGGACAAAGAAAAGGCAAAACTAGCTGAGAACAGGCTCCATTTAAATTGCATACAGACCTCACACAAAGCACAGAGAATTGGTCAGTAGATTGAAGCCATCTGGCTGGAGGAGCCGTAAGAGTAAAACCCTGCTGGAGATCTCCCCATCACGTCCCATCATGGTCCAACATCAGAGCACAGCACGGGCTTGCCCCACTCCAATCTCATGGAGTGAAATATAGGAAGATGAGCAAGACGAGAATTGAAAAGTTCATCGTCATGACACAGCCCCTACTCTTTTCACAAAGTATGTTGTCCCAAGGCCTCTCCAATAAATCTCAAGCTTTGGTGGCAACAAGAGAGAAACTGAGTCAAGGCTCTACGTGCTGCAGCCAACAGCACAGAACAGTGACACTGACAGCTGGCTTCAGGCTTCCATGACTCCCCAGTGAAAGACCACCCCAGGGCTCTCCTAATGTGAACGAACCAGAGGACTCCAGTCTCCTCCTGCTCGTCCTGGCCATTTATGAGCATGTCTGTTGTAGAAGGCAGACACAGCATTTGTTACAGGGCAGCCTGGAAACATCTGAAGAAGCAACATTTTTATTATAAAAACATACAAATGTATTTTAAAACTTATAAAACATATCTTGATTTCTGTCTCAGATAAAGACTCTGGTTTCATTTAATGCAAATTAACACTGCTTGTGTTTCAGCACACTGGTATCTGAACACTCAGCAATGTAGTGGTCTTTATGCCAGCCAACCCTTACAAATTTAATGGTTTTTTATTGCCTATGTTTCTTAAGTCCCTCCTTCACCTGGGTTGGAAAATCAAGGCACTCAACATCTGGAAAAATTAAAGCTTTGGAACTTTGCCGGTCTGATTGCCATGGTGTTGTTACAGAGTTTTTGTTCCTTATGATTCTCCCATGCAGCCCAAATATTAATTGCCAGAGATCAAATCCAGTGCAAGTGGTTCAGTTGTTTTCCATCATTTTGACTTGCCCACATGGAACATTCCCAAAGCATCAAAAGTCATTAGTATTTTTTAAACACTGAGAAGCTCAGAACTTATCATTTCTATATCAGAAGTGATTTTGAGTGATCCTAAAGTCTTCTCCCTCTAATAAATGCCATCACTGAGGTATTTTAGCTGGTGTCAGCAATGCCACAGATACTGCCTATAAGAACAGTAGCAGCGAAAATGTATAAGGAGTGTGGTGGGGGGAGAAACAGAACTGAAATACTCTCGCAAAAGGAAGTTGGATTAGTTTTCCCACTGGATTTTTCTTGTTTACACTTAGCTTGAAATCTTGGAAGGAAACGTAATGAAATTATTCCTTGGTTATTCTACTTTGAAAAATAGCCATATCCACTGGGAAAATAAGAAAACCTTAAAAATATAAACAAGTTATATTCAAGTGAGTCACTCGTTCTTCTATCCAAGTGCCATCTCTCTCTGCTCACTTTGCAGCATTTCCTTCTTACCATCTCCAGCCACCTTTTCATCCCCCTTCACACTTCCAACTATTACTTTTTGTCCCAATGTCATTCTTCTCCACTCTCTAAAGTCAGTTTCAGAAGCTAGCTGTCACTTCTTCATGGACACAGGCATCTGGGGTACACTGTCGTGGTGTGGAATGGGCCAGCCTTTCCAGCTGACGAGACGTGGCCACTCTTGACCAGACACCTGATTCAGATGTCATGAACCCTGCAGGAGCCTCCATGCCCTAAAGGACTCATGATGCTGGACAATCTTCAAGGACATTCCTGTATCTCAGTGGTTGAGTAGGATGAGCTGTATTTTGGTGCAGGATGATTGTTACTCTCTTCTCTTATTTAGACTTATGAGAGTTTTTGTAACATTTGTCTTCTACGATCAGAAATTTGAGTTATCCAGACTTTTGTTTATGTAACTATAAAATATTATAGTAATATGTGTTTTCTAAGTATGGATGACCCAACAGGATAAACCTGTAAATCTGTGTCCCTCTCATTACAGCCGAGCATCCCCAGAACAGTTCTTAGGATCTGTAACATCTAATGAATATACATATCTAACAAGTAATTTTGAAGAGCTTGCTAATTGTCCTCATTTAAAATCTTGGATGATCAGTTGTTGGATCTGAATGCATTTCTTCTGCTTTTGATCACTCAATATCAAATTATAGACTTTAACATAAATTTTAGATGTTTTGCAACCTACTTGTAACCAGATTCAGGTTTCCTCATTTTTCAAGAAGGGGGAAGGGCTGTTGGATGCAAAGTGAGCACTGACCTGCACTGACCCCTTCTGGAAAGCACCAAGAATGTACCATTGGAAACAAACCTGTGCTGGTCCTAGGGGTGCGTGTGGGAACTACTTGACCTAATAGCTTTTTCCATCTTGATTCCTATGACTTTTAATCATGTTTGGTTGGAACAGCCTCAGCCTTCAGAAGCTATTTGCATGGGTAAGGCTCTGGAGCAGACATACATATCATCCATTAACATCCAGCGGACCAGAAAAGGCTCACAATGACCAGAAAAGTTTCTTGGTAGATGGAAGCAGATACACGAATACATTACAAGAAACAAGAAAAATAGCAAAACATAGTCCATTTTCAGACAAGAACATAACACAAATTAGTATGAAAAGAAAAACAGAGCCTTACAGAACATCTACAATGTGTAATCCCAAAGCAGTTCAAACAAGAGAATACAATTCCTTTGAGAACAATCCCATAAAATCTCTGGAGGCTGTGAGCAATTAGGGCATAAGTTTCTCTAAAATACGATACTTCCTTGGTCCTGACCAGACACACATTTGGGAGCACAGGTTTAATTTTTATTCAAAAGGGAGAGGACTAAGTCTTCGACGGCCAGTGACATCCTGTTCTGCTCCTTGGAAAAGTCCAGTTCGATCTAAACTGGATGACCTACCGCAGTGTTGACAAATCACAGACCACGGCTGAACCAGCTTACAGAAAGAAAATCACTTTCTTTTCTTTCATGTACAGGGACATAGTATTCAGGGCTGTATTACTTCTTCCCTGAACACAAGGGCTTGATGAAATAAACACATTCAAAAATTATCTGCAAGAAATCAGAAATATGTCAAATTTCCAAATTTGGAAAGAGGTTATGGGCTTCAACTCAAATTGGCACATGCTTTGTTTGTCTCCTTGGGACTCGATGGCCTACACTGCTAACAGTTGTAGAAAATACAAGACAAAAAAAAAAACTCTCAGGAGAAGAGACAAATCGCTCAACCCAAGCATGCAGGTTTTTAAGAATGCAACGATCTTCCTTCTTCGCATTATATTATTTGTCACTCAAACTCCTTTAGAGACAGCATTTGTTTGAAGGCGAGGCAAGTAAGTGGAGTACTTACTGTATTTGAACTATCACCATGTTGCTGGTCTCTTTCTGTCTGACCAAAAGCCACACTGCTGCTTAAGCATCTGCTTCAAAAGTCCTATGACACAGAGAAATTTTTAAATAGCCACTAATGCTCTGTCTATATATCTTTACCATGGTGAGCCAGCACCGTGCTTATCAACTGTTGGTTTCAATCCCATAAAGAAAGCCATCCCTTTAGTTTTCCCAATGACAAAAGGCAAGAAAGCCAGCAGAAGAAACTGCATTTATTTTAAGCCATTGAATAAACTCTTCTGTTAGGTTGTTTCTTCCCTTAGGATAAAACGCACTTTATAAAGAAAAAAAACAACAACCAACTCGTAAAATTGTGACATCACTACATCACTGTGCCCAGCAATGTTCCTTCTCCTCATAAGGAAATAATTCCCAGACTGGATGGCAGTAAATATTTTGTTTGGCTCTTATGTTTAAGCTTCTGGACAAGTTGAAGATCGCCCTGTTTCTAGAAATCATTATATAGCATAAAGCGGTGAGAGAGGAAGAGGTCTCTTCTGGCAAGCATTCTTACTCAATTTGTTCCCTGAATAAATGGGATGGCCCTGCTTTCACTGCTCGGCATAAAGCACAAGGGTCTGGACAGAAGCCCTGCCTTCATTCCCACTTCTTTGGAAAGTCCCAGAGTTGAGTGCTTAGACCTGCAACAGAAAGATACTCGCAAAGTAGACTGCAACAAGAAGCAAGTGTAACACACAAGCGGAAGGAGATGGAAGACCTCCTGTGACAGGAAGATTAAATTATATTTTACAATAAATTTTACATTTATGTTGCAGTTTACATTTTGCATCACATTTTAGACACAAACTCAGAAAAACATACAGAACATCTTGGATGAGCACTGTTGACCACTGATAAAACAGAACGGCATAAACGTCCATCAGTGCGCATGACTCACAAGTGATTTTAATTTGCTCTGTTAGTTTTCACTTTCTGGATTTTTTTAAAGAGTTGAAATGACAGAAAACAAACAAGCACTTGGAGAAACTCCATGAATGACCTTTGTTCTCAAGTACAGTTCAACTCAAGTACGCTCTTCATGAAGATGCAGCATTACCATCTAAGATGAATTGTTTGTTGGTATTTGAAATTCCAGTGGACTATGTGGATCTGAGCAGGCACCTCTAGGCTATGTTCCACCAAAGGCAGGTGTAAGAAGAGATGAGGTATGCTAAGAAAGATGATAGGAAAAGTGGCCTCTCAGCAGCCTTCAAACTGTCAAAGGCAAGTGATATTAAAACAAAAATACAAAGTGTTTAAACTAGACTGACTGTTTGCAAGAGTTACAGCCTCGCAACACCCTGCTTCAAATTGTCACCTGCTGAAATGCACAAAGCACCACAAGAACAGGCAGGAACCTCAGGATCCCTGAAATGTACAGATGTGATAATGGTGATTTGAAAAAAATGCCTTCCCTGAATCCCATAGCTGGCCTGAAACCCTCCTTGATGCGGGAGCCACTCCGGAGGCCATCCAAACAGAGGAGCCCTACAGTTTAAGTAAAACCACCTCTTGGCCTTCCCTCACGGGAGAGCTAGGAGATTCAGGAGCTATGGCGGGGTATAGCTCAGGCTTCCACAATATAAAGGCATCACTACCTCTAGATTTACCTCCATCCTCCTGAACATGAGCCAGTTTGTGCCCGATGGCATCCTGGCTTGTTCCACCAATAGTGTGGCCAGCAGGACCAGGACAGTGATTTTCCCCTTGTACTCAGCACTAGTGAGGCCACACCTCGAGTGCTGTGTCCAGTTCTGGGCCCCTCACTGCAAGAGGGACATTGAGGTGCTGGAGGGTGTCCAGAGAAGGGCAATGGAGCTGGGGAAGGGTCTGGAGCACAAGTCCTATAAGGAACGGCTGAGGGAGCTGAGAGTGTTTAGGCTGGAGGAGGCTCAGAGGAGATCTTGTCACTCTCTACAACTCTCCGAAAGGAGAGTGTAGCCTCTGTAGACCGGCCTCTTCTCCCTGCAACCAGTGCCAGGACAAGAGGACACAGCCTCAGGCTGCACCAGGGGAGGCTCAGGTTGGACATCACGAGGAGTTTCTCTGCAGAAAGGGTGATTCGACATTGGAATGTCCCACCCGGGGCGGTGGTGGAGTCGCCATCCCTGGAGGTGTTCAAGGAAGGACTGGACGTGGCACTCAGAGCCATGGTCTGGTTTCCATGGTGGTGTTCAGTCATGGGTTGGAGTCCATGACCTCAGAGGTCTTTTCCAACTTAGTGAATCTGTGATGCTGTGATCCCAAGCTGATACGACGGCCAAAAAACCCCTACTCCCAAGTCCACGAACAAACAAACCCCAGGAAAACCCAAGCCCAGTGTCAACCACAATAAACTTAAAAGAAACAAAAGAAAACAATGACGAGGACCATCCCGCGGAGAAGACGCCGGGCAGGGGAACACACACACCCCCCACACCCCGCCCCCCCCCGTTCTGCCCCTCGGGCGCGCCCCGAAATGGCGGCGGCAGCGCCGCCCCCCCGCCGGCGGAAGCGGCGTGACGGCAGCGCCGGCCCCGGCAAGATGGCGGCGCCCAGCTGGCTGCGCGGGGGGCTGCGGCGGATCCTCTCCGGGCTCCTGGGGAGCGGCTGGGCCGCGCCGCCGACCCGAGCCCTCCGCCAGGGTGAGTCCGGAGGGGGCTCCGCACTGCCCCGCGCCCCGCTGCCCCGCCGGTGTCCCATAGAGATGGTTGCGGTCACCGTATTTCGCCCTCTCCCCCCGCCCCCCAAAATGCTACTTCTTTCAGGCTGCATGAGTCTCATTCTGGCTTGCCGTCTCTTTTTTCTTTTGCAGTCGTGGAGGTGACTGAAGGCAACACGACCACAGTAAGTCCCTGCATGTCTTTTCCTTGGTAGCTGCCTTTGCCGTGGCTTCTCCCTCTTTCAGCCATGTGTGTATCCGTGCCCTACCCCACAAGAAGTAAAGGAAAAAAGAGGACGCTTTTCTACTTGAAAGACCTGTGAGGGTGTGAAGGCAGAGCCAGGGTAGGAGTTTGTTGCGAGTGCAGGTTGTTCTGCTGGAGGACAGGATCATCGCCCTGGTGCTGGTGACAGGTGCCTCCAGTCAGAGCCTCTCCTGAGCACCAAACCCCTCGCCGCAGCCCGGGCAAAGTCGGAATCCCTGACCAGAGGCATTCAGGATCCAAAACACTAGAGGCCATTCTTCAGGCGGGTTCGTTTCCTAAACTGGTGATATTTGGCTTTGTCTTGAGTGTGGACAGGCACAAGGGAGGATTGCCAGTGATTTTGTCACTTCATCCTGCGCTGGCAGTGCGATGTGGCATTGCAGGACGTGTCCGTACCTGCTACATGCCGCACACATCTCATGCCTTTGATCTGTGTTGTGTTTGTTAACACAGTGTGTGCCATACTGACTTCAGGTGATAAAAAGCTTGCATCTTACAACACACGTGGTAAAAAAAAATTTTATGTGAGAGAAGTGTTTTCGAAGGAAGACCTTAAATACCAAAGGAAAACAGCTCCTGAAAATGAAACAGAAATTCTGAAGTAACTGATAAAGAGGAGTATCTTCTCAGCTACAGTTTTAAGACAGGAAGGAAAAGATTAAAGCAGTAGAATTGGAATTTTGCCTAGTTAGCACCATCTAATCTGTTGTATTTTTATCAAGAGAATTGCCCTTTTTTAGAAGAAGCACTGAAATTACTGAAGAGGAAAGGAGATTGCATTATTCTGCTCACATTGCATATGGCAGTAGCAATATATGCCTTGGCTGTAGAGGCTTAACACAGGTACTTCGAAATATATAAATAAGATGAGGAGAGTGAAGGAGGAATTTGGGAGTAGCTACAAGAGAGTGCATCTAAATGTTAATTTATATATACATAGATAATAAGAAGGGGATGGACTTTTTTTTGCTTGCTAATGAAACAAAAAACCTGCTTGTTCAAGCCTTTGAAATTCTAAGTATTTCTGTCAGAAATATATTTTGTTGAAAGTTTTATTGTATTTGTTTTAGTGAACATTGTCATGTCTGAAACCTGGGTGGAGCAGATAACTTACTCTATTTGATGTTATATATCTAAAATACATGGGAGTTAGCAAGATGTCATAAGACTGTCAACAAAAAATAAGTTTAAAGTGTGACAGTAGGTATGATGGAAAGTATCTATTTCTTGCCTTCAAGTGCCATACTACTGATCTTTGCCCAGAAACTTGAAGAGAAGAGCTTGCAAGTGTGACCTGAAGTTGTTTCAACCAAAACGAGAGGGAAGTGTGCACACCAACAAAACACACTCAGTGGATTGCTGTATTTTGCACTTAATCAGTTTCAAAGGGGATGTAAATTATAATCTCAAAAGTCCAAAACATTACCTGAGGCTTGAAGTAAAAAAAGTAAGCATTACATTAGCAGAGCCTTTTATGAAAATAACCCTTCCTGGAGATTCGGATATATTTGCTGTGTAATATCCTAGCATCAGTCTGGAATCCATCAGTGCCCCTAGATGAGGAAAATGTTGTCAAAAATGGTGTAAATTGACAAACCAAAGGGTTGATATGTTTCTCAGTGTATCTGTTGGTCACTCCATTTATCCTGCCAACTCTACATCAGTCTTCCCTGAATCCATCTTTCTCTGCTCATCTTCCTGTGTCCTCATTTTTAATCAGTATTGAAGGAAGTGTTTGATGTGAACCAGATGAATAAATCCCAGAGAAATACAGATCTCATCAGCATACTGAGAATGTAGAGCCCCTATACTCCCTCTTAGTTGTTTAACAGAAAAATAGCAACTGAGTGGATGAACAATACAGAAGTCCTCAGCAGTTGGGGAATAACTGCCAAGACCTGTACACTGAAATTTATCTCAAAAAAAAATTGATGTTGACATAGCATTCTGAATCATTATTCATTTCCAAGATGGAATTGCAGTCATAGTACAGTCTGAAGCCAGACTGGCAAGAATCAAGACTAGATACACCGGCTTCCCTGAAAATAACTTCACTGATTAATAGAAAATTAGATACTGGCCTACATCTTATATTCATAGTTAAGTATTTGTTTTTGTAAAACTGGCTGTTGTACTTGTAGGGGGAGGAATCTTACTTAAACATTGACAATTCTGTCTGTTTGAGGTACTGAGATACTTAAACTACAAGTAACTTACCTGTTTCCATTTTATCATTAGAAAGGCAGAAATCTGGGTATGAAATAGTTCTGTGAGTTCAGCTGAATGCCAGCTTCCTGTGCACACTTACAGAAAAGGTCACGCTTTTCTCTTGCCAGGTTTTCAGGCAGAACCTGATGGTTTCTTGAAAGTAACCTTGCATTCCACCCAGGTTTTCTTTTCAAACTCTGATGCTTGCGCGCTTTGAGGCTGACAAGTTGGTATTCAGAATCTGCTTTTAATCTTAATCTGACCTAATGATCCTTTCTTAAATTTAATTTTGCTCCGAGTTTTCCCTGCTGGTGATTTATAATCGAGCAAGCCCCTGCACGTTTTCAGCTATAACATGCATCTTGCTAGTCTGTGACATTCTCGTATTCCCAGAAAAAGGTTATTTTAAAGCTTTTGGCTAAAGGGCCTGTACAGTTTCAAGGCATGGTGGTTCAAAAGAGTGCTGCAATAAATGGAATTCAGGTGAATATGAGAACTTCATACTGACTGTCAACTAGTTTAAATTTAGTAAAACATACACAAAAATTTGCCAAAGGGTTTTGTATGCCCTTTGAATTTGTTCTTTTCTCCGTACTCTGTGGCATAGGCATACCAAAGGGCTTGTTATAGCTATATAAAAGTGAGTTGAGTGATGCAGATACTGTTCCCCTTACATCCGCACAGAACTGGTCAACAAATTGTGGACTTGATGAAAAGTATTCCTCGAGTCACAGGTGCAGATAGCGCTGTAAGCTATGCCTGATCATTACATCCTTTGAATTGTCTCCTAGATTGAAGGGAGAATTACAGAGGATGCTGAAGCACCACCTCCTCCAAACCCGTCTGGCCAGTGTCCTATCTGTCGCTGGAACCTGAAGCATAAGTACGATTATGTGGTAAGTTTAAGGAAGGAGAGTTCACCCAATCCTCGTGGCTAGACAAGTATTGCTGTCAGATCTACATACCCTGCAACCTGCCCCTCTCGTCTTTTGCTGAGTGTAGTAAAGATACGTAACTCCAGCTCTGCTTCTCTTGGGTGCAGCAAGAGCCTCCTACACAGGAATTGTTTGCTTTGGCTGATGGTGTTCCTGGGAAAAAGGATCAGCTTGTATCAAATAGGAGATTTGGAATTACTCACATGGCCGTCTGATCTGGAAAGGCTATATAGCTCTTCTGTGCCCAGCTGCCTCTCACCATTGCACTTCCTGGAGAATCAAGCTGGAATGCAGCATTTAGTCAGTGGATACAGGCCTAGCTCCAGACAGGCCAGAAGACTTGACTAGGTCAATTATATGACTCCAAGCACTACAATTTCTCGTTGGTTATTGTCAGCTAAGTTAATAACTGTTTCATACAGCTTTTAAAAATCTTTATGAGTATGAAGGAGAGCATGCATTTTTACTTACGTTGCAACAGAAAAAATAGGTTTTATTCAAGCATTTTGCAGGAAATGCTAATGAGAAGTTTATTAACTAGTGAGAGGATAACTAACACTAAACCTAGAATATGGGAAGGAAATCCTGTAGTGCTTTAAAACAAAAGCGCAACAGTCACAAACACTTAAGAATAAGAAGCGTGATATAGCAGATGCAGAATGTAACTTTACAAGAGGTCATTCAAACACAGAGTTTACAAAAGGACTAAGTTCCCCTTTTGCAAGCTCAAAACCCAGCACTGGAATTAGAAAAGAAGAAAACCAGACAGGAACATGCTGTTACTAAGATAAGGCAACAGAAAACTCAGAATAAGCTAATGTCAATAGGATTAGAGAGGGAGATACAAATACACTGGAGAAGAAGAAATGTTTGTGAGAAAGTCCATAAATGAGAGGAGAAGGGGACTGAAGGCCACACTGGTTGCAAAATGACTGAGCTGCTCATGTGTAGTCCTAGTGCACACACACAAAGGAAAAATTATGTTTTAATATCTGTATAGTGATGGCAATCTTGCAAACGTAAAGCAAGAAGAAAAAACAGATACAGAAATAACTTAAGCATTGAATTAGGTATAGACCAGCAGGCCTGGATTGCATATTGCCTCAAGGTCTTGAAGGAATTAGCTAACAAATATATTACTTCACTCACAGGATTTTTTTAAAGCATGAAAAAAAAATCCTAGGGCATCACCAAACGGTTTGAAAACTGCAAGCGAAATACCAAGTAGATAAGAGAGGAAGGACAATGATGCTGATGATTACTGATTGGTAAATAAAATGTTGCAAATTCCAAATAAAAGGTGTCAGCTAAAAGTAAAAGTAAATAACCTGTTGGATAGGACTAATTAAGACTTATTAATTATGAAGAATATGAGTATGACAATAGTACCAGAAAAAATACTGTCAGTTACTCCAGACAGGTGAAACAACAGATGTGAGGTGTAAATGAAATATGTTTAATGTCTTTCAAAGCCTGTGTTGCAGAAATGGAGGCATTTAGCATCTAGTGTGGTCTGTGGTTCTTACTCTGGCTGGGTGCAATATTAAACAGTGAAATAAGTTGGGGGCAGGGTAGTATTTAGTGTGTTCTGGCCTGGTTTCTCAACAGCGTGTGAAACCTGGAAATAAAATGAATTGGCAGATTATAATAAATTAGGTGAAATGACAAATACTATTAAGGTTTGTAAAGTACTACAAAACCGGATCACGTCTGTTTTGTGTTGCCCATGTTCGAAAGCAGAGATTCCTTGCAATTCTTTTTCATGGTTGCTGAATTGTGTTGTGATCAAAACCAACTAGTTACTTACTCTGGAAAATACTTTTTTAAGGTTCATATCGTTTTATGTGATTTTTAAATGCAAGAAGTAAAGAGCATCATTAAACTGGGTAATTCTAGAGATTTACAGAAAGCATTCCATGAGTCACACATTAACAACCCTAGAGAAACTATAAACTGATGTTCAGGGATGAAATAAGTTATGGCAGTGGATTACATCTTGGAAATTTATATGTAGACTTACACAGACCCAGTTCCTACTGCTGTGTGTGGTAGAAGACTCCACTGAGTATCTGGAGAGATAATCCATCAAGAACCAAAGAAGTTTTAGACAGTGTGATTCTGTAGAGTCTGAGTTCTAGGATTAGAGATTGGTCACAACAGACAGTGTGAAACATGACTTTTACATGTGTTTGTAAAGTGAACTAAGTTATGAGTTTTCTTCCATACTTTACTTTGATTCTTAGATCCTAATTTCTACTGTGCAGGAAGGAGGCAAGAGAAAAGTAAATGTGAAGAGAGATTCTGCAGCCAGTCTTGAGAATCATTGCAAAGATCATTTCTAAGGAATTGTGGTGCTGAGAGACAATCTAGGAACGTGTCCATCTCAGTAGTCGCATAGATTTTGAATGCATATTCATCTAGTGTGTATATATCCAGTACTCCTTCTGGATAAAAAGCTAAAGAGAGCAGTGTGAACTGGTATTTTGAAACTGTAGATGTTTCTTAGCTCATATTTAGAAGCATCACTCTGTGGGGCTGATGAGAACTAGGAGAAATTTGAGTTCTGGAGTACACCACTTCTCTGCTTGTGTAAGTCCCTTATATTTTTGAATGCTTTGTACCAGTCACAGATTTTCAGGATTTTAAATGTTAAGGTGAATAAAAATCTCCCTTTTCTGCACTAAAGCACTCTCTGCTAGTTTATTCTTTGCTGCAGCCGTGATGAGCAGCAGAATCTTGAGATGTTTAAGGACTGAAGTGCAGGTATTTAACTCTATGGGCAATTTAATAGTGGGACAATTTTCTCACTGATGGTTAATTGTCCTAAATGTCTGTAAATTGAGAGCAGCTATTTTTATTAAAGATATAGCCTAGTTCATGCAGCATAACCTATAAACTGTGCTTGGTAAGAGATTGGAATAGATGGTGGTTCCTTTGAGATTGATAAACTGAGATCAGTCGGTTGCACAGAAGGGAAAGTGTGAGCTTTTTTGCTTGGGACGCTTGTAATTGGGCTGAATGAGGCACTATGAAAAGGGAAGTGTTGAATTAGCCCCTGAGGGAGTTGAGTAATATGACCTCACAGGACTTTCCTTTTGTCATGTGCAACTAGCACAGTCTAAAGTAGTGGCATAATGAGTTACTCTGGCTGTCAGAGAACTGGGGGACCAGTGTCTCCAAAGTCATTAATCAACTGAACAGGCATTGTGAGCACTAGCAGGTCATGATTCCAGCCAGCGTCAGCTGTGGTGTAGAGGGCTGCAGTTGTCTTGGCCAGTTCAATCCTGATCCTCTGCTGCAGCTCAGGATAACAGAGCTTAAGATAAAAATTCCCACAGTTTGTGGTCTGCGTGTGTGTGTCTGTCCAGTGAAACTGAGATCTCAGTTGATCTTTTTTCGCATCCACTGGAGATAAAAAAATTATTTTGGTCATTGTAAGGATGCAACTGGATTGAAACCTGCAATTCTGTTAGAAAATGCGTGGAGAATGGTGTACAGCTCCCAGGGGTAAGGGAGAAGGGAAAAACTAGACTCTTGTATAACTGGAAATAATGACTGGCAGGCTTGTCTGATACAGCCCAGTAGTAATTTGGGTGCACAGATAGAACTGTTCTTGCGGTAAATCAAAGTTTTAATGAATCACGTGTCAGTCAAGGATCCTGCTTTCCAAAGTGTCTGCAGACATTAAAATGCAGGTGCCTCTGCATTTTGGTTACCATCTATTCACGAGAATGTGTGGTATATAGTGCTCCGTTTAGCAAGTTTGCCCAGCCCTTTTAGAAGTGAAGGCTAAACTTGTTTTTCGTTTCCCCCCTTATCCACTTCAAACATCGTTAGTTTGAGTAGGCAGTAAATATGTCATCTTGCTTTGGCAACAATTAGGGGAAACCGAACTGCAAGCTTTGCCTATTAGCCCTAGATTAATTCAGTCCAAGTTGTTTTCATCAAATGCTGCAGATTACAGGGGTGGGAATCTGAGTCCAGCCTCATGGGAGCTGTCCAGTGATTAAAGCAAATCCGTGGTTACAGGCTTGGCTGTCCACTAGCACAAAATGTGAATTTCATGGAACATGACGGCACCATGAGAACTTGCCAGACATATTTTTTAATTTGACCGCTCCATGTACTTGTTCACTTCCCTCCACAGCTGCCCCATAAAGTTGGCTGTACCTGTCTGCTTTCTCCCAGTGGTAAGATACATCTGTGTGAATACTCTGGGAGAGGCACCTGGCCTGTTAACTGTGGGGAATCTTCAGAAATGGACAAACCTTTGGTCGAGTGTGCCGCATTTTAAGCCAAGCAGCATGAGTGTAATTTGGAGCTGTAGCAGCTGGGACATGACTGATGATTTCAGTCAAGAAATGACTGCCACACCAGGGTGTTGGTCAGTTGGTGACACTGTTGGTCAGAGATGGTAACAGAGAACAGATTTTCTTGATTTTTTTTTTCCCACAGGGAGAAAAAAAAAATATTATCTCTATTGCTTCCCACCACCCTCCTTTGCGTGGAAACACTTGATAACAAATCTGTGACTCCATGAGGTGTGGTGGTAATATGAGAAATCACTTGGACCACACACATACCCTTCACAAGAGTGTGTGGCCTACTTAGGCTTTCATGACTGCAAAGACTGAAACTGCCTCAGACTTGCCATCAGCTCTCTTTTTCCTCTTCTCCACAGAGTAATGCAGCACGCTAGTAGCAAAGTCCTGCAAGTTTTTCTCTTTCTAGGCAGTTGGAGCTGAACAACCCTTTTTCACTTAGGGAAGTGTATGTGCTAAATGGCAAATTGAGCTGTTGGTGATTTGAAGATCCAGACAGCTAAAGAGGACAATAAAGGGGAATGGAGTCTTGCTCTGGTTTCCTGAATCCAATCCAGTTTATTTCAGGAGTGGTCAAAAGTCAGTGCCCTTGGACTGTTTGGCTGGCCTCCATCCAGTTTCTACCAGTGCAGCTGGCACCATCTGGTCCCCTGGTTGCTGTTCTCCTTGGCAGGGCCATGTTTTAGCTGGGCTGAGGGACACTCCACTTCCCTCGTAACCATCGACGGCCTCCCAGGAGCCTGCTGCTAGTTGCTCAGCTGGGCTTTTCTCATTCTTTGGATACAGCATCGCTCTGTAGGGTGCCTGTTAAGTCATTTTGTGTCAGTGAGACATTATAGTAAGTGTCTAAATGTCAGTGGGCCTACATGACATGCCATGTTTTCAAAGGAGCTGGATCTGAAAATCAGTCTGAACATGTTCACTGTAGACAAATGGATGTAAAATGAAAGCCAGATATGGGAAGAGGGAAACTGTGTGTCATGATGATATTAGTGAGAGTGATATTGATTGAGGGTGGGAGTGGGGAGTGGGAAGGAAAAAAACAAGCCACAAAACCCCCAAACAGATAAAAACCCTCAACATTTTGTCTATAACACTTGTAACCAGCACTTTGTTCCAGGTGACTGGAATCTATTTTTAAAAAGCATAGAAAGGAGGACCCTGAGAACTAGTGACCTATCAGCCTTACCTCTGTGCCTAGGAAGATCATGGAACATCCTCCTAGAAGCTGTGCTAAAGCACATGGATGACAGGGAGATGATTTGAGACAGGCAACAAGGCTTCACCAAGGGCAAGTCCTGCCTGACCAACCCAGTGGCCTTCTGTGATGGAGTGACTCCATCAGTGGACAAGGGAAGGGCTTCAGATGTCATTTATCTGGACTTCTGTAAAGCCTTTGACATGGTCCCCACAATATCTTTCTCTCTAAATTGGAGAGAGGTAGACTCAATGGCTGGACTGTTAGATGGACAAGGAGTTGGTTGGGTAGTCACATCCAGAGAGCAGTGGTCAACTGGTCAGAGTCTGATAGATATCAGTGACAAGTGGTGTACGTCAGGGGTCCTTACTGGGACCAGTTCTGTTTAGTACCTTCATTAATGACATAGACAAAGGGATTGAGTGCACCTTCATCAAGTTTGCAGGTGACACGCCTGAGGGATGGGATGCCATCCAGAGGAACCTGGACAAGTTCAAGAAGTGAGCTCATGGGAATTTCATGCAGTTTAACAAGAACACATGCAAGGTGCTGCACCTGGTTCAGCGCAACCCCTGGTATCAAGACAGGCTGGGGATGAACAGATTGAGAGCAGCCTTGTGGAGAAGGACTTGGGGGTGCTGGTGGATGAGAGGCTAGACATGACCCAGCCATGTGCACTCACAGCCCAGAAACCCAATTGTATCCTAAGCTGCATCAAACAGAGAGTGGCCAGCAGGGCAAAGGAGGGGATGAACACAATGATCTTTACGTCCCTTCCAACCCAAACCATTCTATGATTCTATGACAGCATCTGTCAGAATCCATTATTACCAGAAGGGCATCCTAAATTCCAGCAGCCCCCTTGACAGCTGAACTGGTCTTGTGTAGTCGGGATGGGTGAATAATTCCTAGTTAGCTAGATTTCTGAATACTCCCTTCATATTCACTCATGATAATTTGATTTTGCAAGGGCAGTAAATAAAGGTAGGAATGCTCCAGGGACCTCTTTGTAAAAGAGCAAAGATGGGGGGTAGGAGCAGGTCTGTGAATATGTGAACAGGCAGTCAGGGTTACCCAACATGAAAAGCAACAAGTACTCTTTGTTCTTGCCTGTTGCCCTAGCCGGGGGGTGCAAAGTTCTGCCGTGCCTCGTTTGAACTCGTTCTGTCCAGATGCTCACTGGCAGGTCCCCTCAGCCTGCAGGCAGCCTCTGCATGGTCCTGCTGCCTAAACTAGGAACATACTTACAAGAGCCATCGAGAAGTAAACTCTCAACCAGTGACAAATCTGTCAAGAGAAGGGGAAAAAACAAGCACGAGGTCTCCAGAGGCCCTTTGGGCCAACTTATGCTGATGTCAGGATGTAAAGCATGCTTGCCTATATTGGCCTGAGGAGTATCTTTGCACGGGTGCCGTGTGTGGAAATGGAGAGCATGCATCTGAATCCTGGGCTGTTGTACTGTGTACAATTAACGGGACACTCGTGCAACAGCTGTTGCTTCTGTGTTTAAAAATTTGTCATTCCAGCCCTGTGATACTATCTGATCCTAGAGATCCCTTTAATTTTGTTTTTATTGAGAGGGCTGCTTTACCTTTCTAGAGCTTTTAATTGTAAAGGTCAACAGCAGTGTAGTTTAAATGGTTCTTGAATCACAGACAAACCCTCAGCATGCTTCAAGTGCTCCTTCTATCCACCGTGACTGTCACAGCCCTACCTAATGCACACACAGTTGAAGAACTGAGCGCAGCAATTTATCCTATTAGTCCTTACTCATCAGCACATATTCTTTTCTTACATAAAGCTTCCTCATGCAAGATCTTGGACCATTTCCCTGCTCTCCACCCCTCCAGAGAGACATGAGGGAAGCTCCACCATGGGAAACTGGATAAAAGTGTGAGGAGTAGATAGCAGAGAACAGTCCGGCTCTGAGGGAACAAGGAGGGGGTCAGAAGTGATCTAACATATCTGTGAACTTTAGGACGGCAGCTGTGATGGCATTTCAAGTTGTGTAAACAATATCCATCTGTAGGTCTTGTGTAACTCTGCCTGAGTACCTAGGACGCATTATCTTAGCAAGAATTTGGAGCAAGTAGTGAAACAGTGAAGGAGCAGGGATTGCAGCTGACATCATGTGTTTACACTAGTGAAGTCAGGGGAAGACTCAAACCATCTGAGTGACCTTACTGAGCTAAACTGTCAGGTGGTGACAGCAAGCAAAAGCCACTTGTCAAGCTGCAGACAAAATGCACAGGAAGGAATCATTGTTTTGTTTTACATTGTTCTCAGCTCAGCACAACACCTGCAGTCACAGCAGTTAAGGTACCAGGGACACTGATGATTTTGCCCTTCTCTCTCCCTCAGGATGTCTTGCTGCTGAGTCAGTTTATCCGTTCAGATGGAGGGATGCTGCCACGAAGGATCACAGGCCTCTGCTTGGAGGAGCACAAGAAGGTTGCTGTCTGTGTGCAGATGGCTCACCGTGCAGGTACATAGCTCTGCCAGAGACAACCCCTGACTCTGGGGTACCTACTGAACCCTTTGAGAAGGGTCTCCTGCCCAATTGGTGTAGCTCAGTGAGATGTCATTGTCCGGTCACCCAGCAAACTTGTTACGGTCCAAGTGCTGGGACAGGGTGATTGAACAGAGACTGCTTGTTCTGCTTTCTCTGTGTCCTGACTCCTGCCTTGACAGCAGACATTTATCCCTGTAGATGAGACTAGCGTTGCAGAAAGATCTGGGAAGTGGCTCAGTCTCCAGTAACTAATGATTAAACACCTGCTTCTGAAATGATTTAATTTACCTAAGCTTGACCAACCCCATTAGTAACATGCAGCTGTACCATCTGCCGTGTGACGACTTTTTTACTTTTCCCTGGGAGTGGGTCCCAGTTTGACGCAGTCAAGAGTATTGTGCTGATCTTTATGCCTGGTACCTGAGTTGTATCCAAGTTAAATGGACTGATAATTTTAATAGTCACATTGTCCATTCTGGAGACAGAATCTGATTAGACACCAGTGCTTTGTGTCCTCTGAAAAAGCCTCTGCAGTGAGCCCAAGTGACAGTGTCTTTGGTGTGTATTTCCTCCCTATACCCAGCACAACTTCCCAGCTTCTCTGGCTGGGGTGCAGGTTCAGCAGTGACTAAAGATAAAGTACCCTTTCAACTGTACTTGAGCTTTTATTGTGCTGTCCCAGTAGTGACCTGGGTTGCCTGGCTTATGAGGTGTAGTGTGACTTCTGAACGCAATAGAAGCAAAGAGACACTGCAGAATATTCTCACATCTTTTTGTTTCAGGTTTGTTGCCAAACCACAGGCCTCTACTTCCTGAGGGGCATATTCCCAAGAAACCGAAGCTGAACAGGTGAATAGTCTTGTCTTTCCACATTTCTCTTTTTCAGGAATAAACTGGAAGGGGAAAAGCAGTTCCTCAAAACTGGGTGAGAAATGCCTCAGGCAGCAGGGTTCATAAAGAGTACTCAGCATTTTGGAGAAGATCTGTCACGATACTCTCTTGGCAGTCTTTTTAGGACAAGTCATATCTCATATAAACCATTTATTCACACAAGATTAAAACTGCCACACATGTTAGAGTCTGCCTGCCCTTCCTCAGCTGTGCTCACCTCCTCATCACTAACAATTAGTAAGGCAGTCACAGGAGGATGCCACAGATGGAGTCACAGCACCACAGAATAGCTGAGGTTGGAAGAGGCCTCTGAAGATTGTCTAGTCCAAGCTCTCCACTTAAGCAGAGTCACCTAGAGCAGCTTACTGAGAACTATGTCCAGCCAGGTTTTGAGTATATCCAAGGATAGACCTTCCTCAGTTTCCTCTGAGGGCAGCTTGTTCCAGAGAACCAGCCTCATACAAGACAGTGTTCTCTTACATTCAGACAGAATTTCTTTTTTCAATTTGTGCCCATCGCCTCTTGTCACTGAGCACCAGTGACTGGGGAGAGCCTGCCCCTGTCTTCTTTGCACCCTCCTTTCAGGTACTTATGAACATTGGTAAGACCTCACTGAACCTTCTTTTCTCCAGGCTGAGCAGTCCCTTCTCTCTTAGCCTTTTTAGCAGCCAGCAGCAGGAGGGTGCCCAGGCTGTGGTACCAGCAGTGAGGGGAGCTCTGAGCAGCCAGCAGGGGCCCATCACAGGCCTGTTACCCTCTGCCCCATTCCCATTTCCTCCAGACAGCGATTTGCCCTCTGCCTGCCCTTCCTGTGCAACAGAATCTCTTCCCCCTCCCCAGCCTGAATGTCCCCTGGCCTTTGGTGGGCAAAGGGAAAGCCTGCAGCCGCCTCCTGCTCTGTGCTGGGCACTTGGAGGTGCTAATCCCCTGTTTATAACCTCACACTCTGTTTCCATGGGGATGTCAGAGCGGTGCACGAACCTCGCATTAGCAAACCACGGGGTTACCAGAGGCCATGGGGCTGTCGCTGGGAGAGCTTAGACTGCAGGGCTGAGGATGGCTGGAGACTCCTGTATTTCAGGTCTGACTCTACAGTGGAGATTTGAGAGAGGCTATTGGAAATGCTGGCAGGCTGCATAATGGGTATCAGTGAGGATCAAATTAGAGGAGTCTACGTTTGATGCAGCCCTGCAGCCATCAGATACTTCAACTGTGATAACTTCTTCCTTGTGTCTCACAAGTCTTGGGGATTCTTTAGTATCCGTGTCTTATCTGGCAGCTGTGGGGTGGAGCACCTTATCTTGTTAGCATTCACATTGCAACCCTCAGTAGCAGGTTGAGACTGGAAATGGTAAATGCAGTATCTTGCTGGAATCACACCAGGACTCCAGATCTGATGCCCTGACTCTTACAAATTGTTCTATAGACTTTTAGTGAGGACAAAGAATGAATACCTCCAGATACATTCCACGTGCAAGTAGCTGTGCTACACCTCTAAATTAATTAAATTGAATATTATCGCATTGCTAGGCCCTCCCTACACTACCCTTGTTTTTCTCTTCCCAGAGAGGGAGCGTAGCAAGCACAGTGGAAGCAATTTAGAAAAAGAGAGTAGAGCTGTTTGCTGAGGATATGGAGCAGCACTGAAGTAGTCAGACTTTGGGGTCTGGGTGGAGACAAGAGAATAGGATCAAGAAATGGGATTGAAAGTTTTGGGGATGGGGCTGACACTAAACAAATGAGTCCCAACAGCTAGGATAAAGTGCAGGAGTACTTCAGGAGTGCTCTCCTGGTCCCTCATGATACTGTCTTCTCAGCCTGCTGGAAGGGGAAGGCTCTGTGTGTTGGAGCCTTGGCCATTCTGTAAGAATTTTGACTGTGCGAGCCCCTACCTGTACTTCCCTCGCTGCTCTCTGGAGCAGTAGCTGGCATGGCATAAGGCAGGAGTTACAAATTGCTTCCTTCCTCTAGCCTGAAGTGCACCCACATGCTGAATGACTGAAGTCATTCTACCAGTACTTACTTTGGGAATGAAGCCAGAGCTCTTATCAGAAGTTTCCCACATAAATGACTTGTCCAGGCTTACCTTGTCTTTGCCTCTGTACTTGTTTCCAGAGCTTCTTGTAAGTCTGTAGTAACTTGGGAAGCACTCAACCTGTGGTGCTGCCAAATGTGAGTGAGCTGACAGGGAAGAAAAGGGGCAGAAGTGGGCTTGGACTTTGGAGTGGAACAAGCTGCCTTGTTCAATGCCATCAGAACATGTCTGGGTCATTTTCAAAACATGTAATACCAGGGCTAGTCACCTGACTTAGCTTGTTCCTTCATTGTGTTTATGTCTACTGGATTTTTAAGTGCCAGTTCAAGAAGGGATGAACAGGATCTAAAGAGAGCCTATAATAGCAGGCAGTACATTACACAGTTAAGTGATGTATTTTCCAAATCTTCGAGCTTCATCTCTTTTTGAGATTGCTGTATTGGCTGTTCCAGCCATCTTTACCACTCTGCTTAGATGAGAGGTAGCAGTGCCTTTCTGCACTGCTGCTATAGCCCTGGGAATGTCAACAGTGAGAAACTGAGATGCCTCATAATATGCTTGGGCCCCCTGTTAAAGCTTTTCCAAGACAGAAACACAGGTAATATAAGCAATCTGTTGTCTATCTCTTTACTCTGAATGGAGAAAGTTTTCACTTTTGTAAAGGAAGGGCTTCTGAGAAGTCACTGTCTACTCCAGATGTTACCTCACACACTTCTGCGGGAATTCCTAGCATCTGGGAGCTGCCTGCCATCTTGCACTGAGCTGAAGAATGTTTTGCTCATGCTAGAGCTCTTGACATAAGGCTACAGCATCAGCTGCTAGAATGACAGAACCACAATGAAAGTCTAAGATAGCTTTAGGGACTGATGCCACTCACACCACCTGAGACTGAAGGAGATTCATCGTGGTAAGTGTAATGTGAAGTGGGAGTCAGAGCCCGGTGCCTCTGCCATGATACAGACCTGAGCATTGACTTACTGCATGTAGACTCAGAGCAGCAACCCTTGCCTGGCTGAAGTCTGGCAGATTACTTCATTTGGATGAGTGATCCCTTTCCTTTTTTTTCCTGTCTGGCGAAGTTCTGGTTGGTGCTCCTTGTGGCCAGGCTTCTTCCAAGGCTGCGTCAGTATTTTTGAGAGCAGCTTCATTTGTTGCCAAAAGAGGGACAAATGAGCCTGATGAAAAACTGTCGTGTCCCTTAAACAATGTACAAGCCAGCTACATGGGAGGAGCTCTACAGCTCCTGGGCAAAGATGCTAAGGAAGTATATAAAGGACCGAGGAGCTGCATTAATGCATACTTTTGAAAGCACTAAAAAAAGCTGCTCCTCAGCTATTTCTTTACTGCAGTTGCGGCTGTCTTGGCCAGAATGTTTGGCCCATGTCACTGTCACCCTGATTAAAGTGAGCCTGCTTCAAATCCAAAGAGTCTGGCATGCACTGGCTAGCACCTAGCTGGGATTAAAAGGTATCATACCACCATATGGAATTATCAGCAAACTGTCTTGTTTTAACAAGGGTCAGGGGTGCTGACATGCCATTGATTTAGTGTTGGGAAGTGTGGATTTATCATGCAGAACGCCTTTGCCTCTCAAGAAGGTGCTCTTCTGGTGCTTATTCAATGATGGTTTTCAAAAAGCAGAATTCCTGCTCTGTTTTCTGAACTGATTTTACTATCTCAATTGTACGAACTTTGGACATTCTCTTCTGCATGCCCCAGATTTCTCTGAAAAGAGATAAGGATTGCCCTGCTTTGCACTGGGTCATTTGGCAGCTGGCCTTCCTCTACCCACTCCGTCTCCTTATCCTGTTTCCACTATTGGAATTCAAGAAGAGCAGAACACTTTGAGAACGTCTGACCTGCAGATCCTGCCTTGTACTTGGCTATACAACTGTCTAGCATAGTATAGAACATTCATCCATCATGTAATGTAACACAGAGGATGAGACTGGGAACTGCAGAAGAAGGCATAACATGGAAGTGAAATGCTAAGCTTTGTGGTCCTGAGGGTGGTAGGAGATGTATAAGAATACCTTGTGGTAAGAATTCAACTGGGGAGCATTCCACATCTCCCTCTTCTACTGCCTGCAGTTGGGAGACTGTCCAAGTGAGACTTGCCATGATATTTCTCATTTCTTGGACTTCAGTTTGCCTTTTTGCTTTCTGCCTGATTTGTTTTTGACAGCAATAGCTCATGAATGTTACCACTTAACTGCTTTACTAGCTATGGTTCTTTTGAAGAAGTGGCCATGGGAGAAACCCACATCATCCGTGAACTCTTGAGTCTCCTGTCCTCACCCTCTCCTATGTATCATTTGTCTGCAGAAGTTGGACATTGAAAACAAATGAAGTTTACCCTGTCAATGCAGAATTACTCCCTACGGCTCATTTTCCTCATGTTTGGCCCAGTCTGGGGCTTTCACTCTTTCCTGGGGATCATTCCACAAGCAAATTTGTCTTGCAGCCAAGGATTGTTCCCTCATCCTTAGCCTGTATTATCCCTTTCAGAACTTCCTGCTGTTATTTCTGCATTTGTTCATGCTCCAGCCTGGCATGTTCCAATTAACTGCTGCAGCAACAAAATATTTTCACTAGCCCATGAGGCTGAGGAAGTTCTAAGCGATTTCACCGGCATTGTGTAGGGTGACAGATTGTTCCCATACTCCAGAGTCATGTGTGTGCAAGCCACCACACACCAGAACCATTTGGGAAACAGTCAAGCTCAGCTGTAGGTCAAACTTCTTTCTTTCAGTAATGGAAACCTGAATAGCTCAGCAGTTTTCTTTTCAGCATGAAGGTTTATGCATGGAAAATGTGGACTAACAGTCTATCCAGAACAGTCCCTGAATTCAAGCCAGCATCTAGATGCTCTCTTAATGTGAATATAGCACTCATATTCTTCTGGCAGGTCCAAAGTATTGGTTAAAATACAACACTCTGAAGTTGTTCCCTTTCCAAAAGAACTAGGGGATATCGTAGGTTCCCTGACTCTGGGGTCTGTCAGCAAGAGGTGCTGTAAGATTATGGAGTACTTGATTTTGAGTGCGCAGCTGCCACTCCATTTTCAGCTTCCTACTGGAAGAGGATAACTTGGCACAGATAGTATCCAAGTCAACCCCTCCTCCGTCACCTGAACTGGAGGAGTTGCTCTGTGTTAAGAAAGAGGCAGGCTCCATACAAATTCCTCATGAATTACAAAGTTCTCAGGCTCTGTGGACACCTCTCATCCCTGGGAGCAGAATCTGGTTTCCCTACCATCAGCATTTCACTCCAGCAGCATGTGGTTCCTCTCATCTGCGTGGAAGCTGTGTTGTGCATAGCATGTGTATTCAAAAGCAAAGAGCCAGAGCGGCTGCAGGTGAGCAAAGCCAAGAGGTGTCATGGGAAGGGATATGGCAGGGAGGAGGCAGTCTCGCCAGCACTTTGATCGAGTGCTTCCTGCAGTCTGTAGCCCTCTGCCTTCTGCTCTTAATCCAAACAAAAGCCATATTGAAAAAATTCAGTGAGGGTTCAGAAGTTCAGATTTGAACTGTACCAACATGGCCTTTGCTTGAGCTGTGTACAGGACTGTGGTTTTCCCATTTCCCTTGCCCTGCACATGGAAGCCTTGTGCCTACTCCTAGGTCTAAAGTGGCAGCCTCCAAGTGGGAAGGCATGCCCACCGAATAGAATCCATGAAAACAGACTTCTGCATGCTACAGAGATTTTAGGCTATTACAATGACTGCAGGTGAACTAACCATAGTTGTTTCCATCTTGCTTATATCTTGCCTTTTCCCATGAGAGAAATCCCACCAGCGTTCCCATCACACTTAATCCAAACTACTCATTTGTGCACTTGGAGTCTAGGAATTCTTGTTCTTGCTCAGGATCCTACCATACTCAAGGGGGCAAGCAGAGCCCCAAGGTGAGTCACAGTTCCTGAAACTGGCAGTTCTGTCCCCCTCTTTGCCTAGAGTGGGAGCTCTGCACACTGAGCTAACAGGTTAGGAGACTGCGGACCAGCTGCATTTGGCATCCACCTGAAGGGTCTGTCTTGAAAACCTTCAGCTACTTGAGAAAATTCAGACAGTCTGCCAGTGTGTGTTTGTAGGTGATTATAAAAACTCCCAAAGACAAACCTCGTTGGATACAATGAAAAGTTGAGAGACTTGGCTGGAAAAGGGTGTACCCTACCTTACATGGATGGCAGAGTTTGCAGAAAAGTCCTGTGTGCTGGGCTTTGAAGCTCTCCTATGTGAGTTTTATGGATTGTTTTTACTCACAGAAAAAAACCCAGATCTGTGAATCAGTAGGAAATGGAGTTAGTCAAAGAGGAGAAGGAACTTAGTAGACTGACTGCTCCCAGGCATCAGGCTTTTGCACTGCTGAATCAAGGTAAAAAAAAAAAAAAAAAGAGGCAGCAAACAAAATAGGACAAGTTTGAGTTTGGGACAAAGCAAGTATTAAAAGCCCTAACAGCAAATGTGCTCCAGGAAGGGAAAGCGTCCAAATGTCTGTTTCAGCTAACAATGAAAAGCCCCAGCCTGCAGTCCCCAAAGGAAGCCAAAAGCCTGGACCAGAGGGCTGGATTAGACCTGCTCAAAAGAGAAACAACAAAAGCTTTAAAATCAGGCCATTACTAAATCCTCCTTCCTATGCAGAATTGGGGTGTGCACTTCCAGCCCCCACACAGAAACAGAGGGATTTCTTAAAAAGCCACTGTCTGTCTAAACCTGCATACAGCATTGATGTGTATCTCACATTCACACATTCACTTCTCTCCCAGTGAGATCATTTATTATCACAGGAGCACTTTCCCGTAATCGTGTGGACACGTGACCAGAATTGCACTTGGCACATTGATGCATTAAAACAATTTGGGATTTTTTTCCCTCCTTTTCTGTAAGTGTAGTCTTGCAATACCAAAATTTGTGCTATGGCACCCCCCTTGCAGCAAGGGGAATATGAAAAGGAGGACCTAGCCCATGTGCCCATCTAATACCCCTACCGCTTCTCCCAAAGGAGCTGCCTTGCCATGGTCCTTTGCCAGATTCCAAAGTGGGCACCTGCATTTGGTCTCTCTGAACGCCCCTTGCATGTGAAATTAGAGACAGGAAAGGCTCTCCTACTTCCTGTCCCAATGCTGTTATGTAAGGGATTACACTAATGCACTAGCATAGCATTACAGATCAGAAGGGATGAGTTTAATGCACGTATAAGAGAACAAGTGGCTGGATCTTGCTCTGTGTCATCACCCAGACCTCTCCTGCTGTTGCTTCTAGGTGTTTTAACTGTCATAAACTCCTCAAAGCAAAGCATTTTGAAAGTGACTTGATTTCAGAGGCGGAAAGCTCCACACGTGATTCATTTTTCAGTTTGTGCTGTGAGGGAGTACTGAGGAAGACAAGTGCTAAATGGGCTGATGTTATGCAGTCTGTAGCTGCCTGGCATAGCAAGCTTTCTTTGTAGTTCTCAGAAATGTGCCAAATGCCTTCAAACAAATGTATTACATGGTCTCTGTCCAAAGTTCTTAATATCTCAAATTTGCATGATGCAAATAAAAGGTAACAAAGCTTTCTGTGGGGAGGATGAGTGATTGAGGTTACATTAAGACCATGGGATTACTCAACAGAGGCATGCAAACATCGCTGGACAAAGTTTATCAGTCTGTTCCAAATTCTAATTTGTTGGAGCATTGTTTGTGCAGATTATGCTAAGGTTTTGCTTTGGATCTTTATTGTCTGAAAAGACTCCTCTTTCTCTAAGGACCTCTATTCCCCTCTCTACTGGTAGCAAAAGATTTAAAGCCTAACAAAACTCCAGGCCACCCAGCCACAGGGTAAGATTTCCAGTAACTGATTCTGGATCTGAAATCCCCTGCCTCTTTGCAAAGCCAAGGCTAAAACTTCAAATGGTAAAAAGCAGAGGATATTTGCCAGACACTGTTCTTCACAGAGATTTGTAGTTGTGATGATAATTCCATTTTAATACCTCTTACACTGTAGGTGCTGACTTCCTGCACTAGCAAGCTGCAATAGTACTGTACAGAACACTAGAGCAAATTTGGACGTATAAAAATACAAGACTAGGCCAGAAACCCATTCCATGCAGAAGTAATAACTAATTATCTCCCCAAAGTAAATTTATTCATTTTTAGAAGCTTTCTCACAGAATTTAGCCTTTGTAATTAGTTTACCTTATTGAGACCAGCTGTTGAAATAACACTTCCCCTTAGAGGCTGGATGCATTCAGTCTTGGACTTACTTGCAATGAAGGGATTTGGCACTCCAGTTTAGCTGCAGGTGGACAGCTTGCCAGCAGCCTGGAGAGTACACCTGATTTGTTTTGTGAAACTGGAACTGGAAGCAGGTGCCAGGGGGTTCAGTAGAGAGATGAGCTTAGAAATTCCAAAACAAACAAAAACTCCTTTCCAGTGGTCCCTTCTGAATTGAGGGAGCTCTGCTCATGGTTATTCCTTTTATAAAGAGCCATGTTAGGGAGGCAAAGGCTATAGTGCCTTGCTTCTGCTTCAATTGGAACATTTTCTCAGTGATCAGTTTCAAACTGAAATGTGTTTGTGTTGTTTTGACAGGTACCTGACTCGCTGGCCCGTCAGAGCTGCAAAGCCCATTTGGAAGAGGGGCCCTAAGTGGTGCAAAAAGCCCTTTCCAGTCGGACACCCTTTGCTGAAGGATAATGTCAAATATACACAAAAGCCTCTCTGTTTAAACCACTAGTGGCCAGAACTAGCATAGTCAGTAAGCACGTTTTCCACTGTTCTGCTGGGCTTTTTTTCAAGTTCGTCAATATCTCCAATTTTCTTATTCCAGAATTGTCCTTAGTACTCTATATTGTGTCCAGCTGTGATCTCTTCCTCTAGGAGAATACAAGAGCCATCAAAGCAAAGTTCAGTGTGCAGGATGATTTGACGAAAGCAAGGGACACAGACTTCTACCTCAAAGCCAGAAAGGATCTGAAGGCTTTTGTTTCTTTATGTTCCACAAATGGGTTTGGAAAAGGATGTTTCCCTCTTTTCCCAGCAGTGAGTGGTGTTTCCCTATTACCATGTGTTTCAATGCAGATTTGCCTCATTTGGGCTTTTGTAACTGTGACACAGATGGAAGAAAAATTTCTCAGCAGCACTGTATTTTCTCAGCAGTAATAGAAATTGTTAATGACTACTGAAATTAATTTTTTTATTATTACTATAATCTGTACTATCCATAATTTGCAGCAGAACACCTGTGGCAGTGGCAAACAAGTGTGTGTCTTACATGTCCCCTTAAGAATTCCTGGCTTGTGCTTCACTCCTGAATCTGGCAAATACACAGTGTTGACATCCTTGATGACCTGGCCTGTTTTTTTTTCTTCCCCTGGCAAATAAATTTTTCATAAATCTTCCATGTCAGTGATATGGTTGCTTCCTGGGATAGTTTGGAGCTGATTATCCATCCTGTAACTAAAAGGTGGCACCATTTCTCTCCCTGTGTAGTACACATACGGATCTTCCACCTACGGACCACTGCTAATTATGGGCCTGCTATGAAAGGCTCATTAAATTTATCATGGTCATTATTGTTTTGGCTTCATTTCTTTGGTATTTGTCTGGGGGCTACAAATCAGTACAGAATTTTTATGTACTACTATGCCACTTAACCTTGTCTTGCTCTTATCGGAATCATCTGCTAATACCTATCAGCATGGACAGGAACAAAAGGTAAGGATAAACCTGTATTATCCAGGAAATCAAATTAGATTTAAATGGTTCTTTTTAGCCTTATTTTATGAAATGAAAGCCCTAGATTCAGCCTCTTGAGCTGGCCAAGACCTTTTGCTTTGGGAGACTGAGCCAAGACTTCATTAACCATACTGAGATAAAATCTCTGGCTGACTGTCTCTGTTTTAGAAAGCTTTGAAAGCTACAACTCTTCAGAAAGGAAAATATTTTTCTTTATTCTCATACATACAGAAGTTACTATGTCTTCTAGCCCAGGTAGCTCTGCTCAATGAGCTTTGCAAATGGAAAAGTCACTGGATTAAACCACTGTCTTGAGATGAACCTAAATAAGCACATTTTTCAAGACCAAGTGATGCCCACACCTATTTTTTTCCTACAGTTTAGTGACTTGAGCTGGAAAGACCCCTCTAATTTTGGTGAAATCTTAATATCTGAAAAGCAAAATACTCTCTTCAATATGCCTTTCTAGAGTTCAGGGTTCAGTACAGATGTTACAGTATACATCAACTTTCTACTCTGACTCTGTCTGCTTATGTCATTCATAGGTGACAGCAGGTATTCATTCATGTTTCCAAATTAGTTCCTGTGTAAGCAAGGTGCTTTTGTAATCAGACAGATGGCTCAGGTTTGATTTCTGACCTAGAGCTTGCCTCTCAGGGAAGAAAATGCCATTTGTTACTATCTAAAAGGATCTGCAGTGACACATTACAGGGAGAGCTTGGTGCTAATAACGCCAAGGTTGTGTTCAATCCCCATATGGGCCACTCACATAAGAGGTGGACTCGATGAGCCTTGTCGGTCCCTTCCAACTCAGAATATTCTGTGATTCTCTGAATTCAATCTGGGGTGGAGGGAGGATTGCATACAATGAAGTCCTAGGAAAATAATCAGGGCCAGCATCCAGGCACAAAAGAATCCTGCTCAAAGTGCAGAGGTTTCACATTTTTATTAGAACAAGCAGTAAACAAAATTTCCTAAGTATAAATTCTAAATCTTTTCTAGTTCTTGAGTCCTTGTCCCAGACAGGAGAGTCACAGCATGAAAGGCAGATCGAGATTCTTCTCACCGGTGCCAAAGTAGACGTAGCCGAATTGCTTGGTCATTGGGACATGGTAGAATGTCAGTCCCAGCCACAGCAGGCTCCGCAGCACCACCACAGTGCCTCCCTTCTCCAGCTGGATACTCCAGGAGCCTGTGTGAGAAGATGTGCAAGTGAATCACTGGAAAAGAGAAAGAGGCAGCGTTCCTGCAGCAAGTTGTCCTAAGCTGAGAGAAGGGCTGCCACGGGTTCTGCCTGACCAGTTAACAGAGCGCAAGGCTGCACTGGAGTTTGTGACACCTGAAAGGAAGGAAGTCAGGCGGAACGTAAACCCTGATGCCCTGTTTCTCTTTTGTCAGTTTAGCACTGCAGGCTGCCCTCGTTTCCAGATGTCTGTGCCTAGGTTCACATAGTAGCATATTCCCATGGCTATGGTGGTAATGTCATATGCGTCACAGGAAGGGACCCTCAAGCTCCAGACTTCTACAGTTGATCCCCAGGAGAGGCTGCAGCTATTCTTGGCTGTTTCTGAGTGGGCAGCAGTTACTCCAACAAGCTCTGCCACCTACTTGGTGTAGCTAATAGCTCTAGAGAGCCAAGAAGAGCTATAGCAATCCTGCATAGGTATGAAATTTGTCCTTAAAATAAACTAGCATTAGTAGTGGGAAGAGGAAGAGGGTGCTTTCCTTCTTCAGGGAAGACTGGTTTCTCTGATGCAGCAACTGGAAAAAAAAAGGAGACAATGAAAAGTAGGGTATTTCCTATCTCTGAGAAAATTATGGAAAAGGTTAATTCTCTTCAGTCTTTCTTGGCTCCACTGTTGAAGAGGATATGCGTGGTAGGGGCAAAGGGATTAGTTTCCACATTAATTTTGCTTTGGCTCCACAGAAGAGGTTCAGAGCCAGTGTGAAAATGCAGTTTCTTCTGGATGCAAGGAGCTCAGAGCCACTGAGTATTTATTTTGCATCTGACACGACAGCTTGGGAATTGTGCCAGAGGGAGGGGGCTGAAGCATCAGCTTGGATTCAGTGCCGGAGGGCAAGGAGCTGCCAGGAGAAGAAAATACCAGCTTCAGCACCAAATCAGTAATGCCTAGAGGCTACCATGTAGGGTAGAAGGTTCCTGCTGAATCTCCATCTAAAAGAAAAAGGAGCAGGCGTGAATTAAAAAAATGTAGTTGGAACTGTCAGGCTACCACTGGCCTAGAGTCAAGCAGTCAGCCTATCTGTACCCAAAGCCAAAATCTGCCAATTCCAGAATAAGCAGAAAGCACATAATGTGCTAGGCCATTTAGGCAGTATTCATCTTTGTAGATAATTTTAGGCTCATTAATTTTAGGATCATCAATTTATGCTATGATTCATGCTTACTCATGTCACGGTTAGCCTGGGGAAGGGCTTCTGTGATTGCTGTCAGCTGCCTGTCCCCCCGCTCCCACTCAGTTGTGACTCTTGGCCAATTTTAGTCACATCCGACAATGGGCTGAAGGGCTTTAACACCTTGGATTCCTACAGCAGGTCTCCCTAGGATGTGGCCCAAGGGCTGACTGCAGCTCCTGGAGCTTTGGTCTGCCAGCAGCTGCAAGGAAGCACAGGCTGTCAGGCCTGCCTGGCAGTCACAAGGCAGCAGCTAGCTGGGCAGTCCACGTTTGTGCAGCCTTGGGCTCTTGCGTGCTCCCTCGCAATACATGTTGTCTCATCTGCAGTTCATGGCAAACTACAGGAACTGAGGGAAGGAGGGAAGTTGAGGGGAAATGTTTATGTGGTGGCTGCAGAATCAGAAAGGAACAATACAGTTCAAAACCCTGTGAAATCAGATGTCATGAGTTGTGCTGCTCACTTGTTAACTTCCACTTCGTATTTCTGTACTTCTCAAAAGTTTCTTGGACACCACTGTTTCCTCTGTCTCCTTCAGTAGCAAGTTCTACATGTTTGTTATACTATAATATGCAAGTCTTGTGCCATCTCTGAGCTGTTACTGTTCAAAGTACCCTCGTCAGTCAAGTGCAAATGTGGAACTCAGTGAACAGCAAGAATACCTACCTCCTTTCTGACAGACTGACTCGAGCTGCTGGACAGAAGTACAAAACAGACATCCACAGTCTTTTCAGGAGATTTCTGCTTTGGAGAATGTACTTCTGACTCACTCTCCTCCACATTTCCACTAAAGACAAATAACTGGGGTTGCAGTAAAGCAGAGCACTACTGAATATGGGACGGTCAGTACAGGTCTGTGCCATTTTTTCACCTTCCTTGCACTGTGACATTCTTTACACAAGTCCTAGGTCCAACATGAGCTAATGTCTTCACAAGCAGTGGCTTCACATACAAGGCAACCCCAATCTCCCATCTAGTCTCTCCAGCGCCACTCACATGGACACAAACTGGACTGGATCTTTTTCATACCTGGAGTAAAAATGCCTATTATGGGTCAGCCACTGGGATTAGAAATTCTGACTGAGGGGGTCCTTTACAAAATCTATATGTTCTTAAGAAATTTCACCACTTGGATAGCACGGAAACCCAGATGAGGAACACTTCACTACAAGGCAGATCATCCAGTGACTGAAGCACTTACAGCCATTAGCTGTCAAAGGACGAGCTTTCAGTTTCTTGAACTTTGTCTCTACAAGTTTTCAGCACTTGCTAGTGGCAGTGGCATGACCATGCATAGGAGTGTTGAGCAACAAGTAGCAAGCAAATAGATCTGAATGTAATAGTGACAAATAACTCAATTTCTCCTTTGAATGACTGCTCCCAGTACATGGTTCTTCAGCTTGAATTTGCAGAAATGATCTACAAGTCTTTCCTCCAAATACTCGTGGTACTTGCTGCATCTTTACACACTGGTTTGTGGGGAAGGGGATGACGACACACCATAAACTTTTTGAAAAGTTTCTCTGACAAAAAGAGAATGTAATGAGGAACTCTCATTGTCTTTGATATAGGACCAGTCCTCTGAGAAGCACGTCTGTCAAGAATAGGACTATGCCTTGCCTTGCTGGGTGGTGAAAACCTTTAGGGATTATCTAATTTTTTAATGCCTCCCAACATACTGGAAGCATCTAACAACCTGGGTACATGTGATAGCTTGTTTATGTATGTTCACCTACACAGATGAGCCTTCTGCCCCAAACCGTTTACACAGAACAAAAAGAAATGCCTGGAGCATTACAAGTGGGAAAGGTAAGAGGGGAAACAAGGATTTTAATGCTCTTAGGAACTATATCTGGATTCAGACATCTTTTTGTTGGATAAATTCACAGAGGAGGTAGAGTAAATCAAGTTCAACATAATTAAATCCCCATATCTGTGCTCTGGGGCAATAGAGTACATGGATCCATGATCTGCTCAGAACATTTACCCAGCGACACACAGGTTTATCAATCTCAGCAGAGTATTCATCAGCAGTTAACTCCACTGGTCAAAGGAACTTCCCATGCACCTTCATACCTGGCAGAAATGGACAGATGTAATTGAAGACCGCTCCATTAACTTTCACGCTACATCTCTGAAGGCTGTGATGTGCAGTTTCTGCATTTCCCCATCATCTATCCAAGCTGCAAACTCAAAAGGCTTGAATTTGTCATTTCATAAATGTGAGACCTTTGGGGAATATTAATTATTATTGCTATACTTTCCAGCTCTTCTCTGGCCCTTCATTCTGCATATAGTTCTACACAAATATGGACAGTAAAGTTTTGCTGATGCTGCATAAGCTTTCCTGTGAAATGAGGGCCTGAACAAAAAACAAGCAGGTTACATAAGGGCAATCCCATCTGGACTGGCACAACAGAGGTTGAGAACAGGAAAAAATTACAAGAAGCTGTCTGGAACTGTAATGTCATTTTCACTGGCATCCTGTTTTTAGCCTGAATGATGATTAATCCTAGAGCTGCTCTTTATTCTGCAGAGCCAAAGAGTAGCAGCAGTGCCACCTTCCACCTTCTGCTGTCACTTAGAGACATTTTTCTAACCTAATCATCAAAGATGATTTTTTCAATATACTTCTCCAGAGTGGACTTTTGCAACACACTAAACCCATTCAGAAACTGCATTTGATACACAATGCTGGTGTATCTTCTAAGAAGAGATTACATTAAAGTTCTGTAACCTGTCTGGGTTCTTTGGACTTTTTCATTACGGGAAAAAATTAGAACCCATTATCTCAGTACTTTATTTTTCCCCATACCTCACCACATCAGCAGTATTTGGGGAAATGGTGCATAAAACAAAATTGGAACTCATGAGACATGGAGAAAGTTGTTCTCTCAGAAAGATACAGGACACTTGTGTTCTCTTCCATCACAGCTCACATCTTACAATGTTCAAACAAGATGCTTTTTCTTGGGAACGCCCACCTTTCTTGTAGGAGTTTGAAATATTGATGTCATAAATCACTCTAGAAGTACTTGAAACAGTAACTAATGAACAGTATGCAATAATAGCTTAAAATGAATATGCCACCTTTTCTTCCTCAAGAGAAAATCTTAGAAATGCATTTAATAATGCAATATTAAAAGGAATGAGAACTATGAAAATTAAATGCTACTTTCATCCCTTTTTTTTCCTGTTTCTCTCTTGTTTTTTAAACTTCTGTGCTATTACAGATGGTTGTTGGGGTAAAACCATTGCGTAGATAGCTGCAGGTCTGTATTACTACAAAAATGCAGAAGTGGGCTGCTGGGTCCAAATCCTTTCCATCACTGGCTGAGAATATTCCATGGCAGTCCCTGTGTCAGACAATATGTCTCTTACTGAGATACTGGGAGCTCAAATCATCAGTCTGTAAGGTACACCAAGATTCCTAGATAAAAGTTGTCAAGAAAAAAAGATTTTAAAATATTATTATTTGCATTGGAGGAATACAACTAGAACTAGGAGACGGCAAGTTAAGGTTGGATTTCCTAGACTTAAATACTGATTTTAACTTGCATATCTGTGTGTGCTGTCTCTAAATCAGGCAGCAGAGTTCACTTCACTCATCATGTAAAGCTTGCTGAGGTGCAGGGAACTGGTCATTGCTCTCACACTAGAGATTCCTACCCGTAACACTGCTCTGGTGAGGTTCCCAAAGTTCAAAATACATTTTTTAAAAGAGCAAGTTAATATTTAAGCTGCACCCAGCAAACTTAAGAAAGCCAAGCACTGTCTGTGCTGAAACTATTGCCTGTTGCTGCTCCAGAAGGGAAGGGAGGGAGCTGCTGTGTGGGAGGAAAGAGCATGGGAAAAGTATCCGCTGGATGAAGATCTGGAGCTTCCTATTCCCTCTTTGGATCAGGCTGCAGCCTCCACCCCTCCAAACACAGGCAGGAATTCTGAGGAGTTCCTTACATCTTTCCCAAACAAGAAAGTGCTTTGAAGATCCTGATGCTCACCCAGTGTTAAACCACTGCCTTTTTTATGGCCCTTCAACAGCTGCCAGAACACCAGGGCTGAATTTCAAAAGTCAACCTCCTTCTCAGCTTCTTCTTCCCTTCCAGTCGCCAATAGAAATCCCTGTCTCATCCCTCATGTCTGCCTCAGCTATGGGGGCTGAATCTTGTAATCCACAGAAGCAATAGGGTGCGTGAGACATGAGCTTTTAAACAAAACCCTTTTAAGAGGACTGTTTGCAGAAGAACTTTCCTGCCGTAACTGGTCCACTTGCAGTATGACCTCTCGTAACACAGCTGCTTTGGAGGTGATTCAGCAACGCCTCATTTCAGTGCAAGCTTGAGAAGAAACAGCTTTAAGAGCTAGACAGCCTGATAGAGAGGCTCCACGTCACAAAAGCTCACAGAGGGTCATAAAAGTGACATTATCAATTCCTCTTCAAAGGAGGAAATGTCTCAAGAGAAAAGCAGCTCCAGCGTGGTTTCACTTACCATTAACACATTATGCTGCCACAAGAGCAGGTTACAACATCTATTGCTGCAGTTAGTCCTGAGTGAGAGTCAAGTATGGAGTTACAGGACAAATATTAACACCCAGAGAGGGGCGACATAATCATTTCCCTCTGCAAAAGCTGCCACTGCTTGGCTGCATGACCCCAAGCACTTAGAGCTGACAAAGCCTCACTACACCCGTGGGATTTAGCTTCCATTTCCCTCCAACAGAAAATCCTACACTGGGAAGAGCTTCCTACTTCTAATTTGCTGTCTGTAGGGAACAAAGACAAATTGCAAACCAGAGCAGCTGTAAGGAAAGGTCACTGTGCTTTGGCTCTCAATAAATTGTGCCACACGAACATTTCACGCACAGCCTACCAGCCATAAGGACACATCCAAACAGTCCTATGTGGGGCCCAAACTCCTTCGTGCCACTTACTGGCTGCAAACTAAATCTCTTCCATTTGCTTGACACACCACCTGCACCCCATATGTTAACACTGCTGTCAATATTTCCAATTCCCCATATAACTATTTAATAATAATTAAATAAAAACACAGACTGGTTGCAGGTTCAGTACTATTTTAAAAAGTCTCCAGAGCCAGGAAAGCACAGCTTACAGTCAGATGCTGCCAAGCGCCTCTTGCATGGTCCTAATGCCTGCCATGTCCTTGACACACAAATACCACCATGCCCAAACCCCAGAGTAAAATGATCATACTTTAGAGGCTTTGCCTCTCCATTATCCTCTCCCACTGGGGATGCCTCTGCAGGAGAAATGATTTCGACAGGCCCAGCTCTTCTATTTACACACGAAGAACCTGTTTCCCTCCTGACAAGGAAGACTCGGGGATTGCAGTGCTGACCCAGATACACAGTATTCAGGTACCTCCAAATAAAAATGAAATTCAGGCTGTACTTAGACATCTGACAACAGTGCTCCTTAATCCAACTGAAGCAGCCTCTGCCTTCAAACCCTTATTCCCACCCTCACCATTCTTCCATCATAGAGACCACAAAAGTGTTTATTTACTGCTTAGTGAGTCAGGTTGGGGAAAAGATCTGGCTGAAAAATATACTAGACAGAAATAACATTATTTTTCCAGCTGGAATCTGACTGCACAGCCGGCAATGCCAACACAAAAGAAAGGACAATACACAGATATAAATGAGCACCAGAGGATGGGAACGACTGAAAAAGCTAGCACTGAAGTAATACACATCAAATTAGAGCCTCCCTTGTAGCCCTGTTAGTTTGCCCTTTAGTCCTAAATCCACCTGATAAAACAAAACAAAACAAAACAAAACAAAACAAAACAAAACAAAAAGATTCTAATTAAGAAAAAGATGCAGACTGCGCAGAAAGCATTAGAATAAAGACTTGGAATAGGGCTTTGCACTAGAGGAAATAGCAAAACCAAATGCAATCAAAACTTATAAGGAGTAGGAAAAACTGATTAAAATCCGTGCTATTTGTATTCTGACAACTACAATACAGATCATTGAATCTTGGGTTTTCTGTAGTAAATTTAGAAATCTCTCAGTGGCAAATCACCTCCTTCCAAACACAAGTTTATGCTGGATCTCATCACACTCCATATTTCTTGTTCAGCTGGTCGCTGTGGAAACGTTTTTGGAGCGTGCCAGGAGTCACGTAGCATCTACCTGGGGAGCCCCTGCATTAATCCGTCACCTTCGTGGGTTTCTCTGAGCCCATTGGTTGGTAGGAAGAAAAAGGAGTCTCTCGCCCCTCCCTGCTCTGAATGAAAGACGCTTCCTCTAAATCTTGCTACAGGATTTCAGGCTCAATTCAGCTTCTTTGGGGCTTTTGTCACCAAACAAATGTGATGTCTTTGAAAGAAAGATTAACAGTTTGATGAAAAGATGCAATGGGCAGCTTTGTTCTAGCCTGCTTCCCCTAGAGCTTTTGGTCACTGTCACTTTCTTACCCACGGGAGAATATCTGTGTGACTCTCAGAGGAGATTATGGCCACCTTGTAAGATTTTTCCTCTCCTGGTAACAAAGCACTGGCCACTTTGAGGAGGTGATAATGATGAACAGGGGCTGGATTAGGGGCAAAGAACCTCACATTGATCTCTGAATTCTGAGAAAACACAAAGGAGTCAATGCTGGGATTCAAAACCCACCAAATGCTTACAGCACATCCAATTCGCTCTCCTGCAGGAGGGGCAAGGCCACAAGCCCTGTCAGTCCCCCAGTTGTACTTCTTACCTCATCATCAAATTAGCAAGGCTAGTTAAAAGGGCTTGGGATGAGGAACAGATGGCATGGATTATAAACTGTTGATGTTTTTGTACTAAACTAGATATGAATTCTGGACCAAATTACCCGAAGAGTTTACCAGTTTCTGAGAATACTGTCACACTGAGCATATCCACACAGCACAGTGCAGTGCTGACATTCAAGCTAATTCTGAACACTAAAGATGGCTAAGCATCTTTTAATGCCTGTGATAGCCTAGCTATTTCTGCTCAGTATAACTGCTGTACAAATATACCCAAAGATGAACTGTCCCTTGTCCTTTTCCCTTTACACACTGCCACACACCCCTTCAGCACTCAGAATTTCAATCCATATGATATCTGTGTACAGTAAAACAAGATAATGCCAACTGGCTTCCTCCTTTCAAAAACTCTGTGGCCAAAGGGGCAGCAAACAGCAAAGCAAAGCTGTATGCAGGGCTGGCACCAATGCCAACAACTGCACAGGCAGGAGCTGCCACTCCTTGGAGCCCCTTCAGAAATAGATCACTCCTAGCAAAAGCTGACCTCATTCTGACTTCAGTGACACACAAACTGTCCTAGGATTTCCTCCACAAGTAATTTTTCATCATTCCCTAGAGAAAAAGTTAGGTCAAGGCTGACTGATGTGGTGATAAACCTGCAGCTTCTGGTTCTATAAGGCTTTACCAGCATTCTCCATCATTTTAGCAAGAAGTTCATCTCCTTTGTATGTCCAAGGAACCAGGAGCTTAAATGGAGACAGGGTGGGTCATGATTTCTTTCACTGTGGAGAAAAAAAACCCTTAAATACAATCCCTGGAAAGTTGCTACGAAGACTCTGCTTCTGTCCTCATTCTTTCCCTACAGGAGTCAGAAGGGTGAAGGACTCTGCCACAGCTCCTCAGTTGATGGGCAGCCCTGTTCCAGTATAAACTCATCCAAGGTCTGACTAAACAAGACCCTGAGTTGATACAGACCTAGGACCCAAAAGCAGTGAATGTGCTGCTTTATTATCCATAGACACAAAGCCCAAGGAAAACAGGCTCCTTTCCAATAATCAAAGCAGACCATGATCAGCCAGTCAGAAGCTCTAATACTAGCTGGCCCGGGAGTCCTTCTGCCATGCTGCCACATGAGAGGTTCCAGTCTGACCTTTAACTCCTGAGCTGGCAGCACCCCAGCTCGTAGGAGAGACAGCATCTTGTCTTGGTCCCAGGCAACTTTGTTGGTTCACTGCAGGAATGGCCTTAATAGCCTCTACACATCACTAGCAAAAATTAAGAGTGATCCTACTTTTGAAGAATGTAGGGGACATGCTTATATATTGTGTATGTCCATTTGCATGCATGTGATCTCTAAGGATGCTGAGAAAGCTATTGAAAAGCCTTGTGACCATTCCAGAAATTGCCTAAGCTTGAAAGAGAGAGAGTATCTTCTCTATACCTACAGTTCAGAAGGCCAGTATGCCACACACAGTCTGGAAACTCAGACCATACCTTTTCCTCGATTTGATGCTGCTCTTGGTGATTTTCTTTCTCATTTTACTTTTCAGTGATTTCCTTTTCTGTGCTCAGCACTGACAATGCTGGCACCATAGTGCACCCTGCTGGAAGGCAGCAGCTAGAGTCATCCTGGAATTATTTCTAGGGATGGCCGACTCCAGTTTGAACAGAGAAATTCAGGTACCGATGCTTTTACTAACAACCCACTGAGCCAGCTACTGCGTTCGATTTTCAGATCAGAAATCCTACTGTTCTGATGCACGCTTTTCTGGTTTTCTCATTTTCTAACACTGCCTTCTAAAGCTTGTTTGTCAAAACTACTTGTATTAATGTCAGTAACTCCATGGGATTCTGTAGCTCAGTTTCACACATTCACCAAGCCTAAGGATCACATCTCCTAACGAGGAATGAGGACAGTTGTGAGCCATGCTAGGTATTTCAGTCTACATTTTCGCTACCTCTTTTTATCCTTGCGAACACGAAGTACTGCCCTCTCATTTATTATTAATCTTTTAGTTTGGATTTCAGTGAGACAGCTTGAAAAGCCTTGTCCCCGTGTGGCTCTTGGCAGGCTAAGGAGTAAAGTGTTCTTGCTCTCGGCTTTCACAGAGCTGGGGAGGTGCTGCTTATTGTTAAGCAATGAAAGGGGAGGGCTCAGGTCACATCTGTGAAATGTTAGTGGAGAAGGGAGGCTGGGTGAAAGTAGGTGGCCAGCACAGCATAGCACTTTGCTGGATTTTGCAAGGCCACTAGGGAGATAGGCAGCCATTTGTCTTAGAGCCCTGATAAAGGGCCCTTGCCTCTGGTGGCTGGCTGGGGGCTGTAAATACCTCTGCAGACACAGGCTCTTCAAATGGCTGGAGACGAGGCTGATAGGGGATTAATCGCCTTGAAGGGAGGAGGGAGGGGGAAGGGGGATCGAAAGCAAGTTAATTAGCTGTGTTAATGTATGGAGATAAAGCAGGGTCGTGCCTCCTTGGCCTTCTTCCTTCCTGCACCCTGACTTTTGGGACAGCCATGATGGGGCTACCAAAATGGCCCTTGAGAGCAGCCACGGAAACTATGTCCCACTTAAAAATGCAAGCCCTCCATCTTCAAGGACCCATTAGGCACCAGCTTTTGCTAAACCGATAAAGACTGTGCTAATGAACCTCAGATGACAGGAGGTTAGTGTTCTAACTGAGGCTACTGTTCAGCAAGCTTACAGAAAAGCTGGTGCTCAAAGTTTTCAGCCAAAGAAATGGCCACAAATCCATTTGTCAGTAATCTGTATAAGGAGTGCTCCAAAACCACTGCACTTTCAGGTGAAGAAATAGAGCTACAATCCAAGTGGCTGTCACTTCCTCCACAGCCAAATGGTAAAGAAGATGAAATGATCTTCTGTCTGGGCACTTCTTCTACCCTACCTTCATCTCGAAACGGCAAGTAGACAAGACTCACTGATTCACCCTGCCACTGTATACCCATTTCGAATGATGCTATAAAATCTCTCCCAGCAATAAAGATCCACAATGGCAGTAAGTCAGGAATCTCCTCAGTCCTCTTTTGAGCCCTCACATATCATAGTTCAGAAAGCAATGCCAGGTGAAATGAGCTGACTTGCACGTAGTCACTGTCTCAGGAACCCACTGCCACCTTTGTGTTACTGTCACTGACAATGAAGAAGTCCAAGCTGAACATCACCCTCCACGGCTGTCATCAAGTTCACGGCCAGGCAGACCAGGAATCTGGACTCCTACTCCACTGTCCATTAAACTGAAGTCACTTACACATGTCTGGGACTATCAACTTGTATTTGCATTTGACTGAAACACAATTGCCAGGAAGACATCCAGCATGATGTTAAGATACCAAGAGACACAGGCTCATTCATTACCCTTGCTAACTGGTAATCATTTCACTGTCAGAAATTGTATCTCACTGTTCATTTTAGATCTGGCTATAATTTTTAGCTGCTGATTCCTGTTATGCTTTTCTCTGCTATAATAAATAGATCTTCAGTACCTAATACTTAAACTCCACGGAGTATTTACACAGTGTAATACAGCCATTCTCACAGGCTTTTCCTAAAGATAAACAGATTGAACTGTTTATGTCTCTCACCAGCCCTTGAATCATTTTGTGACTCTTTTCTGCAACTCTCCAGTTTCACCATGTGCAGTAATCTAGTAATGATTCGACTAACAGTACATGCAACAGTAAAGTCACCCCCCTGTTCCTAGTGCTACACCCTTGTTTATGCATCTGCAGATCAAGTTACCCTTTTAAGTCTAAGGATCAGCCTGGGAGCTGATGTTCAGTGGGTTGTGCCTGGATTTTCTTTCAGAGCCACAGCTTCTAGAATACAATTCTCAAAGTCTGACTTACAGTCTTTACTTTCCTCATGTGACTTTGCGGGTAGGTACGTCAAAATGTACTGTATTTAAGTAAACCCAGTTTTCCAGATCTCTGTATCCATCCTGCCCTTGTCATTATTTGTCTCTCCATCAACCCTTTACTTTTAGATCATTTATAAATAAGTTGAAGAATATCAATATTGGCACTGGTCCCTTTCTGACCTCTTCCAGAAATACACCCATTCAGTGAATTCTGAATCACAACTGCTAAGGAGATGAAATTTAGGGAAATAATTCTGCAATGCCAAGATTTATTAAAGATTATTATGCCACAAGTCTCCTGAGATAATGATTTCAGAAGTAACTTATCTGACTCTGCCATTTTAATGTTTTTGATCCACAGTAAATGTTGTTTAACTCTACCCTCCCTTAGCAAACGGTCTGAAAACTGTCTGAAACAGTATTTTATTGTCTTTGCTTGATGCAAGTCCATATTCTTTCCAAAAAGAAACCAGAAAAAAATTGACCTCTTCTGCCCTTCCACATGCTTATCAGCCTTTTTACCATCACCATTTAGTGACAGTTTCCAGTACCTTTACTATGCTTTCTTTTCTTCGCAATATAGTTTAAAAAAATCTGCCTTACCGTTGTCACGGACTACTCCACTTATTCTGGCTCCCTTTGTCATTCTCTACTCATTATAAATTCCAATTTATATCAATCACTAATCATTCAAAACCTTCTGCATTTCCTTTTATATGTCTTTTTTTATTCAAATTTCTGCTCTTAATCTACAAGTGAACTGTGGTAGGTTTTCAGCCAAAGACAGCTATTTACTGACTGGGGGTCATGACTTTTGAAGAAAGTCTTCTCATATAAATCCTGTTTCCACTCATATCTTTTCCTATCTAGACATACCTCCCCGCCTACATCAGTTTTTAGCAGTGTTCTGTTGGTGTCTCTTATCTCCATATCAAAGTGATCTGAGTCAGTAATCTGTAACAAACCCTCAGAGTCAAGTTATTGCTTTTCTGAACTGCAGTTTGAAAGTGCCAAAGAACTGAATTCTCCACATCTTGTCTCACTTCCTTCCAAGCTTTCCATTCTACACTAGTACCTCAGGCTTTCACTCATCCCCTTTCTTTATCCTTGCAGAATGGAGCATGGTTTGATCTGATACCAGGGTAAAATCAACCTTTCCCCTCCATTTTCACTTCCTCCATCATTATCAATGCCCGAAAAGTGTCTATTCTTTCATATCTCCACAACATTAAGTCATCAAGTGAAAATGCTGTAGGCATGCTAGGAATTATTGCTATTTGCTTTGCCATTCCATTATCTACAAGCAGATGTAAAACTGCCACAGCCCTAGTTCCTGAAATACTATGTCCAGCGTTCCAAACACCATGCAGCAGAAAGGACAACGCTGGCAATGTGCCAGCAGCTGAAAGGCCACATCTAATTGTGCATAAAGTTGAGCAGATTGTCTGCTTAGACTGGAGCAAACAAGCTTATCTTTAATGCAGACATATGGCCAGCAAAACCTACAGATCCCAGCATGCAATGTTCTGGCCAGCTGGCCACTTGGATCAGGATGAAGCATTACATGGTCTGATACTGTGGTGACAGAAGATCAGTATCACAACCTCTCCATGTTATTGCTGTCAAGACAAGGTTCTCATTTCCCACTTTTCTCTAGAATCATTTTTTAAAATGCATTTAAAAAAAAAAACAACTCAGTCACTTGTCTGTGGGAGCTGAGACACCAAAAAACAGACAGACTCACAGGATGATTAAAGGAGGAGCAGCAACATATTCTGAACTCCTAAAGTGCACAGATAACCTGATAGATAGACACATAGACAGAATCTGGAACCTGCAAACACCACAGATATCACTGGTAAAGATAAGAATGGCAGACAGTTTTGTTACAAAACTCCAGGTTTTCCAATTTTGCACTAAACTCTGCTTTTACCATTGTTGCCTTTATTCAACCCAGTTTTAACTTCCTTTCTTCCCACCTCTCAGCTGTCACATAAAATGTTCTCTCTGCCTCCAACTTTCCATTCTGTAAGACACCTCTGCTCTCCTATAATGACACACCATATATCTTATGACAGTTACCCCTTGACAGCCATCACAGATGCTAAGTCTCCAATTAATAGAGAAAACTATTCCAATAGAGTTGTTACTTTTACACAGGTTAAAATCAGCCCTTAATCTCTCAGTTCTGTTCTTTAGGTCTTTTAAGATGCTAGGGGAATTTAGCCAATGGAGGCTGGGAGCTTCACTCCAATGTCGCTTACCCTCCGATCAATTCTTATGTATTTGTTGAAAAAAGAGACAATTCTACCTTCAGTCACAATTCTAGATGCAATAAATTTGAGAATTCCTACTTCTGCTCTGACAATAACTGTTCAAGACAGGATCTAACCAGGAAAGGCAAGAAAAACTTCAGGTCAAAATGAGGGGATTTGCCAGAGCTATGAACAACATGTCAGTAAATGGCAAAAGTACTGTCTACTTTTTCTGCTCTGTCAGGACCAACATGCACTGTCAGAACTAAAGGAAAGTAATCTGAGAACTAGAGTTTGAGTTTCTCACAACCAGGAGTGACTTTGGCAAAGCCATGCTGATAAAATCAGCAGAAGGCCTCTATCTGCCCTCTGGTTTCTTTTTCCCCACATTTTCACAAGCAACCAGTACTTTTAGGCAACCTCAACGCTTGTTAAAGGAGGCTGGGTTGATCTTTCTTTAATGTCAGTGCTCCTATCTGTATGTGATAGAATGCAATTAGAGAGGCTACACGCCTTGCTGACCCGGTAACCAATTCCTGTCTTACCTCCTTCACCTCAGCCCCAAATTCAGGACAGAACAGGCAGAGCTGCACAGGCACCATGATGAATCTTCTCTTCCATTAAGAAGCATTCAGCTGCACTTTAGCTCAGGTAGTCTTTGAGAGGTAACTTTTTTAAGAAGACTGAAATCTACACTACCAACAACATCCTCCCGGGAAGGGGGCAAAGGTTCATGCTTACACTGACACCAGGCTGCCACAGGAACACAATCATGACAGTTGCACAGTTGAGCCCCGCTTTCTATCTGCCACTGGGTAAAACAGAGCTACAAGTCAAATTTGATTTGAAGACTTTATTGAAACCACCATCTCCATGTCTAACACATGGTGTGTTTCCCTACCACGAGGGAGAGAGGAAAAAAGAGGGGGGAGTAGGGGGAAGGCAAACAGTAGCAACACCTGAACTACCATACAAAAGTGCAGCTAAAATTTTCTTAGGAGACATCTAGGATCTAATCCCTCTTGCAATTCTGCTTTGAGTCAAAAGGGCTACCTCAATGAGCCAGTGTATGTAAAAAAGTCTCTCCAGATTTCACCTCTGGAAAACAACTACATCAAGGACACTCCCAGTAAGTTGAAGAGTGGTTTAGATTTTAGCGGTTTATTCTCTGTCAAAAATGTTCAGAATTCAGGCAGGAGCTCACATTCTCAGTTCTTTTTTTTTTGCCAAAGGGAAGATCGGGAGGAGGGGTAAGAAGAGAGAGGAAGGGAGGGACAGAGAGTCTGAAAAGCTATTTACAACACTGGCAATTCACTGTCCTTCCACTCAATTCCATCTGGCACAGGTCACCTAGTATCCTATCCTACTACTCTTGGACAGGAATAAAATAACAAATCTAATTGTTTCCCTAGAATCCTTCTAGACAGAAGAGGTGAAAACACTTGGTCCAATCAAAAAATTGCAGCAAATCGGCAAAAAGCAGGTAGAAACAAATAACAAGCCACTCCCATCTCTTTAGAGAAATATCCTGCCAGAGGGATCTCTGGAAGAGACTTTAAATATATTTGCAGTTGTCCAGCAGAACAGTAGAGATGTAAACTAGAGATACAATCCAGGATGCCTATATTTTTTTCTCCTTTCACGGTGTATAATCCAGCCAGAGTACAAACTATTCCAACACAGTTTATCAAAGGAACATTTGAATTCAGCCTCTCAGAGATATCAGCCTGGTGTTAATGAGAGCCCATTTAGATAAAGAAGAGCAATACTGGATGGGACAAGAGGTGTGAAATACTTCAAACCACATAAATTCCCTCTATCACTGGTGGAGTTATCTCTCCCAGTAGGGTCACCAGTTGTCACAGGCTTTACAGAAGTCAGGAGGGAATATGGCACTGAGGCAGAGTGTGGTCGGACCTGTTGTGAGGATGTGACAGCCCTGGTACACTTACATCTTTCCACTGTAAGCGTTTAGAATTGCATAAAACAGGAAATAACTACATAACTACATGATAAAGTTCCTTTACAGATTCACAGAAGCTTCTCCCAAGCATACTACCTCTACAGTAACCCACACCAGTACCCTCAGTGTTTCCTAGGCTATTCAAACTTCTGTATTGCTTTCTCTTTCATTGCATCTGTTGATTTTGCTACTTTTACCTCGTGGGATATCATGCTCCAGAGAATCTAGAAAGTCGGTGGATGGGTCCAGGTCAGCCTTTTCCAGCAGGGTTTTATTCTTCAGGTTAACAGGCTCAGTGAAATGGAAATAGGAACTTAACTTTTTTGCCTCCACCAAAGACAGACCTGCAAACAGCCAACGGTGAACATTAATACATTTATTATACGATTGAGTGTAACATTGTTTCTCTAATGCCCACAGCCTAGAACACAATCACAATCTTTCTCCAGCAGACTCCTCAGAAGGCTTGTCAGAAACAGGTGTCAGCGCTCCCCGATGCTGTGCATTGCAGACCATACTGACTGCAGTCCCAGACAACCAATGGGTACCGTGTTAAGGATAACTTTCTGTGCCCATTTGGTCATATCCTATATCTAAACGGACAATTCATTACATCTACAATTGCTAAACACTGCCATAAACTACAGTTTATACAGACAAATGACTCAGTTTAATGACTCAGAACTATTACTGACTCTTTTCCCACCTTCCAGAGTTGAATTATGCACCTGAACATTAGTGGCACTGGATTCTCTCCCTCTTATCCAAGGGAAAAAAAAATCCAACTGAAATCAAAACATCAGTTACAGAAAGTCATCTTAATTTACAGCCTTTATGATCAAAGTACAGTTGATCTGATAAAGACAATCAGAATTTACCTTCAAAGTGTCTGTTTTCATGCACAGACCCAAGAGGAGTCTTCACAAATGCCCCCCGGGGGACGATACCAACTGCTCTGTCTATCTGTTCTATCGTAGCTATGAGGCGGGCCTCCTCCTTGATCACAGGCTTTAAAGAAAAATAGGGAAATTTTAAAGGCAGGGCTTTCCTTGTTTTCATTTCTGAAAAGAAACTTGAGGTGACACAATGGACTTATCATCTTGGAGTCCAATGGCACTAAGAGGACCTCAAAAGACATTTCTCTCGTAAGATATGACAGAAAACATGGCTAGGAGCAGACAGTTTAGACTCACCAGAGATCTAACTATTCATCCCTTCATCTGTTCTTTCCTCCCTCTCCATTCACCTACTTATGACTTGTCTATTCATTTATAAAGAATGCTGCCTGCAGTTACTATTAAAGCTTCAGAAACCACAGTGAGGATCTGTACCAGTTGTGCATAATAAAGCACAAGGGATATTTACTGTTTCTGAGGTGTGTCGAACTCCAGCAAAAACCAAAGTAAGAGTTCAATCAAGAAGCTGTTGCTACACAATGACAGTGAAGAATTTCAGACAGAGTTACAGAATATTCTGAGTTGGAAGAGACCCACGAGGATCATCAAATCCAACTCTTAAGTGAACGGCTCCTACAGTGATCGAACCCGCAACCTTGGTGTTATTGGCACCACGCTCTAACCAAGAGGAAATTTGGTATCTTTTGCCTGACCATACGCTCATGCTGCTCATTACTAACAAGGAAAAGCCACCACCTGTCCAGTGTGAGGGGCACAAATGTCGTGAACAGAGTTTGAAAGCGTTTTGCTGTATTTACCTCCTTACCACTTTCAATCAGTCTTGCAGCAGCTTCTGCGTTTATCTCAGCCAAGCTGTACTCAAAAGAAGGATCCCCCTGAAAGCGGCCCTTCACCTGCTCAGCCAGTGCAAGCATCTCCTTGGTGGCTGGCGTCAGGAGGCTCCAGTCCAAGCAGTTCAAGCTGCCAACGACAAACACGACTCAGGACCGAGCCCGTTAAAGAAAAGGGCTCGAAGCAACTTCGCCAGGCCCCCGAGGGCACAGCGAGGCTCCCTCCCGAGAGCTGGACAGCACCCCCCGACTCCCACAGCCCCAAACCGGCCCGGCCGATCCCTGCTCCCCGGGGCGGCGCGGCGGCCCCCGCACCTGTACAGGCGGCTGCGGGGCGCGGCGCGGTCGGGGCCCAGCCCCTCGGCGATGTAGTAGGCGCCGCGCACGCCCTGGATGCAGCCCCAGAACCAGACCCGCTCGAAGCGGTAGTCGCGCTGCACCAGCGGCAGCGAGGCGCCCAGCGCCGCCCGGCGCTCCGGGCTGAGCCCCGCGNGCTGACCCCGCCTGGGACGCAGAGACGCTGACGAGCAGCAGCCCAATAAGGATGGAGTTATGGGTGTCTGCCTGCGCGTGTGTTCCTCAGTTTTGAGAGGCCTAAATCCAAAGCCAAGTCCAAAAAGCAGGAGGGCATACAATTGCATTGCACCTTCACCGGGATACCACAAAGGGCTCCATTTTCTTTATTTCTTATATGGACAACAGGGAAAAAAAACCCTTCTGAAGCTCGCTGCTTAGAGTGTCACTCTTACAGATCCTGAGTAGGGCCATGAAATTGATAAGTGAAGTGAAGCACCTCCACTATGAAGATAGGCTGAGAAAGTTGGGACTCTTCAGCTTGGAGAACGTCTTATGGAGACCTCATAGCAACCTTTCACTATCTACAGGGAAGCCAGAGAGGGACTCTTCATCTGGAACCATGGTGATAGGACAAGGAGTGATGGGTTAAAACTGAAAGAGAGGAAATTTAGGTTAGATATCAGGAAGAAATTCTTTACTGTGAGGATGGTGAGACACTGGAACAGGTTGCCCAGGGAGGTTGTGGATGCCCCAACCCTGGCAGTGTTCAAAGCCAGGCTGGATAAGGTCTTGAGCAACGTGGTCCAGTGGGAGGTGTCCCTGCCCATGGCAGGGGGTGTTTGGGCTAGATGTTCTTTAAGGTCCATTCCAATCCCTTTACATTCCATGGTTCTGCGATCTTATCTAGCTCATGTACCTCTATAAATATGTGGCTTATTTATAAATTATAGCATTTGGATTGCTCTTTGGCAGCTCATTTTGCTGAATCACAGACATCCAGGAAACAGCTCCTGCCCTAAAAATCTTGCTGTCTGGCTTAACACAGAATACAATAAATAAGTAATGAGATTGTGCAGCTGCTTAGACAAATAGAATTTCTGTTTGACGTCTTCAGGAAGTTTAAGCTTTTATATGTGTGCGTTATATAAATAAATATGTGCATGCACTTACATTTAAATCCATTGTAAAGTCATAAATTCTTTGTTTTTCATCTGTTTCCTGTTCACTTCTAAGGAAAACACTGATCCTGGGACCACTGCCTGTAACGGTTGTCACCTGATTTTTTCATCAAGTGAGATGTTTAATAGGCTGTACAGCACACAATCTGACCCATCAGCTTGACTTACCCTGCACAAAAGGCAGCTCAGATTCCTGAAGATTGACCTCCTCTCTTTGACACGAATCAGGCAGAACACACAGGAGTGACCGCAGACAGTTTGTCCACGCTGCCACCTACCTGTGCCTGATTTGCTCAATAGAATAGTAATTTTCAGGCTTTTTAGACTCATTTAATCACTGACTTCTCTAGAAGTGTGTGTTAATATTTTATGTTAGGGCTACGATTGACCAGTAAACAGCAGAACTGTATGCCAAACCCATTTCACATGAGTCAGAGAGGCAACCCAGGATCATAATGAATTTCTGCCACTGTCAACCACAGCTGGATTCAAACCAGATGCTAACAGCTGAGAGGCTCTTTAGCCTTATGGATCTTCTAAGCCACGTAGTCTCTAGTCTTTGCCTGTCCTGACTGAAGCTTATCAAAAAGGATATCTATAGCTTAAGAAAATTCTTCCTGGTTCAGTAAAGTCTGGTGGGTAACTCTGCTCCCCTTTGTCTTGACCCCAATTACTAAACAGTGATAAGGACTGGGAAGTAAGTGGTTGCATTATTTAACAAATGAAAGGTCAAAAGCGTTGCCATTCAGTAAGGTCAAAGGTTACCATCACTGGTATTAAACAGTTCGAAAGCAATTTCTCCCATTCCTTGCCATCCCAGGCTCAAACAAGGAGCTGCTCAGCAGTGGGGCAGACAGGAGGGAAGAGAGGCACTAGGCATCATTCAGCTGGCAGCTGGCTAGGTGGCATTTCTGAGACACCTGCTTCAGCAAGGGAAGGTGCCGCAGTCCAGCAGCTCCCATCAGAGGACTGAGTTCTCCTGCCTTTGCACAGGACACGCATGTAGCTGTGTGCCAAACAGCTTCAGCTTCTCCCAACTCCACTCTCTAGAGCTGGCATCCTTCTGGGGGAGAGAAATCAGTCTCGGGCTCCCTTCCACTCATCTCAGGCAAGGTAGTGAAGCTTACAGAACTGAACATCTTGAAATACATGTGAGTTGCTGCTGTGTGCACAGTGGCTCCTGGATGCTTGCACACCTTCATAAACATTTGAAAACTCTGTTAGTGACATAGTGAAGTGAGCTCATCTTCCTACATGTTCTTTAATATACCTTATCTCCAAAGAAAGAAAAATAGCTATCATTCCATGTCACTTCCTTTTCTGCTGGTACAAATTAAGAAGGCTGTCTCAAAATACTCTTGCAGAACAACTGTTGCACTGTCCTGGGCATCCATTGGGCTGACACTGATCACAAATTATACTGCTATCCATCTCCCACTTCTTTGTGTGGTGGGGACGAATCTGCAGTTAGTTCTGATGCAGCAAAAAATGGATAGGGGTTATTCCTCCCAGGTGTGTTGAATATAAAATCTGATTCTCCTTCAAATCGTGTCAGAAGTTCAGACTGTCTCTGACTTCATAAACATTGCTTTGAATAATTTTCCTGCATGTAAGTCATTACTGCTAAGGATAGTAAAAGATAGTAAGCAAGAGAGGAAAGTACGGAGTTTTTCTCAATAAGGAAGGAAAGATACATGGCTGCTTGTCAGAAGGGGAGGAGACTGTGGATGACAAACAGCTGAACAAACTTCAAGAACTGCAAAGTGAAGCCTTGAGCTACGCTGAGCATAAAAAGTAAGGAACTAGAGCCAAGTAATGGTTTAACAGCAACAGAAGGGATCAGGAGTGTCCCTACCTGATATAGTACAGACACTTTCCTCTGTCTTGGAGATTGTACTAAATATGGAAAAAAGCTGGAAATACCTTGACTGCATACTGTTCAAAGGAAAAGGATGTAGGTCTTTTGGCTTGTCCAGGACCAATGCCATTTTCTCCATTAGTGAGACCTGAGCTAGCTATGTGCAGTCATGGGGAGACACAGAGTGGAAGGGGTGAAAATGCAGTGCGTGCTATGAGCTGGACTCCTCCACTTCTGGAATGCCTGCAGTAGCACTCTTGGTAACAACTCAGCAAGAAATTGGGCTAGTAGGTCAGGATGGGAACAGCTGTGCTGAGATACAGAGAAAATCTGCAGGATGACTGTCACGAGCCTTCCCTGGAGATTCTCTTTGGCATAATCCTGGGCAGGCAATATGCCCAAAAAGAGTGGTTATCCTGCCTTACTCAGGAAAAGACAGACACAAGAGCCAAAGAGCTTTGTCATTTTATGACATGAAGTTTTCTATGTCTTTAAGGTTTGTTTCATGCTTTTCATCGCTCCCCTAACAGCATCTATCTTGCTGACTGCTCTTGGCACAGGGAGCAGGTAGAGTTTACTGGAGTAGGAAGTATCAATGTGCTGATTACATTATCCTGCCCAGGCATCACTCAAGTTGCTGTGATACTTCTAGCTGACAGCTGAACACACATCCGTCTTAGTTGTTTTTCAGGTACCCGGAGGGGTGAGATGAAGCACTGTGACTTTGCACACACCACGCTGCCAGTCAGACTGCTGACAGCCTGAGGAGGAAGGTGCTGTTGAGGAACTCTGGGAAAGACAAAACAGCACAGTGAGAAATTGCTATGTCAGTGTAGTTCTGACTGTGGTTAGGCTTCAGGAGGATTTAATGCATTGGTATAGGTGTTATCCACATTGGTATGAGTGTTATCCAGCCCATCAGTGCCCCTGGCACTAGAATTTAATATATTCACAAATAACTAATACTGGGTTTTTCAGACATCCTACAAGGATGGGCAGTGCATGAAAGATTGCTAAATTGTTTTCATGATTCCCTGGAAGCAACCTCCTGACAACGGTCCCTGGTCTTTATAAGTTCGGTTTTTAGGACTGACACTCATCTCTACAAGCTGCAGTTGCTGCAGCTAAATGGTAGAAGACCATGTCTTATAATGCAGGGACCTGAATGATTTAGGCTTTTCAGAGCCGTGACCAAGACTACACATCACAGAGAGGAACGAATCAGCAGCCAGCAGTAATCACAGTCTTGGTGCAACAAGGTTTAATCAACTTGCCCTTGGAAGAGAGCTCCACAAGTCTGAAGCTTTCAGGTGGCTCCAGGCAGAATCTCTCTAAAGTGTTTAAGCAAAGAAGCCACGAAGACAGGGGTGATGGCTGATGCATGTTGCAAGCTGATCATGGGATGGGTGTTTCTGTCCTACCACCTGAGAGCCCAGAGCAGAAGTAAGGAAGTGCATCCAGGGGAGCTCTGGGATCAGAACAATTGACAAGGCAAAACTCATTAATTAAAGATAAGGTTTCCAGAAAATATTCTTCTTGTAGTAAGCTTGGTTTTTATGCAGGCAGAGCTTATTCCTGTTGGAGACATCTGCATGTCTCTCTTTGCCAGATAGTCAGAGACCACTAGCCTTTGCTCAGTGTCACTTTCTATAGTGATTGCCATTTTCAACAGTTTTTCTTTTCCTCGGAAAATACTTCCTAATATGAAATTTCTGCTCGGTCTAAGGCACCTGCTTAGGTCTTTTAACCTTTAAAAATGTGCAGGAGCTGGAGACCAACTCAGGTGGGGTGTGCAGCTTCAGATAACTGTCTGTGGCCTCCATGCATCAAACATCAAGAGAGGTGTTTGCATCCCCATCTTTGGGGCACTGACTCTTGCCAGCAAAGCTCAGCCATCTCCTCAGCAAGCCTTTTGCCTTTGTGTGGATTCACTCTTCCACCTGCTGTTGAACTACTTTGTTTTAAAAACCCAGCTGCATTGTGCTGACATTTGTATGTGGTTTATATTCCCAGTAATAGAGATGAGCCAGGTAAATTATATCTAAAAAGGGGGGGGGAAGAGGGTTCTTTGCACAGCATCTGCTGCAGAGTCTGTCCCTGCATATGCAGTGAGTGGCCCTCACCCAGCCAGCCTTGCAGCTGCACTAACAAAGGAGGGGTTTCCTCGTTTTTACTGCAAGACTGAAAAATATGTTCTGTCTAATTCAGGAGAAAATGTTACTCCTCTGAAATTTCCAGCTTTTCTTTCCTGCCTCGACTCAGCTCTCGGAAGAGATTGAGGAAATCTGAGATGACCCAGGAGAGAGAGCAGGAGAGACCTCTGCCTAAACTGTTTGAATAGATAATTCCCTTTCCAAATGCTGGCACCTGGGAATCCTTTAATGACTTGGATGGTGCTTTGGGTAGACTGAATATCTCCTTTCAGAAACAAAGGCTTATTATTATTTATTTATCTGCCTTAAATCTTACAAGCAGTTAGAAAGTAACCCTTTCTTGTGTTACATTCCTACCACTGTGCTGAATATCATGAGGTCGAAGTTTGTTCTCATTTACTCTGATTTAACTACAAGTGTAAATCTATATTAGGGCAGATACTTTACATCAAATTTTCAAAGGGCAGAATTTGTCTCTGTTCATTTAGTAATCTTAAACACACATTTCCCATTCATAAGGGAATTATATGTGAAAAATTCCAAATATTAAATGTATGTGTGCCTCCAACATAGCTATTATTGAAAAGCTATGTAATCATTTGTAACTGAGAGGATAGGTTTGTCACTGAAAGAAGTAATAGACCACCCTGTAAAGCGTATTTTGTCCTCTGTGTTGGGAAATTTTTTTAACAACTAAACCTTTATTGATATTTCTTTATTGACAGAGCTCTAGTAGGAGTAATTTTTCCTTCTTGTCTGCATAGAGGCTTCTGTTTGATCTAAAGAGAGAATGTGGTCTGTGGTTTCATGGCTATGCATGAAGACTCTTCTTAAAAACCTGATCCAGTGTCCTAATCCTCTGAAATTTATTTCCTACCTCTCTCCTTCTTGTCTTGATTTGTTTGTCATTGTCTGCATCACTCACAAAATCTGATTAACTATATAAAATCATAATTTGTAGGCCTGAGCCGCATTCTTTTCAGACTCCAGCCTTTCTTGGTTTCATCTCTTTTCCAGTTCTTTGATCTTTAAACAATTTATAGCAAAAGAAGGTGAACAAGTAACTCCTGCAGCTTTAGAGGTTTTCCTTGACATGAGTCCATCTTACAACTGCAAGGGCGGAGGGTCACTCTGGGTTTATTTGGCACCTTGCAGAATTAATGCTCCTCCCAGTCTGACCTTTAGTCTATATGGGAATACAAGTGGTGTCACAATAAGTACCAGCTTGCTTTCCTGCAGTAACTGTTACATTTCCCTTTGCTTCTACCAGCCTCTACCTCAGAATTTCCTGCAGCACAGTGACCTTGTCCAGCAAGGTCTGGAGGTCATTGCAGATCTGAGCCAAGGAAGCTTCCTTATGACAATAAGAGAAACCACATGCCCTAGTCCCCCCTGTAAGATTGTCAATGCAGCAGCACAGCAGTATGCCCATGAAAGATGGTGTAGGTCTCTCACAGCCAGTTATTTGGGCTTCATAGCCAGCCACATGGCAATTTCCTGCTTAAAACAGCTTGTGAGAGGTAGAGGTGCATCTGAACTGTGAGGCCTGGGGCTGTTTTCCAGCTTGGAGGCCCAGATGTGCATTGCAGTCACATGCTGCTTGTTTGTCAGGATGCGGCCTGGGTGTGTAACTGTCTGCCCTCTCTTCTCTCTCCTCCCTACCGTGCTTCCGGCTTTCCATTGGAAGGAAAATGAATTGAGGGCAGGAGGGTGGGTGGTGCGGCGGACTCCTGGTTTAGGAGAGACTATCTGCTTCAGAATCTCATACAGTTCACCTCAGACTAATAACAACACATTGCAAAGCTTGACCTGGCGCAGTCAAATCACTGTGGGATGGGCTGTTGCCAGCTTCTGAGCACCTAAGACATGCAGACTTGGACTGTGGCAGTGCTTTTGAACTGAAAAATTTCCTTTCCCAGATAACCACCACGAGGTGTCCTCAAGTACTGTTTGTTTTACAGCTACCATTCCAGCAGGGATGAGCTAAGGTATAATTGTTTTGGGAGAGGGCTGTTAGGGTCAGTACTGACTGATCTGCCTTGTTCTAGGACTTCAGTGGGTCTCTGTGTATAAATGCTTAATCAATTTCAAAATATAAAATCACCTAAAGTTTCCTTTTCATTTGACCACAGCATTATTTTTGCCCCTGTTAACCCAGAATCACACCCTTTCTGCTTGAGATCATTTATCTTAGAAATTATGGGCCACAGCTGTATGAAGTTGGCTGAGGGAAGGTGAATGCTGCAGCCTTTTTCTAACCATCATCTGCTAGATGTAAATAGAAATAGGAGCTCAGGTAGGCTGTTAGATGTGTGCATTGCTGAGTGGTTGGAAGAATAGTGCTGTGAAAAGAACCTGCAATCAGGAATAGGTTAAAATACAGGTTTAACAACAGCCAGAGGCTATTGGTTGAAGCCTAGGTCCAGCAGAAATCAGTGTCAAAGCTTTCCTTGATTTTGCTGGATCAGCATCTCATCTGGCGAGTGCAGATGAGGAGTCAATGGAACTGCAGTTGCAGAAACAGCAGTAAAGCAGCTGTGCTCAATGTTTCCTATGGAGAAACAAAATTACAAACCTACATTATTAAATTGATAAGAAAGTTAAAAGGGGTTTTGAGGTGTCTACCCGTTCTGAAGAGAAGCTGTAAGATAACATCATGGGAGATGATTAGAGCATGGCCTGGGCTCTGGCCATTGGGAGTTCCTCTCTCCCCAAGAAAACTCACAGCTGTCTCACATTACTGACTAAAGCAGACTCCTAAGGGGAGAGATTCCTCACAAATTACTTGTGAGAGCACAACAGCATGGTTCAAACTTCCAGAGGACTTCTGGTTACAATTATATAACAATACTAAAGTCCATTGAACTGATTGCTTAAGCCAGAAGTAACCTTGGCTGATGACGAGCTCCCTTCTATGCTGTAGAAATCCTACCTGGTAAATATTCACAGGCTTCACACCCACCAGAGCAGCCCCCTGCTCCCTGAGTAGTAAGAACATCAAGCAGTCATTCCTACCCTATAGAAATTGGTTTGGGAGAAGGTAGTATGAAAGAAGTCTCTTTTTGTTTAGTTTAAACAACACCCCCGTGGGTACTCTGAACAACTCATAAATAGTAAGTAACATTATTATTTCTCTCCTCCTCCACTGTTTTTAAGCAGAAAATTTAATGCTAATAGAACCTGAAGGTAGCAAGGGAAGCTTTTGTTTGTTTGTTTAGTAAGTGCTTTTTGAAGTTCCTTTTAAAATCATGTTTTATAAGGATTTTTTCTTTGCGAGGTTATGACTAGAAAAGACCTGGAGTGGATGAAAAATTATCCCTCTCGGGTACTATGTTCAGAAACAGATGTGAATTGTGTTCTATGGGCAACTCATTGATGTCCTTTATTGTTACAGTTGTTGGATTCAAAAAATAGTGAAGGTAGTGGAGACAGCAGGCCTATGAACAGCCTAGGAGCAGGCAAGCAGCAAATGGGAATTTCACTGAACTGATTTTGTACAGCAAAACTTGGTACACAGTGCCCTCTTTGTTCCACAGGGAAGAGTGCATCCCTCTGAACCTTGTTGCAAGAACTAGGCAAATTTCTAGCTAAGAAGTATGTTGAAGGGATGCCAGCCATTCAACTTGGCCTCCTCCTTAATCTTTGTGTGTTTGGAAACGCCGTGCAAGTCAGGGCTCCTCCAGGCCAAAGTGGAGACTGCAACAAATATCTGGAGCTTAGACGTTTGTGTCCCTGCAGGGAGATCTATCAGACATGGACACGCAAGCCTTTCCAGCAGAAGAGGGGCTTTGACCTTCTGTAGGAGCACCAGAACTGCGTTTGCTTCAAATGCTCTTTCTGTTGAAAGACTCTTGGAGTTTGGAGCGTTTGAGGGACCCAAATGCAGGGATCCAGTGGGATCCTCACTTGTTACATTCTCTGTGCCTCTACTAGAGTTCAGCCCGGCTTGTCACAAGCTGGAAACGTCTCTTCTCTCCTAATTTTGGTAGCAAAAAGAGGATAGGTCTTTTTGGAGAAAAGACTGAAAGAAATACAAAATGCAGACATACCAGGAGCTAAGAGTTTTCACACTCCAGGAAAACACGAAGTTTCTGAGTTAGAAACAAATCTGCATGGGAAGAATCTGAAAATAGCCTGTTGCCTAGTGGTATGGAAATGCATGTCGTGGACAGACTGCACTCGGCATCTGGGGATGTGGCAGCTGCTGTGCCTGGCGCACACACAGGTGCTACTGAGGCCTCAGCTGCTCACAGTTCCAGGAACTGGAGAAAGAGGCAGCCAGAAGGAGCAAAGAAAACAGACTGAATAATCAGGAAAAGAAGATAAACTGTCCTGAGTGGCAGCTGGTCTTTAGAAAACAGGCTGTGTAAATACCCTAAGGGCCTTGTGCATCATCCCTGGGAAGCTAGTCCCCAGAGAGGGACTCAGCTGGATCACCACGCCACTCCACACTGGAGGTATGTTTACTTCTGCACAGTCTTCAGTGTTTCCTGTGAGAACAGTTCCCTGCTCATAATCAGTTTCTGCTGACCTTTCAACAAGCAGTGTTTCCCTTCTGTGTCTGTACACATCTGTCTGTGCCAGAAAATGCCTCCAAATAAATTATTTACTGATCATCTTCTTCAGGCCACTGTAGACAAAGGTGCAGTCCAGTCCCACTTTTTACAGTGTCAAGGGGAGAGACCAGCGACCAAATAACAGGACTGTGCATTTTGTCTTCAATGCGTAGGTGACATACAGTGTAGTTTCTCTACCTGTGTATAATGGAAACTTTTTGTAGGGAAAATTTGCCTGGAATAATTTTCTGCATCATATATACTGACAGCTCTACTGATACTTTTTCAGTGGTAGAGATGGGTGGCTTTTAGAAGAGGAATGCAGCTTGCCAGCAGTGTTTCAGCGCCAGCTGTTAATGTTGCCTCTGGCTGTAATTGTGCAAACCATCTTTCAACGAATATTTGACAAAAGGTATCAGCAGTATGCCCTTCTATTAACTCATAGGTCCATTTTGTGTCTGCTATATCCCTTTCTTTTTCTGTTCATCCTTTGCTGTGTTTCTCTCTTCTCTTTCTGTCCTTCCCTTGGTTCTCCAGAAATGTGCCTTGTAATGTTCGTTCCCTGCAATTCATTTGTACTGGTGGACTTGCCAGGCCTGGAGGCACACAGAAGTTTTGGCACTGGCTTTGATGTGGTCTCCAGTGATCTTCACAAAAGAACTGACCCCAGCCTGGAGCTATGGGTTTCCTCATAGGGCTCTGCAGAGGCCCTATAGAGCAGGGCTGACCAAAGGAGAGGGGCAGCTGAAATGCTTTGCTATCAAACAGTTTCTTTGTCTAAGCTGAGGTTTGGACCAGAAGAACAGTGCTGTCAACGCAGCACTTAGGTGCCCTCTGGCCCTGCTTGGCACTTGGGCTGTAGCTGTTGTAGCAGTGAGACATTCAGTCCTGCACCATCCAAATCCTTTGTCTCCCTTCCACTGTCCCTAGGCTGTGGTTTCTACCCACCTCTTCCATGCTTTTGGTGCCTGTCATCACCCAACACCTGGTTCAGCAAAGGAGCTATCATCTGTCAGAAAACTTTCGGTGACTGACTTATTCTAGGTAATTAATAAACAAGAAACTCTGCCTAGTGCAGTCCACACTGATGGCCTGTCAAGCATATGGCAGTGCTGTAGACATGCTGTGCTTGGTGCCTCACACAGACAATATCTCTGCTCTAAGAAATTGTCAGATTGATTTAGAAGTGAAAAACGAGAGGAAGAAGAGGTGCTCCGTGGCAGAGATCTGCCCTTTCCCCAAAGCATGCATGTTACTTGGACTGTTTATTTCATGCAGAGGGAAGGAGCTGGGGATTAGCTGTTTTTACTCTTCAGGCAACCAGCATGTAGTAGGAACAAACCACGGAATGGAAAAGTAGTGTAAAGAATTAACTTGCACATTCAGAAAAGGTGAAAGGAACTAAACGCATGGTGACTCCTGGAATCTACTTCTGAACTTACTGTTCCACTCCTCAGTCCTCTATCTAAGATCCATACAGCGTCAGTTACGGATCTGCGTCATCCCTTTGTTTATTGGCTGTTCATGGTGCCCACAGATTCCAAATGAGAACAGATAATTATTTGCATTTACTGCAGTACTAAGGAACTTGTGCTGTGTATCAGAATCTAATTGTTCTAGGAATACAAACAAACAGAAAACACAGAAGCACAGAAAAAAAAGCAAAATTGCTTTCAGTCTAAGAAGATTAAAAAAAAAGAACTGGAGAGAAGAAAGCATTATCACTTCCTTTTCATGTATGGGAACTAGAGCATTAAGAGATCAAATAACTTGCTCAAAGTCGGAGAGAGGGTGGGCCAGGAAGTGAACCCAATCCATCACTAGCCTTTGCTTGCAATCCCATCTCTTCTTTAAATAAGGACTCTGCTCCACCTGTGCAGGGAACGTGGTCATATAGCTACCAGGCTATATGTCTGAATGGGAGCATGAAACTCCCAGTTTAGGATGTAGGTTAAATTATAGTTTTTATAAGGGGTAAGAACTAATGCTGCTAATGACTGGCTACTCAATTCCATAGATCCATGAGAAGGACTCAGATTATACTCACTTGCACCTGTGACTTGCCTAAATCTGACAATTTACAGGATCTGCAATCACTTAAATGCTAAGGGCAGTGTTTTAGGACAGAAAAGCAGGGGAACTAAAGACTTGGAACAAAAATCTGCTTTGAGCTACCTATTTTTTAATGAAGACTGTCTTGAATATCCTCTTGAAGAAAGCTTGCCTGGAAGTTGCTGAGGAATGGAAAAGACAGCTTGTTTTTCCAGAAGCTGAAGTGGTTGCAGTCACTTGTTGCGTTGCAGGTGGGCAGTGGGCATGCAGCTGGTGGCTCCTGTGAGTCCATCAATTTGCCACTGTCATCACAGCTGCTGGAGATCCATTCCTGTATCCTGCCCTCTGTAAACAACAGCTCATAACCACAAAGCATCAAGCGTCTCTGGTCCAGCATCAGCTCAGGGAGCCAGAGAGCTGCTTGCTGAAAGCTGCTTTCTGTTTGCTTGCAGGCGTGTCAATATTTACTGAGTGAGGCTCCACTTTTGCCCAGCTGGAGCATGACAGCTTTGCCACTCTTGCACTCAGTGGCCCTATCTTCCAACACTAACATCAGGAGGTGATGAGTGACCAGGCTGGGCTGATAAATGGGAAGAGATCTGCAAACAGAGAACAGCAAACACTTCCTGGGGGGCTCAGGACACCTGCTGAGAAAGATGTTCTTTTATTCAAGGGTCAGGTAGCTTCTGATGCTGTATCAGGAGAGACACAGGAAAGGTGCTGTTGGTGGTGTTGGGTGCTGGGGGAGGCCCAGCTGTGAGCAGGCATACACGATGAGCTGTTAAGGTGGTCTCGTGGGGAAGGCACGGTGCCACCTCAGAGCTGTAGCTGTGTCACTGGGCTTTCAGCAGAGCCCTGTGAGTGCTATATTGAGGGGGAAATGACAGTCCAAGAGGTGCACCAACAAGGTTGACCCCCTCTCCGGTTTCTGATGGGAATGGGGAAGACAGGATGCAGGATACACTTGCGGGGAAGATGCTGTCACAGGCTGGAAGGCGCTGAGCTCTGCTGCACAGTTACAGCTGCAGTTCCTCAGTTTTCAGATGTGTTTGAGTGAGCCATTATATGCAAATAAAAATCAAGAGGCCAGTTTCTGACGTTTAGTGTTCAAGCTTAATTCTCTGGGATTTCACAGCTATTTGCAGATACTTTAGTGGAAGACACATTACAACTAATGGTTTGAATTTGGCCGGAGCTTACTGGCATGGTCTGCTCTGCATTAGGTGAACAATAGCTTCCAGTGGTGGGGACTGGCAAAAGGGAGGGATTAGTAAGCAGTAGAAAGGGCTTAGAGACACTGAGGGAGAATATTCTGAAAAGGATTATCTGTTCAGTTTGGGATTCTTCTAGGTTAGTGTTTTTTCATCCTTCTCCATCAGGACCATAGGGAAAGAAATTTAAATGACTGAAAACTGGGCCTTTTTGTACAGTTCAAGTGACAGAATGGCACAATAAGTTCTCCAGATTTGGCTGAGACACCTTCAAAATTCCCTCAGAGACGTCAGTGTTGGTGGCAGGATTTCCCTGAGGATTTAGGAAACAAGAGAGGGTGAGCAAGGAGGAGATGAGGACAGGGAGTCCAGACATTATACATAATCTTAGAGTCATTTAGGTTGGAAAAGACCTCTAAGATCACTCAGACCAGCTGTTAACCCAGCATTGCCAAGTTCACCACTGAATGGAAACAGCAGAGTGCAGAATAAGGGAGGCAGCGATAGATCAAGTATTGAAAGAAAAGCTATAAACAAGGAAGACAGGAAAAAATGATGCAAAAATGGGGAATAATGTAGTTTATGCACTAAGTGAGAAACAGGAGTTTTGGCAGCTGAACTGTGTATACAACCAAGCAGTGTCAGTAGCCTTTTCTGGCTTTTCTAATGCCACGCTTTGCATCATGGCTGGTTTAAGGTGGTGTGGGACTAATGACCCAGAGGTTCAGATTTCCTTTCCCATTATGGATTTGACAGTTCACTTCAGTGGGGCCCAGCATCCCATAGTGATCATGGGGGATCATTTAAATGAATTTTCACAAAAAGAATATGAAACAAGCTGCCACACCAGAAAAGGGTACCAGCAGGGCCACACTCAGTACTGTCATCTGAGGAGCAGTGCAAGGCTGCAAGGATCCCAGCCCTGCTACCCTGATCTAGCAGAGCCTGGGGCAGGCAGCAGCTGCACTGGGCTGCCTCCCAGGAGCAGAGTGGACAAGATCAGCCAACATCTGTTCCCCTTTAATCTCTTGTTCCTTTATGTTTTGGTGTCGTGCTTTTGTGCGTAATAAGTTGCATGCTCTGGCACATCCCCAGCGACTGTCCTGGATGGTGGTTCCTCAGGCAGGCAGTGCTGCTGGAACTCTGAGGCTGGGATGTATTAGGAGGTGGTGCAGGCTACAGACTCCAGCGTGTTTCTGATGGCCCAGCTCCTCCTGCCCTGCTGGACTTGGCAGGATTCCCAGGGCTCACCAGACCCCATCGGGAAGAGGCTGAACCATGAAAGTTGGTTCCCCTTCATGTCACTGCTTCCAGCTGTTTCGATTACAACGGGCGCAAGCCAAGACAGTGTCCAGGGCTTCCTTTCATCCACACCCTGTTACGCAGTGTCTGCAAGGAGAGCGCCTGCACCTGCAAGGTCTACTCGCCTGGAGCCACCGATGTTTTTCACCTCCCGCGGATGCCGTTGAACACACTCAGTTACTTTAGAAGAAATGGAAAGGGGAATAATGTACTCACAGTCTTCCACAAAGGCCTTGTGCTTTCTCAGCTTCCACCATTGCTTCAGGAAGTTTACTGGGACCCTGGTAAGGGAGCTAAAGATGGTTTCTTGATGAGAAAAGTGGTCACAGATACTCTGTGGCGTATTTCTCTATTTAAGCCCCTGCTGAAGGAACTCACAAAGCAGCATCCAGGGCAGCAGCCTGGAGGGTGAAGGCTCCTTGTGAAACAAAGGGTTTAGACAGACTTTAGGAGGGGAGGTGCTTTTCTCTCCAAGCAATGTATGAAATTCCAGATAATTTCCTTCTGCCTTGGTGTTTGGTGGTGTGCCTGCAACTCCTCCAGGATGGGAAGCACATAAGGATAATATTAATTGCCTTCCACCTCTGAGCCTTTTGAAACATGAGAGCTGGGATCCTTACAAATGTTTGTCGTCCAGGAAATCACTAGCTAGAGGAACATACACAGCACTGAACTTAGCTGAAGTAGTGAGGCACCAGATTCTACATGACTGCACACTTCAGTCAGGAGTAGTAGTGATTGCACATGGAAGAGCAGTTCAGATGGAAAAGGGATGTCAGGAATACACAGTGGGATAGATATTGGAGGGTAGTGAACCTAGAGCAGCTCCAAAGGATTGTGAAATGACCCTTCTCCATGTCCAGCTCTAAGACAAAGCTGGCTGGATCTATTGTCCCAAAACTCAGAGCAAGGGCGGATGAATAAAGCATGAGGCCCTAAGGAGAGGGAGCTGCTGGCTTCCAAATTTTTCAAACCAACATCACTCAGGCCAGCATGTCTGCTTGGCTGGATGTGTTCTCCTCTTGAAATCAGAAGATGAAAGGGAACAAGAAAAGACCTGGAAAGCTGAGCTGCTTGCCTTGCTCTGCTGGTTTTGGCTGGGATAGAGTTAATTTTCTTCATAGTAACTAGTATGGGCTATGTTTTGGATTTGTGATGGAAATGTGTTGATAACACTGGGATGTTTTCTTTATTGCTGAGGGCCTGCACAGCATCAAGGTCCTTCTTGTTCCTCACCCCACCTCACCAGCAAGGGGACTGAGGGCGCACAAGAAGTTGGAAGGGGACACAGCCAGAACAACTGACCCCAACTGACCAGAGGGACATTCCACACCATACAGCATTGTGCTCAGTATATAAAGCTGGGGGAAGAAGGAGGAAGTGGAGACATTTGGAGTTGCTATGTTTTACCTTCCCAAGGCACCATCATGCACGATGGAGCCCTGCTTTCCTGGGGATGACTGAGCACTTGCGTGCCCATGGGAAGCAGTGAATGAATTCCTTATTTTGCTTTGCTCGTGGATGTGGTTTTTGCTTTCCTTATAAATTCTCTTTATCTCAACCCACAAGGTTTCTCAGCCATGTGAAGCTGAACTCCAACACCTGCTCCTGTCCAAGAGGCAGGAGCCAGCGATGGCTGTGACCTGTTGGTGATGCATCAGTGGATATTTGGATGCCTTTTCCTGTCCCCATCTCTGTGCTGGTGGGAGGATGCTGAACTTTCTCACACCTCCTCCCTTGGGGTCTGTGCAGCAGGGCAGGTTGTGATGGCTGGGGAGCACATATAGCTATGGAAGCTGTTGCTGTTCCACAGGTGGCTGTTCAGGGGCTCAACCCTTTGGTTTTTCTTTTGTGCTCATGACAGCTTCATTTTCCAGAAGCCAGTGAAAACAGGATATGATGACATCAAGTGAACCTCTCTGATTGCTTCTCCCAGGAAAACAGCCTATGGGCAAGGACCCTAAAAAGCCAGGAAGGAACTGCCAAGAAAAACAAAACAGTCTCTTAGCAGTGACTTCCCCTCCAGCTAGGGAAACTTCTGCTGTGTCTTCTGTAATAGAACAGCTTGTATCTCCCTCTTCATGTCACTGCACAGATCAGGTACTTGGATGCAAGATACCCTTTGTATGTTGCCGTGCAAGGGTAGAATGTAAGGGTAGGAGAAACAAACACAGAGCAATGAGCACTTCAACTGTACTGGTTGTTCCTTTCCGCTTCTCATCCTCCACTGAGAGATAGCCAGTTTGGGAACCTGCAGAGGATGCTGATAAAGAACAGATGGGGCTTTAATTTACCAGAAAGGCCATGGGTTAGTACTCTCTATTGGGAAATCACTTTGCCTTTTTTTCCCCTAACAATTGCTTCTAACTTCGCAGGTTAGGGACGTGTCATATGGGCTTACTTGCTCTGGGTCCTGGCTCCGGTGCTGTGGAGGCATGAAAGTCTTTTGGGCACAGAGCTGCCCACACCAACTATCCAAAAAAATAAAGAGAAATTTGTCCTCTTTTCTGGGAATCAGTGGTTCTCAGAACAAATGAACCCTCACTTGGTTTGCTTTTGCTTAAACAGAGATACAAGCTTGAATCAGTATTAGAGTCAAAACAAAAGCTGTTTGTTCTTTGATTATTAATCTTTAACAGAAACCTGAAAACAGTGGCGTGTGAGGATAATGCTGTACTGGAGACCGTGCATTAGTGCCTCCAGGACTTGAGATACAGGCTGATGTATTTGAGTGTTGACGTCTCAATATCAGGGAAAAAAATATTGCTGCAGACTGTAGGAAAGATGTGTGGTTAGCTGTGTTTGCAAATAATTTATCTGAGAGGAGGCAATAGATTTTCCCTCTTTTTTTCTTTTTTTTAAGACTTGTCATCATTGATACAGTTCAGGCCCATAATGGTACTGTTAGAAGAATTAGGATTTCCTTTCTTAAATATGGGATCTAAGAAGGGAAGGAGGCATTGCTGTCTTTTTTCTTGCTTTCTGTTTCGAGGCAATTTAGTTACTTAAGCTTGCTTTGCTTCCCAAATTTTCAAGTTCTGTCACATGCGGGGCATGCCTACCCCAGCATCAGTGTTTAATTGCAGCATAGTAACTGCTTATGAACTCTAACAGCGATGAAGTAACAGCAAGATAGACATCCAGGGAGGCTTGTCAAGTCCAGTCAGGGGCTTGAGCAAGCTTGTTAGACCACACTGCTGCAGCTTGACTGCTGTTGACATCCTGGCTACTTGGAGCCAAATGAGCCTGCCAGTGCACCATACCCTTCTCTAACTGCATTTTAAAAAATAACATATTGTGGATCCCTCTGCAAAGTCCTGGTAATAATGGGCCATTCTGCACATTGGAAGGTTTTCCAGAGCTCTCCAGTCACCTCAGATCACCTTGAGGCTTTTATATCTCTACACTTTTTAAGATAATGAATCCCAAATCCATGAAGGGAACTCAGCTCTCTGATTTTAGTGCTGGCATATTCCAAGGGCTGGTGTGATCCCATCAGAGCTAAAGGAGGCTGATGGATGGACAGAAAGGGAAGAAAAGGGAGAGCATGATATAGGAATTTTGCTGGCAGAGGGAAAAGTTGGAAAGAGATAGCTCAGCTATACCAATGTCCCTCAGAGCTCACCAGCAGGGAATACACCAAGAGGTGAATGAAGCGGGAGAACTGAGTTGGTGAGTGTTAATAACTCCAAGACCTGCACAAAAACTCAGTGCCACAAGGGAGCTGGATATGGCAGGCATGCAGACTGGGCTTAGACAAGCAGACAGGAGATGCCACCCCTGTACTGTGCTGGTTTGTAGCACTCTACTGAGCACCTCTAACCTGGGCAGGCAGGCAACTCCTACCAAATGACAGGCCATGCGTCTGTCTTAGCACCATCTGCTTGTGCTGTGCTGATAGGTGCACTCAGAGCCCCCCAGAAACAGTGTAAGCTCTTCTCTTCCTGAGCAGAGCATGGACGCCAACCTATCCTTGAGTGCCACAGCTTTAGAGCTGCATCTTAGCTTTGCCTTCAGCATTGGCATACTGTGATCCTGCCAACTGTGTGAACTCCCACCTTTCTAAATCTGCTCTTTGAAGAGGCTCAGGCAACACCAGGGTCTGCAGTGCCACAGCTCTGCTAGCTTGCTCTGTCCTATCCTCCTCAGGCCCTTACTGGAAGACTCCTTGCTCCTTTCTCCCACCCTGCCAGGCAGCTGGGGAGGGCTGCCTGCCCCTGAGGGGGGACCAGGCCACACCACTTCCATCATGGCCACCCTGTGGGCTGTAAGAAGTGTGCAGTTGTGTCCATACTGCCTGATGCCGAGTTCTCAGTCCCTCTGGGCCACTGCAGCACAGCCCTCCCAGCCCAGGGCTCACTACTGGTTCATCAGCACGGCAAACGTCTCATCGCTCACTGCCATGAGGCTCTGCTGAAGTTCTGCTACAGTAGACAAATCCATGCAGTGAGGAAGCCAAATGTGGACTGCAGGGAAGGAAGAACTTGTGTTCCCTCTCCACGCCTGTCCGCACATGTTGGTGGCACTCAACATCAATGCTATAAATTCAGTGCTCACTTCCACACATCTTGTTCCAGGCACCAGCTCAATGTTTGCACTGAGCAGGATGTCTCAGCTCCCCTCCCCACCAGAAAAATAATTCTCCAGAATCAGAGCAAATGGTGATGTCTCCCATGGGCTGCCTCCAACCAAGGGCTCAAACGCCTGCTTCCTTGGAAAGGCATGGGAAAGTGGAAAAGTAGCCCTGATGTGACATCAGTGTTGCTCTAGAACCACCCCCCCTGAAATATGTCATAGGCTGGCTTTACCCACTAGTCACCTTCTGACTGTCAAGTATACTATGAGCTGCTCTTCTTGACCAAGAATTTCTATTCCTGGCCCATATTATGCCTACTCTAATAGGGCCTTGATCTTTCATTAGAGAAGCAGAATATGAATACCTCCCATTCACAGCCCAGTATTTCACATGAAGGAGAAATAAACAGAAAAACCACACACATTTTCCTTGCTTCATTTCCACCAACTACTCATAGTTCTTTCTTCCTTTATTATGCTAAATAATTTCTCATCACTCTTCAAATACTTAGAGGCCAGGATTCTGCTCCTAATCAAACTAGACTTAGGCAAACTAGATTTTGCTTTTGTAATGTTTTTCTGCATACTATCTCCAGCCTCCTAATCATCTTTGTTGCTGTTCTTTGATCTGCTTCTCATTTGTCATGGTTTTTCTGGTAAATGGGATTCCTTGAAACGAGCGCAATATTCCATCGAGTGCAATATTCCAGACATAGAAGCCCTGCATGTCCCATTGTGTGTGTGATGTTGCCCTCAGGTGGTTACTCCAGAGAAAAAATACAGCCTTAAAGAAGGCCTTTGTTATTTCGGGGCAGATTTGTAACAACACGGGATCTGTGGAAAGGAGAACTCTGTGCTCTCAAGTGATGCCTTTGCAACAGAAACCAGGAGTACACTGGCTTTTTCCGGCTGTTGATCCTCAGATCCAGTTCTCTGCATCTTAAGTGTGTTTCCTAATGTGGATGATGCTGTGCTTAAAGAGCAGCAGGAAGAAGCTCAGCTTTGGTGAACTACACGAAGCTGAAAGGGAATCCTAAGACAAGAGGTACAAGAACTGAGAGACTTTCAACACCATCAGCTTGATCAATACTAATTTTATCACTATAGCTACTTGTCTTGGTCACACTTTTCAGCAATTCTTTTTGTCTCAAAACTCTATGTACCATAAAATCAGATTTCCTTTCTTTATTACACCAGGTGTTGTGCAATTCCTAGATTATAATTCACATAAAGTGATGGAAGGTGCCAGAAGGTGACAAGAGAGTTTGCTAAAGGTCTAATTAGAAATTCATTATGCTGTCTCTCCTCTGACTCAGCTTTTCACGAAGCTAAACCATAGTGCTCACTCATTACCTTCTCCCATCACAGCCTCCACTGTCTCATTGATTATGGTGCTATTTTTTTCCCAGCCTTTTCTGTTCCTCTCTGCCCCTTTGTTATGGAAGTGACCACACCTATCACTGGTTTCAAGGCAGAGATACAGAGCTGATTTGTTTAGAGGTTATTATGCTAGTATATACGTTCCTGACTTATTTAATAGATGACAATTTATTCTTGTTTTATTTTGCTCTGCACTGAGCTTCCTCTCTCCACAGTGCACTGTTCTCCACAGAGGTGCCCACAGCTTTTCCTGGGCATCAGCCCTAACCCTGAATTTTTTCATATTAGGTAACTGAAATACATATTTCCAGCTTCCTTTAACTTGTACTGGCACACAGAGAGTTCCACCTGCCCTCACTTTGTCCCACTTCTCTAACTTTTTGTTCATTCCCACTGAATGCAAATGCCAAAACTCTCACTTGGTTTAAAAGGAGTGGCATTTACTAGGGCCTGTGGAAGGTTTTACCAATCATTCTTATCTTACATAGATTCAGCCACCTCACTGAACACTTCATCTTTTGGATATGACACAAAAGTAAGCTCTAATCTCCCTAATGGCACTGAAGATTTTGCCATTGAAACCAAAAGAACTGGATCATTCTTGGCTACTGTGTCTCAGCCCTGATCTTCTATATTTTCTTTCACAACCTCATTTTAATTCCTTGCTTCCCACAGAACCAATTCTTGTACAATCACTTGGTGTGTCTATAGGTGTGTCCTCCTAGTAATGTCTCGATCTGTTTGCCCATTTCAACAACTTCAGCAAGAAGAGATTTCAAAAATAGTTCTGAAAGGTGTTCCTACATGTTTCATGAAAACCGATTGTTTTGGGAGGTGCAGGGGGAATTTTATAAACACACCTAGAGAGAACAAAGTCTTAGAAAAACTCAGTTAGAAAGTTTTTGTGTTTGTACTTGCAAAATACAAAGTCTTTGTGTTTGCAAATAGTAGCTGCATTTTGCAAATACATGCAGAAAATGAGGCTTCATTAGTTCCGCTGCTTGTAGAACTGATTATTAATCTTTGGCAAAGATTCATCCTGCAAGCTGTTGTTGCCAAGTTTTCTTAGGAGCCTCTTGCAAAGGGCTTTATCCTTGTACCTTTTGGAAAGGGCCAGTCAGTTACATATGCTGGGATTTGACTTAGCTAAGTCTTTGCAAGAATGCTGAAAAGATGAAGGGAAAAAATATACTTAGAGACTTGTTGATAGAGTCTTGTTTACCATATTCAGACAGCTATGTTAAAAAACAATCCCTACTTATTTTCCCAGTGGTATTTGTGGGTACTCGTATAGGGCTTAGGGTCCATAGTGCTATTTTCTTTAGGTGAGATGTCTGCAGTGCTGTTATTACATTATACTCAAACATGCCTGGTTTTCCAGACTAGCTGTTTTTAATGAAAAAGGAAAATCATATCCTTATGTTAGAAGTTCAGCTGATTCAGTCTTCATTTTCTTAATGCCTCTGGACCCGAAGAGATTCTTCATATTACTGTTGTTATTATACAATGTAGGCATAACAACTAATAATGGACAGCAGGGCTACCATAGAGAGAATAAATAATTACTCAGAAAGGAGGCCACAGAAGCATTTCCAGATAGCTAGAGCAGTTCCCAAAAGGGGAGGAAATAATGCACAGAATTGGAGCACAAAAGTCTCCAAAATTTCTGTTGAACTGAACAGATCACGAGACCGACTTCTCAAAACACATGTCTTCTCTTGCGCATTTCCTCAGGCCTGCAAAGGGAGCTCACACTCCAGCAGCCCCTTGGCTGCCTCCCGAACCAATTGTGGGAGCCCTGCGGGTGCCTAATGCTCAGCTGGTATCTCTGCAAAACCATGCTTAGATCTGGCCTTCTCCTCTCCCCTCTGAAGCCCTTCTTTGTAAGGGCTAGTTTTGGGGAGCTGCCTATGCAGAGCTGTGGCAGAGCAACAGGACGGAGAACCTGCCTCTCTCCTGCAATGCACCTATCCCTCACATCCCACAGATCCCACTGATACTCACCAAAAGCAACACCAGGAGTTTGCCAAGATAAGGATGGAGAAAAAGAACTTGGGATCTGGCCTGTGATAATAGTTACTATTAAAGAATCCTCAGCAGCAGTAATTCCTGTTGAGAAGGATGGGAGTAATTCTCTGCCACTTCTTTTTGCCTCAGCCAAATATGATAATCGCTTTTTTAGATTTTATTTTTTACATTATATAAATTACTGAGTATAGACCCCCTATACATACTGATTTATCAGCAACCCTTTGTTGAAGACATGGCCTTTGTTTCTGCCACCAATACTTTTGTCACTACAATAGCGAAAAATCCCCCAGGATATTTTTTTCCATAAGACATTTATATCTATATTGTCACACAGATCTTAGGACTAGTCCTTCCCTCAAGTGCATTTGACCAGTTGCATCGTGTGTTTTTAATGATTTTTGCCTTCCTTGCAAGATGGTAATTTTACATGGCTTGGAGCAATGGTTGCAGGAGATACATAGTGCACTCCTAAGACTGGAAGACAATAAAAATGGCAAAACTGACCAGGGTGTAAAGTTGTTTCTCTACTGATCATATGGAGTTCCCTTCTATATAAGAAATTCCTGGTGTCCAGGCCGCTGTGCACCTGGGTTAGCTGGTGCACAAGCCCGCAAGCCTCCGCCACACTTAACCCAAATGCCAGAAATGTGTCCAAGCACAAGGGGGCTCTGCCTCACATTACTCTCCAGGATTAGCCCTCTTTGTGTGCAGCATAGCAGGACCCGTATCCCGGAGCACAGAAAGGACCTGTACACCCGGCTTCCAGTGCATGCCTGGCGGCACACGCAGGGACCATCACGTTTTGCTCACCCGAGCCTGAGCTCCCAGTGCCTGCTGCCTGCCTCCCATCACCTATATCCCTGACATTACCCCTGGGATATCACTGACCTAAATACACTGGTTTGGACTTGAAAGTTGCCTTTGTTTTTAATGATGCTATGTCTCTAAATCCAGCACATATAACAAACCGCCTGTTTCCAAACAGCTGTTGTATAACTCAGCTCCCCACCCCCAGAGATGTTGCCTGCCATTCATTTAATGGGCTCGGTTTCACTGGGAAGTGCCTGGGGGAACCTCCCAGCTTCCTAATTAGCAACAGAAGGGGCCAGTCCTGGAGGTAGCGGTGAAACGTTTGTGAGGTCTCGTGACAATAAGGGAGGCAGAGAAGGGGCCGTTTCCAGCTGGGAAAACATTAACTTTTATTCAACTTGCAGTGCAGAACAGAGGACTGAAGAGAAATTGTTGGAGGGAAGGTACTTGTAGAAATTATGAAGCTTTCTAGGCAAGAAAAGAGCGTTTGTGAAGGGGGAGGAGGGAATGAGGGAGATTATCCAAGTTGTCCATTGCTCCTGCAGCCTGAGTTTTATATAAAACACCGTGGAGCAACACAGAGGCCTCGTGGGCTGGCTGCCGGTGGAGCGAGGCATTGCTGCGATCTGCTCTTAGATGTTTGAGCTGGCTCTTGTTAATAAGATTCAGGAATTAACAGCTTGGAAGTGCTTAGGAGCTCAGTGTTTCCTCTGAGGATGTGATCACTGGGGCTGAGGACAGAGCCTGCCATTCAGCACTGGAGTCGACTTTGGTGCAAAACAAGTCTCCCACCACCCAGCTGAATTTCCTGTGACCTTACAAGGAAGGGGAAAACTTTTCTTGTCCATTGACAGTATGGTGATGTGCTTGGGGCTATTCCTTAATCCCCAGGACACAGCTACATGTGTTAAGCTCCCTGATTTTTCCCATGCAATTCCATTTCTGGGCAGGGCTTTTTTCATACAATACCAATTGACAAGAGATCTGGGAGCACGGACAGTCCCAGCTTGGACCCATTGGACCCTGGGGACCATTCCCCTTCAGAAGTTATGCAGAGAAATACATCATTCAGTATCTCTGGATTGTGGGAGCAAATATCCAGTGAAGCAAAGCAAAGCCTTGTCATTCTTAAGGACCTTCCTTAAAAGCAAAGAAAGAAGGTGAAGTTTGAAGACAAAGTGAAATTGTGAGGCAAGCAAGGTGGCAGAAGCCTGGAGGAGCAGAGGGGAGATCTTAAACTTTCAGATATCACCCTGCTCTGCAACGTCACTGGCCAGCAGCTCACTGGTATTGGCCACTCACCAGGTGAACTTGTCCCTGCTATTCATAAAGATTCCTTGTCACTGAGCACCATCTGCTCTCTCGTTATGTTCTTAAGACAGTGAACCTGATTTTGTGCATAAAAAAAAAGAAAATTATGCAGTAAAGCCTTCATGCTGTAAGATGAAGAGCAGCACATTACAGCCAGGGCCATAACACCCAGTGAGGGCATTGCAATGACTCCAAAGGTCAAAATAATAATTTCTGGGTTGCAACAGCATCTCAGGTTGTAAAAGAGCTGTGCACGAAGCTTTTGTGGTCCACTCTTACCCATATTCGTGAGCTCATTTCATAACCAGAAATCACCAGCTTTCCTTCTTGTGTCTCAGGTTTTGGTTTTAATGGTATTTATGGGGCTTGGATTATGATTTTATGCAATTGGAAATGAGAAAGAAGAAAAGTTTAAAAAAAAAAAAGTGCCTGAATAGAAAAAAAAAAGTGGAATTATGCATACTGTGAGCTCCTCTCTCCCACTAGCGGGCACCCAACATTTTGCAGAACTCCTGCTTGGCCTTTGAGTGCTTTTTCCAGCAGCAGTGAATGGGCCTGGGAGAGCTGGCAGGTTATGTTGTGTTTGGCTCCTCCTGCTCATATCCAGCTGCTAAACCAGCTGAAAAAATACTTTATGCAGTTCCATGTGTGCATTTTTTGTCATTGCTGCGGGGGTGATCCTGCAGATCAGTGACAAGAGCACGATAAAAACACAGGAAGCAATCTCTCTGTTAGTGTGTGATTTGTGCAATGGAAACATAATAAATCCCCTTGTAAAATCATGCCAGTTGGAAAGAGACTACAGGATGGCAACAACTGGAAGTTTAGATGGAGATGCAATAATGAGATACAGTATAAAAAATATTATTCTCTCTCCTGTTTATTTTGTTGTTTTTGTTGTTGTTGTTAGGGTCTTTTTTCCCATGCCAGAAGAGCATCTACACCAAAATCACAGCACTGGGACAGAGGCAGAAAACTTTCCAATAGTGCTCCAAGGAGGCTTTTTAAAAACACTTTTGCTGAGACAAATTTTGCTAAGGGATACTGCTCCAGTACAAGGAGATGCTCTGAGACATTTGTGCAGATCCTTTCCTGTGGGATTCCCCTTTCCATTTATGGCACATGCATCAAAATCCAGTGGAAGGCAGCCTTGCTGACTCCAGCAAGTAGCTTCTGCCTGGATTTGTGCATTTTGGCCACTAGAGGTTGTAAGAGAGAGGGGAAAAAACACTGTTTTCCACCAGACAATCTGCTGCAGCATCCCAGAGCAGGATTTTCTCCGGGACCTTTGGTCTTTGTCCACCAGAGCTCCCACAAAACTCCTGCACATTCCTTGCATGTAGATAGACAGGATCCTGACATCTTAGCGATTTCAGATTTATGAGGGGCAGTTTGTTGCCTTTTAGCCCCAGGGCATTAATGGCCTTAGTCTGACCCCTTAAATCTGAAGTAAAAGGTCTTCTGATTCTCAAAATCTTTTAGACAGAGAGCAGCAACCTGTGTCTTTTCTCTGCAGAATTAACTAGCTCTTTTGGCTCTTTTCACACATTCGTTGTATAGATAATTTCATTCTCAGATGTTTAAGCCAGACCTTCTTCAAACCTTTATGGTTTTTCCTAGTGCTAAGTAAGAATTACAATTTTGCTATGATCTCCTGGAAACATCACAGCCTGTTGTACCTAAACCCCCCAAAACCCTATAAGAAATCCTTTTTTCTTCTTGCACCTTAAAAGTCACTGACTGCAAAGCAGAACCTCAGACTTAGAAAACAAGCAGCACAGATTCCCCTATTACTTAGAGCTCATGGGTAGAAATCTTTTCCGTCTGAAGCGGTCTCACAATTTAGTTTTTTTGACTGGGACTCACCATTGCCCTATCTTCTCCATAGATGGAGACAGCAAAGTGTCTTAAGAGAACCCACCAAAATTACTAAAATTCATGTTCCAAGTTTCCTTATTTTGGATACAAATCTGTCATGCACATGCAAGGGGTCCTTCTAGCCCAGTCCCTGCCTCTGCTGGTGGCCAAAAGGGGAGGCTCAAGAATAATTTGAGAAGAGGCCGTGCCCATGGTGCCAGTTTCCTGGATACCCCCCGTCTACAACAGTGGAAAGCACAGGGCCTTCCAAGCCAGAAAGGATTTCTACCCCTCGGTGGTGCCCACAGGGCCACGTAGGGCCAGAACCTCTCCTCAGGTCCATGGTTTGGGGTCAAACCCCGGCCTTCCCAGTACAGCTGGTGTGGCCTGGGGGAGTGGAATGAAGGGGTGAGGTTTACTTGCCATTAGAGCCAGAGCACAGGTGCCAGGCTGGAAATGCAGCCTTTGACTACAGCAGCAATTGGTCAGGTGTGAGGGAAAACCAAGCCCTGTGGCAGAGGTGAGTAATGAAACCTCCACCCTGGGCACACTTGTGCTGGCCTGGCAAGGCAAGGCAAGGCAAGGCAAGGCAAGGCAATCTGGAAGGATTACAGAATCATCCAGGTGGGTTCTAAATGTCTCCAGAGAAGGAGACCCCCCCATGACCTTCCTTGGCAGCCTGCTCCAGTGCTCTGCTGCCCCTCACACACCTTCACACCCTCGCTCTGTTGTGGAGTTGCCCCCATAATGATGCCTGGTCAGCCCTCTGGGGAGGACCCTCTGTGCCTGAGTGTCTTTGCTGTAGCCATGGACTCCTGGCCAGGGTCTGGCAGCTGAGGAGGAAGGGCTGGGACTCGGAAGAGCAGCACCCGTGGTCTTGCAATGCACTGCACCACCACCATAACCACACGCTGCTACAAGTTTTACAGCCAAAAAGGACTGTAGTGGATGGACCTTGGCTGAGTGCCAGGTGTTCAGATTCTGTACAAGTGTGTGTGTGTATGTAGGAGGGAGAAATGTATTGTGGGGCAAAATTATCTGTACATAATTCCTTCTCAAAGAAAAAGTAGCTTGTGCCTTCACAGTACCAGAAAATCTGTTACCTCTCAGCTGCTGCATATTCCTTTAGGTAGAAACCTAATACCCGCCCTGTAGCATTGCCTCTTCTTACATCCCAAAACACTGAATTTTGTCTTTTGGTGCTACTCAAAGTTCAGTCCAGGCTGTCACATATCGGAAACAGAGACATGTCCAGGAATTGCATGAGGATTTTTGAAAATCACTTTGTTACAACCCTTGGAAGCTTGGTGCAACTCTCCTCATGCAGCACTTGGTACCTGTCCCCTTGTAATCACCCATGACCTTATGTCTTTGCCAAAAAATTGCTTTAAGGAGAAGGGAGAGGAAAGAAATATCATGGTTTTCTCTACTGAATTACTGTGACTGTCCTTCCGGTAAGGAGGCTGCAAATTGGAAGGTTGTGTTTCTTACCTGCTTACAGCCTGGAGAGGGGAGAGAGAGTTTTGGTATCAACCCTCTCTCTTTTTCACATTGATTTGGACACTTGCTAATCAGTTAGGAAATACTTCAGTGACACAGCACATCACAGACACTGAAGATGAAAAATGTACCCAAACAACCCCAGTGAAAGAGCTTGCATAAGAAGAGCCAGCTCTATCTCAAAACAATAAACTTTTTTTCTTATATATTTTTAAATTTCAGTTAAATTGGTGTGTCTCTGGGTTTCTGAGATTTTCTGTTTTTTAAGATACTGAGAAAATTTCTGGGTCAGACGACCAGTCCTAGATTTATCATATCGCAATGCTCGGTGTAGTAAAAATCCCTAAAACTAGAAGTGAAAAAAGAAAACAACCCCATTCATCAGATAAAGCAAAAGAAAAAGTTTGATTTACAATCTGCTTCTACAGAAGGCCTCACTCCTATATGTGCAATCAATTATTCAAATAACTTGTTGACAATTGATATAATTATTTCTAATTATTCTTGATTAGAGTCCTTGAATTATGTGATTACATCTTGATGTATGCATCATAAATGCAGAAGGTACAGCCTAAATGAGGAGGAAATATAATTTTATTTTTCAATTTATTTATCTTTACTAGATAAAAGCACTCAGAAAGTTTAATTTTCATGATCCTAAACAGAGGCTCACTGAACTCATCTTTATTACATTTCTTTTTGTAAGTTAAGTAGTAGAACCTCTTCAGTTATGGAAGCAAAATTCACTGTGTTTTTTAATATTTGGGAAAGCTAAAAAACACGGTAGAGTTGTGTGATTGACATGCAAGTAATGTGAGTGTGTATGTTTTCTTGCTACAAAATCAAGTCTGTAGTGCTAAGACAAGTGGGCTGTTCCTAGGAGAATATAACCATTGGAAAAGCAGCAGTTAATTCAAAGTTAATTTGTTAATTTCTCTCATGATTCAAATTTAAAATTCATGTTTCCTTCTGCTGTAAATTCAACTATGTTCTTATGATTATTTAGCATTTTATAATTACACTGGTGCTTAGAGGGTTTTAATAGTATCAGATAAGCATCTGAACTTACCCCTGCCTCCTCTTAGAACTTCTATGAGCTGAACACTGCTGCAACTAGGAGGGGTAGAACTATACTTGTTCTTTTCTATATCTTTTCTGTCTTTCTCTTTCTTCTTCTAATTCCTTCTTCTTGGAGTTTTCAGTAATTTAAAATCAGACAGGCTTGTAGTTCGCTAAGTTGAATGGACTAAGTTAATATTTTGTGAAATGTTTTATGTTGATTGAATGCTGCTCTAAACCTTTTGCTGAAGTTCCCTGATTTTCTAAAGTTGTCCGTAAAGTTTTTTGCTGTTTTGACCTCTTGAGAAGATCTTGTCAGTATTTCTCCCATGCATCTAACTCAGAGTACATAAGAAATCGTAAGCCCTTTTAAGAGCCTCATTGAGCAAGTTTTTTGGGGCTTTAAAGCAACCTAGCAGGGTACTAAGCAAAGCAGATGCTGAGGAAGCTCTATCTCGTGAGCCAGAATTAACTTGATCTCATTGCTTCTATGCGTCTTCCACAGTTGAGCAGATTGATTACACTAAAATATCTTCCTTTTTAAATGATTCTGCTTATTCCAGTTCTTTGCTGATGCATTCTCCTCATTGATTTTACAGTCACTAGGGAGCTAGATCCTTCATGGTCACCAGCTGTGTAATAAAGATGAGGGAATTATATCTCACAGTGGCAGACCCTTGTGTCTTTGTATGACCCTGAACAACTGCTGGGTCACAGAAGTTACCACCAGGTTTTCATAATTGTAAGTCCAGCTTCTTGTGCTTGGGCACAACAATTCAGTGTGACTCAGTAGCAGGCAAGAGCATGGACTGAGCTAAGGACTGCTGTTGTAACTTCAGTAGCTTGAATCACAGCAGCGTTTTGCTCCATCTGCATGACATGATTTCTAATCTTAGGAACAACACCAGCCGTGCAGAAACCCTGAAGACAAAGAAGAGCTGGATCAGCAGGGAATTGGTAAAATGGAGGGAAGGGCAGATGAGGATGAACTGAGTACCACTGCTAGCAGTTGCAACAGTTCTGAGGGGCTGCTGTACCTGCACCCTCAGCTCTCATTATTTAAGAGGTCTGTAAAACCCCACTGCTTCAGTTTGACATTCTGGATTATTTCTCACTGAACTACAGACAACTGCATTCACATGCCTATGCTTAAACTTTTCATGTCTCAATGGCATCTGAATTCAGAGGTATTTCAGCACTGAGTTTACTCTTGCTTAGTCCCTGGCTCTTAGAAACAGAATATCTAGAGAGACAACAGTTATTATCAGCCTGTTGTCTACAGTGCCAGGGCTTACATCAAGATTATTCCGGCCTCAAAGAGCACAAGGAGGTGAAAGATTTTGAAACAGACCTAAAAGAATGAAGGTAAAAGTCACATAAAGCTTTCCTATTTCTTTCTGGCTTTGTTCCTCTGTATTTACACCCAGCTGAAATGTCAAAAAACAACAAGAGCAAGAAGCTAGGGATATGCCCAAGCAAGGAGATTTTCTCTCTGAACTTGTAGAGCAGAGGGGAAGGCAACTGGCACCAGGGTAATATTTCCTTGTAACATAATGCCATCTTCTGGGCCTTGCTCTAGCAGAGGAGGCAGTGCAAGTGAACTTGGGATGCAAGTCCAACAGAGCTAGAAAACACATGCTGCCTCACAGCCATGTCAGCACAGACTGAGTGAGATTACATTTGCAGTTAGCTCCTATATACGGTTTAATAGAAGCAGGTTTTAGAGATTTTTCATTCCTTACTGCCTCATACATTGCCATGGAGTATGACACTCTATAAACATCCTGTGCTACATTCAGACTGGCTGTTACTGCTGTAAGCTTTTCCCTCTGGGATGAAAACCAAAGATGTGGTATCATAATAGAGCAATTGGTACTTTCTGGGTTCACTGCTGTGTCACTTGTAAGTCCAGGGCACATTGAACAGTGCATTTATCATTCCTGCAGTGGATAGACAGTGATAGGATAGACTTGTCCATGGAATTGGTGTTCTGACTAGCAAGTAGGATTTCTTACTCACCATAATTCCCAAAGGTATGATCCTGGAGGCGTGTTTGTTTGTGATATGCATTTGCTGGTTGAGTTGAGACCACTTATATGATTAGAAGTGTTAAATGCTAGTGCCAGACTTATCTGAGTTCAAATCCTATCCTAACACAAAACTGCCATGTAATGTGAGGACAGATGAGGAGCTGGGAACTTTCCCAAGCTGTTCCTGTGAGAGGTTTCTTCATATATATTTTGTTTGATGACAACACACTTGGAAGAAATTCCCCTGAGTGCAGATGTTGTTGTATTTTTCCATTTTTAGTTCCTTTTTTTTTTTTTTTTGCTGAGGAGGCACGGTTTTAGGCAACCTGTTGCCTCAGCTGCCTGAGTCTGTTAGGGAGGAAGAGCTTCGTCATTACCACACACCTACAAACATCTCAAACTAGGTACTCTTCCTCCTCAGAGGTCTGATCTAGAAAGGATGCTCAGATCACACCCTGTGCACACGGCTTCCCACAGAACAGCACTCCTGCTGCTTCTGTTAGCAATGGCTGGCAAGGTAATGCTGCCTCTTCCCTCTCACTGTAATTCAAGACCCTGATGTTCAGGGCATAAGCAGCAGAGATCTGGCTCTTGTTGCCCTTGCCTGCAAGGATTTAAATCACAGCTCCTGCCTCTCAGCTCTAGCAGGACTTCTGAGCTGATATACGATAAATCAGCTTTCTGTTCATTATTTGCCAAGGAGGTAAAGGAGGCAATCCCCAGTTGCACACAGAGTTGACTTGCAGTGAAAGCAGTAAGGTGAAGTGTTTGTCCACCTGCAGCAGCTTCCTGCGGCCATGGGACATGTGGTAAGGGATTATGAGATGCATATCACGTATGCTTTAAGGGCTCTCACTCCAGAGGTTCCAGCCATGGTGATTATATTGGATCTGAAATGGCACACAACATGCTTCCTTAGCAGTACTGCGCCTGCCTGGCTGGAAATTCTCCATGAGAACTTTTGCGGATTTTAATGTGGTGCATTTGCTACCTTCTTAGTAACAGCCATACCTGATACCTGTCACTAAGAAATAGTTTACAGAAAATACCAACCTTTGATTGTGGTTCAGGTCTGATATGCAAATTGCTCAGATACAGGGCAGGTAGCCTTCCTTACTTTACTCTTGGCATTTATTTCCTGCAGTTAACTGTTAAACAACAGCTGTGCCTATTTATGAATGCTAAAAAAAGTACAATAGCTCAGTATTTCTCTTTCCTAACAGGCCCATTTTAGAGGCCTTCACTTAGCAGCTTCTCTGATTCGTGCCAAATGGAGCTAATTTCCATGACTATTAAGGGTCATTTGCAGAGAGTTACACGTAACACAGCACAGGTTTGCAGTGAACACTCTGAGAGCTGATTTTTCTGCTGGCTATGGTCTGTATCACAGCAGCACTGTGACCATCTGTGGGTCTCCCTGCATCTGTGTGAACAGAAGCACTATGTAAAACCAAAAAGGTTAAGTGAAAAGATCTACTGCCAAGGGAAAACTCTTATATCTGGTGGACAGCTTTCTTCTTTTTAATGTGCTAACTCCAGCCCAAAACTGCATAATGGTAGGAGCCTTTGTTTTGCCCCTTGTAGGACATGCATATGTTCCAGATAGAAAAGCCATTTCAGATGCTTGAGGAGGATGAAATATGAGTCTGCTCAGTCGGTTGGAGTGATTTTGCTCTGAAATTTAAAAATAGCATGATCTGAAGTTAGTCCGGCAAATACCCTAACACTTAGCTATTTTCAAGGCAGGACAAAGCATATACATGAAAGAAAAACATTCAGGACTTCTGGGCTTCCCTCTTTGGATAGCAAAGAGGGCATCTAGCTTTGTGTAGATTCTTGCATAGGGCAGAGATGTCACTGAGACCCTTATCCTCTAACTGTCCCCAAAGAGCTACAGTGAATGCGACAGAAAGGCTGCACCTAGTTAGTTGCAATGTGTGAGGATTCATCATTTTTGCAGCCTCATTCTTTGCTTTGAGGCATGATCTGTGCAGGCTTGAACTTCACCTAGAGGCAAGGCACTCTGTGCATTTAAATGATAAGCAAAACAAGTAAACACAGACAGAAATAAGAAGGTGATTAGCATCATTAAAGGGGTTTGCAAACTCGGTTTGAACTTTCTGTAATTACTTAATGAAACAAATTCACTCCAGTTTCTGTTAAATCTTTCAGATTGTCTCAATCAAGACCGAGGGGTGTGAATAAGCAGGGATTAACTTGGTCACTGTTGTGGTGAAAGAAGGGGTACGAGTGCTGACCTTGCCCACGTGAATTAAAGAGACTTTTAATCCTACAAAGGAGAAGAGGAATGCCCTAGATAACCTAATTAATTGCCTTCCAGACTTACTATGATGTTATTCCCTGTGGCTTCAGGTCTGCACAGGCCATAGGTTTTTAAGGGCAAATGACATATGGTGTCAGCTTGGCCAGCAAAGGATTTTTCCCCTTCAGTGTTTTTCCTGTGCTTTGTTTATGTTTGTTAAATTCCTCCAGAGCCTTCTGCTTGTTGCAACAGACCTCACCAATGCCAGCTTTTCATTACACTCTTTTCAACAGACTAGTTTGTTGCCCCGATCAATAGCCCGAGCAAGCCGGGGGACTGAAAAGATCTAAAATTAAAACCCTGCGGAGAAACTGTGTTTCTTCTTTCCCAGAGAAATGAAATACGAATATATCTTTGCCAGAAACAAAGGAACCTATCCCACAAAGAAATGACAGTGCTATGTCCCTCTCCAAGAGGACACAGGAGGACTGGATGCAGCTCCAGACTGCGAGAGACCCAGGCATGAAAAGCAAAGTGACTGTGCCTTGCTCTCTGTTGCCTCGTTGGGCTCTGAAGAAGCGCAAGGAGCCATGTGACCATTACCCTCATGACATCAAGCAGAAAGCACTGCTGCCATTTGGAAGCTCAGCCTTACTTAGGTTTCTCCTTTCTTTACATTTCAGATACCAAGCTTTCCCACAGCATGGGTTTCTTTGTTACAGTGATGTGTGCCCAGGCCAGTGGACTGCACAAGCTGCTCTTCTGCACGGCAAATAACTGTGCTGTGAGAATCATTCATTTTCCATGCAACACTTCTGCCGTGAAGGCCATTTTTCAGCAGCTTGGCAGAAGGAAAGGGCCTGCAGAAGGGTGGGACCAGCCTATCTTTTTCATTTGGCTTGAGAATTACTTCTCAGAATACCAGCATTTTTTGACAGGAAATACCTGAGAAGCCACTAGACTCACCTGCCCCCCTTTCAGCACCCACACATGGTGGGATGCCAGGGTGGGCTGTGACTTTGTGTGTGTGGCCCCTCTTCTAGAGATTTTTTTGGTTTTAAATAGGTTTGAAGTCAAATGAAATGGTAGCACCCTTTCATGGAGACACACAAAGGCTCGGGAGAATGATTCTACATGGACTGACTTCCGGACATTTTTCTTCTGTAGGCACGTTCTGCCTGGTACACTTATGTGGTGACTGTGATCAGAAAACATCTTGAGTCAGAGCACGCCTTTGTTTCTTTATTGCTCCTTCTCTTTGTCTCAGGAGCTAACCGTTTTAAAATGTTGAGGAACAGCGCTAACTAACATTGTTCATTTTGATGCTGACCCTAGCCCTTAAGGCAGGCCTGTGGAGGTGTGCTGAGATGTGAGCTGAAGAGTACCGTACAATGCTGACAAATAGATGGTTTTCTTTGCTTAAGCTTGGACCTTGTGTAAACCAAAGCAATATGAAAATACGTGGCGCCGGCTTAGTTGTGACATAATCCTTCTCAAATTGGCAGATTTCTTTTTGTCAAATTCCCCATAATTTTCCATTGTTGTTTCAGGGAGGGGAAGCATTGGAGCAGGACAGTATGTGTTTGGAAACTAAAAGTGTCTTAGCAGATCTTGTAGGATTTGAATTGAAGCTCTGGTGAGAAGGGAGGTAGTTCTTCTCTGCCATGGAGCCAAGGAAAAAACCTGTTAAAAGCTTCATGGTACATTAGGTAATTCATACTTCATAGATTTATTGGCTTTGTACTTTTTCTGCTCATCACCCATGACGCTGTAGGTACAAAATAATTCTGGTTACCTGTAGGTTTGCTCGTCTGGGAACACCAGCAAATTTGAGGAAAAGAGTTTTACTAGCTGTGTGTAAGTCTAGGACACCTGGCAGAAAATTGATACCCCTGCTATGGCAAGACGAGGAGAGATTGAAATGAGAGATGAAACACTTAATCTGGTTCCAGGGCAGAGCAAAGTGAGTAAGACTATCTTTGTGCCATCTGGGAGTACCTGAATACTTCAGCATGCCAGAGAGAGCTGCTTGTACCAACCACGACATCCTGGGATTTCTTACACGCACTGCTGCTACAACAAAAGTTGTTTATTTTTCTGATGATACCATTTTATAATTCCTTCTTCACAGTGTACAAGCATTTCTTTTTATTATTTGAAAGAAGAGCCAGTTTCTTGAAGTATTCTTGAGAGAGACTAAATAAGCAGTAAAATCTTGCTCTCTGTTCCCATTTGTCTAACTACAGTCAGGCCTTTAATGACTGGTACAATGACATGTAGTAATTTTTGTCTGAGATCTGATCTCATGCTTTTTATGACCTACTGTAGCCCAGAACTGACCTAGATAAATAAATTAAAGGATGTGCTGTGAATTTATTCAGACTTTTGTCGCTAAGTACACAGTACTCAGTGATGGCAGACTAACATACAAATTCCTGATGTGAGCTGTTGTTCCTTTGAGCTATGACAGAAGTGATCTTTGTTAATCTCTCAAGTGTTACTCTTAAGAGCAAACAATTCCTAATCCAGCAGGATGGTATACAGTCTCACTGGGGCTTGCAGTTACTCTGTACATTGTTTAGGTCATTTGGGCTACTGGGACTTCATTTTGATCAACAGGTGCTCCAAAGATCTTTGGCTTGACCTCAGAGCTGGGCTAAAGTGTTAAAATGGTTTCTTTTGCTATAAATTTCTAGCCACAAAATCAGACAGGCCTAATTATGGGCACATTGCCTGTGAAGTCAGGAAGCCTGTATGCAGTTTTGAGGACAAGTATCACTAATTGACATAAAGAGATGGATATTAAGTTGATGTGGCGTATATAAATTGTTTCAAATTGTTACCAGACGCCTTCGGTGTGGGAGGAGGAGGAGGTTCTGCCTCTGGAAGGGGCCATTACTGACTGCATTTTCTGACCTCTGCTTCTAGGGAAATGTGTCTGATGGGGCTCTGAGCATTTAACACCACAAACTGGTCTGATGGCCACTGGCCAGGCTGCAGCTGGATCTCCTGGGGCCCTTTGCCCCCATACCTGGTGACTCTTGAGCACCCATCCAAAACTGAACTGTGACACCTGACTCTGGCAAGTGAAACCTTTCTGGTCCTTGCAGAGAATTTCCTTCATTGCTTGTAAACTTGTATGGGCCCCGTGGGAATGCTAACTTATATCAGGATTAATCTGTGCACTTTCTTCTTCGAGTCTCAGCTTTGTTACAGAATCTGCTTTTATTCTAAAGGAGACTTTTGTGTACAACAGGTGCAGAATATCAGGTGGGCAGAAGACCAAGAGGGATCACTTGGGTAGTAGCTTAAATTAATGCTTCTCACTTCCAGATTGGAGCTTCTGATTCTCTCAATAATTTCTTTGCTGTTAATATAATTCATGTTCAATTCCTGTACACATTCCAGAAGCCATAATGATAGTAAACCCCTCTCCCACATTATTAATCTAATGAAACGCAGAACAGACTAACAAAACTTGGTGGAATTGTAAATAAGCAGTTTTATAGGGTATATGAATAAAACTTGTGACAACTGACTTTTCTGTTTCCTCCTTATGGAAATGGCAATGGAACAAGTTCCAATTTGTTTGAACTTCTAGTCCTGGCATTTACTATTAATGTGATGTGTCTGGCCACTGTGTGACAAAGGCAGCAATGTGCATTCCTGACAATACAGACTTTTAGTACTAAAGATCATAATCTTACCATTTTGTTCCTTGTCCTTTGATTTTTAGATTATTCTAATGTATTTGTTACCTTAGGTTCTCAGGAAAAACAGATCATTTGAAAACATTTTTCTGTAAAGCGTATTTTTTAGCAGCTGTTCTGAACTTTTCATTTCCCTGCTTAAAGGTAGATAAGCCAAAATCTTCGAAGTGTTCCATCCTTATCAAAATTTTAAGTCTCTACTTTATCTTTTGTTGTATTGAACATAAGGTTATACTCAAAATAGAAAAGTAGTTTTCTGTTGTTGCCTGTTTCTTACTTGGCTCATTCCACAAAATGTTTTAGTTAAAGAGCTTTCAGGATAGCTGGAGAAGGCTTGGGACTCCAAGCCTGTTGGGGCTGAAACCTCATGGCAGAGCGAATACCTGGAAGTGTTTTTCAAGATTTTCCTCGGATTTCGTTATTTTTTCCACTTTCCAGTTTGTTACCTAGCCATTCCCTTTGCACCTACGGTGCAGTGTAGAATTCAGCTTATTTTCTTGGATTACTCATTCACTAGAGTGTAATATGTTTCTTGCCCTGTAACCTGCAGGATTTTTACATGTGTGAGTGACTTTTATCAAGTTACCATAAAGAAGGCTGCATGTCAAGTAGCTCCCTTTGTCATCCATACATAAAATATTGTGAAGGCATTAATTCTGACAAGGCATTGTAACAACAAAAAAATGCGAGGCCTTGAGATAAATTTCGCCCTTCAGTGTGAAAACTGACTTTTGATGTACACTTAGGTCAAAGTATAGATCAGTGATGGGGTACAGGCTTTGACTCTTCTGCACCATTTCCTTGCAAGTACTGAAGTACAGACCTAAAGAGGTCAGGCTGCAGCACTCTGTCTATTTTGGGTGTCCCATCACATGGGTGAATCCACTGTGTTGAGTTAGAACAATGTTTTTCTCCAAGTCAGATGACTGAGAACACGGTATTTTTGAAAGATTACTCTGCTGAGAGGTTGATACTATATGTATTTTTTTTTTTCTCATTAAGCTGATGCCACAGCCTTACCCATCTCCGTTTTCTCTGCTTGTAGATCAGAAGACTTTTTTTTAAATTGAAGGGGTTCAGGAGAGTATTCTTTGACGGAAAATAACTGGATGTAGACTTTGCTGCTCTGGTTATCTGTAAAGTATTTGCTGTGGTTCTAATATAACCAGGATCCATTTTGAAAGGGCTATGCCTGAGGTTTTCAGTATTTGTAAATCTCTAAATTCTGTATCAATATGAACAGCAGTGAATGTGCTGATCCTTTGGTTCTTCCTGAGATTATCCCATTGATGTAAATCGCACCTTTCATAGAAATGGGTTTGTATGACCAGGTCCTTAACTTTTAAGCTTGGCCCTGCAGATGCTCTTGGACTGTACTGTTACGATACTTCTACATCAGTTGAGATGCTTTAAGCATTTATAAGCCTTTAAAACAGAGCTCACTGAGCTGGTTCTGCTATAGAAGACCTTTCTGGGAGCTCAGAAATCCCTTGGGGATGTGTTGGCATGCTGTTGGCAGGCTGAACATAGTTTCTGCGAGTATTATGTTACACCAGCAGTAACATCTACCTAAGGGCTTACTGCCATACTGGTTCAATAGTGGCTATATCCATAAAAAGGATGCAGGGTAGGGATTGGACCACGCCTCTTTGGTACTGAGCCATGACTTGTGTTTTCATCTTTGTGTTATCTACCATCTTGAATGAGTTTTAAACTGCAGGCTGCAGAAGGCTGTGCAAGGTTTGAAGAAAGCCGTCTCTTCTCTGTCTCAAAATAGGACTTGGTTAAGAGGAAAAAATTGAGACACGGGAGCCTGTAAAGTGGATTATTGCTGTTCAATGATTTCTTTGACCTCTGCTTTCAGACTTCCTGTGCATAATTTTGACAGCACTGTTTCACCATAGGTGCAAAATATAAAAGTGAGGTGCTCTGATACTGTCAGAAAAAAATGGGGACACAAGTAGTTTGGGAATTAAGGTAAAGCTTCTCTTTATGGGAATCGATTCCTTCTCCTTGTTCTGCCCTCATCACTCCTTCTGTACCTGAAATCTGTTCAGGTGTTGTATTTGGAACACTGTGGGTCACAGTGCAGCACCTATTGCTTACCCCACTGGGACTTGTGCAGTCAAAAGCTGCCTTCCTGGTGCAACATAAAACAGCTCTTACAAAGCACATGCTACTGAGGCCAGTGCTTATCTCGGGAAATTCAGCTTCCTCCCATCTCCTGTCACTCTTTACCTTTTTGTTTGAATATTATCTGCTCTTGAGTGTTCTCATTTCCAAACTACTTGGAACATGAGTCTCCACAGAGCAAAGTATTTAGAATTAGACCTGGCTAGAAGCTTTTTACATGCAAATCAGAGGGGAATTTATGTTCATTTGGTTAGGACTCCTGTAGTCTTAAAAGAATGTGAGTGCAGTCCTGGAAATAGAAAATCACAATGACTCTGTCAGTCTCCTGAGAAATGAGAAATCCAGGGTAATGCCTGCTTTCCCAGATTCCAACTAGAATCTTAACGTGAGTCTACTAGAAAAGAGGATCACGTTGCCAAAGTCCCAGTGGTCTGGCACCAGTGCCAATGCTGCTCAGGCTCTGCAGAGCCCAGGATGGAGGCACCGGGTGGACTGTCAGTGTTGCCCGGTGTGCCTTTGGGGTGTGTATGTACAGAGGGCTGGGAGCCAGGGTACTGGGAGCTGGACACCAGGGGCTAGTATCTGGGATTTGGTGCTCATAGAAACAAACAGACCAGAAAGAATAAGAAAAGCATTATGTACTGAAACAAGATTCTTTATTTCAGTGCAGTACAAAGAAATGGGAGTTACTTTGCTTTGAATGAAAGTACCGAAACTAAAAAAATGGAGCAGATAAAATACGTTTGTGTAGTACTAGGAATCCTTGGATATCAAAGCAGTGAAAAATGCTATCTATGATGCTGCAGCATTAAAATCAGTATTTACAGATCTTTAAATTAATGCATTACTACCTTGATTTATATCATTGGTAACATAGTTTCCAGCAGTATATTACCACTGACAATGCTGTCTTAGCCATCAGTCTTTCAGCCAGTGATTTCCTTATGTTTAAAATGCATTGGTACAGAAGCAACACTGTACCAAGCCAGCTCTCCAAAATATCAGCAAAATCAGTCTCTTTTCTTTTTTCTTCCAAATGAATGAATTTGATCAATTTTGTTAATTGCATTGAACTTTGATTACGTATAATAATACTGTAAACAGTGGGCCCAGTTCACAGTCAAGTAACATGAACTCATTGTATTAAGGTCATGAGAAAGTATTGTTTAAAGAAAAAAAAGGATTGCTACATTGTCATCCTGCAGCACTAAATGCAATGGCTGCTCAGGACTGGGCTTTTTCAATTACAGCACTGTTTTTCAGCTTGCAGCAGGACAGGTCATCTGTTTTCCTAGTAAATGCAGATTTACATTTTCAAAGGTACCAAAGCATACTGACATAGTGGTTCGCAGCAGAGTCAATGGCCCCTTTTACAGATTCAGGGATAATTATTTTTTTTTTTTAATAAATAAACATTAAGTACACAGGTATTTCTGTGAACCAAGCCCATTGTCTAAAGGAAGCACATTTCTTGCCAAATTAAGTCTTTACATAAGAACATGTTTTTATAATGGATTTGAATAGCTGCTGTGCAAGTTATTAAAATCATGTGTCTTGCAGCTTGTACTTTGTACCAACACAAAAAATTGAATAAACATGCAGTAAAATGTAGCATTGTTTAGAAAATAATGTGTAAAAAAACCATTCAGTGTCTTATATTAAAGCATTTACACTGCATAGGCATTCATATAAGGATATAGTATAATAAAACTTATCAAATATACAAGCATGCAGCAGTTGCCTTATATTCACAGTTCTAGAAATGACCACACATTGATTTCGTCAAATATAAATTGGATTATCCAAAATAGATTTTGCAGCCACTCTCCTTTGCAGTGGCAAACTATGTTCTCATGTGCATTGCAAATACTGACCTATATAACAGGCCTAAGCTATGCTGCTGTATTGTACACATCTGTGATAAATACTGTGTTTTGGAATAGAAGGATAATGAGAAGTGATCCATACTTCTCATAGCAGAACTTGGAGGCTACACAGTGCTTGAATTGAACAAAATATATACGCATATTAATTGTATTCTCCTTAGAGAGTAACACTGTAACCTTGCCACAGATCTAGCTACTGCATAAGCTGGCCATGCAGTTTTCAAAATAAGTTTAGACAGATTTTTGTATTTGATATTTATTCCATCAGAAGAGGTATAGTAGGAAACATATAGTACATACCCTTTTTGCTCCGCAAACTCTACAAAGAACTCCTGGTTCTTTTAGATTGTGTTGGGAAATACAATGCAGTGCCAAAGTCACACTCAAGAGATTTACAATATGTTTGCAGAGAGATCTTCTTTCTTCATTTGGTCTTTAGAAGGTGGTGGTGTTATACACGATGGTGAGCTTGGACCATCTTAACTGTCACAAGACGCCAAGTACCCAGGTTAGACCCCATCTGTGGCCAAATGCCACCTGGAGGATAAAGTTGAGGTCACGTGGCTTGAAGCTGTCTGTGGTTTTGACTCACTCGTTATTGCCTAGCTTGGCAAGTTAACCTGGAGTGTGACTCTGGGACAACAGCAAACAGAACACCTGGAGGCAAGGCTTGTGTTAGTTGTGCAAGGTTTGCAAAATTGATCTCTAGATCCTGATACAGGTTTTGGGTGTGCCAAGGTGAAATTGGATTGAGGAGTATGACTTTAGACCCTTTCCCTGTCCAGGTATTTTTCCAGTAGTGCCTGCATTCTGCTTTCGCCCTGACTTCCCTTGTCTTCATACACAGTAATTTGTGTGTCTTTAAACATCGTATGCATGTACTTCCTTCTTCTGAGCACTTCAGGTAAAGCTAGTGGAAGTAACCTTGTAGGATGTTACAGCACCAACAATGCAAGTTGCAGGGATTCATCCTCATGTACAAAGCAGCAGCAAGGGATTCAGAAACAGCATTTAGGACATAGCTTGAAAAGAAAAAAGACAGATGAGGCAGAGATGGTAGAATGATTTGCTAATTTGCAAAGTGGAGTGTGGAAAGGGAAGAAAGAAGTGGGGCAGTGATTGCTGTTCTCTCTATTAAAAAAAAAAAAAGGAAAGGTATAATCCTCTGGAATGTTTCATTCAGAGAGAAACACTGCCCTTTGTTTTTTAAAAAAGTGAGCTTTGGCAAACACACAGTGTGGGAATGACAAGGTGAGTAGATGGCTTTGGTGTGTGCTATCAGAAATGGTGACACTGAAGTCCCTCTGTGCTGCAGCCAGGAGTCCACTTCGGTAATTCATTATTCTGAGTCTCTTTGTATGCATATTTGCATTTTCTAGTAAAGGATATGTGGCCCTTTCCAGAAAGCTGTACTGTTTCCTGTCAGTCTTATTTAAGAGTAGGACAGCAGTGGAACAAGTAATTGTGCTAGAGATGTTCCAAGCTCTTCTGGCAAAGATACTCATTCTTCCTTTGAGGATGTGTCTCTGTGTGTATGTGTGTGAGAAGCCTCAAGTCTGTACTTGGAATCTGATACAAGGACATTTGGACTCTGAGCTGGATGGGGGCATCTGAATGCTTTTATTGTATCAACTAGCACTTGGAAAATGGGCTTGCAGCTTTTTTTTACTGGCTTACTTGCTGGATGGATGTTGCTTTTCTGCCTTTCTCCAGACTTGTTCAGTAAGATCTCTGTGGTGACATCTGAAGACAGAAATGCTGTAAAAAGTGACCAGTTTTCAACAATTATTTGGCAGTAAGATCTGTATAAATGTACACAGAATCCCATTTTTTTAGCCTACCTTTTAAGCTGTATACATTGAGAAATGGACATAAGACTTTGAATGCTGAAACCTTTGTACAGCATATCAAAGCTGTTCACTGATTCTTCACTGCATCTCTGCATACTGAGAGCAGCAGTTTAGATGTGGGGACTGTCCAGAGAAGTAACAGAGTTTTGGCTTATAAATTTCAGTCTCATTTTTCTGAGGTACTGCATTAGCCTCTCAATTATTTTCCCAAGTCTCATTTGTTGGAAAAAATAAGAATGCCTTGGTGGTTTTGATTCTTATTTCGTATGTATTTTAGTATTTGTACTAGGTTCTTTGGATTCCTCGCTGAACCTGCCATTCATTTTTCCTTTCCACAGGGAAAATTCTTACAATCTAGTTTAGAAATGTCTTTGAAGAATCTCGAGATTGTTAAAAGCAGATGCCACAACTGTCTTGAGCATAGTGAGAAGGAGGAAAAGTTCTCTCCTGAGAACTCTGACAGTTTGCCACAAAGAAATTGGTACAAAAGCTGTGAGCCCCAAGTTCCCACACAGATGCACCATTGTGTGAGAATTAATAGAAGTCAGATGCATAAGATCTTTGCTTTCTTTAGAAACCTTACCAGCTCTATTTCTAGTAGCAACCTGCGCTGTTCCCTCAGAAGAGGAAACTGCTTCTTCCACCTCTCCTACATAGTGAAGAAATTAGTTCGATTCATAAAGATGAGGGGTGTTTGACCTCTCACCTTTTCATGCTGAAGTTAGCCACACATTTCAGTCATTGCAAATCTGGTTGTGTGGTAAAGAACGGTTTATTCTAGAATAAAGTAAGTTTACCAGAAGAGGTATTTATATCATCAGAAGAACCTCTACCTCATTTAAAGCTTGCCAAGCATTCCCCCCACCCCCACCCTCCATCTCTTTTTCCAGATGTTGCATATGTGTCTTTCCAGGTAAAGAATTACGTGCAGCACCTGGAATTATGTGCTTGGCCTCCTTTATTATACCTTTAGTATCTTGTTAGACGAGGGATCTCTCAAAGGGCAAAACCACATTGAACAGCCAGCAGTTTTCAGAAACAGCAGGTAACTAAAAATACTTCATTTTCTTTGCTACTCAGGCAATGACAAGTGCAAGCCTGGACTGGGTTGCCGAAGAAGTAGGAGACAGTAAGAGGACAAGTTAGATGAGAGAAAGCCCTCTGACCTTTAGAAAGAAACAGATACCACTTCCAGAAGCATCCTGCTTTTTTGTCAAATTTCGAGTAAAACACTGAATACAGGTACAGTGTCATTTGAAGAAATACAAATAAGGAATACCTGCAGAATAATTTAAGAGAATATTGTGAAGTAATTAAACATTGAGCAAATCCACTAGAAATCTTTGTTAGCAGGTCAGTCAGTGAAATGTTGGTCTACATACTTCCATTTGAAGAGCTTCTCATTTTACGTTTTATATGCTGTCTTGCTTAGACACCACATATAACAGTGCATGCCTTTAATCTTTAACAGAAAAATTCCTTTCCCATTAAATTCCCCATTAAGTCCCACAAAGCTGCATTTGAAAATAATTCTAGCTTCTAAGTAACTTATAAACTTTACATAGCCAGCTCCTCCGGGAGGATTCCTTTTCCTCCTTTGAGTGTGTCTAGTTGGATTGCCTGATACTTGTGCTTAGTTTTCACCAGTTCGTCAGTAGTTCAGAATGGTATCTGTCTGATGACTGTATTTGTACATTGACAGAACAAGCAAATCATGAGCAAATGCTGCATGTGATGTGAAATTTGCAGGCATTTAGTATGTTGTCAATTCTTGCTTATAACACTAGAAACTTCTAATGTGCAAGAGAGGGTCCCATTTCAAACAGTGCTTTACTACTTGGTACCTGCTAAACAGAAATCAAAGGGCTTTTATTCGTGCTGATTTCTTTCTGTTAAGCAGAAGTTCGTAGCTGTTAAAGGTTCCTTCCTCATTCTGAAAACAATCTTGGGAGTTCACTCCTATAAAGATGAGCAAGGAGGATGCATAAGAAACACAAGATTTTGCAGAGAAAGGAACAAAATCAAAATGCAGTCCAGAGCTTTTAGGTCAGCATCCAGTCCATTAACTCAAGCTGATCCAAGTTAGTTTGCCTCTGGCTCTTTTTGTCCCTTCCTCTCTACCCTTACTACATTTTATGCTGTTACAAGAGGGATGGATTTTACCATATGAGATTCAATGTCCAGCATGTGTTCACACAACACCACTGTGATACATGTAATTCAAATTGTTCATGTTTGTGGCCATGCAACATAAAATAACACAAAGTAATCCTCTGGAATGCTGCAGTTGCCAGACATTTTATTATATTTTGTTACGTCCTGTAGCCTAAATTGGCCATCAACCTTCTTTCTGTTCTTTGAGGGAAAATGATCACGTTCATTTTACAGGGTTAAAAAGTTACTGAGTCTTCCTGTAAAATCGCAGCGTAGAATTTGTTGTGAACAAAACAGAGCTGACTACGTTACTATAGCAGAATAATTTGCAGCCAGAATTGAATTATGCTCTTAAAACCTATATTTAACAACGTTTTCAGAAATAGGCTGCAGTAGCTTGATTTTTGTCCTACATGTTTTTGAACTGTAGGGAAAATCTGACATTAGCATGTTAATGCAGTTGTATCATATGGATACGGAATATAATGTGTTTTCATGAAAACCCAGTTTAAGCTACTGTGTTGAACCACTCAATACAGCTGGATTCTTCATTCAGATTCTCTGTAAATTGCTGATCACAAGGTAATTCAAACACAGTTCTCGCAGACTTTCCTTGGAAGCCCATGCAGGGTTAATCTAAACAGGAGGTACAATAGAAAGCTCCACTTAATTATAGGACTGGAGTTTATCCATTGACTTCAGCACCCTTCAGAGCGTAAAGCACACGAGTTCTTCTTTTCTTGTCTAAACTATTTTGAATGAGGTCTCTTTTACATGCTAGTTTGGCAAGCTTCTAAGGCATTTGTGCAAAGTGATGATCCAAGAGCAACCTGATTCAATACTGAGAAATTCATAAATAACACCCAGCAGTAATTAAAGTGAAAATCTACAGCTAAGAAAAGCAATCTCCTACAGTATCAGCTGAGCTGCTATACCTTGCAGTGTTAGAAGTGGAGCATGTTCATGGTACCTTCAACTTGGGAGGCATCATTGTGAATTTTAAACACACCAAGGATTCATTCTGGTTTCTTTACATAGATTGCATTGGAATAACAATGACTAAAAAACCATGAATATATGATAGATGTAGGTAGAGAAAGGGTAAGAGTGGAAGAAAAATACAGCACCAGAAATTACCATCTGGAAACATACTAAACATTTAGTCAATATTTTTGTATTAAAATGAAGAGTTAATTTTGAAGACCAGAAAGTTTTTAAGATAACTTAGCGCACTCTATAAGGCCATTCTCAGGAGTCAAGTGCATAATGATCTGAGACAGGGATATTTAGGACTTCAGACTGAAGAACTGGAATAGCCAGCTGATGTCTTTACCATCTTGATCGGCGTGTGTACATTCTTTCCAGTAAATACACGCTAAAGTCACAAAAAACCCCTATAAATTGTCTGGATTTTTTCTCAGATTAGGGTTAACTGGCAGGTAATAGAGCTTATCTGTTCAGTTTTTATGTGTGCAAATCTCAGCAAAGTAGGAGAATTTAGGTAGCTGGTAGTATAGCAAATAATGGGTAGTTCTTAAAAGTAGCATTTGGAGGCTTTTCTGCTTGTTTCTCAAGGTCTCTTCTGAACCATCAGCACAGCCTGGATTTACTGGGAGGAACATCTGGCCCTATATTGGGTAAAACCTAAATCTGTTCCTTTTAGGGTACAGCTATAGCCATTGTGCTGTGGGACATAATTCATGCCTTTCTGGTCTTCAAAGAGAAGGTGAGAATAGTTGTGGATACTAGTTCATGCTTCAGGCAGAAAAAGTAGCTGGCCCAAAACAACTTGAGACTTAACATGCAAGATCTGGAAAGGACCCACTATGTGATTTTTGGACTTCAACCTGTGCTTACAGGAATTTCTGTGATTACGGTTTTGATTTCAGGCAGATGTTGGAGGAATTCAGATTTTATACCTTGGCAGGACAGAATAATTCAATTGTTTTGTAGATTAGTTGATAATGAGGTCAGAAGTAAATTGTGAAATTTAGTTCTTGAACTGGGATAGGATAAAAATGCTCCAGTTTAGATGTGCTTGTGGTTTGGACCAACATCTCGCAGTCAGTTTTTGTCTTTTTGTGACTCTAGTTTTAGGTACTAAACTGTAAACATCACAATGTCTTCTTACTTAGGAAGTTTGCTGTATGCCTCAGTAGTAGATACAGGATCTTTAGCAGGACTTCATGTGAGGAACAGTTAAACAAAAACTTGTATGAATAAGGCACTAGTAAATGTTTGCAGCAAACAACAATTACAGTCTATATTCTTTAAGAATAAAACTGTTCTGTTTAGGAAACTGCCTTTAATATGACAGGGTTACCAATGCCAGTTAGAAGGGGCCTAGAGAAAGTGCATCTTTCGGGTTATGCCTGTGAGGTCTGTGAGAAACCCCTGAATGCAAATCCCTGTTAAGTTAGGAAATAGCCTGTGCAGTGGTGATACTCAGGAGAGTGGAAGCAAGAGGAAACTAGTTTAGATTCTGATCCCTGCTAAACTAGTGTGAAATCACTGTAATGGATTTGCTTCTGATTTATTACAGTGGTAGAAGGATCTGAAGCCAAAATCGAGGCTGTTTTAGCAAATCTAGTTAAACAGTAGCAGCGCAGGCCCAAGCCAAATAATTGGCAATAATCCCCTTAGACAGTTTCAAAAAATAATCTGGTATTGTAAATTTCCTATTTGCTGAAGTCCAAGGACGCACTTTGTCTTTTGGCTAATGTAATAGATCAAGGCCTTCTGTACTACTTTGGAGCTGATGCCATTCTAAACAGTTATTACAGTATTGATCCATACTTTATACCAAGTGAAATTTGAGTCTGCCATTCCATTTATAGGATGGCTGGCCAGTATTTCACACTGAAAGTTGTTCAAAACCACCCAGATTCTTCCATTCATAAAACTAAAACGTACTGCCACTTTTACAATGTACTTTAATGTATCTGCTCTTTGAAGGGGGTCATTGAAGCACCAAGAATTTGTTTATCTAGCCAATAAGAAAATATTTGCAAACTAGCAGATCTTGTTAGTATTCATGATCTGCATTTTCCTAGGATCTGTCCAGTAAAACTATTTTACCATTCATTTGTTATACTAAATCAGTCAGTGGTCAGTCTGATTTCATCAACAAGTCCTGCTTTGTAAACACAGCTTCGCTTTATCGTCTGACAAATTTCTGTTCCACTCAGATCCTCCATTATTTATACAAGATGTCATTTAAAAAACTTAGCACATTTGCACTATCAATAATGCAAGAGGGAAAAAAACCCCTACATTGATTGATTACTGTATATTATTGCCATTAGGTGCTACAATTAACAACTCCAGACAGTGGGTTTTTTTTGTTTGCATGAATTATTTTGTGTTTTATGTGAGGACATGGTATTAAGTTTATCTCAAACTTTAAGATCACTCCTCCATGGGGACCTCAGAAACTGTACAACTATCTCAACCAGATTTTAAAAATATGGTGGGATTTATGTTTGTTCAATTTGTGGGTTTTTTGACTCATACGACTAAAGTTATTGGCGGTATAACAGCTGAAATTTTCACCAGAAATTAATCTGGACTAATATTCATTTCTTAAAGAAAACAAAAAATTCGCAACAAGTAAGTTAAGTGCTGGGGATCTCTCTCCCATACTTGCTATACATACTCTAAATTATATACAGAAGGAAGAAAATCCAGAAATTTCTCCTCACAAAGATATTTCCTCATAGCAACTCAAGAAACCTTTTTCTTTTTAAATACTTGTCAGGTTATATGCTTTTCTATGTGTGTGTGTGTGTGAGACTAATACATGGCATGTGTTTATCTGAATATCAGAAAATGTTATTGACTATTGGAGCTGTGCAAAATCTTTTCTGTAAAAGCTGACAACCTTAAAAATTTTTTTGTTTTAGCATTATTTTCAGTAAGACGATGTAAATCTTTGCAATTGCAAAAGAAACAAAGATTCTTTGTCAAAAGTGTGCCTTTTGGGGTCATAATTATTCTTGTGGGGAGCCTCTAGCTGACAATTTGAAGTTGTGCATATGTTGATTTATTAGAATTTCCTAAGCTGTGCTTATTAGAAAATAAATTTGAACTTTTTACTTTATAAGTGTAACCTATGTTTTGAAAGTCAAGGTGGGTTTTTAACTTCTTCTTAAGATTAAAGTAAGACATTGGAACGTGGTTGGGTTTCTTTCTCTTTTTGCCCTCTGCTTTTGAAGTGTGCCTTCAGGAGATGAGAAGAAAAGTCATCATTTTGGAAAAGATTCTGTGAATACTTAACAAAATGCAGAATGCAGTTTGCTTTCATGGCTGTATTTCTTCAACGGAAGCAGAGGCATAGCAGTAAACATTTTTATTGTGAAACTATGCTATTACATCTCTGACTGGAGAAAAATCTGTCATCAAACACTTATCCATATTTCTTCAAAGAGCAAATTCACACTTTTATAGAACAGTTGCTTCTTGGTGCAACTGAGTTGTGATTTTAGAGGCACACTTTTGACACCAGCTAAAACTGTGGTCTAAATGAAGGCATCTCGTTTCTGTCCATGCAGACGTATTTACCTATATGGATGACATTTTAACAAAAAAATGTCACTTCACGATTTTTATTTCTTTTTAAAGTAGAAGTTAGGAAAGCAAACTCTTCAGGTGTAAAAATCAACAAAATTACTATATGATCATTTAACAACAATTATTGCATGATTTGGCATAACCCCTGACCTTTCTAAAAAGCAGTATTTGATTCTGAGATGTGCATTGGTTTGATAGTGAGTCATCACATATCTGCTGACTCACATGTGATAAATATTTAACTTGGGGAAGAAATTTTCTTGAGATTACAAAAACATAAAAAAATCAGTCCTAGGTTTTAGCTACTAATCCAGAGATTTTCACTGTTAGATGAAATGCATGTGATTGGAAATAACTATTCTGTTGAAAGGAATCCACAGTACTCTGATAAAAAATCTGAGAGGCTTTAGGGACTATGACAAACTTGATGAGGTCAACCCCAACCCCTCAAAAATTTCTCATACTGTTAGGAGATGAAGGAATTACTAGTACTGTAACTCTAATGTATTTTAAGGCTAGTTAGAAGACATGGAATAGTGATACTGAAAGTAAAGGCTCAAAACCAGGAAGTATTCTTATGACTGGGCAGTTATTTAAAGGGAATTATTTATATGGGTAAAACTTTGCTTATTCCTTTACATTTTCTATTACAGTAAACCTACCATCTATTTGTATGTCAATAATAACTGATCTTAGAATGCCATTTCATACCTTGAATCTTCATTTTGCCTCAAGATTTGTTCTAGCCAAGCTGGCAATTGGGGAAAGTCTTAAAACAGAAACATTGACACATGCTGATAAATTCAAATGTGGAACATTAAAATTCACATGGAAGCGGAAATGACATTCAGTGTCAGAAGTAACAAATTTGAAAGTCTTAAATAATTCATATAGAGAATATAGGTTAGACAGATTTAATATAAGTGTGCTTTTTCCTAAAAACACCCCCCCAAACCAAACTTTTTTTTTTTTTGCTTTTTCTTTAAGTCTTTTGTCTGTAAATATGAAAGAAGGCTACACCCCAACATAATTCTTCATTGCCATACTAAATGGTAAAATAGTCTTTCTAATTCACATTGCTCATGGCAGTCTTATTTGAAGTTCCTTTATTGAGTTTGTGGTTAAAGCAGTTTGGGATTTTTGTTGGTTGTAAACTTTTGGCATAATGTGAATACCAGTCCCTTTCAAAAACAGCCTTGAGTTGCTTAATGATGCTTGTGCTGTTCCCCGCGTCTGCTTGGTTGATAACAAGGCCAGCTCCAGCATTCTGCGTAAAAGCATTTCCCACCCAATCAAAATTACCTGCAAGCAAAGGCAGGAATAAACAGTGAGTTTCTAACATTAAAAAAAAATAAAAAAATAAAAAACTGATCTCCCTAAAGGCAATCCAGTTGAAACACTACCATTTTCCCCACTGCAGAGATGGAAATAAGTTGTTGGGTTTGGTTTCTTTTTTTTTTTAATACCAGCAGTAAAGAAAAAGCTCCAATACATACCATGCATAGTGAAGATTGTTTCTGGAAGTTTTAACAGCTCTAAGCCTTCAGAAGTGAAAACAGGTTCTTCTATTTATTCAAAACTAATTTGCTCTTCCTTTCACATCCATTATATCATTACTCCATTTACCTTCCTCAGTGGCCTTTTCAGTGCTAAGAATGAATTTTTTTTTTCTGTATGAACAATTTAAAGTTCCAAACCAGTACATCATTTACAACTTACCTGTTGATAGGTACTATTTGAGGAAACAAAAATAGATTTTACTGGTTTATGCCAGTTATTACCACCTTTGTTGAAATCTAAGGTAACAAATAAGCACTTTGAATCCTGGGGATAGCAGGGCAAAAAGGATAATTGGATTGATGGAAAACAGGTAAACCAAGTGTTTCAGTTACTTCTTTTTATTTCACTAAAACTGTAAGTATTTTAAATTATACACTTAAAACACATGCAGTATTTTGGACAAACAAGGTTGGTACTTCAGCAGGGAATGTTAAGAATTCTAAAGTTGTCAAGAATGGTAAACTGACACCTCATCACAGGGGACATTTTTTCCTATGCTTTCAAGTAAAAGATGTAGCAGGTCCTTAGCATGCATTTGTATTACTTTAAGAGAACTTTGATAATTTCTTTATTTTATTTATATGCAGCTAAGGATGCAAAGACAATGGGAAATTAAAAACCCAACTTGGCTAAGAATCTAAGCTGTGTAGATGAGTTACAAGGGACTGAGATTTGATCTGGCTATGTGAAAGAATTTAAAATGGAGTGGGAAAAATTATTTCGAGGAGGGGCGGGTGGGTATTACCAAACCTTCTGGCGATGAGGGAGGAATGAGCTGCAGTATTTGATGTAAAAATTAAGATTTGGATGGGTTACAAGGTGTGTGTGTTTTGAGCCCATCAGGGTGGGCTTTTCAGAGTAGATTTTAGTTGTATCTCAACTCAGATTCTTCAAAAGGTAGTTTTCAGTCTGCATTCAGTGGGCATTTGACTTGTAATGAACTTTTGTGAGGTGCCACACAGCAACTTTACTTAAATACACCTTCAACCCAAATTACCAGTTAGATATGTACCTAATGTTAGGAGGGTGTCTGAAATGTCATTATAGTAAATGGAGTGAGACTTTGGATGATGAGGATGAACGGCATCTGTACAGTATTTGCCAGGACTGACCATAGCTTTAGTAATAACATGGGGAAAGGAGAACGCTCCATCTTCACTGGATTGCAGAATCAAGAGAATAATTTTAAGATACTGAAAGCAGAATGTTGGACTTGAGGAACTGATTCATAGGGGAAGGAAAAGGTTTTAAATGAGAAGAGGTTCAAAGCTTAGTCATCATCCAGGTTCCCAAAGAAATAAACTATCATCTTTGCTTAAAAAACATATCAGCTGGAGATTGCTTATCTACAAAAGGGTGTTATTTCAGGCTTTTGGATACAAACTAGAATTTCTTGAGAGGCAGTTACTTACCAATATACGCAGCTCCATCAGTCACCATATATTTGTTACGATTCAGTTTGGGAAGGGAAGTGTTTTTCTGTTCTTTAAGAAAGCAGGCACTCTCTTCCTCAAGGTCAAAGAATTTCTGCCATAAAATAGAAGGAAGCACAGGATAATGAGAACTGCTCTATAAGAGACAGAAAAAATACGGTCTGTTCTCTAATCTTTATTGAAAATGAGTTGGTGCTGCAGAACAGTGTGAGTTTTTATTGCCAAGCATTGACTTTAATAAAATGTTGCACATTGTATTTCTAATTAAATTCTCATCATTTGTGATACTCCTGCCTTGGCATTCTGAACTATACAAAGTATATGGATACTGCATGCTAAAAGCAATATAGAGCCAGGTAGCAAAGGCTGTAAAATGAACAAAAAACCCCACATCTTTCTGTTCTGCTTGGTAAGAGCCAGGAAATTTTCTTTAGCTCATTTCCTCATTTTTCAAGGGACACTGGGGTTTGAAGTCTGCTTCAGGATCGGGATCAGCAGACAGAGCAACAGCTGAATTAATACCTCTGCATTCACACATTGCATAGTTTCCAACAGGAAACTTGCCATTTCAAAAACTTAGAAGCTTCTCAGGATTAAATCTGATATGAAGAGATCAAATTTTCCAGGCAACAAGAGGAAAATGCATCTGTTTTACCCTGGAGGGTGAACTAAGAACAAGTTCTATTAATTTATTTTCTAGTTTTAGAGCTATATGCACTCCTTGTCTGATCAGTACCAGACAAAAATGAGCAAGAATACACCTGCACAGCTCAAAGATAGATTCATGTGGAGACTCAAGAATAACTTGTGCTGTAGATAGGTATCTGTTCCATGCCACTCCTTTGTGTTTTCCAGCTGTCTACAGACAATTTTGTTCTAGGTCATAACTTCTGTGGGCCCTTTCAAAGCACACACCTTTCTCTGTTCAGCACTGCACCCAACAGAGCTGGCCCCTTCCTGCTGCTCCTTTGAGAGTTAGACTGGGCTTTGGTGCACACAAGATGCGTTTACAGGGTCAAGTACGCAAAATTTAAGGACTATGGGAATTAAGGTCCCAAGAAGCACAATGGTGAGCTCTTCACCCTGAGTTTGCCCTTTCTGATTCAAGCTTTAATTTCATGATCGCATGTGGTTCAGTTCATAGGACAGAGCTCCTTGCTTCAGCAGCAGATTGAGAAGCAGGTTAGTCCTTGCCCTTTGGCTGTGTGCTTATAGCATTTAGTTAGCCCTCAAACAGCTTTCTACGTGCAAGTTCTTCCCAGTGATCATTTTCTTCAGAGTACTTGTATTGAGTTTGCATTCTCAAAACAGTTTCAGTTGAATCCAGTGGTTATTAATGCTTATGTGAATGGGACTCCGAGATGCTGAAAATGCATAATGAGGGACTAAGCGTTTTCTAACTGCACTGACCTTGTTAACTGCCCAGTATTATCAATGTTTTGGGGCAAAAGAAAAAGAAAAATACACCCCACTGCTAAATAGTGCACACTGTTACAACTCAGTGTTCACAGCTAGGAAATCATGCCCTGCAGTCCCTGCCATCCCTGCCCTCCACAGCAGACTGAAAACTTCACGTGCAGCGGTTGGTGGCTGGCTTTGATCAGGACCCTGCCAGGTGTAACAGGGTTGCAGTGCCCTGTTTCTAACTCTATACTTGCAGATGGGCAATACCGAAACTTCCATTAGCCTGGTCAGAGACCAGGGGAAATCAGGAGGAGATTCCAATCTAACAGAGAAATTCTGTCTGCATTTGCTTCTCCAGGATGACCATTGGCAAACCAGTGTACCCTGTAGCTGCAGCCAGCTATTGGCACTCACTGGAAACCTTCAAGCCAAACTGGTCTTTCCATAGGGATAAGAAGAAAAAAAAAAAAAGGAAAACAATCAAGACAAGGCATATCACAGGGATCAAAAGCTAAATGAAAAATAAGAAGTTACTGAGTATGCTTTGTAGGACTTGGATATATTATCCCCAAAAGAACAGAACAACAGGGGGATAGGAGGTCACGTGGTGCAGCTGTGTGTGGCATTTTGGTCAGAACCATATGGAGGTATTGCGGCAGCCTAGCAATTTTAAGTGTAATTTGAATCAGAATTTGTAACAGGTTTCTCTTAAAATTCCAGTGGTTTTGTATATAAACACACACAATACATGTCTGCAAGACAGTATTTTTTGTGCTGGGGTTAGCTGATGTTTTCTCATAGCCAAAGCAGAACCAAGAGGGAAAAGGAGTATTTTCAATAGTTCAAAAGGTAATTTAGTTTTTACCTTGTTAACCTATTCCTTCTCCTCCACACACACACATAGTTTTGTTTCATTTTGATCCTGGCCATAACAGATGAACACAAAAGAAATGCAGCTTTAAAAAGTATTTGTTCATCTGACATGCTTTCTGAATTAAAAGAGTATTGAGATGGAGCCTATGGCAGCCAAAATCAAACTGATACCAGCAAACTCTGACCCTTGGGCTATTACTCATACCAAGGTTTATTTAAGGCAGTGGCTCACCCAGACTGGGAAACATGATGCACAGCACAGAGGTAACTGACTTAGTGTTGTACTTTTACAACTCTCTACAGTTGATTTTTTTTACTGGAAGTTGTTTTTTTATTTTCTAACTGCAGAGACTCTAGCTGGACTATTTACCTAGAATAGATGTCTAGAAGTAATCTTTTTTTCCTTTAATAATTTAGTTCTTGACAAGATAAGTTCTGTACAAAATATGTTACTTGCTGTAAATAGACGGCAATGGATACAAGTATTAGGTACCACTTGAAAAAAAAATTTGAATACATAAATAGAATTTTGTTGATAAATATGGAACAAGCTAGAAGTTACTCAAAATTTAAGTGGCTTAAACAGAGTCAACTATGTATGGGGTTTTTTTTGACTTAATACCACACTTTATGCTGTTATTTTACTGAGGACACTTATAATAACAATATACATTATAACAAAAACCCCTATTTCTATATATGCATAATACCACTTATTATGTGTATAACAAATAGTACTTCCTTTTCAGAATTGTTGTCAATTTTCAAAAAGCCAGAAGGATTTACTGGCCTATCAATTTAGGAAATCAAAGTAATTCAGCAGATTATTTAGAACTGTTACCTGAAAAAACAAAACAAAACAAAAACCCAGAAAAAACCCCCCAAGATCCAAGGTGGCTGATTTCCAGTGTGCCTCAACTTCATAAAAGTGAACTGTATCACACTGAAAGCAGCACTTTACCATACATTCTGTTCTCTAATACATTTGTATGGTATTTCTCACTTTCCTGCATGTCTAATGTGGCCCCAGAGTGGTGTTTCTAGTCTTCACAATTTTGAATTTGTAGTCTGAATTTAAATTCTAGATTTCTAGATTTAAAATCTTCATTATCTTTTCTTGTACTTTACACTTGAGTGAAGGAAAAGTAGATGCTTACACAGCTTAACAGTAAGGTTATGTGAATGCAGACTAAACCATATTTTTGTGCTGGCAGATTTACTCTCATCTCACAGTACAAACACAACCAATGGCTACAGTTCATTCTGTTGGCTTTGCTGTGAAAGGCCGCATGTGGTGTTTTACACCACACTGACTGCCTTTTGGTACCAATATATTTTTCTGTCTTAATTTCAACTTCTGTTACTACTAGGAGTAAATTTTGTTCAATAAATTACATTTCCTGATATTTAATTAAATTTAAAGACTTTGATAATAACAGAAAACGATTCTCAGTTGTTACATTTTCTTGATTTTTCTTTGGCAGGGGTGGGGAATATCTCATATTTCAAAGCAATATGGATTATACTCACAACTTTCAAACTACAGCTTGGAACTTCAGTGCAAATAGCTTTCAGAGATGAAACAAAGTTAAAAGTGAGAGGATCTGTGTCTCTTGAGAAACTTATGAGAAGCCGTACTTTAATACTTCGTAATACTAATGCTTCTCTTATCTTCCCATCTAAATATGGCCAGTACCTGTGGAGAAATAAGACAATATTTGTAGAGAACTTTAAAAACTTCAAGAACTTTGGGAGAGCCGCTCCCGTGCCCGAGAGCCGCAGCCAGAGGGCGCTGCTGGCCAGCCCAGACTCGGCGACACAGGATTTTCCCTTGTGGCACAGGCCAGGAAACTGGGAACGCTGCTGGATCTCTCCCTGGATGACATCCCTTGTTCAACCCCTATGCACTGGGACCGTGCAGGCTGGGGACTGGAATGCCTTCTGTAATTTCCTCCTTGGGAAACGGAGCTGCTGTGCAGGGTGCCTGTGTCCTTCAGGAGTGGCAGATGAGATGGGTTGCTTAAGGAGGATGCTGCGTTTTTTCCTGATGAGGATTGCAGGAATTCTGCCAGGAATGGGATGGTGGCTTCCGTGGTGCTATTCTTGCAGTAAGTTAGCTTTGTATTCCTGACATTTGGTGGGAGCAGGTCAGGCCAGGGAGAATTAAACAAAGAAAAACGCATGTTTTCTACATTCCAGCAGCATCAAAGCATCTGGGCTAATGAAATCTGAGTTCTGCTGTGCCAGAAAATAACTTACAAGCAAGAACTGGGAGCTGGCACAGTAGAGAAGATGGGGCAGTGCCTCAAACACAAAGCCATGCTGAAGGAAAAACGCTGAAGAATTCACACAGGTGGCTTCCCTGGATCTCCCTAATCCAGCAGATTTCCGAATTCTTCCACCACCAGAATAAAGTAAGGAAAAGTATAGGAAATAACATAAACTGCAACACTGTAGTGGTTCTACATACTAAGATCCTTCTCCACAAAGGAGAAATAGGAGGGATACATATCTTGAAACTGAGGTTCCGACAGCACTGCCCATGATTCTTCCCTGTGATGGAAACTGTACGTAATGAGTTTATTGGAAAAACTCTCTCACAGACTTAAAACAGTTTATGCTTGATATCAGTCATATGATAATTATTTTTTGAAAAATTTGAACAGAACAGCTCTAAATAGAAAAAAGTACATAACCACATGCTTAGTTTGGCTTAACTGTGTTCAAATACAGTGCATAGATGGAATAGCAGGCTTTGCTAGATTCCACATTCGTTGTGAGCATTACCAAGAGTAGGAGAGGCCAGTGGATACTTGCCTTCTGAGCTGGATGGTTTTGATGCACTCTGGCTCCAGTTTTGGGCCATGAGTGCTTTTTAATGGTCCATACAAACTGGCTGTTTAAAAACAACATAGTTTTGTTTGGTTTTAGCAACTCTCAGTTAATCAAACTGTGACATAATTCAAATGTAATCTATTCTGAATTGGGAATTTTCGTTTATATGGGATGCCAGTAAGACAATGACATTTCCCTCACTGTATGCAAGTCACAACATATTATTTCTCTCTTAACACACACACTCTGTCATGCTGAATATCTGCATGATACTCAAAGTGCCAGTAGCTGTGGTCTCAGGATAGTCAATATAATAGTGTAAGAAATAGGATTAATGTATAAGCAGACTGTTATATTCCTGGGTCCCAGTCACTTGCAGATGGTCAGACTAGACAATTTCTGATCTCCTTCAACAGGCAGATCCAAAGCTTAGGACCCAGAACTGGCAATGTCTTCTTAGGTCCCAATTCTGCTCCCATTTAAGTCAATGGCAGGACTCTCACTGATTTCAATAAGAGCAGAATTGGGCCCCAAGAAATTGGTGCACAGTAGGAACTACTCTCCTGTGGGGTCATTTTCTCCAGCAGACCCTACTGGCATTATGGCAACCAGCTAGCCCTGGACCTGGACACTCACCGTTTAGCGTTGGTGTCGATGACAATGGGCAAGTAGTCCATGACAGCTATGTACACAAACTGTTTGGCATCGTCAATAACACTGTAGATAGCTTCAATATCCAGGACTCTGTCCTTGGGGCAGAAGAGTTTAGGTGAATTCTGTTAAAAGGAAAAGTTCAAATATAGCATTAAAAATAATTGATTTGTTTTCTCTACCCCTCAGTCTTCTTGAGATGATAAGAAGTATCCATGATTTTAGACGAGATTATTAACTAATATCTTCAGCTGTCCTGCTGGAATACTCAAAGCTACAAAGGAGAGCTATTTACTTACTTGCCCCTCAAAAGCCTCACCATTTAGATGTAACTATGGGTAAAATGCAGAAGACACAGACTTCAAAACATCCGCTGTCATCAAAGAAGCTGTAACTGAAGTTACATTTCAGAGAATTTTGTTCCAAAGAGCCCCAGGACTGGTTTCTATTCGATGGAGTGTTCATATGTTATTGCCACATGAGCCCGATCCTTTGGTTGTGAGCAGGAATTAAGTGTTTTATGTCAGTTGCAGGGAGACGTTGCAGTTTTGCATGAAACTTATATTTAAAACAAAGCTTCAGGTATAAATTACCCAGTACTGAGCTGGTATGTGGCAAGCCCAGATCTCAGCTTTTCTGCCTTCTATCTGGGGCTGTCGAAGGCAAGGGGAAGCCAGGGGAAATTGCTCCTCTTTGGCAGATGTGCCCAGGACTCTCTACTCTCCTGCACAAGCAGGGAGAGAAAAGTGAACCCCCCTTTCAAGTTGCTTGCAGGCAACAACACCATTCCTGGGACAGAGGTTGTCGAAGGCACTTTAACCCAGGGGGAACAGGTGTTTTCCTGCCACTGTATCACCTTCTCACCTTTGTTATTTGCTAGAGTTGCAGCTGACAGCCAGATGGGTATCTTTCCTTTAGGAACAGATCTCAGGGTTTTTATTAGTCTTCCTTAATTTCAGTACACTGCCTGTCACAGTGGTTTTGTATTACTGACTGGTGTTCTTAAGGACTTACTACAACTAAGTACAGAAAATACTAGAAAATTAACCATAGGAAGATTTCAAGACCAATATTCCAGATCCATTCCTGAACACTAAAAAACTAAAACCTCTTACAGTTTATCAGCCAGTGTGGAAGATGAGTTTGTTGCTAAGCAACACTAAGCCATGATTTCCAAGTATAACAAAAAAATGCAATCACTCTGTATTACACTTGTTTTATACGGCACAAACACTGAAATATGTTTTCAAAAAATGAATTTCGACTCAAGAAAAAAGTGTAAAGTAATTTAAATATAGTTAAGTAATTAAATATAATTTATGTCAATTATCTGAAACTTTTGGAGGTTATTACACCGAGATGTTATTCTTAACACTTGTATTATTGTCTTGAACTTTTAATTTACAGAGCACCTGAAGAAACAAATTCTCATGCATTTGTCTTTTTCAAATGCGTTCAATATAAATATCAGAAAGTGAAAGACTTCTCGAAGATAATTAGAAGAAAAGTCTCAGTAAAACTCTCACTGTAGCACTGTGCTTTGGCATTCCACTTGTTACTCTGTGGCACAGCTGACCCCTGCCCCGCAGTCATCAACTGGTTTAGGACTTGTCTCCATGTTGTGTAGCACTTGCTGTTCTGATCAAATACCCACCTCTGTTCCTCCTCTTCACCTACCAGGAACAGGCCTTTATCCTGGCTGGGAACAGCACCTTTCCATGCCCCTACTCGGGGGTGTGCTATCCCGAACCCACAGGGAGGCAGCAGCCTGTGTCTGCCCCAGGCAGGACCGCCACGGCAGCAAGGGAACTGCCCGGCTCCTGGGAACTTCCTTCTGACCATTAGCTCAGGAACACACAGCAGCACTAACACTTGGTCCACCAATCCAGTCCCAAAGCAACTCCAGAACTGCACTTCAGAGGGTCATGCTGGCAAACACTGAGAATTTTCTAGCGGGTGAGAAATTTATTGAAGAGCCTGTTTTCAGGAAGGAAGAACCAGCCCAAGTGGCTGTGGATACAAATTCAGGCAGCTCTTGGAGCTGGACTTCAGTGATCTGAGCTTCCGAGTACCACTGGGTCCTTCCTTTTGTTTTCTGAAGTGAAATATCAAGAGAAGAGGCTTCCTTGCCCACACGAAAGGAAAAAATCACAGAGAGGAAGTGAACAGTCTGCAAACTGAAAAAAACTGATGGAGTCTCTCTCCATCTGCCTTTGTCTAGGATCCCAGACTCCTTAAACTTGGCCTTAACCAGCTTTCCATTCTGTGTTCCCCTCCAGGACCAGCTTTCAGCAGGATTTCTCCATTTCTTACAGATTTCTTAGCAAGGAGTAGGACTTCATTTCACAGTGCATTAGCAAACTGTCCAAAAGTCCATCTCTCATTTAAGCTAGTCCTTAAGATTCTCCAGAGTCAATGGAAGTGTCCATTTTTCAAACCACTGTTAATTCTGGCTGCCTTAGGCACTTCTACATTTTCACTCCAAAATAGTTCTCTTATCTTTCCATTGATTGTAGGAGTCTGAAAAATCCTGGACAGCAGAACATTGCCTGGCTCCCACAGATGAAGGGGAACCCTGCCCTGTATAACCACTCACCTGCACCATTTGGTGCCAGTGGCTGTACAACTTAATAGTGGGCTACATGCCTTGTGTTGTTTTAGACATAACATGGCTATAAAGCAATGGGGGTTTTCCCCTTGTTTTATAGAGAATGGAAAATAACTCTTAGCAACTTTATTTATATTCCTGATTTTGAAGGGGTTGTTTACACTCATGTAATTACCCCCAAAATGAATGACACCACAGCTTCTATCATCTCTATCTCACTGGGTGCTTTTTTCCAGTTTTGCTACATCACTGATGAGATGGAGGACTGCTCCATTTCTTTCCATTAAAAATACATGCACAGACAGTGCTTCCATGGGGATCACTGCTTGAATTTTAGAAGTTTTAAAATGTCATTTAAAAATAAAGCTGAAGTAGATGATCTTGTACAGAAGTACAAATGCTTTGAAATAGGGTGAACCCTTATAAATTACATTGATAAAAATGCAAGCTCTGATACCAAGCTTATTCTGTATCATTTTCTGTGTCTGATTAATGGTTCATTTACTCCCAAGTCATTCACGTTCTACCTATTAGTGTAAATAAAAGAATCTAATTTGAAGGGTCTCTGTATCATTTTCTGAACAGGAGTGGAAAAGAGTTGAACATTACAGAGAAAGGGAAATTGAATAATGCTCAAATGAAATCCTGCAGCATCTTCAGTCCTGGCAAACTGCATATCACAGAAAGCAGAAATAATAAAAATAAAAATTGTGATTTGTCAAATTTCCAGGTCTTCCAAAGATCTTGTGGGTTAAGTAAATTTCTTCCCTTTCCCCCCCGACTCTGGAACTCATTTCAGAACTTACCGACACAAAAGCTTCCGATTTTGTCTCGTTCAGCTGCAGTGTCAGTTTATTTTGAGTATCGTACACTCCGTAGAGTCTCTTAGACCAACTTGGAGGTATTTTATTCTTGTACCTTAATGAGCTATACAGGGCAAATATCCTTTGTAAATCCAGGACCAGACAGCTACAGTTGTATACGATGACACCAAGTTCCTTCATCTGTGAAATTAAAAGTTGGATCATTAGCGATATTTTTGCTGATGATCTGTGGAAGTATGCAGCAAGAACGCAAAAACCTCACCTTGGGTACCCAAGTTTTTTGAGGTTAAAAGGGAGATAGTGATATTTTTCTCCCACAGAAAGCACTCTGTAAGCAGCAACATTCTCACATATAAATTATGACGAAAAATAGTCCAAGTAAATGCAGACAGCAGAGTACAATTAAATTCTTTAGCCTTCAACAGGCACAGTCTCACTTCTCATCTAAGTAAAGGCATATCTCCTGATCATCATAAATCTTGTTTTGGCAGAGATTTCATTAATTATACACCCCTAGTACTTAAGTTGTTGACAGAATTTCCTTTTGAATGTATTGTCTGGCTTTTATAATCAAAGTGTAACCATACACTCACTCTCTTCCCTTCCTTTGCTTTAGAACAGCTCAAGAAAGGACTGGTGTGGGCCTGGATGCTATTGACCTCTCATTACCTGCATTTCACAATAGTTCAGCCATCTCCTAAAAGAAAGCGAGAAGAAAATCTGCATGTATCTGTTGGAAAACCATATGTAGGATAAATATTTAAAGGATCCATGCTGGTTTTCTGGAGGCAAACTCTCTTGGTAGCATGCCTGAGAAGTCTGCCTGGCATGATGAAGAAAATAAGGGTAATATGAACTCCCCCCAGCATGCTTACCCTTTCACACCAAAATATTCCCACTGATGTTATTCCCTTAGATGAGATCTCCACAGTCTCATGGTCTAGTTTCTGGTAAAAGCGTATCTTTGTGTAAAGCCCATGGGAACTCTGAACCTTGCACTGATGGTATCTCAGAGCTTGTTCCAGTGCAATTCTCCCTGACTGCAGATGAGAACCACTCTGCAGGAGTGGGCAGAGAGAAAGCGAAGGACAGAATTGAACCTTGACTCTTTCTCTGGTGTGTGAGCAGAAACAACAAATACCAGTACTCCAGTGAGAAGGAAACTCAACGGGTGACACATTCTTCATGTCCCCGACCTGGAAATACCACATACCTAAGAATACACAACACTGAGCTATCTAGTTCCTAAATATTTGCCAAATAGTTGCAACCACAGGAACAGTACCTAATATTATTACTGCCTAAATCAGAATATTTCTGCAAGCTTCTTTAATCTATCGGTCTGCACAACTAGAAATTTGTGGAGAGTTGGAAAAAACAGACATACTGCACTTCAGCCTTTCATTTCTGAATAAGCCAGTAAATTAATTTTGATGCTAAATATAAATATGACCAGCACCCTAGCTGAAGAATCTATTTGGAATAACATCTTTAATTTTTCCCCTGGATGCTGGTGTCTTTGAGGATGCTCTTGTATTCAGCTCTAGGCTGTCCCTGTAGTCTGGGCACTATTTGTCTCAAAATATTTTTAACTATACATTATCAGTGTTTTCACTGTGTGCTGCCAATGCAGCTCTCTTAATTGCCAGGCATGGCTCTGCAGAGGACTTGCTAATAGTACTCTGTTACATCTATCTGCATAATGTGGTTTAATCGGCTTTTCATGGCTGTTAGTTGATTCTGACATAATTATGTGGTTACAGATTTCCTTTCATTTATCAGTCCCATTATTACTATTCCACTTTATCCCTTCTATTAAAAGTAAAGATGAAAGGGTCCTCACTGCACACCAGAAGCTGCCAGGATTGCATCTGCATGAGCGGCTCTCCTCGCAGCAGGAGTGCCTGCAGTGTGTCCCCTCCCTGTGAATTTACGGGATTGCCCTTCTGCCTAAGTGGTTCCTCATGTAGGGATAGCGAGGAAGCCAGGGGCACTAATGGGTTTTGTTAAATGCCATTTTTACAGATCACCACCTAGCCTGAGTGCCAAACGAAGCATTAGGCACGCCTTAGCGCCAGCCTCTCCCCACGAGCAGGAGCACACAGGGAGCACAGGGACCGGACCCTCCCGTGGGAGCCGGCACCTGCGGGAGCCGCGGTGCTGCCCCGGCTGAGGCGCGGCCGCTCGCCCGCCCGCCCGCAGGGAATACGCTCAAACCACGGGCTGGAATGAAGCCATCCAGAGATGTGTTTACAGCGCAGTAATGAACGCTGCCTTCCCAAGGTGTTGCGTCTTGCAGTTGGCTTCTCAAAGCACTGATCAAGGCCTTCCCTGCTTCTGAAGCTGTTGTAAGAGCTTTTCCCCATGGGGATTCCCTGATACACGATAGAGGCAGGGCTCCTCCTTTCCCTCCCTGGGAAAACACAGACATCCTCTTTACCAAGCTGCCTGTTTTCATTAAGTTTTTATAAGCTGAAGTTCAAACTTGATTCAACCTGAACAGTAGATTCAAAGCTATAGGAAGAGGGCAGACAGCGACTCTGATGCCTGTCGCGCAAACTGAATTTTCTTAAGAAACGGGTTTAGATGTCAGCCTGTCACTTTGCGACCCTCTCCGCTTAGGTATGGCACGTCCCCTTGAAATGCAAACAATACATGTATGCAGTAAAACCCCACCTGTCTCCTTTCTTGTATAACAGCCCCAATAAGTTTGGAGACAAAAAAAGCCTGTTTCAGAAGCACCTTCTACACTGAGCCTAGTTTTACTCCCATATTCTGAGGTGAGGAGAAACTGCTCTCCTTCCTATTAAACATGAAGCCTATAATCCTGGAGGCATAGGGAGCAGCAAGGATGTGCTAGTGACAGATTTAGTATGAAGTGGTACAACATCTAGATAAGGGAAAAGACCTTCTCTTCCATTTGAGAGCTGCTGTCATTACAGACTTTTTTCTTAGTCATCTCAGAGGAGAAGCAGAAAAAAACATCTATATTGTAAGAATCAAAATCTGAGTGTTGCTCCCTGGCTTGTCATCATGGAAACCTGCAGCTAAGCATCGTTTGAGGTACCTGTTAAGGTAAGACCCTTCAGGGCAGGAGCTCTTAAGGGAAGAGAAGTATTCCTTCATCCTCAGTTTTAAGAGCAGTTAATACAGTAATGAAAATGTCACTGAAAAATTAAGGTGAAGAAGATCTCAAAAAATCAAAACCTTAATGAAACTAAGGAAGATAAATGCAAAATGAAAATATAGAGTCACAAATTTGATTACCTCAAAATGTAACAAATATTTTTGGGTGGTAAAATTGTACAGTTGCTTGTGAGTGACATTTCCAGGGCATGTGCCAGGACTGGGGAAAGGAATGGTTATCTGCATAGAGAATTTTGTGTCCTCTCTTGAGCAAGTTTCTTCCCCTCTTTGTTAAGAACTACCATGCATGCTCTAATCAAAGAATGAAAAATATGGGAGCTGGTTTTCCTTGTTTTTCCCCATGCCGTTTACATTTGTGCAGAGCAACTGTTAAAGACTACTGAAATATTGTTCGACTTTCTTGCCAATAAGGGCTTTCTTAATGCACCAGAAAAGTGAATAATTACACTTGGCTTAAGAAATGTAGTTTCCTCCCACTGTACAATGATACTCTAACTACAGAACTCAGTTAAGTTATGAAAAGTAATAAATAATGGCCTGGATAGAAAAACAGTAATTTTTATGACAAGAGGAGGAATTCTTTACTGGATTGGACAAAAAGGAGGATTTCACAAACAGGAATTTTTGCTTATTCTTTTCCTGTGTACATTCATAGGCATCCTATGCAAAAGGAAGAAAAAACATGGGAAAAGAACCTGAACAATCCAGGCTGTGGGCGCAGAACACTGTAAGATTCCTAAACTGAGAAACAGTGTTAGCAGGACCTTTCACGTATGTTTGGGTCACGGGCCAGAGAGGGTGTATGATGTGTCCTTACCCTGCACTGTGCAGACAAGACAGCACATTTTATATTTACCTTGAGATATACTCTGAGAGACAACCCCACTATGTAGGCAAGGTACTATTTGACCTGCATAAGAGTGACACAATCTGGTTCACAGCTTGCAATATTTGAGTTGTGGTAAATGTAGCAGGAAGCTTTAGCAAACCCCTTGTTTAAAGAAAAAGTTTTTAGTAGTTGTTCACAGTCAAACCTGATCCTGTAAAAACCAGGCAGCTCTCCTCAGGGATGAATTGCCACTTGCCCAAAAGGTCTGGCCACTGGCAGGTGCCAGGGATCCATTGCCTGTGCTATAGAAACTCTGGATTAACTGCAGGTAGCCTATTGCACACCGAATTTACTAAGTAGATTTTGGTATACAGGACAGTGTATGCATTTGCCATTTGCCTGTGTTTGAAAATGTATTTAGCTGTGTATTCAAGCCTCTGATTTTTTTTAATGACAAGTTCCTAAATGAATGACTGAGCAAAGCCAGAATCACAACAGGGTAAACTAACGGAGTTAAAAAAAAGCACTCTATACTGATAAATCAATTACTAAAGCCTTTAAAGGACCTAAGATTTCAATAGCTTCTAAAGAAAAATAATATACAAAGTATTCATTTTCAGCCTAAGACAAATCACAGATATTTACAGCAGTACACTGATCTTTTCATAGAACATGCTCTAATTATCCAGCTAGCCTGCACTCCAAACATTCTTTCTTTTTCATTATTGGTCTTACCTGATCCCTACTGCAGACCTCCCTTGTTTTCATGCAGTACACTTTAATACTGAGTGAATATTTCCCAGTCATACACAGCACCACTGAAGGCTGCCTCTGTGCAGCTATTCTTTACCTCTCTTTACCAAAACCTGCTGAGCAGATATGCATGCCCATCCTACACGAGGCACAGGTGATAGTCAAGGGGTGGTCTGTGGCAGCAGTGCAGGAGGAGAAGGGCATTCTGATGGGAGCGACCATCAACAGAGGGAGAGAGTCAGAGATTCGAGAAAGGTAGAAGTGTTTCTTTGTGCAGAGTTGTTCACAGTGACTGCTGTAGCACACTTTGCTGGAAGAGGCTGACAGGAGTAGTGCTAATCACAAATGCACTCATCATTTTGATGTAAACCAAATGTGCAGCCTGATGCTGAAGAGGCTGAGAAGGCTGTAGCACTGCCTGGCCCCTCTCTCACGAAACCTCTGCAAGTATTACAGTCCACCACAACAGCAATAGCATGTGCCTCAGCTAACACTTCACTAGAAACTGCAACCTACCTTTACATTCCTGAGACAAAAATCCTCCTTCTGTGCTTGGCTAGTAATACACTACAGAGACTTCACACTTTGTTACGTTAAAATCAAAAGTAATTCAGTGAAATCCAAATCCAGCACAGTCCTGCTTCTGCTTCAAGTTCCACTTTTTCTTTTCTTGTTGCTAAGAAAATGGGAGCTACACTGATATTGGGAAATATTAAATAGAAAACAGTAATGCAAATGGGAAAGCACTGTTTTCACAGGAAGTTAATAAAACTCTGTCTAGCTTAACCTATCGGAAAGTAAATAAATCTAAATTAACAGCATCTTTGGATGTCAGAAATCATCTAGGGCATAATAAATGTTCTTACTTGAATTCCCTGTTATTTTGACAAGCACAAATTGCTTTTGAATATTATTTACAGAATTCAAACATTAAAATTTGAGATTAACTGTTTCATTGTTTAATTGTGCAACTTACCTGTTTTCTATAGATGCTTTTATTGAATCAATGGTATTTTTAAAATCCTACATTCAACTCTCAACCATTCTTCAATTAATCACTTTGTGAGTCTTGCACTTGGATCTCTCTTTTGCCTGGCCAATGTCCTACAGTTTTGTAGGTTTTACATTTCTGTCATCTAAGGCTAAAGCTTAATTTTCTATCATGTTGGTTTTAAGTAATTTGAAAATAATTACCAGGTAGAATTTCTAATGAACTAGAAAAAAAAGCCCCTCCACTTGACAAAAGAATGCGATCTCAACCTGAGCCAGGAACTCAAGCTTATCACTGAAAATGGAAAACTGTCACTCAAGCCACTGTGTGGGAAATTAATCTTAGCATGTGACCAAGAAAAGGTGATTCGTTTGATAGAGAGTGCACCCAGCATGGGCACCGAATGTCAGTACAAAGCCATGACACGTTTTCACTAAAGGAAAGGAAGTGGTATGAGTGGGCTGACTGTACCATCGAAGCTGATAAATTTGAATTGTCATCCACCAGCAGTCCACTGGTCTTTAATTCTCACCTTTAGAAAGTACACTTGATAGATCTGGATCTGTAGTTCTTGCAGAATAAAAGTCCGAGGAAGTTACAACTTTATATGTTATTTTTACTAAAATTACCGATCGACAAAAAGCTGCCATGATAAGGCAGAGAAGATCTTTGAGGAGCTGCTAATTTTTGTGTTCCCTTTTCTTCGGTGGTCCATAGGTCAAGAACACAAAACTGCACAGTGATGCTCTACTAATTTCCGCTTCACTTCAGCCGCACCATTATTTTTCATAGCACCCTGATCATAAGAAAATCATGCTGAGAAAAAAAGATAGGCTTAGCATTTAATTTCTGCTGAAAAGTACTGCTGCTGAGATGCAAAGCAAGTTAGACACCCAGGCAGAAGGGGGGCTTGTTTTAAAATGGTGGGTTTAAAAAGAATTTTCTGATGAAGAGGTAACAATGCATCTTCAGAGCAGGAAACCAGAAATCCCCTGTGTCCTCATCACACTAGAAAGAAGCCTCATCATGATTTTTCTTTTTCAGCCATCTGCTCTATTGATATGAGAAACTCAGCAAAAATAAATCTGTTTGTACAAAAAATTCAAATATAGTTTGTTTAAACCATGGACCACTCTGTGATGATGTTTACATAGACCCTACCACAGAATTGTGAGTGCAAGTTTGGGCTTTTTACTGCTGTTGTTGAAGCTCACTAGCAAACCAAGCCTGACACATGGCTAATTGTCAGAGCAAGCCAGAAGGCAGAACTGAATCAGTTAAAAATTCACTGCCATATAATCTATCAGCATAATTAATATCACTTGGAATAATCACAGACTAATTTATCATTTTCAAATGACTTTTCAGTTTATGGTTTCATTACCCCCTCAAAGCAAGCAGAAGTGTCTTCTTTAGGGGAAATGGAAGCTTGCAACTGCAAGAAAACATTTTTCCAGGATCATGTTTGATTTATTTCTTGTTTTACTGCAGGAAATCTAATTAATGTGAATCCTAATTTGATTCTGTTTCTCTTTTGAAACACTGTTTTGTTCCTTATAGCAAAGAAAAGTGCAGGCTGGAAAGAAAAGGATCACATTGTGTTGGCCTCTCATCTCACCGCTGGCAAGCTGCATCACTTTTCAGCCTCGGTGTCATTCACACGACATTAAAAAATTCACTTCTCCAGTGGAACCATAAGAAAACCAACAGGTGAAGCGAAAGACCCTGCTAGCTTCTGAAAAGGGCAGGACTCTCCTTCACCACGCGTGTGCGTGCACCTCCCGCAGCCTCTTCCCATCTTCCCTGCGCCAGAGCCTGTCCTGTCAGCCCTTATCTCGCATTCTCTTCACGCAGCTGGAAATCACAGCACGAGCTCCTGGCATTTGTTCTCATCCTATGCAATGCTGCAAAGGGCAGCCTTCATACGTCTTCTGCTGTACAACAGAGAGAGGAGAGTGCAAAGGGCTGATCTCAGAGTAAGGGCAATATTTATGTCTAAACGTTTCTCTCAAAGCACACAGTTTCTTTGGGGCTTTCAGATCCATGGCCTTCAGGGAAACGCAACAGCATGTAGTTGACTAATTGGATGCATTATTTATAACATTACTGACACGCACAGTGGGTTTTCCTTTTGCAAACTGAATAAAGATTGGTAGCAGGCGTGCTGGGGACACAAACTGGGACAATGACATTGCATATGAATTATTGCTATAACTGTTGACCTTTGCCAGACTACCTGATCAGAATTAGAAACCTATTTTCTTGGTGTAAGCAGAGGGCCAAAGGCGCTAATTAATTTTTGACTGAGTCTTGATTAAATTCAGTGTACAGGACCTTGAGGTGAGCTAGAAATCCAAGCAGTTTAGATAGGTAAGGCAATTTAGCAAAATGGTGCACAGGCAGCCCCAGAACAATGGCTAGTCAATATGAAAATCTATTTTAGAAATCCACTGTGCTCTATGTCCTTTTCTCCTGAGTAACCATCTTAGATATTTGTGAGGTTTCTGGCTGCTTCAACATGGAACCTTATCTCCTGTAAAGATATGGTCCTAGTATAGGCCCCTAGGAAGAAAACTTGTAATTAAATAAATACATCATATTTCTGCCTCCCTACTCTAACAGTAAAATTGGGAACACAGAATCATAGACTGTGTAAGGCTGGAAGGGTCCACTGGAGGTCATCTAGTCTAGCCTCCCTCTTGCCAGGGTCATCCTAGAGCACATTGCACAGGATGGCACCCAGACAGTTCTTGAATATCTTCAGTGAGGGACATTGTCCACAGTCTGCTCCAGTCCTGGGTCACCCACACAGTAAAGAAGTTCTTCCTCATATTCAGGCTGAACTTCCTGTGCATCAGTTTCTGCCCATTGCCTCCTGTGCTATTGCTCAGCACCACCAAGCAGAGCCTGTCTCCATCCTCAACACCCTTCCTTGAGATACTTAGAGACATTGATGAAATCCCCTCTTAATCATCTCTTCTCCAGGCTAAACAGGCTGAGTTTCCTCAGCTTTTACTTGTGAGGTGCTCTTGCACTACATTTGAAAGAAATGCCTAATAAGTCATGATACTGATCAGAAAAAGTTGCCTGTCCAACACAACGATTCTTCTGACTTCTACAGTTCTCTGAAGACACACTTAACAATTCTGTTTGCAGGTGCTGCCTGCCCAATACATCTCCCTCATGCAGGGATTAATAGTTTTCCACTGAGCAGTTCCAGGGGAACGTCAATGATTCCACTGTTTTGATGACTGCTGTTTACTTAGAAAAGTTAAGAAAAGTGACTGCATGATGACTTCTAAACCATGCTTATGACGACAATATCAAAATCTGAAAAGGTTAGTGATGACATTAATGCTGCACATTCATATGGAAGGAATGCTTTGTCAGAATTTATTTTGTTCTGCTTGATGACTTATGGATATAGAAAGATGAGATTTTGTTCTGAACTGCAGAATCATTTGTCTTTTATAAAATGACTGAAATGATTGTCCTTCCTTACCCTGACTCACGGAGATTTATGCCATGGTATTTCAGCCTGATTTACTGCGTGTCTTTTTCACAGGACAATACTAAATCCAGTTTTCCATGAAAGGATTCAAGCTTTCAAGCAGGAGGTGACTGGGCTCCATCTGGGAACCTTTTGGAGTTGAGGCAGTTCTGAATGAGGACATTTTTCTAGAGGGGAACTGTCATCTGTGCAATATCAAAATCTGTGTGCGTGGGTGGAATCACATATTGGGAATACACTTTCATGATTATTTTAATGTTGTTATTTTAATTGTTTAGTTGAACAAGATTGATCTGATGGGGTATGCTAATAACTAAATCCCTCTGAGAGGAATCTGCCTCCATTTGTTAACATCGCTGACCAAGATTAGTTGCCAGCAAATTCTTGTGGAAGATGACAGAATAGACTGTGCTGCATTAGCTCCCCCTCAGAGATTCAGCTGGGGTTTAATGAACAAGTTTTCTTCCAGCATAACATAAATCAAATTTTTGAAAAAGTGGTGGATTTACTGCTTTTTTTATATCCATGTAAGTTTACGGGTTATTTCAGACTACCACTGGGCAGATCACTGCAAACAGACTTGATAGAGATGTGCCCAGAAAAAAATTTCATCTCTGTGACCAGTGTCTTTTCTTCTTATTATTTTTTTTTAAAGGCAAGACAACTGCCAGGTGAGCTATTTGTGATGCAGTTTCTGGGAGATCCTGCCAAACAGTTTTTATAAATTTCAACAGCTTAACTTTTAGGCTACTGAGTTTTATCCCTAGGCCATGGACTTGTGCAATCACACCTCACCAGTGCTGTCTATTCACCCGAGTATTTGCTTCGAGACAGCAGAAGGGGCCTTGAAAGCTGTCTCCTTTTTTGCACACACTTTTATGGATGATTTTCTATCCTGTGTGCAGTGGTGTACAGTTTGTGTTCTGGAAGCAAATTCCTGCATGCCTCCAGTTCCCTAAACACTTTTAGAACCCATCCAAAATTCTGAAGTCTGATAATGCTAGTACACTGATATTATTTGTCAAGTATCTGAGGGACCGGTAATAAACCAGAACCAATCACACTCTTTTTGCAACATCTATGACTCTTAATTAAGACATAGTGATGGCATGGCAAGTATTAAAAAGCAAGCAAATGATCATGAAGTTAGTTTTACTGGAGAAAGAACCTTCTATTTTCCTTTGGGTTTTGGAGATCCAACTAGCTGAATATGCCATGCAGCTTTGGAAAGAAGTCAGTTTATCCATTCAAAATGGATAGTCCACAATTTTGCTCTGCAGGCTTATTATTTATTGATTTGCAATCTATTATTGATTACTCCAACAGCAGGTAAACCTGTTCACAGGACTTCCACAACAACTAAAAAAAAAGATGAGAAGAAAATAGAATCATAGAATGGTTTGAATTGAAAATGTCCATAAAGATCATCTAGTTCCAACCCCCCTGCTATAGGAAGGGATGCCATTCACTGGATCGGATTGCTCAGGGCCCTATGCAGCCTGGCCTTGAACACTTCCAGGGATGGAGCATCCACAGTTTCTCTGAGCCAACCTGTTCCAGTGCCTCACTACCCTCACAAGTAAGGAATTTCTTCCTAATACCCAATCTAAATCTACTGACATTAAGCCTGGCATTCAGAAGATGTTCAGGTATCCAGCTACCTGAATATGCCATGCTGCTTTGGAAAGAAGTCAGTTTATCTGTTCAAACTGAATATTCCATCATTTTGCTCTGCAGGTTTATTACTTACTGATTTACAATTTATTATTGATTATTTCAACAGTAGATAAACCTGTTTTACAGAACTTTGAGAGGAACCCAAAAAATCAAGAAAAATAAAAAAAAAAAAACCAAAACAAACAAGCTCTGTAATTTCAGAGGTCAGAAACAGAGTGATCAGCATATTCCTACAGTCAACAGAAATCAAATAAAAACATGCAGCAAGCAATCATACAAGTTGATGTATTTTGCCCTCTCCTACACTAAATACAGACACATAATGCAGATGATGCACTGATGCACGTGAGAATGGAGCACAGCAGTGGGACAAGTAGGACAAACAGGAACAACTTCCTAGCATCTTGGAGCTGAGAATCAGAACTGCACCTAGAGAAACTAGCCAAGCTGAGAAGACTTTCTGGCTCCAAGTGCAAGGTGAATATATAGTCTCATGCTGTTTTCAGCCAGTAAACCACAAAATCAGAGCCCACAGGAGTAAGGAGGAACCAAGGGCACTATGAGGCAGCAATGAAGCACACACAAGACACAAGTGGAGCAGCCACACTACCCACATTCCTGTCCAGCTTTAACTAGCCCTCTGTGAGAAGTGCATAGCAATGGTAGGCAAGAGACAAACAGCCCTTTTGCTTCACTGATACTTATTTGTAAATAGTGGATGCATAGGTAATAAATTTCAAGCAGAGTAAGCATAATGGGCAACACTGACTGTCGTGATTTACTGGGTGTAACAGAGAAAAAGCAGCCTGTCTCAGTTAAAGAATCAAACAAAACATTGTATTTCCAAAAATGCAAACTTTACAGCATGATAAATGCATGCTGTGAAATCTGCACATTTCCAAGAGCAACGTATCTTCTCCCAGTCACCTAACCCCTGGAAAATAAAAAAAAAAAGAGGAAAGAAAATAGAAAAGCTGCAGTTTTGGAGATATGTATCAGCCACTAAACTGCTCTGGATTTGGTCAAAGATAGAAACCTGAGCCAAAAGCTCTTAGTGAAAATAATAAAAGTATTTTCAGCCTGTCATTGGAAGGACAAGCTTTAATAACATCATAGCAGAGTTCTGACAATACAACTAGATTTCTATGCAGCAGGAAATAAAAAAAAGGAATAAATAGTAAAAGTAATAGATTACTTTAAAAGTAATTGTCAGTACAGCTCTGTAATATCTCCTTATACCTGCTTTCTTCACATATTGCCTCATTCACCTATGCTTGAAGATCTGGGTTGCACTTTTCTGTTATCTTTAAAGTATTAGCTAGCTTGGGAAATGATCCCATAGGAAGAAAACCCATGAAGGTTTTTTTTAAGGATTGGATCACATGGATAACAGCATATCAAAAGTTTTTAGAAGGAGATATTCTCTGACTTATGTAAGAGGGATTTATTAACACAGAAATACGAATTTAGACAGAATACACCAGTATTATGCTGCCTGTACTTTCAGTCTAGTATTTACCCATCTGAGCTTGATTGAACCTCAGTGGACAACGAAGTTGAAAGACTCTTGTTTCATGTTATAGGACACTTGAGACTGTGCTCAGTTTGCTAATAGAAATATGAACACCACTGGGATAGTAAGAAAATTAAGCAAATTATTGGAAGAAGATGGGAAAAACTGACAAAGTGCACAATTCATACTAGAACAACATTGTATCAAATGGAAACTCTCAATGTAACTTTTACTTGACTGAAAAGATGTAATTCTACTGTCAGACAAAATATCTTATCTCAAAAGGACCAGATGCACCATTACATAACTTCAAGAGACTCACTTAGATAAAAGTTCAGAAAAATGACTGACTGATTATAGCCTGCTTTTGCTCTATGAGTTCTGTAAAGATCATCAACAGAACTTGCACATGTGCAGATCTTGTCTCAGTGATCAGTTTTGAGGTGGCTCTGCTATAGCAAGATTTTGGGAAAGCTGGAAACAAATAAGATCATCATGATGTATTTTGAGATATATAGAAATCCAGTACTTATTACATATTGGTTTTATTGGAGGACAATTTTTTTCACATGAATAAATAGAAAATACAATGTTCGATGATATAATTTGAGGAAATCATCATTGCCCTTTCCCTAGGATACATAAAAAGAAACACAGGTTGCATTTGCTCCTGGCAGCATTCCAGAGATTCTTGCATTTTGAGAAAGTTTTTATTAGAATCCATATCACCAGAAATGAAGACAGAGAGAAGGGATAATTCAAGGATGAGTTTTGTCCCTCATAAGTGTGGCCTTTGAGCTGTATCTCCTCCTTATGAGTGTCCTCAGTATAACTGGGATGAGACTTTCGAGTAAAGAACTGTGTGGATTGCTTCCAATTGATTTTACCCACCACAAGCAATCAAAGGGTTGCTCCTCTAATATTTCCAGAGACAAAAATTGCCCCAAACCTGCCCCTTCAGATGCAGCTCTTAATACTTGAAACACCATCATTTACCAACTTTTGTCATTTCAGAGTAGTATGAGAAAGAGTTTGGGTTTTATCAGTCGTTTTGTCACAAAGGATTAGAGAAGAAGGTGGTATAGATGAATTCAGACTGCTGCTTTTGTCTCCTTTTTTCTATGTTTCAGGAAGGACAGCCTGAACAACTCGATAGAAACCTGTGTTATTTCTCAGACCAATTCTGTCCCATCTGGTGATAAAAGGCAAGACAAGCAGACACATTCCAAGCACTCTTGTAGACATCCTGCTGCAAGCCTTCCTATAGCTAAGTTCAAAAGACTGACTCATACTAAAACAAAACAAAAACTCATCAGTTTTTGCTTAAAATGGACACACACAAAAAGTGTACCTTTTGACTAACTGAGGTTTTGGGGGTTTCCTCCCTCCCTTTTTTTCCCTTTTTGTTTGTTTGTTTTACTAATGAGTATAGGCTTATTGATTTCACAAATTTCAAAATCCAATATACTCTCACTGTAAGTATGCGCTTGATCATTCATATTTATTGTAAAAGACATAACTTAGTTAATCTACTGTCTCTACAGATGCTTAATAGATTTTTTTTGAATAATTCTCATAGCTCTCCATCTCAGCTAATTTGACTGTTGATTCAGCTGAATTATTAAGAGAATAAATAAACTGGGCAACTTATCCTTCAAATGTAACTGATAATTCACAATTGCTACAACTTTCACGTGCTGTAGGACTTAATACTAATGAGACAAGTATGTTTTACATACTAAAAACCATAAGGAAAAAATAGTTCACAGAGAGTTTCTCATTCACACACTGCCACATCTCACCTTCTACAGTACTTTGGCCCTCTTGGGTATTTATTTAACATCTTAGGTGCATCAAATAAAAACCCAACTCTTCAGATTAAACAGGTCTCTGATTCCAACCCGATAAGAACTGTTGGGACAGTTTATCTGATTTTCTAGTTACCCTAAATTATGTAGATAAAATCAGCAGTTTGTAACTTATAACAACAAGAGAGTAAGAGGAGGATAGAGAGGAAACTGACAAGGAAATCCTGATGGATTTTTAAGATGAAGAGAAATCAAATGCCTTTCTGAAGTCTTACTTTATATTGGTGAAACAGATCACATAAAGAATCCAATAGAGACATGAAATTAATGGGAAAATGAGAAAAAGATCACATGGTTACTTTTTTGTCCTTAAAGAAGTATGTTTTCCAGCCTGGTTGGGTTTTTTTATCCTTTAAAAAAAACTAATTTTTACAGCCTAGTTGTTTTCTGTCCTTAAAAAAATTAAATCTTGCAGCCATTTGGCTTAAATTTATCTGAATTTAAAACGATCAGAAGAACGAACAATCTGAAAAATACATGGTACTTAAGAGACATCTCAGAAAGAAAAATCCTCTGCTAGCAGTTTTTACACAGCTAAGAGAAAAAATCATGGGTTTGCTCAGGAACTTTGCCTCAACATCAGCTGAGCCAAAATTTAAGCAGGAATTTTTGAGATAATGCTTTTAAGATGTGCCAAGCAAGAGACAGCAAATGACTACCTGAGGTGGATCTAGATGTCGGGATTTGTTTAAGAACCAACAAGATGGAAGTTTTTGCAACTAACTGATTATATTTCACACTTTCCATCCATATCTTCTGTTCCTGCAGGGAAGTGGTTGCTGGCCCCAGATCCTAAGCAGAAAGTTGGGTCCATTCCTGCTGCATGGCTGCTCACCCATCTCAGACATTACTTGGCTGCATCCCTTGGCTTCCATCTCACTCACAGCTCTCTAATCTCCAGGATCTCTCTCATTTTAAGGACTTTCTCTCCAGTCAGGAACAATTGTCAGTTCTGTTTGGGTCCGCCTCCTTTGTTTCAAGACCACTTCCTCCTGGAACCCCAGACAAGCCACTTCCCTTCAGTCCAGATGTTCACAGTCAGACTCCACAAATCCAGGGGGCAAACAGCAAGCTTCTACTTGAGACCTCGAACATTCAAATGTGATCACTAACCTTCACATATGCACTCAACTACCTGGTACTGTTAGTATTCATGATTTAAGTCTTAAGCTATTTTTTTTTTGCCTACAAGGCTAACTAGTATTAGCCTGATTTCACTTCCAGTGAAGACAATTGGATTAATTTTACTTGTTTCAGGAATTTTCAGTAATAGTATTTTCCAAGAGCTGGTTATTTGTTGCACATAAATGCATTTTTCTGAAGTGGTTCAACTAATCCATTACGGTTGTTTGCCCACTGGATTCAATTATTCATGTGTGAATAAAACTTTTCCAAAAATGTTGCTAGTACAAAAAGCTCCAGAAATATTCATATGTATTACAAACCTCATGCTCCTTAACAGAATTAAGGAGCTAAATGCATTTTCAAGCTTTGCTGGAACTATTGGAGGGAGTAATGGAACAAAAGAAATATATGATACATTTTGTTAGCTTATGGATTATAACAATTTTTATATAACCAGTTTCTTTTATTAAGTAATAATAAGCTACTAAGCTAAGGAATTAGAAACTAGAATACAGCACCATGGCCATCTCGATTGCTATTAGTTCAAGCCACAGGTAAAAATTAATCAGAATACGTACAAAATTATAGGCATGTTTGAGTGACTAATTTTTTATTTTTTTATCAGTATATATAAATTTACCAGCAAGAAACTAGATGATTTCACTGGTAAAATCTTAAACAGGTTACTATATCTAAAAAAGTGGCAAACCTCTGGTTGTTCATAGCCCTCAATTTTCAATGGGTTAAGTAATTGGGTAATATTTGCATATATTGATAACGACAGAAAAAGATGCACCTCTGACACAAAATCTAGACCTGTACAAAGAAAAATTCAAAATATTCCACTATGAATGAAAAAGCATCCAATTTTTGTAAAATCCTGTTTTCAGGATCTCTAAACAGTACTTTACATTTCCCTGTGGGGCTTGATTTCAGACTGAAGCAGATAGCTGGCATAGATGATTTCAGCCAGAATTACTACAGTTTTGACAAACTTTCAATTTAACTGAAACACAGTTTTACTTGAAAAGTAATAATGTGATCTTGGCCTTGCCCATAATTGCAAAGCTGAGACTCTGGCAAGTATTAAAACTTTGACAGAGGAGGCACAGGATGTGTACAACTTTAAAAGCTATTCTTAAGTAATATCTGCAGCATATGAAAATCTCTCCTTGATGCAGAAAATTTCCTTTTAAAGAAAATACTCGTATTGCTTCTTGTCAGTGCTGGCAAGTCAAGAAAATGGCAACAAAACTAAATAAGCTTCATATGAGATTGATTTCTAGTACCCAGCTTATAAACACAAAGAATTCTCCACAAATACTGCAAACCCAAAGCACTTAAGTCCTGATGATGTTTTCCAAGCAGCTGTTGAAAGCTAAATTATTGTTTCAGCTTTGGATTTAGCCTCCTAAGAGACAAATGGTGTTAACAGACCTGGTTTTTTTTGGTTTTTTTTTTTAGTATCAGGCAAAGGGACAAAAGAGGAGAGGGAGAAGGAGAGGGAGAGGAACCTGATCCCTCATTTGCAGCTATACTGGGACTCTGGTAATGAGAACCCGTGGGAGATTTATTTCCCCAGCAAGGGCTCAGCTCACCGTGGGTTTTAAGATTAGGTCTCACACATGTGCAAAGCATTTTGCTTGAGGAAAGGACTCAGAATAAAATGACAGAGTTCTGTGCTTATTTTGCTTCTTATGTGAAAAGAAAAGTTCAAGACAGATTATTATTTTAGGACAGCATATCAGATCTCTTTGACAGTTGCTCTGATTTATTAATCTGCAGCTCTGGGGTAAGGGAATCGAATACTTGTATCTAACGTCAACAGGAGCCAAACATCTAATTAACTTTGGCTCTTCTAAAACCCCAGCATACATTTCTCAACTAATTGAAAGCAGATTCTCTTTTACTGTAATGCAGAGAGATTTCTTTTTGCATTGTACAAATATTCTTCTGAGCTTCATCTTATAACTACATATAAAAATATAGTGTTATAAAACAGTAAGATTAAAGCAAGTCCAAATGCATGCAGAAAACAGTGATAAAATTAACGGTGAGGAATCACTTTTGAAAAACTGGCCTAGAAGTAACTGGCATCAAAGTTTAACTCAGGTATGTTACAAGATTTAAGATTTACTTCAGCATGAGAAGACCAAACCTGTATGGAATTGTATCATCTGAAGATCATAAATACATAAGCAATATATAAATAATATAATAATCTGTGTGGTAAATGTGCTTCTTTTCTCCACATTTATTATTTTCACCGGTACTCAAACCCCCAAATAGAAGAGGCTTCAAAGCTTAAGTATTTATAAGCTAAATAAATCCCACGAAGAGCTATTTTGTTATGACAGAACAGTTTAGCTCATGAGGCACAGATAATGTACAAACATTTTCTGAACCGTCCAAAAGCCCAAACTGTATGTTCTGACATTGACTGAAAATAAAACATCCTCTTTTCCAAGACTTTCTCTAACAACATTGTTTTTCCTACCAATATTCCAGATTCCTTTGTAAACATACCTTTTAAGTAAATGAATATCATAGGAAGAGCAAAAATGCATTTATTCACTTTCTTTACTAAAATGGCTGATTTGTTTTCAGTCAGACTTCCAGTCTCTTGGCTGAAAACAAATCTTAAAAAGTTCAGCACGACCAAGACACACCTTCTTCTTTACAAAATCATTAGAACCTATGTTCAAAATTATCCCTGTATTTCTAAGATGCTGCTCATATTTAGAAAGCAAGCTTTTTTGTAGCAACTAGTAACCACCTAGGACTGCTTCTTTTCCCCCTCTGTTGTGCATTTCAGTTGCTGAGATCTCAAAGTACAGGTTTCACTCTGTAAGTGTGGCTGAGAACAGCCTCACACAGTCTGCAGTACATAGCAAAAATGAACATGACAGCCACTAATGATCCTGAGACTGTTGCAGAAAGAAAAAAAAGGCACATATACCTACAAAAAGGCAAATAAACTGTATTACTGATGAATTCCTCAAAATAGTCACAGACTGTAGAGAGTTCTCAGCACTGGTTGTTGACAGAGGCCTTAGAGTACATCCTTCCACTCTCATGTTTATGAGGAATACAAATGTGGAATTCTGTCTGATACATGCAGCCTCCAAAAACATTACGCTATTTGACTTTCTGTACCCAGATATCTGACCCTCCCCAAAGGTAGTGGGTATTCCACTATAATATCCACCATCCATTTAGAAGTCTTTCCAAATTTGGGGTTTGCTTTTTTAAGTGGCAGACCAGAGGGACTAAGTCTTGCCCATGATATTACCACAGAGTTTCCATAGTGGTTTGTTTACCAATGGGTTTGCTCATTTTTTTTTTTTTAAATAACTAAACTGGAACATACAATGATCATCACAGAAATCAATAAAAACAATCGAATATTTAAAACTTAAGCATAATGATGTTATGTCATTATGTCATTATAACATACCTGTTATAATGAAAAGAAGCAAAATTTATAGTAATATATTCTTGCCAACACAAAAGAGTCACCAAAACTGTGGCAGTACAGTTTTTGATGCTGGCACTTTTGCCAGTAAACTATCAGAAAAGAGAGATATCCAAGTGTCCTCATAATGTTACTTTTTTTTCTCATTATACCCTCAAAGGGTATAGGATTACTTTTTCAATTAAATTACCTGTCCCAGTGATCTCCAATCTAGGCTGGCACTTCCAATGTATACGTGCTGTTTATCAACAATCCAGAAAGATGACTGAAGCCGACCTTCGTTATATGCTGACATGTTCATATACAACACTTCAGCACCTAGAGATTTAAGGATAAAATAATAAATGGCATTACTTAATATGAGATAATTTACATTATTAAAAAATGAAATGATTTCACGTTTCATGGCCTCAGTTTCCAAAATTAGTGAGAGACATAATGAAACATACCATTAAGGTTTAAAATCAATGATAAACATTGTTACTGTCCCAGTATTTAAGACTTTAATTAATATGTATTCCAGTTATATGAAGAAACATTTACTTAATGCATGTCCCAGGTATAGGGAACATTCCCATGCATTATAATGTTTACCTAATTTCCTTCTATTTTAGAATCAAATAATCAATTTCTTTTTCCAGCACTGTATATTCCTAAAAATAGTTCATTTCTAAATTTCTATTCTGTAGCACAAACCAGCTACATATTCCAATAATGACCTTTAAAATATGAATGCAATTAAAACCCCTGCCTAAAAAGCAGACTCTGCTCTGCTCCTCGTGCCCTGTGCAATGGTTTGAGCAGGTAGCTGCAGCGGCTGTCGCATGGAACAGACCCCAGCAAGAGGAACATGGGTGAGAATTAAGGAAGTAACCAAAGACCTAAATAAAGTAAGTTGCAACTGCTCTTAATCCTGCTAATCTGTGACATTCAACCTACCACTTTGAATGGCACAGTTTTAATAATGACTATAGGCCACTGAAATAAAAGGAGCTCCTTGCTGGCTCCATTGCATCACTAGGAATGTCTGAATTGGCCCCATCTGTATGTCTGCAGAACTAAATCCAGAATATATTTAATATTAGGTAAATTTAGGGGATTTCTCACACCATTACTGTTCTTTCAGTGCTCTGGTGTCTGCAAAATTAGGTGATTAATCTGAATTAATCATTGCTGAAGGCAGTTTACAGTAACCCACTCATCTTCACATTTCAGTCATGACTAACCAGGGAAGAGAAGTGACAGTAAGCAGCAGCCTGGGGGACAGTGATGGTACCAGCCATCTCCTATTAAACATTCATGGGGTCTCCAGTACCATGAATTCCAGTAATGGTTGAATATGAGTAACAACTTTAAAAGAATTCCAGGATACGTAGAGAACTAAAACGTATTTCTTTTCATCGAACTTCCTATTTTTGGTCTCCTAAGAAACATTTGACTTGCAATTTTAGGCAACTGATACCAGTGCTAAATATTTATTTATTATTATGAAAACAGTAACTTTCCTTGACAAAAATCATTCTAAAAGTTCAGACATCAAGAAAAGAAGAAAAATCAGGTAAGGTGCCACTTACCATGATGCACCAAACATGCAACATAGAATTTTGAGCACATTACAGAGTTTGGTTCATTGCTGAATTGCATTTGGTGCAACCCAGCTACCTTTCCAATTTTTTGTACATTTCACTCACCCACACTCATCCATGCTTAGAAACAAAGATTTTTTCCAATTTCCTTGGAACGTATTGCTGCTACTTTCCATTCATGCATTAACGAGCAGAACTGTGCTAATTATTGAGAAAATGACTGTGAAATGGAAAAGAAATCAGAAAACACTATAGCAGGTGTTAAATGGTTTAAATTTTCTGGTGAATAAACAAAACAAAAGCAACTGCTATTAGCTAAGGATAACCATTCTGTAAGGCACTAAACTTCTAGCTAGTGATCTGAAAACTGTATTTAAAATCAGGTTTAACAAAGCAGTTTGCCTTGATGATGTTTTCTTTCCATACATCCAATTTGCACCATTAAATAGCAGTATGAATTTAACACCCACAACAAACCTACACCAAACAGGTTATAAATGAAATGTCAGGATTTTTGCATAGGAAAGATGAAACAATGGGAAGCAACAATGAGTTTCCTTCTCATAACTGAGAGCCTAAAATAAACACAATTTAAAAAAAAATTGAAATATCCAATGACAAACAAAAATGCTGACTGCCAAAGTTATAACAGGAGACTATTTAACCAGTAATACTAACATTAAAAATAGCGGACATAATCAGTAACTTTACACAAAATTCAGAAGATGTAAAACACCAGAATTTGTTGGCGTGGGTTGTTCAGACATGGGCATAAACAGTGGGATGGGACTATTACTCTAAAATATAATCTAGGCTTCAGTTACCAAAATAGTGAATACAGCAGTGCAGAAGATACTGCTATCACATATACCACTAAAATCAAAACCTGGAACCCAATTTCTTTTCCTTTTGGAAACAGCCAACTGGTAAGGGAACAGGTGAGGAAGCAGTATCTCCAAGTTAATTAAAAAAAAAGTCATGTGTTGCAAACAACAGCTGTTGTGCAGCCTATTAATGAGCCCTTACCTTTTGATGAAAGGAAACACGTATCAGTATTGATAATTGCCTCTGTTCCAGAAGCCCCTGAGATGCTTTGTTAAAACAGGCTTATCAAGCCTTCAACGCAATCCACCATCCCTAGTGTGGTCCAGGTCCCATGAGGAAATTAAATTGGACTGATCAATATGTGAAGCCGTAATAGAACTCTCTGTCATGCTGCAGTCTCAATTACACGAAGCTCTGAGTCTACTGAGTTCAACCAGAAGGGCACATTTGTAGGCTTGATTGCTAATAAACATGCCAAATAAATCTAACTATTTTGTTTCACTGGAGATTAAAATTCAGGATGGGAACTTGGAGAAAACCAGTGCTGTCACTTAAAACTCAAGTGGATTTGTCTGTCCCTTAAAATTGTGCATTCTAAGGGTTGAGACAGATTACACGTTTTCCGCAGGAAAAAAAGCCACAAAAAAAGAGACACTGAGGGATCAAAGCATGTTTTAAGTAACAAACATTTATCTGAGTACTTTTTCTTCTAGGTGGGGAATTTTTTCACTCGTGTAAGGGAGATGACCGATGCAGTCTGGGAGGCATGGAGGGGACCCTGCCGTTGAGAGCCTGAACCTTCTGCATGTGATGTGATCATAGCCCCTGGGAAGTGCCAGGCTGCAACTTAGCCTCCAGCTTTGTCTCATAATGGAGGAAAAAACCAGAAGGTATCACTAGTATTGCACGAAAGACTGACTTTTCATCCATTAAAAGAAAAAAAAAATCCAATTCCCAAAGTAATCCCAAAGAAGAAGGATGGCCCAAGCAAAGGCCATTTACAATTTCTAGCCTTGCAACATCCTGTTTGGTCCAGCTGCCTGCTCTCAGATACTTCACTAACAATGTCTGAAAGCTACAGGGCAAGCTTGACTTCAAGAATAGGAACTTGAAGAGAATTGGGATTGCTCAGCCTCGAGAGGAGAAGGCTTTATGGCGATCTAACTGTGGCCTTCCAGTGCCTGAAGGGAACCTACAAGAAGGATGGAGGTAGACTTTTTCCAAGGGCATGTTGGAAAGAGGGAAGGACAAGGGGGAATGGATTCAAACTGAAAGAGAGTAAATTGAAATTAGATATTAGGAGGAAACTCTTTACTGTGAGGGTGATGAGGCACTGGCATAGGTTGCCCAGAGAAGTTGTGGATGCCCTCCACCCCAGAAGTGTTGAAGGCCAGGTTGGATGGGGCTCTGAACAACCTGGTTTAGAGGAAGGTGCCCCTGTCCATGGCAACGGGGCTGGAACTAGGGGATCTTTAAGGTCCCTTCCTACCCAAGCCATTTTATGATCCTGTGAACCATTTTTTACATATTTGAGGCAAAGCACTAAACTGTTAGCAAGGAGTCTTTAATCAAGACCTCATCACATACATGCTGTCATGAAAAACTGTCAGACACATTCTTGGCGCAGCAGTGTTGCGGCTGTGGATTTTACTGCTGCTCAAGCAAGTCTACCAGACAGCTACACAAACTGGGAGACTCTTCTTCATGGGAGACTGCAGGAGTTCAGAACTCACAGGGCTGCCACTTGGCCTCCACATCCGAGTTTATGCAACAGTCTGGAGAAGGTGCACCTTCTTTGGAGGTCTTCACTTTCTTGAGGCTTTGGATCCAACGCCTGTGAGCAGCTTAGGATATTGTCCTTGTACTGAGGCAACATCATTATGCCAAATCCCCTCACTAGTGGATGCAGTAAATAATTTTGTAAGGAAGACCCAGAAAGAGCAACTGTTGAGGCTGCTATTATCACAGCTGCCTTGAAAGCGAACATGCAAATTCTGCTTGCCACAGTTTTCAGCAGTACCAGTTACAGGCTAAACTCACTCTGGAGTTAGCAAACATAACGCCCAAGAAACAGAAGCTGCATTTGCTTGCACCATGCCTAAAATTGGTCTTCTGTCTTCACAACTTTCTTACTTTCACTACAGTATTTTTAAAACCAGAGAGACAGAAAAATAAGGGGAAGAACTTAAGGAGTAAAATGAGAGCCAGAGTTATCTGGGAAGTCTGTATAGATACAAATGTCTCTTTCCCTACATTTTGCAATGTATGCTTTCATTTCATTTATCTGCTTTTGATAATAGGCCATAGCACAAAGTACACCCATGAATAAACATAATTTTTACTCCACTGAGACAAAAATCCAGGGTTTTCAATACAAGTGGTCACAAGTGGTGGAGTAGCTGTCTCGTTCGGGTCAGACACAAGTGACCCAGGCAGAGGATCACCTCCCCATGAATTTTCAGGCTCTTTTCTCAACTGATTGCAAAAAGTATGGACTTTTTCCAGAAGCCCCATTAGTGTGACCTGCCACCACTCAGAAGAGGGCAAGTACAAAAGCAGAAGAATGCACAACTTGAAAACAAAGATATTTTTACTAAGTCTCTGAATGATTAAATGACAAACTAGACTATTTACTATTTCTGTGCTCTTTATGGAATATTGGATTTGAAATGCAATTTAAAAGTCTGCCTGGCCCAGAAAGATTAATGATTCAGATTTACTTTAAAGAGAGAACACTCAAGGACTTTTAGGGAAATCTCTGATGGTAGTACCTTAACTTTGAATCAGCTGTTTTGTTTACGATGCCCTCTGCTTTTCTCTCTCTCACACACACACCCCTGTCTTTTTTAAAAACTACCAGGACTGAATCCTGTCACTCTGGGATTATGTGCTATTCATCAGTCCAAAGCCACAGTAATTCAAAAAAGAAGCAGCCCAGAATCAAAACCTTGCTGCCTTTTCTTTAGCAGCTCTATATTCAACTGTCACATATGCAAAAAATGAAATCATAATTACTCAAAGAAATTACATTCTAGCACAACTCCAAGTAATCCCCAGAAAGCTTTCACAATAACATTTACATTCATGCCATCTTGGCCCATCTTAGACTCAAACTACCTGCATGAGAAATGCTCACTCCCAGTGTTCAATCAGCCATAAGCTGTGTGAACGTGTAGCTTCTCAAAACCACCTTTAGGAAAACTATTTCTGATGTTTCTGCTGTTTCTGATGTAGATATTTTTCACAAGAATTTACTGTAATGCTTACTATCCTGTTTTATAGCATCTGAGGTCACTGACACAAAGATAATTTTGAGGAAATCAATGCCCAGGAGAGGAATCTGTGACCTCCATGAACCCCTGTGGTCTCTCTCTGGAAAGACACAGGTGCCTGCAGCACCCACTGGAATCACGATGGATGGGCTCACATGCCTGGGGCTGTGGCGTGGGTGGTTCAGGGACAACATGCAGTCACTCTGCCTCCTGCCACTGTTCATCTCCACTGGCACGCTCCCCAGCCAGCTCACGTGTCCCTGTCTGGCTGGAGCTTGGAAGAAAGGCTGCTACAAGAGAGCTCTCCTAAGCAGACAGGCTGCAGTCAAGGATCTCCCCGTGGAGCTGAGGACGTGAGAAGAGAGGTCTCTCCATCGCTGCCGTCTGACTTCCCAGCCCCCTCTCCAGGCCCTGCGCCAGCTTCTTGCCTGGCTCCCTTCCCTCCCCCAGCAGACTGCAACATGCTGTTGGGCTCTGCCCTGAATAATCACGGGAGCAAATATCCTCTACACTCACCACTGGTTTTTTGCTTTGTTTTTTACTCAGTCAGTGGATTGAAATAATTTCTGTGAGGCGGTACAGCCCCAGAAACTGCTCTATCCACAGAGCTGTGGAAGCCAAAAGCTGATAATGCAGATGGGAAAGAGCAGGAAGAAAAAGGAATAGTGACAAACGAGCATTACAAAACCCAGCTCTCTAACTGAAACCAAAGTATTACAGAATTACAACGGGCATGTTTAAAAAGGGTAAAAAAACCCAAGCCCAAAAAAACAACACCAATTACCCCCCCAAAACAGTAGCACAAACAGATCTCGTCTTCAGCAACCCTTCTCCTTCCCTCCACCACCTCCTCAGTTGCGCCAATGTAGCTTTTTCAGGGAATGAGTTGGATCAGAAAATGGATCCAGGTTAAACATGAATAAAAATAAGAAAGTTGTTTCAAATGTGGAACAATTCACTAGTCCAGCTCACCACATGGCAGTAAACAATTTTTTCCAACACAGCTGAAGGCGCAGCGCAAGTGTGGGAATGAGCGGCTGTGGCTGGGTGCAGCAAGATGCAGGAACTGCTTATGCCAATGCTGCCATTTAAAGGTACACCCACATAGTCTCAGCCTCCGTTCCTCTCAAAATCGGGCCTCAGTAATTCCAGGTGGCAAGCTCCAGAATTTGTTTGCCTTTTATCTTGCATAATCATTTGTCTTGTGCAAAGTAGATAGGAAGGCAATGCTGGCATTTGCTTGGGTTGGCATTTCCCATGTGCTTACACAGGGGTCCACAGTGACACAGAAGATCCAGAAAAGACCCAGAAAAAGGACCCTCATGTGTGCAGAGTTTGCTCACTGGATGCAGGATGGCAGATTTTTGAGAACAAAGGAAAGGTCAGAATTAATTTCTTGTAATTGCCTATTTAACTTCAACGACATCTGGGGAACTAGCTAGTTCCCAAAGTAACAGTTATCTAAATATGCCCTTACACTGCCTTTGAAGATGTCAAATGTTGGCCTTTGTTGCTAGCCCAAGTAATCAAAACACTGATTTCTCAGCTAAGTACCCAGCTATAGCTAGAGTTCAGTGTAGGAGTGTTACAGTTCTCACACACGTGAATGCATTTCGTGCTGCCTGCTGGGCCCTTTCGATTTACTCAGCAGAAAAAAACCAAAAATATAACCAAAGTGCTTCCCACCCCATCTCAAGGGAGAGACAAAAGAGAGGCCTGACAGTATTTCTTTGTAATACTTACCCACCCAGCTATACCTAATTTCTGATTCAGCTATTCAGCAAATAGCCAGTAGTGCATCACAAATATGACAGCATAGAGATAAGGAGTCTCCTCTTCACCCACAGAATAGACACAGCAGGAGAATACTCCACTTGACCTTCCCCATAAATAGAATCATACAATAGCTTGGGTTGGAAGAGAGCTCAAAGGTCATCTAGTTCCAAGCCCCCTTCCACAGGCAGGGACACCTTCCACCAGACGGAAGACCAGGTTGCTCAAAGCTCCATCCAAACTGGCATTGAACAGTTCCAGTGATGGAGCACCAACAACTTCTCTGGACAACCTGTTCCAATGCCTTGCCACCCCCACAGTTGATCAAACACACGTGGACATGTTTAATTAAACTATACACAGACTTTTAGACTGCAAAGAAGGAATAAGCTCATTTAACTACAGATCTCTGGTCCTTCCAATGACGGAAATCCAGGGCATCACCATGTCCTTGAGAGGCAGATGCTGCCACCCAGTAGAAAATGCAAGCAGCCAACAGTACAGCTCACTACATAGAACAAGACAGGAAAGGACATGCTCAACTCTATACTTCCCAACTTAGATGTGGCTTCTGGAGCCAGGGATTTCTGTACTATATTTGCTAAAGAATCTCTTACTGTTTGGGCCAAAGTTTAGGGCTCCCATTTTAGCCTGTCTTAAAAAAAAAAAAAAAAATTGAGTCCATGAACAAGAATTTAGTGTAATTTTAAAAGCTCCAAACAGCTTTTCCTTTCCTTCTAGTAATTTTATCAAAAGTAGCAAACATTTCTGCCTCTTTTAACAAGTGTTGCTGCCTGATGTAGCAAACCTGAGAAAAATTCTCATGCCTTGACTCTGATATCAGTATTTTACATTAATTTTTACTTCTTTTTGAGCTATTTGAAGTATTTCGTATCAATTCATAGAAAATTTTGAATAAAATTTTGAATAACGAGAGCACTGATGATCAGTTAAATTCTTTCTCCTTAGCAGAACTCAGCATTCCTTTAAATAGCATTTTCTTAGTACAAATCTGTTCTGAGAGTCTGATGATTCAGTAGAGTCTGTAAGAGAACTAATATACAACAAAGTTTGCTAGAATATTAAAAAAAATTCCACGTCTTTTTTTGCCCTTCATAATTGAGACTAGACTGCTCATTTACTAGACAAAGCTATAAAAGTGATTGCTTTGGAGATTGGGAAAAGTAATTTTCTTACTTAGTTGATTCAGGCAACAAAGAATAGTACTGCTTGAAGGAAGACTATAATACAATCAGTAAAAGCATTAATAAAGCTGGATTGTGGCTTTCTTTCTTTGCCTAATTATAATTGCATATGTTTTTACTATAAAAGAAAGCTATTTAAATATAATAGAGAGATTAGTAAACTCACACACTGCTTACCCCACTTCCTTTTGAAGACTTTTCTTTACTTGGATTAGTGTTATGAAGCCCTATATTTATTTATATACCTCTTGGATGAAACATCCAAGAATTCAGTGACATTTTTTCATCCTAACGTATGAGGAATTAGGATCACAACCTTTTATGAATGAACAAGGCTAAATCTCTACCAAGAAAAATGCAGTGACTATTTATCCCTATCTCTCTTTCTAACTTAGCAACATGATTTCATTCTGATATTTATATATTCTAAAATCATCAGTATTGGCAACAGTCACTTCTAAATATGCTGACTAGCAGAAACAACACTTGTGCATCATTCGCAAAATGTGCTTCTCGGACATCTGGAGCTCTGCTTTGGGTTCTGTCAGTTTCCTTCTCCTGAAGGAGAAATAAATCTCAGTTCTGGAAGGTGAGATACTGCAGGGCAGGCGAAGAGGTGAGGACAGAGTTTGCCTCCTCGGGTGGCTACTGCTTTTAATTTTTACAATACCTCCATAACAGAATCTATTTTTTTTCCTTCACTTTCATTAGCTGATTCTCTGAGCAGCCCTAGAGTATTACCTGCAGGCTACCAAAAGCCAAGAGACCCAGCTGACCTAGCTGTGGCCATACAAGAAAAGCAGGGACACAGCCAGAAGTAACCTGGGTCTGCCAGTGGCACAGACATTTCCTTTCACTACTTCCCCCTTGTCTATGAGCAATTTTCCCCATCTTTCCTTTGATTCTATCCTGTTATCTTGCCAAGTCAGCCTTTGACTGTTCTACATTTTTTTCAGATCATTCCTATCTCAATGCCAATTATTTTTCTGTCCATGTTGTCACAAGCCCACCAATAACATGCTTTACCTTTTGACAACATTCTGTTCTGATCTTTTCCTAAATTAATTACTCAGTTTTCAGTTTCTGACCTTCGCTTTCATCTGATTCATTCCTGCCTCTTAGTTCATTTTCCCCACTACTTTTCCCCAACATCATTCATCCTCCCTCTCCTTCATTCTCTTCCACTTCATACTCAGTGCATAATTTCACTCTTGCCCTTGCCTACTCTTTCATTGTTTCATTTATCATATAGATTCATCCAGTTATTCATTCAGTCCCTCTCGCTCCAGTTGCTTGAGGAACATATTTTATTTTATAACTACATAAGCAGCATGGTATATTCTCCAGGCCTTTACAAACAAATTTGTGGAAAGAAAAAATACATTTTCTTAAGAGTTCTAAGGCTAACCACAGCTTTGGGATACCCAAATTGGTCCTAATTTTATTTTATTTACATGTGCTAGGGCCTCTACAGGTATTAACTCATGATATACAGCACAAAAACAAAGATTTCTGATGGTTGTTGCAATTTGGGACTCTGGGAATTTCTTCTTGCTTTCTTAGTCCAAACAACAACTGAAGCAGAGCTCTTTTTTATTACCATGGATCTAAGGTTCTTGAAAGAACAAGACACTTCTACGGCCTTTTCTTTTATCGAAGTAAGCACGTAGAATAGAAACTGCAGCTCTGCTGTAGCAGTAGACTGAAGAGTCTCACACTCAATTTACTACTGTTCTGACCAGCCTGTCAGATGCATTTTTGAAGGCTTCAGCATTCTGGCTTGGTCACCCAGATACTTCATACATTTAAATGGAGGCATTTTAAAGAGAAAAATGGACATGCCCTGATGTCAAAATCAGAAAAATCCAGACAGTAGACTGAGAAAAATCAAAGGTGTGTGGGGGGAAAAAACCTTAAATTTGAGGAAATACATACGGGATACACATCAATAGCTTTTCAGTTAACAGATTTTTAACATGGATTGACTTTCTTCCAAACAGCCTACCTGAAACGTAGAAAGCAAAATAAAAGGAAGCCACAACTCCACAGATTCTATGTTATTAGCTGGGTGAAGGACACATGCAATATACAGTCAATAAAAGTGACTGCACGCTGAAATCACAGAGGATTTTAGTGTTGCAGAGGGACTAGACCACAAATATTGTCTCATTTCTCCAGTGTAAATATCAGCAACTGTCTGTGAAGGACAAGAATATAGGTACATTATTCCCCTGTGACATTTTGAACTGGTGGAGAACCAGGTCTGTAGGACTTCTTTTTCTACTCCAATCCACACAGGACAGACAGAATTAGCTCAAGGACAATAAGAGACAGAGATGGACCAGTTCAGAGCCATTTAGGATGGCAGCAGGTTACAGGACAGGGGCTGTGTAACTGGACTGCTTGCAATTGACTACGGGGATCTCTACGAAAGTGGGACCAGAAGGCAGCGCAGGCACTTCAAGTCCCAATATCACATCATGGACTTGGTTACAATCCCTTGTCTTATGGCTGAGAACAGCTGCTCTGTGGTCCTTTGGTTAGGAACTGTTATTTTTGAAAGCTTCTCATTGCAATCATCACAATGTTCTTTTGAAGTGATTTTGAAGCTTAGTATAGTTATTATGTAGTCCTATAACTGCTGGCACTTTTGTCCATCACTTTATGCTAACAAGACTACTGAGATTAAAAGCTTCAAGAGCAGGGATCTGTTTTGTTTTGAGTCACTGAAATGACTGTCAATTTCTGTACTACATAATTACTAATACTTACACACTGTGGAAAGTTAATATTTCGTCCAAAGGAAGGAAAAGAGGCTGAATGCACTGTGTTCTCAAGCATAAACATTAGAGACAGCCACTCTGTAAAGGCATGCAGAAAGAGATGGAAAAGATGGAGAGTAACACAGAGATATCAGTCTGAGAACTTCGCTTCCAGCTGAATAACTTTAGAAGGAGTTTAATTTGCTTTCCAACCATTAGGCTGTGTAAAAATTCATAACACACCAAAGTGCTGCAGAAGCCGAAAGTTAATTTGAAAACTGCTATAGGAGATTACCAGAAAGATCAGTACTAGCATCATAGTGGCAAATCCTTGTTACGAAGATCATGCTTGGTAACTAATGCTGTATAAACCAGCAAGATTTGGTCACATGGGTTTACTTTATGCTACAGTTGTGCTGTACACAATAACCCAAGCTGAGTAGCTTTTCCAAAGTGTTCATCCAATGAAAACCAAATTGTGCTGGTCAAAGAATGCCAGTTTGGTTTGCGCATTTATTAATGCTTATATAACTTCGAGCACACAGTACTTTAATCAGGTTTGAAGCAGAAACGTTAGATTGATTGAGCTAAGCAGCGAAGAAGCTAAAAGAACGTAATACAAGTGTCCGCGTCATGTCACTTCAGGTGATGGCCTTCTCAGAGCTGCCCAGGCTTGAAGTTACACTGCAGTCTAGATGCCATACAAAACTTGAACAAGGTGAGAGACAAAACACTCAACCCCACTGAGAAAGCTGGAGCCTGCTTGCAAAACAGTAGCAATCAAAAATATACCAAATCATACCAGCAACACTGCTTTGACTGACCAAGGTACAGTTCTAAGTAAACAGTCAGGCTTCCAGTGGATATTAAGTATGTGAAAATCACATGAATGGACAAACCAAAATTGACCTAAATTAAAATGTTTTCCTTGGACCCCTTTTAGGACCATTAGCCTTCATCTCTTTTCAAGATGAGCTAACGTTAGTGCTTTTGCATACAAGAGAAAGCCAAAATTTCTGCAAAGGGAGCACAGCTACCTAACGATTTCTGAGCTCAGATGGCCCTGGCAGCTCTTACCAGCTCTTTCAGTAGCTGTAGGTAGGAACTTGCACGCTATCCATATGTTTTAAAAATGTCACAACTAATTTCTGCTAATGCCATCCGTTATCGGTTCCTCTGTACTAAAGAGTGTCAGCCACTAAAACCAACTAGTGCCATACGGGAAGAATCCATTCCTACATGTAAACCACCAAGCAAGATTTGAAGATGATCCCTGTGGCACAAGCTGCTATGCTGGATCTGACTAGGTCCTACCCGACAAGAGCACTCTGGCTGTTCACAAGATGGCTGGATTACAAATGCTCATAGTTGTGCTGGAGCTTATTAAATACAAAAGTCCCCATTGCTGCCAAATCCATGAATACATACACATTAGTAACAGACTTGAGTGCAATGGTATTTGCAAACTGAAATTATGTACTAAAATACTGACCAATCTGCCATGAAAGACCTTTTCAATTACAAATTTCAAAGCAGAATTATATTGTTTCTACTAAACACCTAACATCTTAAATATGCTTCACAGTACATCTGTCCTTGATTAATGAGGAAAATTAATTAAATGAATGTATTATTATTTACCTATGCATCTTTGAAATGGTGACTATAGATACTGGAAAGCATGGGACTGGTATTTTATAATGCAAAAGTACACGTTACCAATGAGAGGGTCATGTCTTTGGGTACACAGCCATTTCTCTCAGCAAAGGTACTCATTTCTAAGTCTACAGACACAGAAGCTGTAGAGCTTAGAATCAGAATTTATTGCTTACATATCTGGCTCTAAAAGACACAGAGCTTTTGGCTTAAGTGAACCTTTTTCCCCCTTTCTCTTTGCAAAACAAGCCAGTGCAATCCCAGGCCCTGGCTGCCTTCAGAATTTAAATTATTATGAACGTTGTTTTGGGTTTCTTTTCTCCCTCTATTGGCTGTGGATGTGACAGCCTCATACTGCTAATTCTCTCCTGCTAGAGAATTCTGTAAGTCAGGATATGGCTAAATATTTTTAAAGTTAGTGTGCTTCAGGCTCACAAGAGAAAATAAGTTGTTCACATTGTGAATATGGTTCCTAAAATGAGGATATTTGTGTATCCAGCGGAAGTTTCATTCCCAGATTAAGCATCTAGTTTCCTGTAGACGCTATAATAAAAACCAGATTATCACCAGTTCATTACATTTTTTGAGCTAAAAGACATCCAAACTAGGCAGCAGGCAATGCTGATGGAAAGTACGTTGTTTACCCCAGCTCCTCATTTGGAATTGCACAGAAGGATAGATTCTCCAGTGAAGTTTTAAAATTCTGTCCAACAATCAGAACCTCTTAAAAATTCTGTTACTATTAAGGGTAAGACATTTCTTTCAAACTATATCTGGAGGCAATAGAAGGAGCAGAAGCAGAGTAGAGGCTAGAAGCCAGGTTTCTTCCATCCCAAATGAATGTGTGATTACTACAGCCATCTTTAAATGCAGACAGAGATTACAAGATTTTCTGCAAACTGTTAGAACTCAAGTAGGAAGGACCAAGTGAGCACCACTACAAAATATCAACTGCTCTTCCTAAACCTTTGTGATTGCAAACTCAGTTTTAAGAAGTTTAAGATGTTCAATACTAGCTTAAGTGATTTGCTTTCTGTCAGGTGCCTGGTAAGGCAGACAGCTGTAAGGTAAAAACTGGCAGTTTAGAAACTTTCAGACAGAGCAAGATTTTCAACATTATCTTCTGCAACTCAGGCAGATGTTCTGTGTTGAAGACATTTGGTTATTGATGCACATCTAACAAAAATACGCCCCACCTGCTCTTTTCAGTCATGCTTCATAAGGTTGGACTTGGCTCACTTTACATTGCAGGACCTAGCTCCCCAAGTGAAACAAGTAAGAAACATCGTGTATGAGTTCTCATGGGATTTAGGCATAAAACCAGTGCTGAACATTCCCTTGTGATCAAGATGTCTGGGGATGCGTGCACACTGTGCAACATAAACTGAGGTAAGACAGCTTAGGTGCCTAAACAGAAGGATGTTTCTCTAAAAACAAATGTAGTTTCTGGATGTCAGTGTTGCTGAGATGTTAGATATGAATGCTTGAATCTCTGTTGCAAAACTAGTACCTGCTTCTTTCCTTTAGGATGGGAAGCAGCTAGCTTTGGAAATTCAGCTCAGTAATTCTCACTGCGTAGAACTCTGTCAAAGTTACTGTGCATTCTAAGAGGCAAAGAACTTAATGAGATCTCCCACCTTGGAACTGGCTTTAAGATTGCTTGTCATAGGCTTAAAGTTGAGAAAATATCAGGAAACATTCTCCAGCAGCAACTAATAAAAGCTAAATCAAATCATGCATCTACTCTTTTGTAGTACCCAAGTTATATAAAATAATAATAAAAAGTGAACAAGGCCTGATTCATAATAAATCAAAATATAAAAATGAATTTAAAATCAGATGTCAAAGGTGTTGCCAGTGGAATTTTCATTAGCTGCCTTTTGTACACTCTCATATTTCCAAGTGTGACTTAGAGTTTTAGAAAAATGTCAATATTTACAATTTGAAAGGAATGGAAGAGATTTCTCGCCCTCTGTTCACATGCACTTTTACTTAACTTTCTGAAACTCGGATCGAAATTACTTGCTTCCTTCAGGAAGACTCATCCCTGGTCTACCTGTCCTCTCAAAAAATCCTGCTTACTTCTTCATGAAAAATCATAGGGAAAAATAGTCTATTTTTGGTACTGCTGCAGGAACTTCTGCCATCCTACCATCCTTCCCTCACCCACAGTCTTGGAAAATCCAGCCTAGGCAATGCATGAAGAAAGCAATGGAGCTACAGATCCATTCAATGCCTTATGTAAAACCATCAGCTGAACATCAGCTGTCAAGAGCACTGTTTACACTCCAATGAAACATGCATCAGATAATATTATTCTTATGGTACATTGTGCAAAAACTGGCTATCTGGACAGAAATCTCTTCAAGATCCACCTTCAGGATTCCAGCTTCCCATTATATGAACGGAGTGTATTTTCTTTTTAGTCTTTGCCGAGTATTTACATTGATTCTCAACACTGCCTTCACATGAAGAGGAATTGAAGACTTAATTAGAATCAGAAAATCCCAGGTTAGAAGGCCCCTCTGAAGATCATCTGACCCATTTTTGTGTGGAAAAAGTGAGCCTATGTGAGATTATCCAGCACCCTGTTCAGTCCTATCTTGGAAACTTCCAGTGATGGAGACTCTACCATGTGCCTGAGGAAGGTTGTTCCAGTAATGATTGTTCTTACTGAAAAAAATTTCTTTCTTATCTTGAAATGAATGTCCTTAAGCACATAAGTTTATGTTCTCCTTCCAAATCATTACAGAACTATTAAACCCAGCTTTGAAATCAATCTAGACCTTTCCCAGAGCTATGAGGCCACTCCTCACAGGGGCTTGTTTACTTTATTCTTAAAATTGCCAGTGACAGCTCTTTTATTACCTCTTTACAGTCCACTTTCCCCATATTTTGAACATTTTCAATAATAATGAAACCAAGTATTCTGGGGTTTATATAAATGCACGTCATCATGGTTTACCCTACCAACAATTCTCAAAAAACTCAAGTCGCCCAAACCCCAAACAGGGGCTCAAAGAAACTTATCAGGAAATGTTCCCTCTTAGTCTTATAGCTTTATCTTTTCCAGAAAAAATGTCAGTTTCTCCAAAATGGCCAATTTCACATTCCTAGGGTTTGCAGTATACAAAGGCTCTAGTTAAAAAAAAGTGCCCAACTCACAGCTTATTTCATAAGAAGAAACTGCTCTGATAGTCCCAGACAATCTCCATCTTTTCTGTGACATAACAAATGTCTTTCAGTTCTTCTACAGTATCTTAAAAATTATATCTTCCCTTCCTCCACAGGAAGACAGGGAAAGAGAAGATGATTGTGGCCAAAGGTGAAAACTGCCTCACAAGCATCCCAGCTCTAAAACTATGCAGCACCTTAAGTGAGCCAACAGAAGCAGATAGAATATGGAATTAAACACATTCCATCATTTACATAAATCATATTCACTATTGCTGGCCATTGTGCTACACTTACGTTAAGACAGTACAGGAAAGTACAGGAAGTCCTCAAACTTCTAAAAGTCTCTTGACATTACACGAACTTGAGTTTTCTGGTGCCGTGGCAGACTGAACCTATCTCAGCCAGGTTCCAGTGGTCCTTCCTCCCTTGTCCACCCCAGCTATGTGTTTCCTTTCTGTGTTGCCCCCAGCCTGTGAGATCACAGGCTGACTAACGCAGAAATCTAACACAAATGACAATTAAGCCAGACAAAAAAAAGTGCAGTCTGTAGCCAAATCAGCCCCCTGAACTGTCTTACCACATGATCACTGGCGCAAGGAAGAAGGCAGGGACAACATATGGTGGGGAGAGCAAAGAGGAAGGATTGTGCAGTTGCCCAGATAAAATCTGAGTTAATTTGTCATGGAATGGTATCTGTTAGTGTTTGTAACCTAAAGGTCACAACTCAACACAAAAAAATTCTAGAGCTTTACCATCTACTTATTTATTTGTCACCCTGCAACAATATAACTTTTTAGTTTCTCTGTTTTGGTTGTATCTGGTTAGGAGAAAGTGTAATCCTGTGCAAATGTGCACGAACTGCTCAGTGAATAACAGCTACATGTGTGATCTAGCGATTGGATCCTGCCCTATGACAATGACTTCCTATTATTCTCCGGTTTCATTGCTAATACCCAAAAGTGATTAGTTGAGTTAGATGATATTTTTTCCTTAAATCACACTGTGACATGGACAGACTCCTCTTTTCTTATCTGCCTCGGCCACAACTGACAAAAGTCAAAACATTCCTTGCAAACATATGAAAAATGCTTCATTAAAAAGGAGTACTGGGGAAAAAAAGAAATAGAAAAGGAAGGAAGCAATGCAAATTGAAGAAGGAAAATCCATTGGTATGTCTTAAAAAGCATGAACACTATCAGCTAAAATAAGATCGCAATTAGTAAGGGATTTAGATTCCGTACACATGAGAAATAATACAACAACCTGCTAATTGGAGACAGTGCTATTCAAATGTTACTGATTAACAAAGACTGGTACATAATCATGTGCAAGGAGGGGGAGGGTTACAAGAAACGTTTCAATCTAGTAGACTGAGCCACAGCTGAGGAAAGGCTAAAACAATAACCATGAAAACAAGCATTAATAAGCTACTGTCACAGTACAAAGAGGATAAATAAGAACATGTTTGTTTACACAATCAGCCAAATTTTGTCTAAAGACAGACCTACCTTTCACAAGAGAGCCATATACAGATATGCATAGTATGGAAATACATATGTCCTATAAAAATAACATCATAGTTTATAGTCTGTTTAGTAATAATTTTGACAACATGAACTGGGAGAACTTACATGTGGTTAATTTTTTTTAATTACTAATATACTTTTTAAAATTTTAATTGTGACTATGGAAAACAAATGCTCAGGTCTGGCTTCTGGTGCCTGTGTTGCCATCAATAATCACTGGTTGTCCCCAAGAGACAGAAACAGCAAGAAACGTCACGTAACAGTGATGTTGTAAAAAGAAATTCATTAATATTGTATTTGCAGAGCGCTCAGATACCACAGTGAGAAACAGCACAGAAAAGCCTATGAGGAAATTAATCACTCTGCATTCAGTGCAGGATCTGGCAGATGTGCAACGAAGAAAGCCTAGAGACATACATTAAATATGAAGATAAAAAAAGATTCTAGCCATTACCAGCAGAAATAATATCCCCTGAATGAACATCAATTGCCTTAGGCATTAAATGTTTGATGTATTCTCATTCAATATAAGGGAAAACCCTCTGATTAATATGGTAAGATTACAAGTATCAGCCAGGTATTCTGTGCAAAATACAGAATCTGATAATGTAATTAAAGTCTATCATAAATATATGTTATGGGATTAGTATTTCCTCATTTTTGCATGCTTAATTTTGCAACTAAATAACACTCCCACAGTCCAGCAAATGTACCTTATCTCGGCACTCAGAGAATCCTGTCACCACAGCTCCAGGTGTGGTATGTGTTAGCACAATACATCAATCCATGTTTCACACTGCAGCCACTGGACTCCTGTAATCAAGCTCCCCTGCTTTACAGCTACCTCAAGTAAATCAGGACAGCACGGACATGACAAAAAAAAGTCACTGGAGTGATGACAAACCTGCAGGTTCACAGCTAGCTCAGATGTCTGCACTAGCATTGCAACTGTGAATTGCTGATTTTATTTTACTCCACATCAGTTCGGTTCTGATCCCCCATCCACATAAGTTATGCTTTATCTTACCCCATCAGCCCACATCTGAAGTCAGATTTCAACCTTCTCCTCTATTAATCAATAGGGACAGCTGCTGGAGAGGAAGGATGTGTGGACAGGACTCTACGTAGGATGCACCCTTGTGTTGGAAAAGATCTATAAAAACTGCTTTCTACAGTTCTTCAGAAATGGGAAGAAGCACAAGGGGACTCGATACATGCCTGTCTAGAAATAGGAAAGATGTGCTGGAATAATCTGTCTGGCAGAAATAGTCTCAACATCTGTGTTGAGGTGCACCAGTCCAGGAGCCTACTACCATGGTTCCTTCAAAAAAGCCAAAACACTGCATGAAAACTTACGGATGACCAAGTACTGGTCTTCAAGCAATCCCATTTGTTTAAACCCATTCCACTGTCAAAGCTACTTAAAGCAGACAGGGTGTGCTACCTGAAGATTCCTTTCAAGGTTCCTGAGCAATATATTAACAGGTATATCTGTGGCCAACAGCCAAATTATTCCTCATCCTGGCCCTAGGAACCAGTCTGCATCACATGAGGGCACAGCCCAGGGGTTCTGATCACTCAGTCTGCTGAAAAGAAAGGCAAGACTCTTCCACCCTCTCCATGCAATAGCAATTCTCTCTCCTATTCAGCAGAACAACTTGGAGACAGTCTGATTCTTGCATACAATCTGCCTTGGAAAGAAGAGCCAAACCTATGCCCACCTAGCAAGGTGAAGGCAGACTCAGAAAGGCATGAAATTCCTAGTGTCCCACTGGCTGTGTATGTGCTACTGCCCACGGCTCAGGTGCCAAGCACGTTTGCTGCTTAGGATCAGTCAGAGTCGTTTATCAGGTGATGAACCCCAGAGTCATGCTTGGACTCTCTGCTGCCTAATTCAGACTGACACCACAAGTCAGGACTTGGGTCTGCTCAGACAAATACATTCTGGTTCTCCATCTTGAGATGCTTCACAACTTGGCTGAGCTACTGATATGTTTACTGCTTTCTTCATCAAGAGAGGAATGGATCTGTTAAAAAGGGGTGCATGGCATATTTTAAAGACAAATCTGACCAGCTGCAGGAAAAAAAAATTAGTTGTCTTCATGGATATACGTCCAAGTGATAATGCATAGTTCCTTTTCAATGATAAGTTCTGACTGATTCCTGAGGATGCAGGTGGCCAGCCCCTCCCAAGCAAAAAGATTAATAATTTTAGTAGATAGATCTTCCAGGATAGCATAGAAAAGATTAATGGTATCTTTATTTTTTTTTTTTTTATTTTTAAGCCTGCCTACCACTTCACTTCTATTTGACACAAGCAGGACATAACAGGAACTGCTCATACAAGGTCTACTCATTTCAACATAAAATTATGACAACTAAATCTGACTGAATTTAAAACTAATTTATTTCTTTTCAGGAATGTGAAATCAAATAAAGATTTATCTAGCTTTCATGGAGATAAAAAACAAACAACAAACCTAAATGAGTGAAAGAATTGCAACAGAGCTGGCAACCACCTTGCCCAAAATATTCTAATAAAGATATCAGAGTTTGTAGAAATTAGCAGACCAAAATGTGGAATGAGAAAAGAAAAATCATAGTGAGAAAATCTAGAAGTTATAATACTGATGTTCGAGAAAGGCCAACAGTACACAATGATATATACAATTCCAGCGTTCAAAGATGATGACAACAAAACTCACAAGAATTACTAGCAACTTTCTCCAATCCTTATTAGCTCAGAGCACAAATATATCAATCATTTCATTTGAATACTGTAAGATTTCCTGTCTCAGAAATCTGAAAAAGGCATAAGGGAAACTGAAGCTAGTAAAATGGTAAAAGCCTGTGCTCTGTTTGTTTGTTTTTCAAAAAGCTCACAGGTTGGATTAATTTCCACATAAATAGAAGGAAGTATTAAATATTTCTCTCCCTTTTCAAGCTGAACATTTCTCCTCATCTTTTTTTGAAGGAGGATAATTTTTGGTATTGGGTATTTTTAATAAACAATACTTAAAATATATGTTGCCAGTACATTAATATGAATGTTCAGGCCTCTCTCCTATTCTCCGACTCACAGGAATTTGGGATATCAGAATCACAGGGAAAAAAAACCAACTTTTTCAAAGATAATTTCACTGACATTGATGTTAAAATACCTATTTGTTCTTGAACACATCAGAAAAAGACACTCCACATATATCTGACAAAGTATTTGATATATTCTTACTGGTCGATAGGATATCTCAGTCGATATCTCTTTTGGTTATGTAGTAGAAATAATCAAATCCCTGGAATAGGCAGTGTCATGAAATGATGAGGATCTATAGTTATTAATTTTTTAATTAAATTTAAGTTTATTAAATTTAAATAACATTTCAGTCTTGATTAAAAGCCGGTCTCCCTCAGGGATAAGGACTTCCATTACTAATATTTTTTTACTTGTGCAGTGAGGAGATTACAAGGAATTTAAACAAATATATATTGATTTTTGTTGGAAGAAGGTGCTCTTTATTCTTTGCCATAGTCATGCTATGTTACGGTGCTACTACACATAACAACTCCTTTGCTTAACTAAATTTTTTAGAGTTCCCTTTGTGATCCATACAGGTATCTTTGTCAAAAATGATCACCATCAAAATACATATGTTCTTTTTGATCTTTGAAAAGTGTATCTTACCCTTAAAATCATGCTTGTGTCATAGCTTACATAGATAACTAACAGGAGAAATGTGTATGAGATTGCTAGAACTCCTAAGAGAGACGAATTTCTTTCAGCAATTCTTAAATTCTCTTTACTATTTTTCCACGTGGTTCTACATAAAACAAGTTCATTCATGTAGTGCCAGTCTGCAATCCCTCTTTGGATAGGGATTTTTGAGCCTCAAAATGATGATTAGGAAAGCAGAGACCAAAGAAATACACATAGCACAGAAAACCTTGTCAGCTGGCTAACTCTGACCAATGGTCTATTTTCCAGTGCTTCAGAATCGTCAGTACCATATGCATCTTGTTTTAATATTTTACCTTGCTATTGCTCAAAAGTGGAAAAGTATCTTGTCCCACAACGTATTACCCCAGGCCCTCAGGTTATGTTGCCTACTATTAAAATGGCTGCAGAGAATTTAAACACCTATCTAATCGTGTACTGCCTTTTTATTCACTTGCAAACTGCAAACATCAACTACAGTAACAATTTCAGATTTTTGACATCTATGAACCAGAGAAATCTAAAGGATTATGGGGTAATAGTGCAATACCAGTAGTGTGCATTCATATTATCCAAGTCTGCATTTTAAATAAGAGGAACATCACGCAGCAGTCAATGGCATAACAACGTAAAGACCTTGGTCTTACCCTTTGTTTTCAAGTCGTTTAATACCTTTGATTCCACAGGCAGTTTATCACTCACTAGCTTTATCTCAATATTTCGGGACGCCAGTTCAAGCAATTTTTCAAAAAGACGCTGACCCTGGGAAGAACATTGAAGGAAAGCAGAAGCTTGAAGACACAGAATTGATCAAACTGCATATCAACAAATTAAAGAGGCATGACAAAACAAAACCATTACACACAACAGCTGAGTAACTATATTCCTAGATATGATTTAACCTACCCTGAAGGTTAGCAACTCAAATTCGTTTTCTTGGAGAAATACTGTTCTGAAGGCCAAAAACGTTTCTTCCTTTTCCCAGACTGTGCAATACTGACAAGGTGACAGGTGTCAGGCAGAAAATTAAGTGTCCAGGGATTTTATGCTGCATAAGCATATTTTGACATTAACTTTCTTCTAAATAATCACAGTCTGTCGACTTAAGATTAAAAGTTCAAGGAAAACAGTTTATTACATATTTCTGTATTGAGTAATATTTTTGCAAGTGGTTCTAACCTTAGTACAACACATTTCCAAGCAGCTGCCTGCTCATCTTTAGATGAGTTATACTAAGAAGGAAAACAGTGATCTATAGGTATTTTATATGCATTTACTTTTAATGCTGCTGTGAAATTTTACTATTTAAACTCTATTTATAACACAGAACAAGAAAGGAAATGTCATAGTGAGCTGGACACATGTCAAAACAGAAATCAAGACATTAGTTTCACATGAAAAATAAAATTTTAAATCGCCACGTTTTTCCATATCCAAGAAACAAACAAGAAGTAAAACTTCTGATTGCATTGTAAATGTTTAAATTTTAGGTTCAATATTTTAAATTAAATAAAAAAGTTTAGTTAGTAACGTCCAACTAGACCATGTAAAGAATAAACTCTCCAGTGTTATCACTCCTGTGTTTTTACTACAATTACAGCCAGAGCTCACTTCCTTGCTGCTATTCTAACTTAGTACTGCAGACACCACTTTCAATTGGCAGTCCAATACACAAAGACTTTGGGCTTATGCACCTGACAAAATGCCCGCCCTACCTACACAGTTCACTTTAGATTCAATGTAATGTTTGCCCCAAGGTAAACCTAAAACAAAAAAAGCAACAGCTATACCTCAACTTTCAAACAAACAGGTAGAAGGTAAAGCCCTTCACAGAACCATGTTACATAATTCTCTGTACAAACTAAGAACCTCAGAAGGATCTTTCAATTCAACAAAAATAACCAAACCACGAACAGTTTGGGATGATATAATACGACGCAGCACAGACCAACAAAACCTCAGACAAAAGCCCTCCCCACACACTGCCAACTCATTAGCAGCAGACAGTGGAAAACCTAGAAATTTGCCCTGTAATTGCCCAGACAGATTGATACTCTGAGCCTTGCTGGGCCTTAAGCGTTACACAGAAAGTAGTGCTTCCCCTGCCTACAGTACAGACCTATTTTTTAATATTCACTTATTTTGAACATATGTGGCAATATAAGAATACCCGTGCTCCTAAAATATAGCTTTCTCAAAGTTACCAATCAGCCAGGGGCTGCAATAGAAACAGAACTACTGTTTGTTTTACTTTTGTAGTGTATGCCTGCCTGCTCACTCAAATCCATAGTATAGCTCTCTGCTCATCCCAGGGCTCACGAGAACTTAGCAGTGAACACAATGCTGCCATAATGAAAGCATTAAAGAATAGCTAACAGAACAGGAAAACAAAAACATTCTTTGCATGAAGTTCCAAATGCTTCTTACACTCAGATTCAGCATTTCTCAAGGTGACTAGGTGGTTCCATATGTAAGAAACGCCATCCATGATTTTAACTCACACACCCAAGACCCCTGAGTTGCTGTGTAAGTCAAAGAAAGGCTTTCCCTCACATATCTCATCAAGCTAAAAAAAATCCTTAATTCTTACACCAGAGATTGTGTTGGGTCTTTTTAAGAAGAAGAGCAGATGTTACAGAGAATGTAAGAATTAATGAGACAGGAGTATGGAGGAGATGGATGCTGCATATAGAGTTATGCAGCTGCTCCAGCATGATTCTGGGGCAGCAGAGGTGCACTGACCCATGTTCCTGGGTGCCCTGCTCCCTCCAAGAGGGTTTCTCATGCAAGTGCTACAGTCTGGCACTGCTAGACTCTAATCAAATCTGGGAACAGCAATCACTGCCCTGCTGTCTGCTGGATTCCCAATCCTTGCTTTGCCCCATCCCCCAGCTACCCCAAAGTGTCACGCTCCTGGCATGTCAGAGCTCAGCCAGCCTTTGGGTGTGCTTCGTATGGGTCCCCCAACTGGAAACACCAGCACTTTTGGTTTTCATTAGCTACATCTTTGCAAATGTGAGCTGGGAAAATTAAGGACTAAAAGGTTTGCATTATGCATATTAACTAAATACACATGTAAGTAGAAACAGCTACTCAGAAAGGTTCTCTGTGTTGATTCCATTTACTAGGTAGACAGATAAACAGTCTTTCTTTAGGTTATCTGTAAAAACTGATTTTGTCTAGAAGCACGGCAGAAAGCTCTAGCATACAAAAATAAACATGGAAAATGCATTCATAAATTTGATGGAAAATTATTATCATTATCAATACAAATTAATGCGCTAACTGATTGATAAAGAAATGGTTAGAAAGTTAATGTCTAAAACTGATAAAATAAATTGCTTCAGGGGATGGTTCCTAATTTTATTTCCCTATGGTAGTTATTTTTGGATATTATTGTCACTTCTACCTGCAGGAGGTTATATTTGCATATGATTTATAAAAGCTTTCACAAACAAGCCTGGACTTTCTGTATTAACCGTAGTTTGGACAAAAAAGAACCTGGCAGTACCTCCTCAGTTTTCCTTGGTATTAGTATACTCTGATGTAACCAACATAGCTGTCTCCTACAGGCCCTGCTGCCTGCTGAACAGCCCATCCTATGAGTTAATAGATCGCTTGGAGTGCAGCCCTGCATTCCAATGAAACCATCTCCTCTGAAAAAGCATCTGTTTTCCCATCAGGGACACCACAAGCTATTCATTTAAGGTATTTTTTTTCCAATTATGTTTATAAATGGTAAAACCTCAAATTGATTCAACACCTAGAGCATCTCTAAGTAGCAATGGTTAAAACTAGGAGTGCACTCACCACAAATATTTGTGTTTATACCGGTACATAAAAACCACCACCGGTGACAAAATTGGAAAGAATTCCCTTTGTCTCACCTGTCACTGAATCATCCCTCAGCAGGCATTCATACCCTCACCACGACTTGAGGTAGACACATCAAACTATGAAAAATTCACAACTTGCTTTTAAAAGCAAGTACATACTCCAGTAAATAGAGTTACTAGAAATTCTCCCTTCACTGCTGAAGAACTTAGACTTCTTCCCCACTAATATTAATTTGAAAATCAGTTTCTACACTTTCTGACATGTTTACTTGCAATTTTACTGGTTTGTTCTATGAAAAGGAAAAAAGATGGGACAGAAGGTCTGAAATGTTTTGTTACTGCTGTCAGAACATTTGAAATGCTTCTGTGGAATACAAATCCTTATGCTGTCATTCAGACCACATTCCCTTTGTGAGACAATACCAGGCTGCTGCACGACTACGTGACAGTGATCAGAAGCATTTCTATATACCCAGCTTGTGAGGACTGAGAAACAGCAGCAGCTAAGTGCTGTGAAACTGTGGGTACCTTACAGCAATATCTGCATTTTAACAAACAATACCACCAGAAATCTGCTTATCCTGATAAAATATTCTCTTACACTTTTCACTGGGCTGTTTGAAAAAAACTTAACAAAAGTGACAAAACAGAATGTAAAAATCATTTATCACATGAAAAAATTTACTTTCGCATGGTAGCTTTAAACTACCATAAATCTCAAACACCAGTCCCAACTGTACAGGCCACAGAAAACTGGTGAATTTAAAAAAACCCCAAAATTGTCATTACTAAAAGGTCCTGAAATTTACCCCAAAGCAATTTATTGGCAGACTCCAGATGGGCTGATTGTAGCCTTGCTGGTTTTTCCCTTGCCTGCTCTTGTCTCTATCAGCATAGGTTCCTCATTAGAAATAAAATGGAGAGATATAAACATGAAAATGCTGTATTTACTGAAGGACTCAAATTGCACTATTGTACTCTTCAGTAACATAGATTCCTACAATTTAGAAAATGCTTATCTTTTTAATCCCATAGAAAAAAAATCCTGGGTATTTCATAACTTTTCTTCTGGTTTTTTTTTGTAAATAATTCTACTTTTTTTTTTTTTTTTAAGTTTTCCAATAAGCAAGCCTCTGGGTATATTTCTAAAACACCACTAAAAACCATAGCACGCTGGCAAAAACCAATAGAGCAAATAAATCAATAAATCCTAACTTTTACCGCTGGTATTTAATACAGAACAAAGAAATGCTTTCCTCAGTTCTTCTAACTAAACAGCTAATGCAAAGGGAAGAAATATGCTTTCATTTTAAAAACTCTCCTTTCACTGAATTTATTTTCTATGCCTCAGTCAGTACCAGGGAAACACCACCACCTGAAGAGAAGAGATGTTTATGTAAAGATGAGCTTATGAATCTCTATAGCTGATCCTATCCAATTTCCGCTGGGAGCTGCTAGATTTGGAGATATCCTCTTCTTTGTATTTATTTGCATTTTTTAATAATTTTCAAGGAAGAGAACTTAAGCTCTTGCACTAACATTTGTTTTACCAAACAAATCAGTTAAGCTCGTTGGGCAATGCATGTGTGAGTGACTTGTGACTTCTCATCAGAGATTCATTACAAAGCTGGACAGCTGCCTTACATGAGTCAGAGTATCAGACGGATGGGGGACTTCTCCCATTAAGCTGTTTGGGAGATGCACAGCAGGCTGGTGAATAAAACCAGAAGTATCTATTTTTTACGTGATACTTGTACAAATCAAATGCAGATCTACCCTTGATCATCTTATGTTTATCCAAATATCCATCCAGGGAAAACTGTGTCATACACATGGCAATACCAATAAGCCACGATGGCATTGATTCTGATTTGTGAAAAACAAACTGAAGTTTGTGAAGGACTTGCTGGAAATCTAAAAGGTCATTCTAAATTAAAGTTTCAAAACACAAGATGAGCCAGAGGAAATGAATGGTGAAAACTGTAAAACTGGCATGATCTTGTATTCACGTCTCTCTTTTCACGGAAAATGAATCAAAAGCCATCCTCAAAAAAATGTTTCCATTTTCCTCTAATATCTCTAAACATCAGATTGCCACAGGAAGAGTCACATACTCACATTCCACAAAAACCTCAATACTTCTACATGACAACTACCCCGCTATCTTGAAAACACACAGAAGACAACACAAAGTCGCCAAAATACGTGGATTTTTTCTCAGTGAGAAAAACAGTGTAGAGAGAACTCATTATTTTGCCATGCAAATATCTGTTTACTTGACTACTTTATCTGTTGAAGCACAGAAACAGTGTCTCATCATGTGTCTGTCTTTAGAGAATTCAATTTAGCAAAACTCATCATCTCAGATGACTGAGCGTGGCTGTTGTGACCTGGACAGCTCAGTCGGCAATGAATGTTTATTTAGATTTATAACAATAAAATATGGACAAGCAAGAGTCAAGGACACCAGGCAATGTACCCACAAACAAAAATAAAGAAAAATACAGGAGGAAGTTATGCAATTTTATATATGAAAATGTATATATACATATATGTACATGTGTATATATACGTATATATGCATGTCCAACATAAATTTGGACAAGATGGAAAATATGTATACCTACAGAAGACACATATATTGGGCATATGTATGTATGTGTGTATACAAAGTTGCAGAATTTCCTGCTGTATTTTTCTTCATTATGTATTTGGCCCGTATGTGTGTGTCCACGCATGCATGCATGTATAGATGCATATAGAGAATGTAGTTAAACCTTGTAACTAATTGAGAAAAAGAAATCTAGCCAACTCTGCTTTTCTCCTTCAAAAACCCATGTCTGTTCAAGTGCTCTTGTGGAGAACCTTACTCTCCAATATGACTTGAATATTCATAAAATGGAAATTGCTAATTTTAGAGCAGGATGTGGGTCTGTATGGAAAAAGGTTATGTCCTTAGGTTCTAAAAAACAAGAATCACTCAAGGAACAACTAGAACTCATCCACTAAGCACTGTACTACCTGGGAGTTTTGCATCTCACCCCCTCACTTTCACAATGCTTCTGCTATGTTGGGCAAATTTCCCCAAACTCAGATCGTAAAGACTTGAGGACATTGGACTTATTCTTCAAACAATTACTAGATTACAGTTATTGAAGCTCCTCTGAAATTTCACTTTCACTTCACCGAGTGGAGAAAGCAGATGTAACAATACAAGTTTTCTCCCTTCCCTTTCATAGAGTGAGCTTTGTGTACATTCTCTGGGGCAGCAATTTGCTAAGAAACACTGCCTCTTGGCACTTTTTAGCAATCAGGCTGGCCAATAACAATGTAATGTTTTGGCATGAATAGACAAGCTTGACAGAAAGATCTATCAGCTGGTCAGCCCACACTGCTGTACAAATGAGGAAATGACTGGAATATTAATTGCCTTTAAACAGAAGTAATTACTCATTTTTGTAAGACTACTAGCAGGCAGAAAAAGATAACTAGAATAGAATATTATGAAAAATGTTTCATTTTTCTGGCTTTAACTAGGCATTTGAGGACGGAAGACCAAATCCACTTCTTAGATGTCTCTTCTTCCTTTCCCTGCTGGGGACCTTTATCATACACTTTTTATTCTGCAATGTGAACGTGGAATAGAGAATGGATTTGATGCTTAACTACTGAAATCCCAATTTCCAGTTTGCTATTTTTTGTTCTCTGTTTGGGATTTGTTAGGCTCTGCCAGTTTTGAAGCAAATGACATGCTGATTTTTTTCAGATGAAATATTTTTGAAAGATTCATGCACAGATCAATTCATGCACATCCTAGAAATATCTAAGGCACTATCTCCTTGAATTCATCTGCTTGAATGACAGTACATGTGTTTGAAGCTACTTAGGCAATAAATTTAAATAAAGCTTAGCTGCATAATTACATTGTGAAAAAAGTCAATATTTTGATATTCCATAAATCTATTCACAAACCATATTCTAATATTTATAAGCATTCTAAAATGAAAGGTTTGCATTACATTTTCTCTTCATCTGCTCACCTTATATTTTCAGTATTTTAAATGGACATGCAGCAAACTTATTCTGAAGAAAAGTTAATGTATGCTGCTCAACTAGGCTACAGTCTATTTCAAAAGAAGCAGAATATAGTTGGTTAGAATACCAGGATTTGCCTATCATCTACCAAAAGGCATTTTTTACTGCACAGCATCAACAGAACTAGAAAGGAAAGCCACGAGTTTATGCCATGGTATCATAGAGTTGATTCCTTACAGTTACCTGGCTGTCATTTTAGCCCTATTTCATGTCAGCTGAGTGGTTCCTTTCAGCAAACAATCTGTCTAGTGGAAAAGAGGAGATACTCTCAGTCTATCACTTCTTTGATATCTTAGTTTCCCAAGTGATGCTAAATGGAAACCTTTTCTGACCATATTTCTAAGAGGATTGCTCTCAAGAATAAAGTGTTTGTTGGCACAGCATCACTGTAATGCATGTCTGCCTTATTCACTATGATTTATGATTTTTCATGCTGTTCTTAATTGTAGAAACCTTGAACACTGCTCCTTCCCAAGATTAATTTTGAAAAACTATGAATCACCTGATACTATATTGTTCTTTGTAAGTGTAATTCTATCCATCTATTTGGCTGGAGAATTAATCCACATGCTTGCCTTTTTATTTCATTGCTAGCACCAAACAGAAAATAATTGTATAGACTTATGAATATTCCCAAATCAATGGATGTGCTAATATAGGTGCAATTTGACAGCTTTCTTAAGGTTACACAATTACTTCTTCTCCTAAGACGGAAGTGCTACGAGTATATGTTGAGTGTTATCTAGTCCAAGCACACCATTGCTCTCAGAAACTTTTGTATCGGCAGGAAAATCTCTGTAAGAAAATTATTTTTTAGACTACCCAAAAAAATAGTTCTGCTACAGGGAAGGGTTTTAGTTCTGTAAAATTAATAGTTTGACAACAAGAACAGACTGTTAAGGTCCCCCTCTTTTGTTAGGCTAGAACATACCTGGCATGCTGATGGATGACTGTGATTGAGGTCCCACTGGGAAGATACTATGTCAACAGACTTTTCAGCCATATTAAGCAAATTCATCCAGCCTTGGAAAAGAGACAAATGGGATGGTGCACTGTCTGAATAGTTGATCCCTTCAGGAATATTTTCCACAAGAGCAACCCTGAGAATAGATAAGGAAAAAATAACCACTTAACAAAAGCACTTTTCTTTATTAGAAGGTTCCAAATTGTAAAGAACGTCAGGTTTTGGGCCTGGGGTTCAACATCTGCTCCCAGAGGCTCTCAGCAGTTTGCCACCCCGCAGCTCTCTCTGAAGTCATGCTGCACACTTCCCAGAACAATGAAGTGCAGAAGTGACCTACTGCTAATGCAGCAAAGCCAATTAAGCTTTTGAAGCTCTGCAAAATTAGCTTACACAGGGAAAAGGTTATTTCTTACAACACAGTAAGTGGGCATCAGTCCTTAACGTGAGGATGGGAAGAATGAAACAATCTCGTCTTGCTTTGCTACTCTCATCTCTGAATATATTTTCTTCTCTCTAAAGAATGTGGCAAGATGTACACTCCCTGGCATTCTCTTAGGTCTGCTTTTACAGCTGGCATTTTATTACATTTCAGTCTCTATATATGAATTTTCCCTTTCCAACTGCTCTAAGCTACCCAATTTTTCTGCTTTTGTTTACCTGTGTAAGGTTCTAACTGGGATCCAGTGGTTAAAAAAAGAATTATGACCTTTTAGTTTCCTGCTCTTTTTGGAAAGCTCTTTGATCTTACTGTCTAGATTATTCAAAACATTTTCAAACTAGACTAAATAAATTCGTATGGATACAATCACATCCAGGAAGCCGAACAAGCATTGTAGTAAACTGTCAGCTCAAAACACGCTCCTCTGCTTCAGGGAAATGATGTGTTTCATTCAGCACGCCACCTCACTGCTACATTTCCTTAAATTGCAGCTGGTAAAGCTTCTTTCTACACTCAGTAGAGGAATTTTAAAATGAAATAAAGTCAAACAAGTTCTTCAATTCTGTCTTTAGGTAAAGAGAATAAATTTTCATATAAATGCCCCCAACATCTGCCACTTCTACTGTGAATGATACAAACCAGATGTAGGAAAGCTGTAGTAGGAACTTGGAGAACACTCCTCTATTGTATACAAGTACATCAAGCATTTCCACACTGTTTTTGTACTTGTCAATAGTGTTAATTATCAACTCCAGTAATATGAATATAATTTGTAAACTTTAAGTAAATCATTATTACAAAATTCTAGGGTAAAAGAGAACTGTACTTGTTTTGAGTCTTAGAAAAACAGATTAGTGCAGTATCTTCTATTAATTCAGTTCATCCTAGAGGGTTCACATGGAAACTTTTACAGCTATTTCAGAATAGCAAGCATGTTTGTGAAGTGAACCCATTAAAAGACTGAAGATTGGTACTCTTAAACAGTGTTAAGAAAACCCATCAAGAATGGTGATAAAGTAAATCCGGGGTCATTATCACACTTAATCTCCTGGCCTGGCAAAAAATCTCAAGACCCAAACCAGAACAGGCACAGCTCCTCCTGTATGTTCTCTTATTCCTCAGAATATGTCAAACAACGTAGGTGTCACTAAGCTGCAATTACCAATGACACTCTCCACAACTTACTTTGAACACACCATTCTATTTATTAACATTAAACTTAGCCACATTGCAGTAATGGAGTTGGAAATCAGCAAATAAGCTGTAAAATGTTAAAAACACAACTGGATTTTTTAATGTCTTTAAAGTATATTTTGTTCTAAAACATTCTACCTACCTGGTTTACAAACTTTCTGAAATAACCAGTGTTCTAAAAATTGTGTGCCCTTTTTAAAACATTTAAAAATAAACTATTTTACTCTAACACTCAGGGGTCTAGGCTTACTTTTGCCAATAATCCTGTTACAGAACTTCATAAAACTTTGGTTAGATCCCTTGAAAGGCTGGCTTGTTCTTTTTCAATAGTTAGCATTACTAATCATACTGCAGCTCTTAGCATGCCCATATTTCCAGAACTTTTACATGGAGAGCTGTAGGATGGCCACCTTCAAACAGCAAGAAATTGAAGCTGAGAAGATAAAGTGATCTCTGCAAAGACATGAAACCCCCCTCAATAATCCAGTTGCAAAGATGAGAAATGAATGCATCTCTTTCTGAAATCTTCCATCCCCAACTCAGTCATGCCTATATATGCGAAAGAATTATTCTGAATATGCTTCAAAGACATTCTTAATATCAAATAATTATTCAAAAATAAAATAATGTCCAACGCGGTTCTGATTCAGCTAGAATTTGAAAGTGCACATCACTCCCTTGAACAAGCAGAGACTAAAATTTCCCAGCATTAGAATACTGCCTGACATACGCGGTGTTTTCCAGTGGAATCCATGCAAATGAATCACACAGGAGCCCACAAAATAACTGATAAGACTGAACCTGTCACAGCCACTTCCAGTGGCTTTTAGTAGAGTTTCCTATGGGCTATACTGAACTTGTGTCTCACTGGAAAGCAATAGCTTAACTTCCATTTCTCCTGTCTCTTTCTCTGGCAAGTTGAGAGCTCCCAAAAACCTAACACTGCCACAGAAGGGCTAAGGTGATCTGGAGGTCATGTAGCTCAACCCTCCTTGTCAAAGGAGGGTCAATGCCAGCAGGTTGATCAGGATGCCATCCATATCTCCAATATCTTCAAATCCAAAACTCATCATATTTGAGGTGAGGGACCTGACCCAGCCAAATATATACATGTTTATTTCTGACTTCACTTTATTTAGGTCTGCATTAAGCTATAATGCAGGAAGAGTTGTGGGTCATTGCTGTTTACATACATTTTGTTACAGATACCATCAAGATATGCACAAAAGTTGGGCTCTTCATCATTTCTCATGGGTTAAAATCTTTTACTTTTTCAAAGAAAGTAGCAAGGAAAAATTACTGGGCAATAAGGAATTCAACTCCTCCTAAAAGGGCCCTTGTCAAGGACAAGGTGCCTCTTGGTAAGGAAGTTTGTCCCAACTATTGGAATGAACTTGCTCTTCACTGGGAGAACAACTCCCAACTTCTAAATCTGCGTAGTGCTCACCAGGCTATGGCACCAGCACTAAATAATGCACATGACTGCACAGCTTCTGCCATTGTAAAATTTGGGTTCGGTTGTCCAGTAGAAGCCAAATGCATTCCAGTCAACAAAACTGTTATTCAGAACAATCGCTATCTGGTAATATTTTTCCTACTCTTCTGTTTTATCAAATAGCAAGTACAGGGAAGTGGTCACAGCACCAAGCCTGTCTGAGTCCAAGAAGTGTTTGGACAATGCTCTCAGGCACATGATGTGATTCTCGAGATGTCCTGTGCAGGCCCAGGAGCAGGACTTGATGATCCTGACGGGGCTCTTCCAACTCAGCATATTTTATTATTTGACTTTGTGTTCTTTAGCAAAAATAAAAGAAAAAAAAGAGGAAAAAAATAGACATTTCATCTAGCTAGCGCACTAGTTAAAATTTGGTTTTCAGAGTGTAGATTTCCCTTTAGCAATGAATTGATTCTGCCAAAAACTTCTAATGTTAAAATCCAACACCAAGCTCAGAAGTTATATAAAAAGTCAAGCACCAAGTTTTTAAACTAAGTGATTTTGCCTTTATAATATTCCCTTTTTGTCTGGCACAACAGCAAAATTCCAGTGCTTAGTCAAGATGAGTTTTATTAAAACTTCTGTGCAAAATTTTGAGTTTGCAAGCCCTAATTCCATCAATAAAAGCTAAATTTAGCTTTTATTTTTGTTCCAATATGACCCACAAAGAGGTTTTTCAAATATGGAATTACAAAAACTTAGAGGAGAGAAGGTCCTTCACAGGCCTTGAGGAAAGTTAGACATAGTGACATAATTTATTCTTCAAAAATGGCATATTAACAAAGCAAAACACAAATGTACCATGGTGATTAAAACAGACTTTTCCTATCCTCAAAATCATTAGCAGATAACCTTACACCTGTTGAATGAAGATGTCCTTCCCCTCTCTGATTTCATGGTGCTCTATTTCATCTGATAATGCCAACATCGGCTTGTCTCTTCAGTTTTACAGCTGAATATCCTCAAAATTACCTCACACAGACTGAGAACGTAATGTTACACAATTTCTGTGAAGTTAGAGAGAGAGACAAGGGTCAGAGTGAGATCCAAGCTCCTCTTAGCTAACAGAAATGGAGCAATATAATGGTATTTAATGCCTACCACAGAACAGACCATGACCTCAATAATAAGATTCTTCTGGGCTCAGCTGTGACTTGCATTTAGCAATTCTAAGTGGATTCTGTACCCAGTTAAGGATTCTTCTTCATCTTTGACAGTTCTTTGCTCAGAAAGCAAGAAGGTTTGTTTCTAATCTCACACCAATTTTTTTCCTCAGAAGGAAACAGAGGTTCTTAATTTAGCACATGGGTTAATTAAAGTAGAGAGGGTTAGGACAGTGAAAATAGGCAGATGCTATATGTCTGTCTCTTGAAAAAATTTGGGGCTATTGGCAGAAATTTATAGCTCTGTTGGAAAATTGAGCTCTAACAATTCTACTAGCATAAAAGGAAATTTTTTGTGATGGTTCACACCATATTAAAACAATAAACTCTGGAACATATATCACTCCAGTTTGTCTCAGTCCACAGTCATCCACTAAAGAAAACCCAGGTCATATGCACTTGACCATCTCTATATCATCTGAATTTACTCATCATTAAAGGGAAGAAACATGGTAAGAAAACAATGCAATGATTTGTATGAAATAATAAAGAAACAAAAGATGAGCAAAGGCTTTGACATAAGGCTTCTCTATTTCAGACAAGGGAGAGGAAAAAAAAAGAAGATAATTGAGAAAGGTGTATGAGTCCTGCCCCTACACTAGGGTCCTATTTAAAGATATCCACTTGTGACCCCTCTTTCTTTCTTTCTTAACCCAGAAGCCCTGGAATCACCATCCTCTGGCCTGAAGGACCATATCTACTCACAGAGTTCCAGTTCTCCCTCTGTTCTAACACCAGAGTCTTAATGTTTATTCAAAACCAACCATCTTTCTCAGACCAGTGCTTTCAATCAAGGCTTTCATCATGTTACTTTCAAACCCTCCACATCTCTCTTCACATTCCTTCTACCTCTCTTCCTCCTCAGATCTAAACATTAGCTGTCATCCTGGCCAAGAGCACCTTCTCTTGAGCTTCTCACCTGAACCACAGCTCCAGCTCTTGATTCTGAAAGGGATTAAGAAATGCCCTTCTAGACAGAGCATAGTTACAATTTCAAAAATCTGCCAAACAAACTCTGTTTTCTGGGTTCACAGAGAAAATATCCTAAAAAGCGAGCGAAAGTATAGCACAACTATATTTGGATATTCTACTTAAAGACAGTGGCAATGATTTGGAAGATCAAGTGCAATAAGTCTGCTTTGAGATCAGAACTGGAGCATAAAGGTATGCAGTGCGTTTGGATAATTACGTGTTATATCCAGTAAAGAAAAATCAAACTGTGCATTACATGTAATATTTACTTTGTAATTAATTACATCTAATTCTTCCAGTATGAGAAGTTACAAAATCTGCTATCACATACTTATGCCATGAATTTCAATTTTAAATAAAGTACGTTTGACCCATTAAAGGGAATTCAAGACAGAACACCAGAGTTAAAAGTGAAATGCAAAGCAGCCAAGATTGAATTTACAAACGACTGTGAGCTCAAACTCAGTACTCAAAAGCACCTAGACTATTAGCATCTGAGAATGCTTCACAGGTTCTGTAACAGTCTTCTGACAGTCTCAGCTGGTGAGGCACGTGTGCGTGTGTTCGTACTTGTGCACGAGCCTGAGTGCATGCACACTATGAAAGCTCTTTGATGGCATTTACTTGTCTGCTTTTTGAACTTTAGTCATGAAGACCTTGATGTCCAGAGACAAAATCTTGGGATGATGAATGCTTGGTTCAAGATTATTCTTTGAATTAGATCTCCAGTGAATGCAGATAAATTCAGGTTTACGATATTAAATATATTTTTCTGCAGACATGCAAGGTACAGAGCTTTATTTGAACATTTCCAAGTATGTGGTAGAGCAGACTAGAGTGATGTTTAAAATGAAAGGCTGTGCTGCCTTAAGCCAAAGAGGACACACCAGTCCTAGGCTTCTGCTGTCCATCACAGGAGTCAGACAGTGACTCCTCACTCACACTGCTCCCGTGGGCCAGCGTGGTGCTAGGGCATCCTGACATAAGAAAAAGTCCCAGCACTTTACATTACAAATGCAAGAGACACAGATGCTTTGCTCAGTAACGTGTAGCTAGAGCCAGTTAAGCTATCCTGCACCCACCGCAAACATTTTGACAGATCTCCTAAACAGTGCCGAAATTCTGTGAATACCATCTGTGACTGGACTCAGAAGACACAGGCCTCTTCAGCCAAGTGAGTGGCTCGATCCTTTTAAATATGCAGCTGCAGAAGGTGGCTGTGGCACAAGAGTGGGAATAAAAAGCCCTGCCAACTTCAAGTACTCACTGAACTCCAGCCTTAAGCATACCAGTTAATTCCTATAATTAGAACTTACAGCTTTCCCCTTCTACGGCTGCCTCTTCTTTGCACTTAGTTTCTTTTCATTTTTTCTTATTGGCCCACAGAAGCAATTGAAGTATGATAACTGTATTTCAAAACATATTTTAAGTCCTCACCACTCAGACCTTTTTATATCTTCTATAATCAACTCGAAGATCACTTTGTTATTGCTGTGCCCACACAACTGTTTTTGTGCCCACTCATCACGATGTCTAGAAGACAAATACAGCACACGGACACGCACAGCACACCCATTAATCTCGGCAGATTTTATGTCCCACATTCTTGGTTGGTACAATAGAGAAAATAAGATTTTCAGTCAGCACTTATGTCAGTGGAACAATATTGGTTTTTACCAGTTAAAGATTAGACTCAGTTCTCTAAGTCTATAGAACAAATAACTAGAAGCACTCCAGTAATATCTCTTCTCTTTGGATTGTCCCATGGATTCTTATGTATGAAAAGGATGACACCCTCCGTCTCATACCATCATCTTCAGAAAGAATGTATCAATAATAAAGTCCTACTGTCATGAATAACATAATATCTGTGTTGTAACACACCACAGACACATAAGTTTCAAAAGAAGGACCCACTACACAAATTCACCAATCATCCAAGGTTTAAACCTGTGACTGATTTCTAATTAAACACATTTTAGGTGATAAAATGAAGTTTTCACAGTTGCATTTCAGGTGCAGCTTTCAGTTCCCAAAGGCAAAACTGCCTCCAAAAGAGGGAAAGAATTGACCAGATGTTTCACAATGTCACTTCGCCCTACTAGGGACAGCATTTCCCTGGTGTCAAAGCAAATCTGAACCTTAGTCGGAAATTCAATCTAGCCTGCCAAGATCATTTTAATACTGGAACCAAGATAGCAGTCATGTAAAGTATCTTAGGACTTTTCCTATGCTTTGTGCAGACTTAGGATTTCATGTGAATTATGCAGAACAGTCCACTCAATACTGATCTTTTCCCTACACTTTTACATATCCAGGTGCATACCAAAATAATCCTTGCCAATTGCCCTTTGCTCCCTAAATGTTGAAATAAGGATGTTGAAATAAGATTGTTGTTTCCATTGTATAAAACTATTTAGCATCATTACGACTCAATAAAAAATACCCTCATAGAAGAAGCAAAAAAAATTAGAATCTAATTGAAGGGAACGGACAAAATACATATAAATACCTGTCTGGAATAAAATACCGTGTGGTTTTGCTTAAGGTTTCTAGCTCTGTTATGTTATGCCTGAACCATAGCATTAGCATCCCTGTTTGAAAATAACTAAATAAATTAGATATTTTTAAATTATTTCAAAAGCAAATTAACTTTTCGGATTGTTAAAGTCTGCATATACAAGCAAAATAAATCAGAGAACTAGTAATCACTAACAAGTATCATCAACTGGGACTCTGAAATCTCTCTCTAACTGGTAGAATTATCATCATAACAATGCAGAGAACCAAAGAAATCTTTAATGTACTGAATTGACTTTTAATTTACTGAGAAGACAAGATGTAGAGTTTAGTCTTCTAGATTTCAGTCTGGCATTTCTCACCAATTCAGCAAAAGAAGATTTTTACAGGTCCTAAACACACAAATCTCAGAACAATTTATCCTCTTTTTTATACCTTCCGTAACCATTTATACACATACAGATCAAACAGATAAAGACCTAGTATGCCAGAACGTATGAATACTTTATGGAATAATTATAAACATTGCATTGTTTATGACTTGGATAGAATTTTTTTGACACCAGCTAAGGAAAATTACATTATGAAGCTGAGCAGCCAAGCCATCAAACCAGAAACGAGCATACCTACATTTAACAAAGGCAAGTGTAAAAATATGATAAAGCTAAAATCTATATAATAGAGGTCTTGTGTTGCTCTTAATTTCAATTCTATATATAAATTCATGAAGAATAAAGAACTCAATACCTGAAATTAACAATAGATTAACCCCAGACTTAGTTAAGGCTGGTTTGACGGGAAAATCACTACACTATTCCAGTGTTATGCTTCATGGTCCCACCTTTCCCATCTTCATCTATGAGAATAGGTGCCTTATTCCATGAGGAAAGAATTACTTGATATAGTGACAGCTAGTGCTGCAATAGTGACAACTACATCTGAATTTCCAAGACACAGAATGGAGTTTCATTTTAGGAAACATTCAGGTGTCTTATCTAATCATTTAACTTCAGGTGAAATCTTGCAAGAACTGATGAGCACTTGATCATGCCTAAATCCATCCTATGTTGGCGGTTCTTGAAGCCCCACTGTGCTGTGTAATCAGCAATCAGAACTGAAACATACCACAACTCTCATACTTCTCCTAAAAGTTCAGCACAAGGATAAATACATTTACTAAGCCTCTCAATGCAAAAATGGAATGTTTGATAAGGCCACAAGAAATGTCAAAAACACGTTATTTGAACCAAATTGGCACAGCCATCATCTCACTTTCGCCATGTTCTGATGGAAGCTGACCTTTCAAAATTCATAATCAATAGAAAAGGCATCATATACCACATTTCTAGATTCTTGCAATTCTTTGGTTGCTGTCAGAGCTTTGATTTGCGCCCTTTTAAAATGGAATAATGCCTACATTTTCATCAGAAATAAATTTCTTAAAGTTCAAATAAATCTAATGTTCAAGTAAATCTTATTTCACAATCACTTGCTTGAATTACTTGAAATTTTTTTTCAAATGAAGCACCAAGGCACTTTTATGTCAAAGAAAGCAACAGTATCTCTAGACACTAATCATCATTCATTTCAGAGCATGCTGTAGCTGAATTTCACATACAAGAAGGCACAATACAGAGGTCAAATGTTGCAGTGTTCTGCTCATGGCTCTCTTTATGCACAACAGATATAAGCCTCGGGGATATGTGTGAAATCTATTTAATGGACACAGACTAAGAACAGAAACTGCCATCTGTTCCTCGTATATATTTGGGCTTTCTGTAAGACACTTCCATTAGGCTATTGTTAGGCTATGACGAATCACGACAAGAAGCTCTAAAATTTGTCTGTGATACGCCCCTGTCCTCGTCATGTCTAAAACGTGCTACAAAACTCTTCAGCACCTTATCACGTGCCAGAATAACTTCCTTTCAGACTGTAATTTCACAATAGTGTTTAAAAACAACAGAGGGAAAACAGCTTGCATTTTGATCTTAATTAAAAAATTCATCGCCAAAGAAGGATGTCATATCAACGTTTGCATATGACTGAAATTTATTTGGGGTCACAACAGCACTTCAGGAGCTCATATCTGCTCTGTCAAACTTCAAGTAGCTTAACCAGCTTCTCTATGACTACTTCATTCTCTAGCTCCCATACTTCTCATCAATTCCCTCATTTTTTTCCCCAGATGCTTATTCATTCCAGCTCCTTGTGAAGCATTTTGTGAGCAGGAACAAAGACAATTTCTCTCATGGTTATCCTTTATCGTGATGATGTTTTATACAATGAAATTTAAACTTTGTTGGTAAGTGCTCAAAATGCATCATTTTGAATGAACTGTTCATTCTTGCGAGATTTTCTTTCTTCTTGCTCTTGAGAAAAGAAATGCTAGGAGGAAGCCAGAGTGGAGTCAGAAGAGTCCTTTTGTGGAGATCACTGGGCTTTCTGAAGACAATAGGCCTACTCTTGTATTTTTTCCTGGGCATTCTCTGCATCAAAAAAACTTGCTCCAACCATGTGACATCTTTTTTTTTTTTCCACCATATTTTGCTCTAGATGTGCCCTATTTTGAACTCTACCCCTCTCACGGCTCCTTCTCCCTTTGCCTCCCTCTTCTGTATATTAGATCCTAGATGACCTCTTTTGTTTTGCTCCTCCTAGTTAGTCTTCCTCTCAATAAATTTCTTCCAAATTATTTAATTGGCAGAAAACATAATAATGTTTTTAAATCTGCAGGACAGATCTGTGCATTCTATTCTGTTCCTCCACCATATCTGATTTGTCCAGGTAGACTGAAAGTTCTTAATTAGTGGCACTCTTGTTACTCAGGCAGTAGTGACAAACACAGAAGGATTAATTTTTGGCAAATTCCTAGGAATTACTACATTAGAAAGAAGCAGCACAGGTTCTGAAAAACTCTGCTAACGACAAACCTTATCCAGGGACATACTTTTAAGTACTGCTACCTAAATTGTCATTGTTGAATTCTTTACATCAGATGCCTCACACAAGTCTAATCTGGCTTGCTGTTTTGGGTGACAGTTTTTTGTGTATGGCTTTTTCTTTTTTTTGTTTTGCTTTGGTTTTTTTTAACGGGGTTTACAGATAACTTGGCAGCTTCCTAATTACAAGAAGCACAGCAGTAACAACTAAGCCTTCTAATTACTACTTCTAATGATAACTCTTTGGAAGTTTGCTGCAGCTTACCTTTAGCAGCAGTAAATACAAAACTAGATATATTGCTTTAAAAATGGAACCTGTGGGCAGTGAGTAGGACCTAAAGTAGGTATTCCAAACTCTAATGGAGAAGGTTTTCTGGGTGATCAAGTCACTCTCCTTGCTACTTCAGGCAATGTTTCATATGATTTTATTCTTAAATTATAACAAAATCACAGAATATTCTGAGTTGGAAGGGACCCGCAAGGATCATCAAGTCCAGCTCTTAAGTGAACGGCCTCTACAGGGACTGAACCCACGACCTTGGCATCCTGATGAGGAAAAGGTTATAGGACAAGGACAAGTTTTTACCACCACTGGTCATACTTGAATATTTTTATCTTGCTGCTTTCCTAGGCAGAAATCTGCCTCATTTGAAATCCTTTTACCTGCTCTAGCTTTTATCCTCGGTAACTGAGATCCCACCCTGTAATTTCTCTCTCCTGTGGTATGTTCATGGATGACAATAATTTTTAGCTTTCACCCTGCACAGCCAAGTGCCTTTAGTACCCTTCTTATTAAAGCAACTTTTCACTTCTAGAACTTTCTCCTACTAAGCATGAGTTCAACCTTCTTGATTACTAATGGTCAGTTACACACAACATTCCAGATTAAAACTTGCCGATGCCTTTCAAAATGGCATTAAATACTTGGCACTTCTGGTTATATCTTGCCTGATATAAATAGTATTATATGCCACTTTATATCTCTAAGCAATTCTGTCTATTTTTATTACAGTTTCTCTAAGGAATTGTTTCCCTTAAACAGCAGAAAGATGGAAAATCTAGTAAAATTTCAGTTGGACTACTGCCTGCGAGTTACAAAAATTAAACTGTTAACCAAAATGGTACTTATTACTTATATCCCCATGAGAAACCAAAAGATGCATTTTAAAATTCACAAATTTGAAAAAAGTGTTTTTCCATTCTCAGTATGAGAAAAGGGCATTTTTTGATCACTCAAATGTTTTCTGCCTTCAGAACATAATTATTTTCTTGTTCAAATTTAATTCTAATCATGTCTATAGGGAAATGTATCTTTAGGAGGCTCTACAGTCAGCTGCCATTCCCTGCTACTGTCATTCCCTGCTTCTGCATGACTGCCATAATTTGTGAAGTTCAAAGAGTAAAATAAAGTAAAAAGATATCAAGACTAAAGAAGCAAACCAACGAAAAAGCCAGATGATGCTGAGATGCATAACAGGCATAAGAAAAAAAATCTTTTTACAACCGTGTTTTAAAACTGTAAGCAACATGTTCCAGTAAAACAGCTGACACTTAAAGTAGCTTTTTCTCAAAGTTGCTTCTGAGGATGTTTTATTATTATTTTCAACTAATTCAGGATCAGAATAACCTCAGGACCTAAGGAGTGATAAACTCCACAAAATACAAAACATGAGAAATGTTTTTAAGCAGGGACGACACAAAGAAGGTAAAAATACAGAAAGTCCACGAAGAACAATTTTGAGGTGTTAACCCAGTCCCTGATAAGAAATTGCATGATGGGATCTGCAGGAAAAGACCTTTAAGAAATTGTGCTGAAAGATCCAGGATTAATCCTTAGCAGGAGATTAATGACTGCCAAAACCACCTCTGTCACATTGAATCCTAGGGAAGGCAAACACCCCTCCAAGAAGTGCACATAAAAAGCTCATATAAGGAAGAGTACCACTGCAGAAGAGAATAAAGAGCTCCAACTGGCAATCCAGCAAACGAAACAGCACACAGCATTATGAAATAATTCAGGTTAGATGATACCCCTGGAGGTCATTCAGTCTAACCTCCTGGTCAAAGTATGTTCTCTGAGAACAGCTTGCTCATCACTTTGTCTGGTAAAGTTTTAGGTATCTCCAAGGATGGAGATTACAAAATCCTCTCTGGGTGCCTGTTTTGATATTTAACACTCTCACAATGGAGAAAAACTGAAAATTAACAAGAAGATTCTATGATAAAGGCTAATGTTTTACAGTGATTTCCAGCAACCCGAGAAATCGAATAAGGCTTTTCATTCAATCCCAGCCTGTGAAAAGTCAGAAAGCCCGTATCAATAATAAAGTAAGGTGCCTTGCTCTAATCCCCATGCTCCTTCAGTTCTTCATTTGCAGCACCCATTCTTGCTTTTCATCTGCAAATGAATGATTTTGTGCTCTGCAGTATTAAGTGACATTTCTGTAACTCCAGACCGTAAGATCACCTCTTGCCTTCTATGATATTATCCTATTCTTTTGTAGAACTCCCAGATTCTTCCAAACAGTCACAATATTTCTCATTCTAATCTTTGAGCACAAAACACACTCATTAGAATAAGAAATGGTATTGATCTTGAGCATCACTGATTCTCAGAGAAACCCTGCTGTACATTCCCTGTTCGTGATGTTACAGTAGCCATTACTGCCCTCCCTAGTGGTAATTTCTCACCCACCAAAAGGTTTGCTCAGACTGATACAGAGCACATCTACTGCCGTACCTTGCTAAAGCAGTCAACTATCCTATCACTGGAAATACATTCGTCGGGTAGAACCTATCCCATACAAAATAAAGGAAATTTTTTATCCCTCTTTCCAACATCTATGTTAAAGTGTTGTATAACACTGAAGTAAAATTTACAGGCTGGGTTTGTTTTTTTTTTTTAAGCAGGAGATATGTTAACTTACAAACACTACCTGGGAAAGCATAAAATTTCAAGCAACCTATTCCAAAGAGACCAGACTTTCATCACAACAGATGAAAGAATTTTTCTTGACTTAATCATAAATTATAATGAGCAAATTATAATCAGTAAATTAAAGCAATACAGATGGGATGTAGAAAATTCACTTGCAACAGCGAATGAGATGTATGAAGATGATTAATTAAATTATTACAGAGCAAATCCAACTGTAAGACAAGAAAGGTAGATACATAAAACCAAAAATAAAGCTTATTTCAAAGGAATTTCAATAGGAACACTAAGTAAGAAACCAGAAATAATCCCTGACATACTCTAGTTCAGCAGTTGTGTTTATAAATTAACCTGGACATTCACAGCTAGAAATCTCTACATAAAAATGGGTTCAAGATCAGAGGAACACAAAATGTCCTATTATTTTACCTTACACACAGTAATTAGATATGAAGCCATCTTACCTTGATTTAAAAAAAGGAAAAAACCTCCACGTTTATTGGTTACTCATTACTCAGGTTAATCCTTTTCCCTATAAAAAACCCCTTCAGTATTATTTAATTTTGACATTTCTTGTATTTTCTGGACCTAGAGTTTCTCAGTTAACACAACTAAAGGCAAGTTCATCAGGACTGCCTGCAGTACCCATATAGACTAAACTACCACTCATTCTTTTCTTATTCTGTCTCTAATACTTACCATAAGCTCTGTGCTACAGTATCTTATAGTAAACAATTTATCCAGGCTGACTCAAAGAATAAAGATTGACAAGTCTACATTGCTGAAATTGTATTCTCCCACTGCAAGATAGAAACACCTGATGAAAATTCAGCATTTTGAGATAGGAATTTACTTGCTCCATGCCAATCTTCTCAGGAGCTACATCCACTCTAGCATAATTCTTCTGGTGGATACTTTAGAGAAAATGAAAGGTTGCTACATCTAACATTCTTACAAATTCAAGACTAAGTTCTGTCAGGTACAAATCATGTCATTCCTGGTTTTGTGCAGAATCTAACATATCCTGGACAATAACACATTGCACACCATATTAGGACTATGTCAAGATAGAAAGATAGATGAAAGGACAGATAAAAGCAACAGGTTACAATTGGATTAATTTATTGTTCCTAACCCTTACTGGTAAAAACACCTGGAGCCTCAACAAATAACCTAAAATTCAGACTAGATTCTTACCACCTTATCACACAATCTTTTGAAGCTACTTCCTCAGTCTACCACTACAGAAGAAGATGTTTTGAAAAGAGAATATTGTTCTGAAGGTTTCACATCTCTGTTCCCAAACCCAGAGAAAACTCAGGGATGAGAAGGAGCAGGGGAGTTTGTTTCTGTGAGCTGGTACTTCAGTTATAACTGATTATAAATGTTTTAATAATATCTGTCCTGAAGGAAGAATTTTGATTACTCTCTTTAATCAAACTATGCTTATAAATGGAGATGTTATGGCAGGAAAAACATCTCAAAGTATGTCTCCTTCCCTTGGTCCCAGTGACTACCAGTAAACAACACATATTACTGATAACCTGCACAGCACCTTCAAAACAAAGCCCTCCTTACTGATGCTCCAAAGACAGAAATCGAGACAAAAACCACAGAGAACGAGAGACTCCGAAAAACTTTATAGTAATGGTGATGGGAGAAGGAAAAGCAGTAACAAAGTATCAGCTCTTTGTCTCCCCTATTTGTCCACTGGCAAGCAAAAACTTCTCACAAAAGTGATGTTTCCTTCTGCCCTCCCAGGTGCAAGCCAACTGTTAATGGAAACTGTTCACAGATCCCTCATGTGTCCCTCACCTGAGAAGGCAGATGGTGGATTGTGATGAAGCAAAACAAATTAAAATCTAGACTCCCCGAAGTGAGTAACAAATTTCCTAACACTTCAGTTGGAACAGAACTTAGCTCCAGCTTACTCATTTTAAATAACCTCCAAGAAATATACATAAAGAATTCTATAGTAATTCACTTTTCAAACCCATTAACTGTCTGTTTGATCTCATTAATAATCAACTTTAGTTAATTCTGGCCCAGCAATTTTATGTGCCTCATGATTTTATGCATACAAAAAAAGAATAAATAATTAGTATGTAGAAGGATTACAAACGTTCAATTTGCAAGGAATTAAAATTGCAAGTGAATGCTTTTAACAGTCTCGTTTAAATAGTTATTGATAATCAAAAGCATTGTAGAAAAAAAGCCATTTGAGTCTGTGTAATATCTGCTGTAAGGGACAGGATGCACTTAGGGGCAGCCTCATCAGTGGGCCCACACACACAACACACAAAATTTAATAAATCACATGCTTTCTCTTTACACAGCTACTCATTCTATGGGTCCTTTGAACTCTGCATTATTTCCTACCCACAGTTTCCACAGACAGCACAAAACACATCACAACACACACACCTGGCCACATCCCTGATATGGTGATTAAGACACCTGCCCAAAAGGGAAGAGGCAAAGAAAAGCTTACAGCTCAGCTCTTCTGCTTTCCATCTACTGCTCACTCTGGAGAGACAGGCACACATATCCTCACCTGTTAAGGTCATGAGCTCAGTGATGTGAGCTCTGCTTGGTTTTGTGTGAGCATATCTCCCAGATCGGTAATTACACAGAGGAACATTTTAATTGTGAAACCCAACTTTGCTAAAGGACAAGATGCGGAACTCTGCTAAAAAGGCAGCAGTGTTAGAAATGCAGAGTACAAGAAACCTTGCCTGGTTGGGGTACATTTTTCATTGGAGCAGTTTTTAAAATAGATTTAAAATAAAAAATCAGTAGATTATCCTCTGCACTTCAGCTCCTTATTTCTGCAAAATTTGCATTTCAGTACACAAGGCGAGGTTTGGGATGCCAGCCAGCTCCAAGATGCACCCACCACTGGCCAAGGCAATGGTGGTAGCACCTCCAGGATAACACAGTTAAGAAGGGGGGCAAAAATGACTGTGCAAGAGCAATTGCAGCTGGAGAGAGGAGTGAGAGTATGTGAGACAAACTGCCCTGCAGACACCAGGGTCAGTGAAGAAGAAGTGGGAGGAGGTGCTCCTGGTGCCACAGGTGAGATTCCCCTGCAGCCTGCAGTAAGGCAGCTGTCCCCCTGCAGCCCATGGAGGTCCACAAGAGAGCAGAGATCCACCTGCAGCCTATGGAGGACCTTATGGAAAAGCAGGTAGGTGTGCCTGAAGGAGGCTGTTAGCCTGTGGAGCAGGCTCCTGGCAGAACCCGTAAACCCATGGAAAGATGAGCTCCACACTGGAGCAGGTTTGCTGGCAGGACTTGTGACCCACGGGGGACCCACACTGGACCAGGGGAAGAGCGTTGAGGAAGAATGAATGGCAGAGATAACGTGGGATGAGCTGGCCACAACCCTTTCTCATTCTCCTAGCCCACTGGGGAGAAGGAGGTAGAGAACCTGGGAGCGAAGATGAGCCTGAGAAGAAGGGAGAGGTGGGGGAAAGGTGTTCTTAAAATTTGGGTTTATTTCTCATTATCCTACTTGATTTGATTGGTGATAAATTAAACTGATTTCTCCAAGTAGGGTCAGTTCTGCTCATGACAGTAACTGGTGAGTGATCTCTCCCTGCCCTTATCTTGACCCATGAGCCTTTTGTTATATTCTCTCTCTCCCATCCAGCTGAGGAGGCAAGTGATAAAGCGGCCTTAGTGGGTACCTGGAATACAGCCAAGGCCAACCCACCACAGCATATTGTCTGGTCTTTCTAATTCTGACATTATTAAATGGTGTAAAACTTCTTGGCTACAGGAGTAAAAACTTCAGAAACCAACACTGAAAGAATATCTTCTAATTTAGCTGAAACAGTTGTTCAGGACAGGATTTACTCTTGTGCCTGGGGAAATTTATAACAATATTCCACTGCCTTCTTTTAAAGTATCATGACCAAGTCTTTGGTAATTAGGGTTGTCCATGTTCTGAGTACCGCAAAGATGAGAAATAAATTATTTACCATACTGCTTTGTCTGGACAGTTTCCATCCTATTTGCCCTCTCCCATTAGCTGTTTTCTGACTCAATTCATCACAATTTTTATGATGAAAGCTTGTCAATACTTTATTTACCTTAAAATGCATTCATAAAAGAATTCTTTAAATATGAAGTTACATCTCTTTGCCAATTCATGGTTTTGCCTTTTCTTCCCAACTATGTTGCAACATAACTTCCTTTCCCAATTTTCCTTAATCCTTCAGGTCTTGGCTGACAGACTTTCAAATATACATTAAGTCACTAATTCAAATTCAGAAGTTTATGTTGGCACATCCTCACTGCTTTATTTGATTATCCAGGTTTTGAAAGTTCATTCGGGAAATCTATCCTGGGCAAAAAATGCACTTGGATAATAACACAATCATTACCATAATTTAGAGAACACAGATATAAACAATTTAAATGATTCTTATTTTATACTCTCTATATTCTTTTCCTTCCATCTGGTTTCAAAGAGTAACTAGATTAATAAAATCACTGTTTTGTTTGCCACTAGCTCAAATATAATCACAAAACCACAATTTTTACCACAAGCCTATTTATAACAGGAAGGGGTTTTTTGACACCTTACAAACATACACAGTAAAACAGCTCTCAGTCTTCAAACTGCATGTCTGGAAAATAACTAAATCTTTGGGAAACTACTTCAATCCCGGGAAGAACAAAGTTAAAATAAATATGAAACTCAAAAAAGGTTACCACATAGGATGTCTATTCCATAAGATCAATGAAAACTACAAAATGAGAAATGCTAATGGAGGTTACTAACATAAAAAGCAGGGCAAGAAGGACAGATCTGAAACAAACACCGTCAACACCTTTCCACCTCCCCAAAAAACCTCACAGGCAGAAGGCAAGTGAGCAATGCATAAGAAGCCAGAGGTGCACTCCCAGTCGCCATGGTACATTCAAGCTTTCGAGTTTAGGACAGATCTTTTAGGTACTGATACTTGGAAATGGATTTGGCTTATTCCTGTTACTCTCCTCTCTGCAGTGTTAGTGTAAACAAGCTGAAAGCAGAGAAATATGAGATGCAGACTCAAAATAGTAGCACTGTGAACAGCGTGACACAGTGGGGCACATTTTGTCTGAAAAACGCTTAAAAAATATAGTACTCTTTCAGTAGCAAATAGACTCCAGGAAAAAAAATTAGAGATGGTCTTCAATAACATGAAAGTAATGTTGTGTCTACCTAGACACAACTGCCTGACAACCACAGGATTGGCACAGCTTGGCACAGACACTGAATATCCCCAAAACTTGCTCAGATTCCAATAAATAAACCCATAATGATACCACAAAAAGGAACAACACACCTGCGTTGTACCAAGAATAAAACTTAAGAGTATAATGTAATACTACATAACCTCAGAATAAGCAGAATGAAACAGTTTAGAGACAATTTAAAATTAATTTTGCTATGTAGCTAGTTCATTACTAGTTTGCCACTATTAAAAGAAATCTCAGTAATTTTAGTCTTTGATGCAAAGAAAATGCAGCATGCTTAGCAAGATTTTCTGTAGGCCTCATGTGTTAAGCTAAACAAGGATTTTATATATTCTAATCAAATTAATTCCAAATATCATAGGTTATTATTTGATTTTTTTAAAACAGACGACATTCAATCTAGAAGAAATTAAGTAACAGATCTCAGCTTTAGAGTTTGTGGCAAATTAAATGAAAACAATTATAAACCGTTTTGGTTTGATTTTTAAAATTTATTTTGTTTTTACATTTTAATGTATTATTCCCCTGCTCCCCATATGGAATAGTAGTTTTCAGTATCAACTACAGTTCATAACATTATCTTACAATTATGAGCTCTATGTATCTTCTAGACAGTTCTTCCTTATCTCCCTCATTACTGCTGAATTTTAATTCTGTATTTAATAACTGCACTGCAATTGTAATTTTGAGAGCTTTGGTGAAAGAAGTAATATGTTAGTTAATTAAAATAATATCTTGCATAATGTAGACGGAAGTTTTAGCCAAGTTTTCAGCCTTAGAGTGTTTGAACTGGAATAGATGAGATTCACATTGCTAAGTGTAAATCCATCTTTGTTAAAATATGGGAACATGAAAAATTTACTCATTATTATATTTTGTCATTTCAGCTACTACAACCAAGAAGCAATAGTCACATAACTTATAATTATACTGTTGTTATGAAGTATATCAGTGAGCCATAACAATATGATCTCATGAAAAAGAAATTACTTCAGCTTCAAAGCACATGAAAGTCAAAAATATGCATTGTTGTCTTCTCCTCAGCACATAAACAGACTGTCCCATGAGGGTGGGTCTGGATGAAAATCAAACACGTTCTGCCATTGCAAGCTTTCTACTACAAGTCAAATAACTAAAAGACAACAAGCAACTAAAATGAGGATTAGAACAATAGTTGTTTGCTATAGAAACCAAACAAACACAAAAGCCTCCATCAACAACAAAAAAACTAAGATGCTTTACTGACATAGTAATCTATGCTGAACACTCCTCCACGTACCAAGCCTCAAAACAACAAGCACTGTACAAATAAAAACGGGGACCTTCTATCAGTTTTCACATAGCTTAATTCCGAGTTGGTGAGACATCAAGACTATATCGGGCTGCACTTAGTCGACCGACCGATCTAGGGTTTTTGAGTGCCTTCACTCCCAAGCATTCCACGAGGTTATAATTAAAAAAAAAAAAAAAATTGTTGTAGGTAAAAGCCATCAACTTTTCTATCAAAAACTATCAAGGCCCCAAATCCAGAAACCACATACACAGAGCACCTGCTTGTACAAACCCCAAGAACTGAATAGCTGAAGTATTAACTACCTGGAATTTGGACTTTATTGTAGTACAAGAACCAACAAAATCATGAATGAACACACATGAATAAAAGAAAATTACTGCAATTTTTCAGCAAGATTCTGCTAAGTATTAGCGTAAGATTGTTGCTTCCAGTTAGTAGTCATACGCAAAATAATGGCAACTGTAATGAAAATCATTTTTCCCACTGTTGTCTTCAAATGCAGAATAAAGTTTCAGCAGCTTGAAAATGCTTTGTATTTCACTATCTCAGATTGGTTCTTTTACACTGGAAATGGGATAGGTTTCTTAAAAACCCACCGGATGGCTAATGAAATAGGAAAATCTGTGTTATCATTGCACTACTTTAGTGTCTTGCCAAAATACAGACTTCTAAGTAGTCTTGAATTTACTACAAATGCTTTGCGTATGAAATAAATCCGAAATTAAACTGAATTTTACTCCTAATGAGAAAAATATTGTTACTAAAAATCTTCGTTTCACTCTCATATTATTAAAAAAAAAAAGCAGCAGCTAAGCATTTAAGATTAGGTAAACTGGGGGGGGCGGAGGGGGATGGAAGAAGTAAATTTAACAGATTAACTCTTCAAACAATCAAAACACTTGGTACCATAGGAGTCCTAGACTAATTTGGAAGTAGTTTGTGATGTAGACTCTGTCTTCAAATGACAGACTAAGCAGAAACTCTTTACTCCAGTACAGACTTGCAGCAGTATTTTCAGCTTTCAACTCAGTACTTACTACATTCAAACATGGTAATTCCAGATTCAGATAATCAGCAGTACTCCAGCAGAGAGACTCAGAGACAAGAAATAAACACCCAGAGGGCGCAGATGGAGACAAGATGCCCCAACTCATTGCTGATGTGAGCAGTGATCACAGTGCCTTTTCCTGCCTACAGCCACGTTCCCTTCCTACTCACGGCATCTGACGGAGGGGAGTTGTGAAAAGCACTTTAGGAAAAAGGGGACCACAGTTTCCCAAAGAAGCTAAATGCCTGGCAGTAAAATTTAAAGGCTCAAGAGGAACGTAAACAACCATGATTGCTCCATTAGCAATGTAATAGAGAATTCAGTTACTCCATTTCCGTGCTCTGCTCTCATTGATTACTATCCTAACTACTTTCATCTAATACCAGTATGCGTCCAGCATCATACCAAGCCAGAGGGAGGTGAGCAGTGCTTTGCCTTCAGAACAGTTAACTTGAAGCTGCTTACCCAACAGAAAAGAGCCTTCTTGGATTCTTAACTAATTATAACAGTAAAAAAAAACCCTGCTGGGAATGTGTTCCTCAGAAAATAAGCAAAGATCCTTTCTTTCTTTTTCTCTTTCTGATATAGAGATGGGTAATTCTTATTTAGCTACATCTCATGCAATCAGGTATTTTGCATCATTTCAAGGCTGGCCACTGCGCATGCAATGTGATGACCTTCTAGGTATTGGCTTTCTAAAACATTGGCACTAAACTGTAGAACAATATTTACAACACACCTCATTAAAAAAAAGAGACATGGATAGGAGAGCTCAACACTTTGCCACTGCTTTTGACCTTGAACAAAAGCTAACACAGAATATTTCCTGAGGACTGAGGAACAATAACCAAAGGTTAGTTGTTTTTCCATCTATTTAGTAGTCCTAACTTGTCACTTACGTGTAGGAAGAGTATCCCACATTAGAGTCGTTATTTATAAAAGGCCAATCAGCATTCTTGCCTCACTAGATGGCAAGACATATAGGAAGTCCATTAAGCTTGAATATGTCAAACAAATGTCCCTCTTTATTGTCACATTATTACCAACAGTATGAGTTCAAAGAATTGAATTACCTGAAACCTGGAAGAGGGGAAAAAAGGGTACATACCATCATCATGATGGATTGCTGGATCTGGAGAGCAAAGGAGAGGAAAAGAGAAGATGCAACAACAACAACAAAAAAGATTGTTATGAAGACAATTTACTTCCCGTATGAAATAAATCAGCGCCAAATAAAAGGCAGCATTTAGAAAATGGATGTTTACTCTTTAATTTTTGTTACTGTGTAAACACTGCACCTTTGTGCCTCCCAAAGAAATCAAAAGCAAACCACTTGCTGTTTGTAGATAAGTCTTTGAATTTGATTGAGTGCTTTTATTATCTTTAGTAGATTTTTCAAATAAACTCATCTTGGCTATAACTAAAAACAGTAAAGTCAGAATTTATGAGTTAAGGCTCTACATGTGGCAGTTCCAGTTTACTTCCAGATGAAAGATACCACAGAAACAACTAAAACCTAAGTTTTCTGTAAAGAATCTACAACTAACTCGTTCTTAGAATTGCTACACACATGTTATTTATCTAATAGCATGCTAGGTCAATATAAGCAGGGAAAACTTAGAGAAATTGGTTTTTTTATTATAACACACAAACACTCCACAAATATATCAGGGTGACAATGAAGATCATGCATACAACTTTAATATCATGAACACAACTAACTAGACGTCAGTGAGGCCCACTGATAACTCCTCTATCTTGTAATATGGTTTCTCAGATAAGCTTAAGGATAAACAAGTTTGCTACAGCAACAGATTATCCAGCTGATAGGTCTTTGATTACCAAAGGATTACAAAAAGAGAAGCAAGTCTGTGGTTGCTGAGATCAAAAAAAGCTAACCTACTCTTTTGTAATTAGCACACACCTTCAGGGCACATTTGTGCCAACACCACCGAGCTCCTCAAACGGTGTTAAACATCCCACATTTAACATTTTTCAGTTTCATTCCTCTGTGGGAGGATACAATTTTTTCTGCCTTCTTTATATTTTGCTCATATCAATGGGACTTACACACTGTGCATGGAACACTGCAGACAGCTCTGTGACCCAGATTTTTCTGAGTAATTTGTGACAATCTTGTATGCCCCTTTCCTGACTACTCAGATTAAAATTAGACAATCCTGAAGTATATGTATTAATTCCATATTTGTGTACTGTTGAGATCACTACAGAAACTTTACTACAAAGAGCTCCTGTTTCTTGATATTGCTGAATCAAAAAGTGCTCACGAAACACTCAGTATGCACCTCAGTAGTGTTATAAGAAAGTACACAGAAAAGACATTATTTTGGCTTATTATTTACACTTATGTAAAGCATTCTGAAGGTGGTAGTGACAATCTTCAGAGAAAGTAATTTGCTGAACTGCAACGTAGCCCTTTCCAAATCCTACCTGTCCTTGTTATGCATTATCTGATGTAAAACTGAGAGCTAAGACGGAATATAGCAACACAAATACAGCAACACAAATATAGAACAACAATGCAGATGACTGCACTTCAGAGAAAATTTATCACGCACATTATGCCTGAACAGCTCATACAGGGCAAAGGAGGATTAGCAGAGGAGGAAATTATTGCATTGTTTCAATAGAAAGCACATTATCACAGAGGGAAAAAGCAGAAATATAATCAACTCCTCTCTTTTTTTAAACCGTGGTTAAGGGAAGAAAATAACATCCTTCGAAACAGTCTTGATAATCAACTATTACACACCTGTTATATTATTTCAGATGAGAGATGAAGGAAAAATAATTTTAAAATTTTCTGATCATGTCACTGCCTTTTCTAAAATCTGGACAAAGCACCCACAACCACTTTCTTTTGCAACAGAAGATGTAATTATTTTACTTTAAGCATCTTGCTTTTAAAGAAAAAACAAAACAACCTCTTTAGCTCAGTATTCTACTGATTAAGTCATGTGCATTTGACTTGGCCACTGCTCTACTGGGCATCAATGGGTACAAGTAGTTAAAATATCTGCTGAAACAAAGCTGACCCTTCTATCCTGGGCTTTCCTACAGAGCTTCTAAGTATTGCATGTAGGCAGGTGACCTCAGTGCCATTTTTGAGCCTAGGAAGCAGTCCTTCCTTTGTGCACCAGCAGAGCAGAACATCACCTCTTAGCCCATTATTTCTGTTTAAAAAAAAACAAGACATAAAGCAAACCTCTTTGCATCAACTCCTCAGGTGACTGAAGAACCAAAATATTACTGAACTTACTAACAGTAAAAGCTTCTCTCCCATCGCTTAAAACTTCGCATTCCAGCTGTATCAACTCCCCATAATCCTTACGCAGCAGTGAAACATTTTGAAAAGCATTTCTTGGCATCTTGCCCTTCAGCACAAGAAAATTTGCATTTTTACGGCATTTCTGCCTGTCAGCACTACAGTATTTTAATGGGCTTTGCAGCTGTGGGGAGAATTGAGAGCTGGTCAGCGGATTCTTATGGCAGACTGCTGAGAGACAAGTGCCTGAGGGTGCTGAGGTTGGAGAAGCCAGCTGACCTGACCAGTCTTCACACTCCATGGAAAATTCAAACAGCACCTTTCACTTCCAATGAGCGTACCAAAACAAAGGCCCTTCCTGATCCATGAGCTCTGTGTAGCAAGTAACATTAAAATCCTTTTTTTTTTTCTTGATCTTAACAAAATAAGCAGCTTTCTGTAAGAACTCATGAAAGAACAAAAGTGTAGCAAATTGCAACTTTAACTCCCATAAGCTGTACCCAGTATACGGGGTTTAAGTCACAGATCACAGCAACTACTGCAAGCAAGAGCAGAATCAGAGAACCACAGGGTCCCAAGTTTCTCCTGGCAATGGGGACACCAGTGGCCAACTTAAAGGTGCTTCTTCAAAGGGCATTACTTAAATGTACGAGTGAGGGGCAGAGTGAGAGGTGGCAGCAATCCCAGGAACTAATCAGCACATGGAATGTCTCTGGAAGAGCTCCTCCACACTGAGGTGGATGGCAGAAGAGGACTGCAGTACCAGGAGCTGCCATTCCACAGGGGAGTCATCCAGCATCTGAATGCCCAGTTTCAAAGAGTGAATTAAGTTCAGGAATCCAAGTCCAAGTAAGGGGTTAAACACACTTTTCTCTGCTAAAAGCAGAATAGCACTTCTTCTCCACAGTGTGTCTCAGTTAAACACTAATCCCACATATTTCCCCCCAAAAGACATCCCTTAGCCAACCCAAGAAGAGTCTGTCTTGTTTCAGTCAGTACACTCTATTAAAGCCTACTAATTGCTGTCACAAAACATAATCCTTCTCAGGAGTAGAAGATCTGATATATTTTGATTTCAAGTCTAATAAAACTGGCATCACCTAAGCATATTCACTGGATTAACTATCTTATGACACAGTCTTCTAATAATTACACCAAGACTAATTAGCCAAATTCCTGTCTTAACCTAATACTTAAAACTGTGAATTTGTTTGATATTTGCAGCACTGTGGCCAACACAGATTTATCCTCCAGACACTCTCAGTCTCCAAATATAGACTCGAGATAGCTCATCTAGGCAGGGAACACGCATGTGTGTGGGAGGGAGTCTGAAAACATTCCAAGGAATGGAGTTTCTGCCACTTTCTAAACCACTGGGGGATAGGGAAAGACCACAAAGAGGCCTGTAACGAAAAGCCCAAGGGAAGGGCAAGCACACCGTCAGAATCTCACAAAGCCAAACCCAAATCACAAGGCAAAGAAAGAGAGAAGGCAAACAAGTTATAGATGTCTGTCACGGGGAACAAAATTTTTAAAAGTGCAAAAAGTAAGAAAGCAATGAGGAAACATCTTTATTGCATGACAAAATTTAGTCACTGTGTAAGCCATGAGAAAATGAAGTACACACAAGCAGTAAGATGAACTACTTCAAGTCATAGTTCGTAGATAAAGTATTAACAATTTAACACATCACCATTCATTATTCAAAACATCCACACTTACATGAAAGTTCTTGAAATCTAGCTTGCTTCTCAGGTTTGATGTTAATGAGAGGAACGGTATTCCCTGCATTAAGGCTTCTCAGTATCCTGCCTATGCGACAGCCACAGTGCCTCTGCCGTTTTCATAACATCAAGGTGTTGCATCACCCAGTGCTTAAAAAAAAATTAAAACCTCAACCTTGTAAAAAGAAGATCTGTAGCTCACATTACCACATCATAGACAGCTAGGTGCTACATTGAAGGGTAAACTACAAAAACATGAGAATCCTGAGGATCTGAGGTGAATTGAAATGAAGAAAGAGAAGATACATTTTGCCAAACTTCTACTAAAAAAAAAGAAACAGTGACCCAATTCTGTTGAATTTAGAATAAGAAATCGATCTGCCATGTCTGTTTATTATCTAGAATGCCATATATACCATTTACCAAGAGGCACTACATCATTTAGTTTTCTCTGTTCACCACCGTACTGTAATTGAAGATCTCCAGGATATGCTTATCAAAAAACCCACACAATTGCGTTGTCTACATCTTTCAAAAGTTCACGCTTAATCTCTAGACATGAAAGGACAAGGACACCATCAGAAGAGAAACTTATTTTTAAACCTCAATTTTAGTTACCAAATGCACTATTTTACCCCTCCCACTTTCTCCTTAGTTTTGATAAAAGACCAGCCAATTTTTACTTTATTAAATCACTTTTTGCCCATTAGATTTCTGACCCCTCACCAGGAATACGGAAAGGCCGGCCTAGTTTTTATTTCTGTTCTTCTAAATAACTTCACTGCAGTTTGATGCCACACATTCTCAAATTTTACACAAAAAACCCCTTGTAGTACCGAGTTTGTTTTCTCAGCAACTTATTTGTTTATACATTCTTAATTCTGAGCTGGTGTTTTCAAGATTCATTACCTATAAATGCTATTAGAAAAAGTCTTCCAAACACACTAACATACAGCAGTTTGCCCCGTACGAAGTGCCTGCCTCGTGACAGTGACTCCAGGCAATGCACCTAAGTGGCAGCTGGAGAAGCTCTGCCCCCAGCCCACGGCAGGCAGCTTCCTTCCTGACGGAGATGAGGACAGCAATGCCGCCCTCCTTAGGTGAAGCCATTCTTGCCCGTGTCATGCCTAAGGAAAGCCAACTGCATGCTTCAGGGAACGCCCTGCATATCCATCAGTCAGGAATCAGGAGCTGAGACTTCCCAGCAAAACAGTAAGTGCTTGTTTGGTACCTGTTTAGCCACTGAAAAGAATCTCAGCCTCTTTCCTTCGTTTGTGCCATGTTTAAGTCTTGAGTAAATACCATTACCATGACTTTCAAATTATGTAAAACTCAACAGCTGAGGTATTTAGTCAGTCCTGTACAAAGCCATGTAGCAGCCACGCAAGCCCCTCACCAGCTGTTACGTTTATTTAGCTCTTTTGAGCAGCAACCCATTCACTGTTCACCCACCTGTAAAACACTAAAATATCCTAACATAACAACTTTAAAAAGCCTCTCAGAAGAACAAAAAATATTGTATAAATAGCCCCTGTTATATACATTAATTAGTTAACCAGATGTTTTTATTTTATTCCTACATTCAGCTTGTGATTCTGTCCATATTAAACCTTTTTATAAGGCTCGAATATGGCAAATTATTACAGGCAAAGCTAGACCTTTTTATTTTTTTAAAATAAAAAAATTTATGTTGTCTTTTTATTGCCTTCCATGCAACTCCTGATCTTCTCATATGGACACTTTGTAACTGTAAAGAGCAACATTAATTTGGACTGAATAATCACATATCAATACACAAGAAGTGGGAATTTGATTGCTACTATTTTTCTCTTGGCCCATGCATCTCTCTAAAAGGCCCTGATCATCTCAGTATGACTTGGAATGATACCTATGTTAGCTTACAGTTGTAGAAACCGATCAAAACATTAGTTTGCCTCATAAATAATCATGACTTTATGGTGTTTAAAATAATTGAATGACAATCTTCTAAGTAAGAGCTCTCTTATCCAGAATAGAAATTAAATTATATTATATGATGCTGGCGTTTACACAATCTAACAATAGCCTAAACTTAATTAATGCCCTTCCTGCCCAGCAAGAACAAACAAAACTGCTTTGCAAAACAACGAAGGAAAATTGAAGGCGAAAACTTTAGTCAGCAACTATTTGAAATCAGCACTGCAAATTCAGCAGATATAATCAAGGTAGGAACAGTAATAAAAATCCACAGATGAAAAGAATAAAGTACTTAAAGTATCCATTCCCAAAGGACATTGCCAGCACTCAAATTACAGAGGCAAGAGTCTATGGAAATGTTCCAGGATATCTTAGGAGTACTAAGATAGGTTTAACTACTGTCAGATGGTTTTACGTGGCATCTATTTCTATTTCTGTTTTGTTGTTGTTTGTTTAATTTCAGTTTTGGTTGTGGGGTTTGTTTGTTTGTTGGGGCTTTGGGAGTTTTTTTATGGTAATTAAGTTAGGTCCATCTAGAATTGCATATGATTAAAATTTCTTCTTTAAAACTTGTTGCATCCAAGTTAAAATCGGAGTGGGGCGAGTGGGGGGAAAGAAAACTGATGGGTACATTTCTGGCCAAAATGAAGAAAGTCAGGAACCTCTTCCCCTAACAGACACAAGCTATGTAGCTTGGTAAAGCAGTGTTCTAAGAACACCACAGAATTAAAACAAACAAACAAACAAATAACACCTTTTTAGGTCTTAGTAGAAAGCATTAACTGACTTACTAATGTTTACCCTATGGAACACATCTTAATAGCAAAATCCTGACTCTCAAAAAAGGCCTGAATACATAACCCCCCCCCTCAAGTATTAGAAGTACATTTCTCTCTGGAAATTCTACCATGTGTACATGGCCAGAGCAGTACCTCTGACACAGATTCAGTTGTCTGTCCATTTTAGGTATTTGCATGACTCTTCTCAAGAGCAAATTGAAAAATTTGCTGTTTTCTCCCCTCTAGTCAGTCCTGAAGAAGTCTTTTCACATGCAAACAGATGTGTCACAAGGGAAAAGAACAGTTTGTCCGATGTCACGCAGAGGTTACATCTCTACTGCTTTCCCATGCTATTCCCCAAAGCTGCTGTAGTGATGGACTGGCTCCAGTTTTGGCAGCCTGTCTTGGCCCAAAACTGGAAGGTGTAGAGGGATATCTTTGAGGTGGCTCACATGCATCTATGAAACACACCACACAGGGCAGCTCTTGCAGTCTGTCGCCATCCCAGTGGCGCTGGCTGTGTCTTTGAGGAGACACTTCCACTAGTCCAGCACTTCAGCCTCCATTGCCCCAAATACATCACCTCAAGTATCCTCTAATGCATTTACTGAACCCTACTCTCCACCAGCATCTGCAATGAACTGTAAAACATGCACTGCCAAGCTAATACAAGTGACCCGAAACTGGCTGAAAAAAGGACTAGAGTTTCTGACAGTGTTTGAACGAAATCCAAATCATGGCTGCCTGCCTGATGCTGGTGACACATTCATTCTTGCCCTAAAGTGTCACAATCACTAATGAAGCTTATGCATATTCATATTTTGCTAAACTACTGGTAAAAGTGAATTTTTCTCCAATATTCAGCCAGTAGAAGAGTTCTAAAAATTATTCTTATTCAAGCCCAGCTGACTTGAGAAGCTATTTCATAAATGACAACAAAGAAAATTTTAAAAAATCACTTTATTTTCCCGAAAGGTTTTTTAAAGAAATATTTTGAATTTATATATAATAATTAATATATTAAATCAGTGACAATCAATTAACTCTATACCTGCCAAACTGACAAAAGATATCAGATATCATCTGTGGTCCTATATATGAGTGTAACATACTTATTCCAAGAGTTCCAAGCAGATCTAGAGTACAAAGTCAAAGCGAACATTTCCAATGTGCCATTAAATATCCACCAAAAGTTTAGTCTGAGGCAAGATGAATCCTCCCCCTCATATCAGAAGGCATGCAAATCACTGATGGTTCTCAGAAGAGCCATTTCAACACTTAGTATGTGAAGAAATCAGCTTTAAACCTACCAAATTATGATGCTGTCAGTCATAAAAACTCCCTTTGAGCTGTATAATAATTTTGAAATAATCTCATTTGGAAAGGACTGGTCATTAAATAGAGAATAAATGACAGATCTGCATCTGCCACATGCCAAAGCTGGTATTTGTGCATTATTTTTTTTTGTTTTACAGTCTGGTTGACAGGAAGCAAATTAATTAGGGGGAAAAACCCCTAAAATATAACATGAAAAAATACTAATGATAATTAAACAGTTCCCCAGTGCATTTTTTACCCTTGGTCAAGGCAACTGGATGTGGGTAAGCTGAATAAAGGAAGCAAACTCATACTTTCCTGATTAACACAGGTCATTGACATCTTGCCCAACATGCAAGAGTAATTTGTACCTGAAGCATTACTCACAAACAATGATGCTCTGACTAATTACAGAGACGTGGACATATGGAGGCCATATCAGGAACCACAGAGAGGTGACTCTGGCTTCACCTAAATTTCACCCACATATTCAGAGAAAAATCAACCAGGAAGAAAATCTTCAGTATAACAAAGAAAAACCCTAAACATCTCACCAAAATATGTCTTCCTGTACACGTAAAGAGCATCTGGAAAAAACAGTCCTAACAAAGCGCAGCCACCAGCTCTCCCTGATGCCTCACAGCAGGGCACTAACGCCAAGAGCAGCTGCCCTCGGGGTGCAGCCTCGGAGCCACCACAGCAAAGTGAGCCGCACGAGGCTGAAAAGGAGAGTCAGCTCAAGCCCACCAGGTCCAACAGCTCTGCACAGCGCTTTAGGCTTCAGCAGGCACCACACCTGCTCCTTCCTAAGCGCGGCACTGCCCAGAAAGGCAGGCTCAGCCACCTGCTCAGCAGGTCACAGAAGTCATCGAGCACGATACACTTGCGCTCCTGAGGAGTATCACATCATGCCAGCCCAGAGGACACTCACAGTGCCGTCCTAGGATTAGATGCAGAACCCAATACATCTAATGTAACCTGACAGGATAATAAGTATCTTTTTCATATACTGCTCTGAGGGTGGAGAAGCAATTAAAAATAAATGGTGTCACTGGAACAGGTACTTGCTAGGATCTGATGCAGTCAGCTCTGGCTGAACGAACAAGTCACCCTGAAATGGAGCATGAATTCAGACAGATTCTACTACAATTTTTAGCTACTTTCAATGCCTTTCCCACAAGCAAAAGGAAGAACGATTTATCAGGGACCTTTATTAAGCTGGGTGGCTATTCTCACCAGGCAGAATAAAAACCTCTCTGAAATGTCACAAATCGGTTTTCAAGATCATGAGAATGACCAGTCATTTTAGATTTAATAACTCTGTTCGGTATAGCCTTACAACCTGGTATAGAAAATGACCCCAGAAATCTTTTGAGTTCTATTCGGATGAAGTAATTACAATCTTCTGAAGACATTAAGGTGAAAAGAGAAAAAAAAAAATTAAGTTGAGAAGGGAGAAAGGGAGGAAAAAAAAGAGAAAAGACAAGAAAAGAAAAAGATTTAATCATAGAAGAGCTCCAGCAAGCTACACAGGAGATAGGATACTCTAACACATAAATTGCTCCTTTATCCCACCCGCATTACCTAGGAACCTTAAAGTAATTGGAATTTGATTTCTATTAGCTTGGAACATTTTCTCTGATATCAGTTCATAAATTCTAAGTCATAAAAGGAGAAATAAACACATACTTAAAAGATAACTTCCAAGAACACAAAATATGTTAATCTCTGTTCTACATCCTAAACAACACATATTATGACAAGCTGATATGATATTAGGAAAAGCTGCCTTAAGGAGACTCTAAAGCCCTCTGTCCTAAACTCCACAGAAAATAATTAGACTTAACGGAACAAAGAGTAGGCAAAAGAGTAGGTTTATGTGTTTGAACAAAATGAATCGAAGCCCAGGCCTACTTGATATAATATAATCAACAATGAACTATCTACTGGGAGTAATGCAGACAGAACAAGATCTAAACAGATCATGAGTTTTGTCACTCATTTTTAATTTGTGATGACACTCTTTGTAGCTGAAAGTAAATGCAAAACAAAAGAAAAATTATCCTTTTTTTTTGTATTTTGTGCCAAAACAAAGGAAAAAAATTGTAGTCTGTATAGGTACTGAGGAACTGTATCAGTACAAGTACTGTACTGTACTGTTAATACACTATCTTTTCCATTGAAATACATTTTGGAAAACGAAAAATTAAAGGTAGGACAGGTAGAATTTCTTCGTGTGCAAGTTTGTTGAATTAGTGATTTCCCTCCCTGGCTTCAGATGTTGAATGGACTTGCAGGAGGTACACCAGGTCTTTGCAGTGCCCAACCAAGAAACTTCAATTGAAAACGTATTCCTTCTTTTGCTGCAAAAATAAAAATTACTACAAATAGAGAACATCTGAAAAATTAGGAGGTTTTATAGCTCGTTCTCTATATCATCCAAAACCAAGAGGAAAAGAGTCACCGTAGAATTGTTAAGGTTGAAAAAGATCTTAAAATCACGAAGTCCAACCATTAACCCAGCACCACTCTGTTCACCACTAAACCACGTCCCTGAGCCCCATATCTGGATCTCTTTCAGATACCTCCAGGGATGGTGATTCTACCACTTCCCTGAGCAACTTGTTTCAATGCTTCATAACCCTTTCTGTGAAGAAATTGTTTCTAGTATCCCACCTGAACCTCCTCTGGTACAACCTGAAGCCATTTCCTCTGTCACTGGCCATGTGGGAGAAGAGACTGACCCTCACCTGGCTACAGGCTGTTTCAGGTGGCTGAAGAGAGCAATAAGGTCAGCCCTGAGCCTCCCGTTCTCCAGACTAGGCAGCCCCAGCTCCCTCACCCATTCCTCACAAGACTTGTGCTCCAGACCCTTCACCAGCTCCACTGCCCTTCTCTGGACTTGCACCTCAATGTCCTTCTTGAACTGAGAAGCCCAGAATTGAACACAGGATTCGAGGTGCAGCCTCACCTGTGCCAAGTACAGGGGGACAATCACTGTCCTGGTCCCGCTGGCCACACTGTTGCTGATACAACCCAGGATGCCATCGGCCTTCTTGGCCCTCTGGGCAGACACTGGCTCATGTTCAGTCGCTGTCAACCAGCACCCCCAGGTCCTTTTCTGCTGGGCAGCTTTCCAGCCACTGCCCCCAGCCTGTAGTGCTGCAAGGGGTTGCTGTGACCCAAGGGCAGGACCCAGGGCTTTGCCCTAGTGCACTTCATACCTCTGGCCTCGGCCCACCGATCCAGCCTCTCCAGATTCCTCTGCAGAATCATCCTACTCTCCAGAAGACCAACACTCCTGCTCAAATTGGTGCTGTCTGCAAACTGACTGAGGGTACACTTGATCCTCTAGTCCATCATGTTGACAGAAAGCATTTTTATGCCAAGTGGAATAGTTGTTTTGTAAATAGAAATCTGCAGTTGCTCTTTAACAGGCTTGTTTTCAAAATCTGAGCATCTTGTTCTGTTTAGACATTTAACTATTATGCTTGTCATAGTTTGTTTATTAAATAGAAACCAGTCAATATAAACCTTGCTATGTTCAGAACCCACGTAGCACAGAGAAAATCTCCTCCACAATAAGCCAGGGGCAAAGCACTTCCAAGGTAAATGAATGTAAGCATGTGCTGCAGTATGCTTATTTAACAGAGCTTCAAAACCCTATTTAGTGAAGTAGCGGAGTAGTTGAAAAAAAGATTTATAAAGCAACAGAAAAAATCAATTGTGGGCCCTCTTTCACAACCAGAGAATAACCATCTAATGAGACTGAAAGCAATGCATGCAACACACAATAATTGTTCAATATAAATAATTATTGTACACAACTAGATTTAATCTCTGAAACTCAGTGTTGCGGGGTACTGTTGAATTCTAAAGCTTTACATGTTAACAGGAAGATTCAGCTCCTCTCCAGGATACGAACCCTTATCCAAAACAAACAATATCTAAAGAAATCACAAACACAGCTCAGGTATCATCACGTACTTGTTATAGGGCAGCATTGGTCAAAAGCCTCCCTACAATCAAGAAGTGAACTAAATAGGCTTCGCCACTCCTGTCATACGGAACAGCAAATCCCTCCAACACAAATCCAAACACAAAAGAACAAGTGCCTTCATTATATATTACTCTGAGAAGAAGACAAGTGATCAAAACAGCATCACTGGAACAGAATGCAAGACAGAATCTGCCTTGAAAACACACACAAACAGAAAGCAAAAAAATCCTTCCAATTATCATCAGAGAAAGGCAATATTGAAAAAAAAAAATATCATGACAACAGTTTTAGTTTTAGCTTGGGAAGCATGGAAAGTAGTTACCATTGCTTCCCTTTCCACCTTGTTCTGTAGTCCCTCTCAAGAGATAGGGCCAAACCCACAGCCAGAGGTAGGAGCTATGCCAGCTGCTACCACTGCTCCAACGGATATTGGAAAAGCCAGTGAGACAAGGATAATTAAGGGCATGTGCAAACTCTGTAGGAACCCTAGCATGACTATCAGCACCAACAAACAGGAGAAGAGGCTCAAGTTGAGCCTTGAACAGCTCAAGTTACCGTTAATAAATCAAAATGACCTTGGTTTAAATAGTTTGGATAGTACAGACAATTTCTTAATAGTTGTAATTTCTTCTGTTTCCCAAATTGCCATTTTTAGAGTTTATCAGTCAATTCCAACAAAGTCAAGTAAGTCTTAACTGACGTTACATCAGAGGCTAGCCAAGATTTATTCACAATAGATCAGCCATTAAAATGTAATATTTTCAAATTACAATAATCTAATTTTATAGATTCAGTGTCTAATGGACCCACAGCAAGACAGGCAAAATTCCCAGACTGCTAAGCATATCCTCTTAACCAGTCTCATCCATCCGGGCTGCCTAACGACATTAACGTGGATGTCTCAAGAGAATTATTTCCATCACATACCGAGCACAAACTGCAAAGCCTCAACTTTTTACAGTCATAGCTACTTTTTTTATTCCTTACATTTCAATCAGTTGACATTCCTTTTAATAGGATGGGTAGCATCAATCCCTCCAGCAATCACAGAAGATATGGAAAAAAGCCTGTTTTTCCACTCCCTGACTTTTATTTTTGTTACAAAGCCCCCAAGAGAAATAAATACATCAATAAAGGGTAAGGTCATTTTGGGAACATATGCAGTAAGTATTCCCCATGTAATAAAAGTTTAGGGAATGGTTCATAGAAGAGGAACCTCATTTTGAATTACAACAAGCAGATCAGAAAGGCTGCATTTGTGTTCCTGAACAATCCAATCACAACAACAGAGATGTAAGCTTTACTGGAAGACACGACTTGCAACATACCTCAAGGATTCCTCTCTTAGGCTACAAAAAGCTCTAGACTCTAAAAATGTCTTCCTCTTACGTTCTCTTTCTCTCTCTTAAAAATTCTATTTTTTGACACAAGCTCCAAAGCTTTCTAGCCAGAGAATCTTTCTAGACCACAGTTCTATTTCAGGTGTATTTTCCTTTAAAATAAAAACACGGAAATGAAATTTTCCGAAGAAAACAGCCATTAACAAACCATCAGCAAAGTTCTTCTCAAATCAACAGCATCCTTTCCCATCAACATTCTTCACAAATTCAATCAGTTAAAACCTAAAAAAGAATTCTAGGCTCATACATATAAACTTATATTTGACAAACATTTCATCAAAAAAATAAAAAAGGATTATCTATTACCATTCTGTCTCAGCACGTCCTGCAAATGTAAGCACCTCTTCCTGAATGTCAGTGAAAGTACTCACACAGCAGAAACGTAAGAATTCAGTAACTCTTGTCTTACTTATTAAAAGTGCTTGGCCCAAGTACTAAATACATGCCATTGGCAGCAATTGATTTGTGACACGTCAGTTAAGTCTGCAATGTATTTAACACATAAAGGACCCCAGTTTCATCGTGTAGAGAAGCACTCAATGTCAGCAGGTAGCAGCTGCCAGCATTTAGATACTGTTATTAGAAATGGTTTAGGCAGTTTACACACACAGCATTTATGTGCCTTCTGGTTCAGGCATTAGTAGCTAGATCACGCACTTGAATCGCTCTGTGAAAGGCACCTTAAAATAGAGCTGGGGTCTGAGTTCCCTTTTATCCCTGTAAACGCAGAGCAGTTTAACTGACTCTTATGTTTAAAGTCAAGGTGCTGAATTTAGTCTTAGGCTCCTCTAACACAATCCAGGAGGGAAAAAGACTGACACGTGAACCAACAAAAAACTGAGCAAAGGCAGGTATTCTTTGGAAAGGCAGAATGCTGTAACCCATACAAAGAGACAGAAGAAATTGATCTCTCACATGGAAAAAAATAATATCCCCATTTTTCATAGTACTGTGTATCACTTCTACTCTGATTTTTTTTTTCCCTTTGAAGAATATGAAGTGAAGAAGGTGAAGTCCTTCCTTGGCTAGGCACAGCTACCCAGAACAAAATGGGAACCATTAGTTGATACACTTAAGAGGAAGCATGGCGCAGTAGTTTCTGAGTGTGTTGAAGTTGTGTGCAGCACACTGAAGCCAAGGAGCAGACAGACCTTCCCCTCATCTGACCTAGTTCTGTCAAAGATTCACACATGGAGACAGTGGGTGTAGAGGTGACACATGCCTTATCTTCAAAAATTTTGTAAGGCAACATCTCACAGTGAAAGACACCTAAGACCTTGATGGGGAAATGAAAGCTGGCTGAACACTAGAAAATTCAGAGAAGATATCAGAAGTCTGCCCAGACCTGTAGGCGTACAATAAAGTGAACAAAACCAAACCTAAAAACAATTCTGGGAAAAAGTGCCAAAAGGACAGTTGGTTTCAGGACAAAGCTATCTGATGCTGCAAGGTATGATTCCATTTGAAAGGAAATACAGATTTAAAGAATCCTCTGTTTTTGTTTTTGTTTTTTTTCTCTTAAGCAGCATGCAAAAAAATATTATAAAAACCCATTATAATTGAAAAAACATAACCAAATTTTCTGGATCCTGAATTAGTGCTGTCTGCAGTGTGACAGGTGCAGCATAAAAAGGCACTGTCCCAAAAGAGTTTTCACACAAAATGAACAAAGAATAGCAGAAATAAGTATCAAAGGCTCAAAGAAACATTAATCTTTCATTAAATTATTCTAAAATGCAAATGTCAATTACCTCCTACCCGCTGTATACCCAGCCACTGGTAGCTTGGTAGGTTCTGCACAAACAGTGGAACAGGTTGCCCAGAAATGCTGTGGAGTACATCCTTGGAGCTACACAGAGCACGACTGTGCACATGCCTGAGCAACCTGCTGGAGCTGACTCTGTTCTAAGCAGGGTCATGGACCGGAGGATGCCCAGAGGCCCCCTCCCACTCCAGCAATTCCATGATCAGATTAGAATGGGGAAGTTATTCAACAATCTTTTTTTCACAAAGTGCATCAGAGAGAGTGCTCTGCATAAAAGTTAAAGTCTTGAAAAAAACCCAAACAGAATACAACTGGGAATGAAGTCTACAAATGATTTTTAAATCAGCTTGGTGGACAGAAGAGGACCTGGGACAATATGATCCCAGAAAACCATTGGTCATCACTAATGAACAGAGTCATGGAGGAAGATGACAGCGAGGAGCAGCAAAATGACATTCACAGTCTGGAAATGAAAGGCCTGAAAAACTAATCACCTACTTAAAACTAACAGAACTAAAAGTTAAAAGGTATACACAACCATGGCAAGTGTCTGAAGCAAATCTTAATTCAACACTGTCAACACTCGTCTTTCTGATCATATCACTAATTTCCTTCACAGTTCATCGGTAAACCACTGTGTCTGTAAGGGGAATGCATCAAACAGGAAATAGAAAAGCTCTCCCTACACAGTAGGGACAGCAATCTTAGGTCAAAAGGCATCAGTGACCTTTCTGGAGAAATAAAGGAGTGCTCTTGATGAGACAAAAACATGAAAGAATTGGGAACTATGTGATCCACCTCAGTACTCAATTACTGAAAACTAATGGGCTTTGGCTCAGGCTTACAAAATAATTGATCTAACACAAGGGTCTTGCTCAAAACACATCACCAAAAATAACTTCAAAAAGTGTGCTTTATTTTGTCAAACTAACCTCCCAAACCAGAAGTTCAAAATGAGAAACCATTTCTTCCTCTGTTAGCTGCTCTTCCCAATAACACCACAAGACTACAGCAATTACTTCATGCCCTTATATAACACACATATGTTCCTTTCCACCCCAAAAGAGAAGTTTTGTTTGTTACCTCTTACCGACAGTTATTTTGACAGTTCTTTTCTGAGAGTCCATCCTCATCTTCTCCCATAATATCCACTGCCGAAAATATCAGTGCAACCAGAATTGCAAAGCAGCATACCAGTGCAAAGATCACAATGCATCTTTGCTGGGACTGAAAGAGATTAAGATTAAAAAAGTTTTAATGGCATGAGCACATTCTAGTCAACAACTTGAGACTCTAAAACTTTTACATAAGACCTAAATTTCTTTGAAGATCTTACAGCCATAGCTGTCAACATGAAACACACCTCAGGATGAAAACACTCTCAAAACTGTCCTTCATGTATCACCTTGAGATCTATTTTAAATCTCTCAAACACTGTTAAATAATTCATACCACAAATAATATTCATAATTTAAACTGCTTTCTGTTTGTACCACAAGGAAAGCATTATGCATTAAAATAATGACTTCTACATTAAGTACGTATTTTCTGATTGAGCCTCACAGATAAAGTACACACTTGGGATGGCACTTAAAAGTTTTGTTGCGTTTGGCTGAAATAAAACATGTCATTGCAAGAAGACTGAAGAGCAAAGTCTTTTTTTCTATTCCTACAAAAAGTACCTGACATTGTCACTATGACTGTCACAGCCACTCAGACACTTTGGGAAGTCCCTGCCCCACAATATTTATAATATGATGAAAAATTCACATATGATAGATGGGATTCAAGGAAACAATGGGAGACAGTTGCTCAGTATGACAGGTAATGCCCTCCACATCTCATATTAAATATTAAAACATGGCATAGCACTACCTTATGAAATCTTGCAGCAATAAATCAGATGCACCTGGTAGCACCCTAGATAAATGTGAAACCTCCTAAAGACAGTCTCTTGACATGCAATTTACATAGTTGCATAAACATAAAGTACATTCTATTCTGAAACCAAATGTTCAAACAAACATACTGTGAAAACATTTTTCTACTGAAGTAAATTTAAACAAGACCACACACATATACAAAAATATCAGTGTCTAACTTCTGTTGCCATAGTTTCCTAATTTTCATTATTGCCCTGTAATTAAAATGTCACATAGAGGAAAAAGCCTCATAAAGGGATGGGAAAGTGGGAAAGTGCATGGGAAAGCATGAAAAATGTAAGGGAAAGGAAACAATATCACACTTGCAGCTGATAACCAATTTCATAGTATTTCCATTGTTCCTGATACTTTCTTTAAGAGACAATAAGTTTCAGAGTAATATGAACATTTTCCCATACACCTAAAGAAAAGGTCTAACTTTGTTTTAAATACAAAAACTTCCAAAACTTCCCAGCTAGTGCACTTCTCAGGGGAAACATGCTCATGTTTCATTTCAGAACAAATCAGATATAAAGATTTTATTTCAGTCTGCGGAAACACAAAACACAACAAAAAACTTCAGACAGACAGGAAAAAACTCATCTGAAATTTAGTGACAAAAGTATCCTTTAACAGTAACACCAAATGTGTGGTTCAGGTTATATGCATATTTTAAATATAATGCATATTAGATACTTTTATATATTTCAAATATATGTTTAAATCTGCATTTCTAATATATTAACTAAAATCTTACAAGAATGCAGCATAAGAAAATGTTCTTCAGCCATAACAAAGCCTACTTATGAAATAATTAAAATTTGGAAAGTTTTTTTTTCCTGCTGCTAGGTAGAATCATGGCAACATTTGGAAAGAGCTGTAAATTACTGTACCTGGGTGTCCAGAACTAAGGTTGCACAGTGGGACTTAGGAGAAAACTGTTGAACACTGTATCACTGCCTCATATACTGGCAAGAAAAACTAACAAGTGCCAAATAAAAGTGCGTATTCAGGTCTGGGACACTGCTCTATGCCATTTCTTCATCAGGACACTTCAGACTCCTGTTAAGATGACCATTGTCTCATGCAGTTTTTTGCAGTACTGCAAGTGTATTCGCAGAAACTGTTTGATGCAGGTTCCTCCACGCACTGAACGTTTCACCACAGCAGCAAGATTGCAAAGCTACTCCCAGAACCAGCAAACCAAAAAGAGCCTGGGCTCATTTTCTAGTCCCTAAGACCAGTGGATGCGACCCAGCAGGGCTTGCAACAATAGGGCTCTTTTTCCTCCCAGATGAGGCTAACTGCAGCCATTCTACGCACTGGGACTAGTTCTGAGTTACTCTGGCTAAATTTGTAGCACAAGCATCCTAGCTGCCACATGGTGCGAAAGACTTCATGCTATTGCTCCAGGGAATAACTCCCATCTTCTTGTTACGCTGCCATGCAAGCTGCACAACAACTACAGAGTAGTGGGATCACTCGACCAGCAGGGACCACATCCACAGCCTTCGAGGCTGGGCCAGTACACACCAAGACAGCACGAGATGCTTTGCTAAAAGGTGGCCACAATGTTGTAAGTCATAACACACCTCTAGAAACCTCTTAACTTGCCTAAAGCTTGAAGGCCAAATCCATATAAAATCTACAGTGTACCAACAATGATATGGCATCACAAGGAGGAGGGGGTGTGGGGGAAAAAAGGTAGCTGCAACGGATGCTTTACGTTCAGTACCAGGAAATCTCATGGTAGCAATTTCTAGGTGCTCATGTTAAAGCAATATGGAAAGGTGATCCATTCTGAATGGATCCTCCTAATCTAGCATTAACTTCCATTCCACATAATTTTGGGGAACATATTCCAAGTTTCTCGACTTTTGTGTTTTAGCTGAAAATTTTATGAAGTTTAAATCCCTGTTCTTTCATGTATAAAGCTCGTCAAGCTCTGCAGTTTGTGACTACTGCTCACTGTAAGCAGCACAAACTTAGTACCATTAGTAAGACCACTGCTATTCTACCAGCACTAAAATGAAGACAGAACCATACAAACCTATTTTACTGCTCTTATTTTCACAGCTCCTTTTTATTATGCAGTTGTCTTTGACATTATAATGGATTCATTATTTCACTTCTTCTTAAGCACCAGCTTAACAGTATGGTTACAAATAGCATAAGGAACCTTTTAAATCAACATTCAAAACCCCCCTCTGACTACAGTAGTTTTTCTTTGAACGAAGGATAGCACAAAATAGTAAAAAAAATAAAGCAAAAATTCCAAGTCTGTGATTCTCCTAACTCTACATTTTCAGCCACAGGTCTGAAGGGTCAAGTAAAGACCAGTAAAAAAAATTTAAAGAGAATAGGGAGGATTTAAAAAGTTTCACAGTTCATGTTGAACTTACTCCTGCTGAGTGGTGGGTTTTTCACTGCTTTTAAATCTATATATTACATTATAAATTAATGTTTGGAAATTGCTTACATTAAAATTCGTATCTATACTAGAAAAGAAAGAATAAATAATAGCTACTTGCATCAAACAAGTCTTCTGAGCCTATCTTTTCACAATGTTAATAAGTCTTTATTTCCACACACTTTGCCGTAACACTGACAATTTTCAAATAACCTTTTCCTAATTGAAACACATCAGGACAGACCATATCCCTGTTCTGTTATACCATCCACGCATGCCTCTGTGTGCATGTATGTGCAAGTAATAGCAGGCTTCATGAAAGAATCCAAATCAAAGAGTTCACATCATTGACAGACCAGAAGGAACCTGCTAGGCTGCTCTTCAGACCCCTGCGTTGGTGGGCTTGGGCAGACTGTTTGTTTGATTCTGTCTTGTTGCACATCCCCTTGGCAACTGGGATCCCTCCAAGCTTATCAGACCTATCCTTCTGTTTCCTCCAGTAAATGCCTCAGCATTCAAGCTCTCAGTTTTCAACCCTTAATTACAGAATACAGGGCCGTGAGGGACCTCTAAAACTTGTGCAGTCCATCTGTCCATATACATAGCTAATTTGTACAAATATTAATTCTAACAGATATTTGTTCAACCTGTCCTCAAAAATCTACAGTTGAAAGAGATTCTGTAGCCATTTCAGGCAACCCCATCCCATTTCTAAGCACCAGACTAAAGCCTAACTTAAGCCTCTTATGCTGCAACAATTCTTTTTTTCCTTCCCATACTAATGGAAAACAGTGAACAGAGCATTTCATTTTCTCTTTTACATATTTAAAGGCTGCTACAGATGCTAAGAGGCCCGGGGCCAGACCACCTACTAGCTTGACTGTACTGATGTGCAAGTCCAGAAATTCTGTTGCATGAGAGAAAGATTTGTTCAGAGCTTATGGAAGATTGGGAAAGAAACTCCTGCAGGAAAAAGGACTATCAAAAATACTGTGAGTAAAATGTGTTTCTTTCACCTGGCTCAACTAGCTTAAACAATACCTAAGTTAAAATAAATACACCAAAACACTGAATTACTAAAACAAAGCATGGGGATTTTTTCATGCTGTTATACCTCTAGGGAGAGAGTGAGAAGAAAAGCAAACCCTGCACAATTGGTATGCAGTACAGTACTATTCAGACTAAAGTTTAACCTGGGAAGGACCTGCATGTTTATTATTAAGAAAAAGGATAGCCTATGTCAATTAAGGTTATCAGAGCCTGTGATACCCATGCAGAATTGAGAAAGAGAGCAAGAAAAAGGCCTCCATCTTTACTGCACTCACATTGCTCAAAAGCTGTTAAGAACACTTCACTGGATCCCAAAGCTTTCAGTTTCTTCACAAATAACAGGCATTTCTGTGAGACTGAGATTTTAATCAGGAATTTACTCTTTCTCCAGTGCAGTACAAGAATGTCCTCTCCCAAAATAGGAGACATGAAATTGCAATGCTGCATCTACTGAGAAAACTGACTACTTGACAACAAAACATGTCATGGCTTTGAATCTGTGCTTCATTTTTTGATACGTATTTAAAGACTAAAGAAGGCAATACTTATACACCACACTAACACAGAATTTATATCTGCTTGTCAGAACTGCTGAGGCTCTAAGAGGCAGGCTGTCACATCTTTGGTCATTTCTTTAGTCTGCTCTTTCCTGCAACACACGTGAACACAAATGTGACAACAAAAGCACTCGTCTGCAACACCTGTAACTGTTCAGAAGCCTTTAAAGAGCTGTTTATGAGTCAGGTTCTACGGCACGCTACAATACACCTGCCAAAGACAGCCAGGAACTGGACTTCAAGAATTAGCAATTATTCCTGGATTACCCTTGGTTCCTAAAGTCATCATGTGTGTTTATTCGAGAAAAACATTACTATAAACACTATTTCCCCTTAATCTGGAATCCGCATACACTAATAATCTTCACTGCAGCCTTGAATCTCCCACCTAGTATGATTAATGCAAATCAACACTTAAAATCCTCTTAAAAATAATGGGAAGGAACAGATTCAAGAGTGCTAAGGTAAGTTAAATGTCTTAAAATTGGCTGGACCTAGTTAGCTTCATCCTTGGATATTTAAGGTAGTGGCTGAAACTAACAGAGAACCTTTAGGACTCACCTCTGAAAATTCACAAGCCTGAGTGAAGTATCAGAAGCCTGGAAAAAGCAAAAGTGTTACCCATATTCAAGAAAAAGTGGTGAGCAGACAGCTGAAGTTGGGAAACAATAAACTAGTTATTTTAGTTTTCATCTCTAGAAAATATGTAGGTATCTAGAAGGTATGAAGCTTTGTCATTCAAAAGTCACATTGATCAATTTTGATTCCTATCTCTCCTAGTCACAAGCCATATTATCCTGCTGGAGAAGCTGAAAATAATGTATACTCTCACTTTTAATAAAAACGTCTTTACAAACCAGTGCAACTATGTCCAGTTTATTATGGGAGAGATGTAAAGCTGGTTGAAACATCAAGCTCACTGAAAAAATGGGAGGACATTTTAGAAAAGACTCAGGATTCTGCTGTGTATCTGTTTTTGTTCATGTCTCCATTAACAATCTAAATTATGGAGTAGAAATGAAAAGTATTTATTAAGTTTTCAATCAAAACCAAAGCAGTACGAATTGAAAGCATGCTGGAAGACTAGATTAAAATTTTAAAATTTTCTTTACTCTTTAGGGAGTATGTCAACAAAAATTGGTTAAATTTCAATAAAGGAAGAGAAAAGAGCTACAAGCAGGTAGGACCAATCAGTTGCACATATATAGGAACCGAGAAACCACTAGGAAAAAGAATAACCAGAATTATTAACAGGCTGGAACAGATGCTTTAGGAAGACAGACCAAAAAAGGGTAGGAGTCCATAGTTTGGAGAGAAGAAGAAATATGACCAAGGGGTACAGCATCTACACATGAACATCAGGTATAGGGAAGGCAAATTATTCACAAAGTACCACAATACCAGAAATAGTGGATGTTTATTGAAACTTCCAGGAGTTAATTTTCAAAAAGATAAAGTACTTTTTTTATGAAGACGATATTATGCATCTGGAATTTGTTGCCACGGGAGGCCATGAAAGCAAACAGCAGCAGGAGGTTTAAAAAGAGATTAGACAAAGCCTTCAAAAATATGTCCTCATCAGATGCTAGAGAAAACAGGCTGGGATGTGCCCTCTGCTAGATATTATGGGAAATATGCCATTGCCCACCTGTAGGCACACAGTACAGGACTAGACACGCCGTGAGTCCGAGTTGCAGAATGTAATTTTCTACATTCTTAAACAGTTTCATTTTTCCACAGAAGGAACCAAGAGTTATAGCACAGAACAACTGGATCATGTCACATGATGTCACATTGTGTTGACTTAAGACTTCTACATCCTGCTATAATGCCCGAACTGCATGCAAGGCAAAAATAATCCTTAGCCTGTACTTCAAGTTGGCAAATTTTGTTCACCTTTCAAGACTGAGTGCAGACAGTTTAAAGCAAAATCAACAGTAAATATTTAGGCCTATAGTTACCCACTGAAACAAGAGAATCACCAATTAATTCTCCAAACAACACATCTGTTAACGTGTTTTCCAAGCAAACAAGAAGACACACTGTCCAGCAGTCTCCCTGTCTGCCCAGTTTCTTTTGAATCTGCATTTGAAAGAAAGATTTGTATAAATATAATTATCTCAGACATTTTACAAGATCCATATTCAGGTAGACTTGGCTGACAAAGACACAAATAAATGCCCCTACCAAGGGAAAGACAGTCCAAAGACTTGCCTTCCACCACACCCAGGGCTCAGCAGCATGCAGCCTCATGGAACAGGGGTGGGAGGAATCGCTGCCTGGAGGGGGTTGTGGGCCCGGAGCACACACCCAGTGAAGCAGCTGCATTGGCTTCACCGCTCTCTGAACAAACGTTTGATCCAACAGGTCAGGCACACAACACACAGACAGGCACATGGCTATAAATAGAACACCAATAAACTACTTTGGAAGAAATCCAAGGCTTTAGAGGTTTTACTTATCCGGACCTCCTCCACACAGGGTGCTATACTGCAGAAAGATATTAACATTCAGGACATGAGGTCTGCAAGAAAAAAGGGTTTCCAACACGTAACCAACTAACCTCTGATACAATTTGTTGACCAAAATAGGCATAAGAGAAGGGATGAAAAGCCTGAATACATTTAAGTGTTCATGTGCCATTTTCCTGAAACTTGACTTCTCATCATGATATATTGACTCAGTCTTCAGCATAAAGTAAGGCAATATTATAATTTGTCAACGTCAAAAAAAACCCCATTGTCTACTCTAAAAATAACACTCTACTCAAATCTAGTGTCTCCTTCAAAGAGAAAAAGAAAGAAAAAATGTATCGAACAATCTGAACCTGGCCTGAACAGCCAGTTCAGAAGACTATTAATACTTCATTAGTATGAAAAAACACCGCAAATAGGATTTCTATTTTCCGATATCTCTTTAAGCGTCTTTAAACCTGGACCCTCTAACTAAGGACTCCTACCACAGCCAGCATCACTGCCATTACTTCACCAGGACAAAACCAAACAAAAAAAAAGCACCAAAAATTGTGTTACTAACAGATACCCACATACTGTAGTTAATTTTATATATTACATCTTTAATGTACAGATAAGAAACTTTCTATGGACAACTTTAGTTCACAAATATAATTAGAAACTGAACTCTTCAGAAATCAGGTGAAACCTAGCAACTAACCACTGAGCAAACAATCATTTGGTCTATTATTTCCCATCAAGAGCTGGATTCCATAAGGCAGCATTTTGAGAAAGAATGAAATTAATAAATGCATCAAGATGCAAACCATTAATATATTGCAGAACAGTCCATTTAAAATCAATTATAATCATCAGAGGACAGCTGGCTGTGGGGGATACAGCAGATGATAAAAAGACTGGCCTACAGTCTAGAAGTCCAATCTCTAGCAGAAAATACTCTTCCAAATTTTACACCCTTTATGTATCCTTCTGGAGTCTATAGCATGTAAACAAAGCCGTTAGAAAGCCCCACTCTGAACTGTAGGCCTACTTCTCTCGACACCTAGTTTAATTTTGATGTTCACAGTCTTAACTCCTAATGAAAAACTAGACTGAAATATCAGAATCTCTAAAAATCAGAATATTCTATGGACACAAAACAAGGAGTTGCAGTAACTTGCCATATTGCATCTGTCTCTAGTCAGCAATTCTCTTGTTTTCAAAATCAACAGGTGAAAAAAATAGTCTTTGGTACTACTCTCTTTTCCATACTTTGCTTGCATTCATCAAAATGACATTTTTCTACTAACCCTGACTTGTGAATTTCTTAAATCTCTTCTGGAATGAACTGTTTATTGTACATGTTCAACTTTTAATCAAAAGATTAATTACATTTCTACTAAAGTGAAATGGAATGTTTTAAGTTAAAAAGAAGGGGAAAATTGTATTTTTTTTCTTAGTTGCTGATTAAATATGCTCAATACTTTTTCTCTTAGATATTTCAGACTAATTTTAAACATCTCACCAGGAAAGAGAGGACATTCCACATCTGAAGCACTTGAAGTCATGCTTTTATTTTGGGTTTTATTTCAGCTTTCATTTTCATTTGGTCACTTTTGAATACAAAAATGAGCTGGAACACGGAAGTGTCCATTGGCTAGAATGACTCCAGAGTGATTTCATCCCACTTCCTCTGGATGAGTCTAATACATGTTGTTCTGGCAGCATAATTCTGCACCAAACTAGGCAGGACTACAGTAACTAAGACAGCTTTAGCTTTTCAGGTAATGCTCCTAAGGGAGCAATATCTAACAGATATAAATGTTCTAAATTTTAACAATAACCCTGCCATGATATTAAGGCACATTCTAGCTTAAAGACAATCTGTTTAGATGGTAACATCCAGATATTCAGTACCTTTTAACAGGCTGAATACAGGATAGGAAGCATTTGGGAACAGAGGACAGGATAGGATGTGCTCTGGCAACCTATGGTACTCACCATTGCAACATCAAAGAGTTTCAGGCTCCCTGACAAAGGAAATCAGCAAAAGGTTGGGTAGCTATTTTGTGAGCACATGATAAATAAATTTTTATGTGCTAAGGACCTTTTAAAAGAAAATATACTAAACCTAACAATATCAGTGAAAGCATGTCTGTGACAGATCACTCCATATCACTGAGGCATCCAAAAAGCATCAAAACATCTCTGTGTGTCTTACTCATACGTGTGCCATGTTTCCTGAAATCAGCAAGAATTTGGAATGTAGATTCTGGTTCCAGGACAGTTGCTAATTTTTTTGTGTCTGTGTGTATATAGATAGACAGATAGATAGACAGATAGATAGATAGATTTAGGTATATATAGATATAGATATATAGATATAGATATTCTTAAATATGTAAATTTATACACACAGACATGTAATCATGACCATTAACATCCAACATAAATCTGTCTCTAAACCACAAGGACAAATTAGCAGTAGGCAGTGTGAAGTAGTAGCGTGAAGGCAGACCAGACTCTTTACAGATGAATACACTGATTTACACTAATTTACATTACAATTACATTACATTACAATACTCTAATTTACAAATGGAAATGCCTCTATTATGTTTAAAAGTAACTATAATTTATTTTAGTATATTAGTAACTGTAGAAAAAGATTCTAGTAATGTACTCGGTAAAGTAATCTAAGACTTGCTGACAGCACAGCTTCAACTACAAATGTCACTTTCTTTCAAGAAAGTGTTTTATATAATAGTGCTGCTAATAAAGCTTGAAGAGAAACTAAGTGAAGTTTTAAAGTAATGAAGAAATTTTACTCACAGTGTTTGCATACGACATTTTTCGCATATTAAATGATCATATGTACAGTCAGCTTAAGCATCACGCACACAGCTTTTATTTTGCTAAGATACTTTCAAAATCAGACAAGACCAAAAAAAAAGACTAAAAATAGTAAATTGTGGCTACTGGCACATAGACTCCATCAGGGAGGCTGTTAGACACAAATTTGAGCTCAAGTTCAGTTCTGCAGAATTACAAATTCATCACTCTACGTGGAGCATGTGACTTATCCAAATTAACAAAGCAAAATGCATTACGTTAAAGCTTTTCAATGAGATTTTAGCATTTAATCCTGTGACTGGAACAGGCTGAGAATATATCTACCATCAATTACAGCATCATTACATTAAGTTCCCATAAAGCAATAATTCTACAATCAAAGGCAGGTGGTGGAACTGAACCTGGAGGTACTAACTGATTTTGTTACATAAATCACAAATTGCCAGTTTCTCTTTCATAAAGTGTAAACAGCAAATTGAGAATCTTTCAAATTAATTTTTTTTAAAGTTTGCTTTCACTCATTCTGACAAGATACACTTAAAGAATAGGTTTTATTAACTCTGTTATAAATTAACATAAGGTCAGGAAAAGAAATTATCTCATATGGGAAGCATTTAATTTTAGCTCATTCTGAATTTTTAACCACACTGCAAGTACATGTTGAACTAATAGATTTGCCATTTGGCCAAGAAGTTAATTCCACTGTCACAGAGAGCACAACCAGTGTGACATTCACAATAGCAATTATATTCTATTGTAAAGAGAGATAAAGGAAAACAGAGGCTTATGATCTGCAGCTAATCAGAGATATAAAGGTAAACTAGTTAATTATAGTTATTAAGTGTATCCGATCTATGCTTTCTTTCTTATGAAAGACTCAAGAGGTAATTTAGGTACCATGGTTTTTATCCTACAGAATTCTGTATTTGAACTAAATGACAGTGTTCATACTATATTTTAAGTAACTCCACTTGATTGAAAATTCCTTTACTGGCTGAGTAATATGTAATATTTTGAGTAAAGATGGGACTGCCATATTGACTTCAGCTTCCCTGAATCACAACAAATGAACAAATATTTGAATATTTACAAAGACAATAAATTTATAACCACACACGAATATATAGCAAGCAAACAAAAAAGAGCACCAAGAGAAATACAGACAAGAAACAAACAGCAGCAGGCCGTTAAGACCTCCCTCTACCATAGTCTTTCTGTGTGAGATCTGTTCCAGCGTTCTCAGAGTTCCTCATTGTTGTAGAAGTATTTTTTCTACTCCTAGTGGAGCTGACACACACCATTATGGGTGGAGGAGATAAAGATAAGAGAATCAATTTAACTGGGCAAAGTAAATTGTTCCTGGATGTTTTCTTTTTTCACTATTCCAACTATATTCATCCTTTCCCCCTTCCCTGCTTCACCAAACAGCAAAAGATAATTCATCACTTCATGGTCTCACTCTAGCTAATAAGCCCCCACCCTATTCTGCCATCTTACACATTTCTGCCTTCATACAGTGCAGACAAAAGTCACACAACAAGGACACCAGGTTTCAGAACCAGCAGAAGATATTGGATATCTCGAGGGGAGAACAAAAAATCAGCACCAGCGGGATCTAGTTTTGAAGAGTCAAAGAAATTATTTTTCTAGAGAGAGCTGCAACCAGGTTCCTGCAGCAGTAGAGTGAAAACCACTGTACTCTCATTAACTTTTCACCTCTCACTGGAATTACCAGATACCTATTCTACCAGCAGCAATGCTCCCTGCTGTTTGCCCTTCCTGTGCTGCCTTATCTCCATATTAATAAGGTCAGACTCCTTCTGGTATGTTGAGATATCAAGGTGTCCTGATTGACAGCATTTTGTCAGGTTTTATTTCACAGCCTTGTTTTTCTCATTTGCTACCTTTGTGGAAAAGGCTTTGTCCTACTCTTTTCTTCGTTTAATATATTACTGTAGTATTCTACTGAATTGGGTTCATTGCCTATTGTTGTACTATCTAGTCAAAATATTTATTTTTATTTTCTTAGTCTGTTTATAGGATAAATAAAATCATTTTTTAAAATAATAATCTCCACAAGATATATAAGGACAATCTATCAACATCATAACTGACTGGGCACACATAAAAATGTTAACTTGGCTTCCTATATTTTCTTTGTCCTTCAATGGTTTTTGCATCCAAGTAATTGAACAACCAGATAAAACAGAGCCCAGTTATGTAAAACATTTCACATTACTAGGCGGCAGAGAATCTCTTTCCCTCAACCCACCTTCAAATATCATGACATCTGACTTGAAAATGTATAGAAGACCTCCTCCTTTATATTACGTAATGTTTAAGTCAAGTAATGAATTTAGAAGTTATTCAGAAGGAAAACTATGAACGCACATGAATATACATATTTACATATGCAGCCTTGATTACAAAAGTCTCACTTCAACAGGAAAACAATCTTAGAGATTAAATATGATATCCAAAATATATGACCAGTTAAAAATAAATGTATTAAAATAACGTATTAAAATATCTATCCAGGGACATGGTTGTTTCCATGAAAACCATAAAATGTTCTGGCCTAGCTGAGCGTGTGTCTAATTTTATTATTGTTTTAAAGTAGGCAATCACTACAGATTTTTTTAATGATTGCCAACTTGGAATTTTAATCATTCTGTAAAATAAAACATGGAATGAAGGTACAGTGAAATTCTGTCGTATTATTCTCAGCTCTGTAGCAGAGAATCCCAAAAAAGTAAAAATGGTGAGAGAGATGAAGATAGACCTTGAATACACAACAGCCACACTGCAATTTGACATGGTGGTGGCACACACCCGTCAGTGATGTTTCAATGTTCCTGAAAGCAGGGGAGGTGTATTGCACCTCACCAACAGAGATGATGATGGACCAGACAAAGTTCCAGGAAAGAGTGACTGCATGCCAAAGAGTGCCACTAACCATTATCACCTTTCATCCTACTCTGAAGTCCAATATTTTTCTGGTGCTGGCGTTTTTTCCCCTCCCTTTCTTTTTTGACCATAAACTTCTTTAGGAATACTTTCTTAGGAGGAAAAGAAACCAAATTATTTGGAACAAAAGCCTCTTATGGCAGGCTATCGGCTGATGAAAATTGTTATGGTCACAGGTTTGTCTTTCAATACCTTACAAGCCCTTTCTAAACCGAAAAATAAAGTGCAGCTTAAGTTTTCAATACAGTATCAGGTCCTAACACAGCAAAGCATCTAGAGAAAGGTAGAGAGATTTATCTGTGAAATCTCAGTCCCAGGGTGACAGTCTCATTCTCAGTCTAGAAGTAGTAGCAACAATTTGTTAGAAGCTCTCACTGAAAAAAGCAGCCATTTTGTTAAGTTCTATAAAATCTACACAGACATCTGCATTTATTTTGCCACACTGTCAGAAATGTTCATAAAATAATGTTCCAAGAGGTCTCAAAATACGGAAGTTTCCTCATTTCTCAGAAAGCAGCAAAATGCTAACTAATTGCTAGCATTTTGGAAGTAATTTGAGATATGCAGATCTTACACTGTCATATTAATTTGCATTTTAAGTTATCTCCTGAAAGCAGTAGCTGTGTAACACATGCACATTGTACTCACAAAAACAAGCTTAGTCCTAATAATTTTTGCATGTGTTGCTTAAGGCTTAGATATATTCCATATGAATAAAAACCAATACAGTGTTTACTGTGTATTCTGGTAAAATAACCTATGAAATTCAAGTAAAATTGGGTCCATATTTGTTTTCTGAATGTGTAGTATTTTAACAAGTATAATTTTAAGCAGTGTATATAGATACTCCTCAAAAATAGCAAACTCAGATAGTACAAACTGATAACATTTCCAGATTACTCTGTGTCACCATATGTCTCTGCACACACTTGTTGAGACAGCAGCGATTCCCACAACTCTTCACATGCGGATTCCCTCTGTATAGGAAATGTAACTCTAATGGCAACAGGCTTGCTTTTCTCAGTTTCCTAGCTATTTATAAAGAAAATTAATAAAATGTCCAGTGGTATAGACCCACTAGGTATGTCCTTTTTCCACAGCACATTCAAAACAAACTATTCTTACTTTTTTCTGAGATAATATACAACATTTGAACAAGACAAAACAGACTTACTGCAGAAGCCATATGAAAGGCCAAGCATGTGCTCATACTATCAGCTGATTGATACTCCATGTTCACATCTATGTAGAGATTATATTTTAATTACAGGAATTTATTCCCATGTTAATCTATTAAGAGATATCCACAAAAACAGTTACACAGAAAGCATTGCCCCATAAACTAATAGAGAGTTTCATTTTGCTGACTGACATGTACTGAATGAACTACTGGTAGCCGTGCAAACCAATAGATATCTTTGCTGGCATTTGTAAGAGATATGGACATGTACACATATCTGTCCTACAGAGTTTATTTCTGGGCAAATGCCACTGTATATCAAAGGCATGTAATAGTTCCCAAACTTTCTCAGTCACTGAAACCTCGCCAGACGTCAAGAGCCACAATGGAAACCCACAACTATTTTTTATCAAAAAATTGCAATTGCAATGAAAGTCAAGTACAGAGTAATATTTAATACAGTTCACGGCATCTACCACAGGTCTCCTACCATAATTTTTGTAAGTCACCAGTGCTGTCTAGACTACATCCTAACATATTTCACAGAGAGAGCTTAATGATCTGGGGTCAAAATCCCCTTTTCTTGTAGTCGAGAGATATGGGGAAGATGCACAGACCTTACTACAACCTAACTCTCCAAACATACAGCAGAAATGCTTGGAATATGTATTCTAAATATACAGCAAAGGGCAAAATTTTGTAGCACCTTTGAGCTAAAGACCTGCATGTGCATGCATTAGAGACAGAAATGTCCACAAACACACCAAGATATTATATCACTAAAAATGACACTTGCTTTGCAGTAAGCTCACCACACTTGTTACATTCAGTAAGGAGTCACTGGGGAGAGGGTTGCTCTGAAAGGCTGTCTTTACCCACTAAATACCACAGTGCTTGCTAGCACACTCCCAAGGCAGGTTTAAATCACAGTATGAGCCATGATCTATGACATTTCTCACGTTCCCCATTTTTATACTGATGGCAAACTTCCCATCTGCTCCTGCCTTTCTTGGCTACCCACCTTTCTTTTGTATTGAATTTGCTATTGGCTTTGAAAAAGCCTTTGTGTATAATAACAATTTTGCCACTGTCTTTAAAAAGAACAAGGCTTAGCTCAACCTTCAGAAAGAATATATTTGGATTTATATTGCAAAAGCCAAAAATACACTTCGAATAAAAATGTGATAAATTTCCTTCAAGTCATAAAACTGTAGCCTTTCTTTTTCAGAGAGCATTAAAATGCAGACTATGATCACATAAAAGTCACTTATTCAAAACAACCTTTTCAGGGATAATATGCAATTCATTGTTTAAAATTCTTTGCCTCTTTTTCCTATCTATTCTATCTGTCTATGAAAAACCCAGTTCCCTATGGCCCTAAAGGCACAATTAGATACATGCCCAAGCCAGAACTCATCCATGTCACTGAGCTCAAATTCAGATTTTGCCAAGGACGTAAAACTGTGGCTATAATCTACCACATTCATTTTGCCACATTCATATCGTACAGGCAGGTAGCACACTCATAGCTCAAGCACTTCAGTTCAACATGGTTCTCTGCTAGACAAACCTCGATCCCATTTTGAGATTACACTGAATATACAAAGAAACACTATTAGGTATGGTGTAAAGTCATCAGCTTGATTTATACTCTGAATACAAAAGCCTTGATCAAAATTTAATAGAGCTTCAAAGCATCTGGCATTTCATGGAATATTTAGATACTACCCCATTACATATTACCCTATGACATATTACCAAGAATAGACTGCAGTTTCATTTTCCTTTGCTGCTAAGACTTTTTAACATGTATATAATTTTCTTTGTCCCTTTCTTCTCTCTATTCTTTAGGGACCTTTCCACAACATGCAAAAGTTCTAGATTTTGTTTTTCTTAGAACAATTTAGCTCCTTTTGGGGACCCACCAAATGGCAAAACAACTCCCTTTGTCTGCTAGGACTGCAAGGCTCAATTTCTTTCTAAATATTAGCTTTGCACTCAGCTGCTGAGCTCTTTACTGAGAAAAAGTGAACAACCTGAACAATAAAGTGTTACAGTATTTTCTTTTTCTGTTTGCAACTGTGTTCTGCTATCGTATAGGTACCGCTATGATAACCGTACAAAGTTCATGGACTTTATTCAAAATTTATGCTAATATAAACATGAACAGAACTTGGCCCTTGTTCTTCTTAGTGCCTTCATGGCTGAAACTTCTATAAAGTTATTTAGTAAAGATGAAAACATTTAAATACTTGTCATTCTGATATATCTGCTTCTTGTATGGCTTTCAGCTCAATTCTTACATTAAAAAAAAACCAGTGGGTATACTGGTAGCTAAGCTTGCTATCTCAACTATATATTAATAATAAACTGAGGTAGTTTGCAAAAGGTTATTACAAAGCTTAGCAGTTCTGCTTGAGAAGCATATAAACTATTTTATTAAACATGAGGGAAAAAAATAATTAGTTTCCATCAAAGCCACAATAATTCAAACTAAAGGAAATTACCTAGCAATTTATAAATTCAATAAATATGCTCGTGCTTATCCAGAGATCCCTCCAAGGACATTGCATCTATTTGCTATATCTGCAGAAATTAATATATTCCCTTTCTGATGTTTTGTAGCTGTGCAAATTGCTTTGTAGATGGCAAGATTGGCAATTTATCTCTTCGCTATGTAAGAATGGGCTCAGAGACTGTAAATGATTATTTGACAAAAAGCATCTCAAGTTTTTTGGCTTGATGCAAGAATTTTCCAGTCCTCTGTTCTCTGTTAGACTCTGAGGAATCACAAGCTGAAAGAAAGCACTTGGGCAATCTTCTTGACTGAAATGAAGATCTACACATTTGAGAGANAAAAAAAAAAAAAGAAAAACAAGAAACAGTTTGAAAAAAATTGCAGTCATCTTCTTACTTTACCTTAGTTAAGCACAGGACAGAACACAGCAGGTGGTCCAACAGTTGTTTAAAAATGTAACTAATGAATTGGATGGCACCGTTTTTGAAAAGCCAGCCCTGTGTCCTCTCCAGCCTCTATGCTGGGCTGCCACAAAGCTCACAGGGCTACTTCAAGGAGGGTACCTAATGTGTAGACAAACTAAACCACTCTGCTGTGGTAAAACAAGGGAGGTGGATAGCCCTGCCCCATCATTATTCAAAGAGCTGGAACGTCTATAGTGCAACACCAAAAAGCCATCAAAGTGAATTAATGTTCTCTAGGATGGTGGCATTCCAAAGGCAGTTTAGGATAATGAAGTCGTTTAAGGCCATCTTTCTGAACAGTAATCTCGGCTTATTGCACAAGGTGATTAAAACTGAGATGGGAGGTAGTGGGCTGTCTGTAACAGCCAGTGCTGCTAAGAAAAACAATTGAAAAATCTTTATTATTTATTTCTCCAAGGTACACACACAGCCAGAATAATCAAGAATGTGGTTCCCTTATGTAATATTACAGGTTCCAAACCATCCCTTTTAGCCTCTCTGGCAGAACAATGCTCTGTGGATTAGAATGAGGCAGGTCTATGGGATGAAGGAGAAAAGAAAAGGAAGATAAAAGTTGAAGCTCACTAACTACAGTGATAAGACAACTAATTTAAAGAACTAGTTTTACAAAAGTGAAAAGATGAATACTACAGAAGTATAAATACTAGTATTTGTTGCTGAATTTCCCTGAAAATGCTATATTGACTCACAGGCAAATCTAGCAAAAGACCTAAAGCCACATGGTTGTACCCCCAAGGATGCCCAGGATGAGGGCTTCAGCACTATCACAGTAACTACTGTAACTGTGCTCATTCTCCATGGTCTCGATGTTAGAGCACAGAGCATAATGAAGAAAAAAAATCCTGTCATGGTGCATCTGATATTCAAAGAATTCTTTCATGAAGAAGCTATGCTCAAATTTCTTTTATCTATTTTGCCCCGTTTATCTGTGTCTGATATACCTTTACAAGTATACCTTTAGAAGGTATACCTTCATAAGTGTCTGGCACACCCAAGGAATAGATCCCAATCTTTTCATACAACAATCACAGTATATTTTGCTATTTCTTCTGCAATATTATCTTTTTGCTCACTCACTGATTTTCCCTCAATTTCAGCAAATTCCCTGTCTCATGTCTGAAAAGATATCTTTGCACAGGAGAATAAAGATGGATTGAAGCTTTACAGCATGCCTCAACACCTTCACTCAAATAGCCAGGAAGGCTTCAGCATGTTCTACAAAAATCTTTTGACTGCTGTCAGAAGTGTCAGAAAACAACATCGAAGTCCCCTGAGAGTACAGGAGAGTGCCAAAACAGGAGGAGTAGCATAAGCAATTTCCATCTACCATTTTAGATTGTCATTTTCAATAAACACCTGGAAACTTCCAATAGTTTCAACATGTCCCAGTCCATGACCACAGCTCTTATAGTTCTTATTATGATTTATACCATCTATAATAACATATAAAAACCTATGCAGCTATGACACCTAATTCCAAAATACCAGTCCAATATCGAAACACTCCACGCTACTTAGAGTGCAGAAAAATGCACATGACATTTCTGACTTTATTTGCCTCAAAATTATTTTTAAACTATAACCATCTATGAAGAAGATGACAGATTTAGCACGTAAACTTATGGAAACATCAACTTAGTGTCTGGAAGTCAAAGAGGCAAGCTGAATTTACTAGAAAGAGAGCAGAACACCAAAGAAAATTTCTTCACATTGTGAATTTTTATACATTTGTGGACCCAGAACCTGAAAGTCACAAAGTTCTGGTTCACTCATTTCAAAAATCACAGAACAGCTAGAAGAGGTATAGAAAAAGGTAAAAAGGACAAAGTCTAGAATGTTTCTATATAAAGAAAGATTAAATAAACTGGTGATCTTCAGCTTGGAAAAAGACACGACTAACAGAGGAATGTGACAGAACTATAAATTCATAAGCGGCATGGAAAAGATGACTATGAAACAGCTATTCACTGTCTCTTCCAATAAAAACATTAGAGGGCATTAAATTAATTATGTTGACAAGCGCGAATGAACAAACAAAAAAGGGTACTCAAGGCATTGTTAAGCTATAGAACCCCATGCCATGAGACACATAGGTGATAGAAGCTTGCATAGATTTAAAAGTGGGTATCTTTGGGTTTTCTTCATGGAGAAAAGCCCTGGGAGCCCGTAAAGACAAAAGATGCCAACTCCAGGAACGGGAAATTACATGATTGAGTCTATATTCTCCCCATTTTGCCAGGGCCCCGTCAGAGACAGGACACAAGGCTGGCCAAATGTTTAGCCTGAACAATACAGTTACTCTTGAGGTCCTTGGTACTCCTTTCCTGGAGAACAACTCTGGCTAAGCACTCCAAGACTGTATTTCAGGGCAGTACTGTTGTAAGACACACTGCCTTTTCAATATTAGTAACACAGTCACTTATGGCAAAAAATACAAACACTGAATTTTCTAGAATTTGCGTTCAACAGCTTCAAGGGATGTAACAGAACATTGCAGGTCCCAGCCAGACCGCACAGCTCCTCCTGCCAGCCCATGTTCCAGGAGCCCATGGCACCTACCAGGGATGTCCATCCCTGCCCCAGCAGGGCTGGGCTCCAGCTCCCCACAGCCCTGCCTTGGGCACTGCTGCGCCAGGGCCACCTGCAGCACAATGTGGAGTGCCAGGGCTGCCCCCCACGTGCCCTCCTCCCTGGCTGGGCTGGCGGGATAGGCCCTGGTCATCAGACCCTGCCCTGACAGACCCCCACCAGTAGGAGCGCCACTCCTACTGGACTCTGCTTCCCAGGGGAGACCCTGGGGCACGTGGCACCCTGGCCAGTGGTGCCCACTGCACAAAGCAGCCTACACCTCCCACAGCAAGCCAATGCAGTCACTGATCCCTCGAAATCTGCACCAAAGGACAGCCTCACTGATCACAGCTTTTAGGGACGAGCCTTGCAGGCACAAGGGAGAGGTTACTGCACTGCACACAGGCTGTCATGGGTGACAGTGAGGTCTCAGCTGCTCCTGCTTTAGGGACCCAGAGTTCTCACTGCTGAGTGATGGATGACATATAAGCTGTCCTAATGTTTTAAGTGAAGAATGACCATACAATCTGATTCTGTAGCCATTTGCCTTAAACACATCAATGATGTCACACTCTTCTTATGCCCTAAGATTGTAATAAATGGCAAAAAAATGTTTAGTTGAACTCTCTTGCATCTACCGCAATTTCAGAGTGTTTATTAGGTATCAGTGTGTTAGGCTTTTTTGTGAGCCTGAAGTCTCACCGTCCAGGAGGGTTTCATGGAAGTACCTTGTCCTAACCTCCAGCATACCTATTCTGAAGAACTTTTTCAAGATTACTTTCTTGCACATCATTGTACAGGGAGCAATAACTTTCACTTGCCAGCTTTATCCAGTAACCATTACAAAGGAGATGTATTACTTGAATAAAAAATTAAAACTTTGGGCTGATCAGTAAATTTTATTCATGACATAGGAAGAGAAGGAAGACAGAGAAACTCCTTTACATAAATCTGTCAAAATTTAAGACCATTTGTATATAATTTATTACAAGTGTTATATGGGTTCATTAAAGTTTATGACCTCAATAAAAACAGCAATTGCTACATACAAACAGCACGAACATCAATTCAGCAAACTGGCTCAAATGTTAAAAAATAAAGCTAGAATTAACACTGTCTGATGTAATGCAAACAACATCTGATAACATCTACCAAAGAAGTAATGCTATCAATCTAAATCCAGCTACTAATGTATTAGTCCTAGCCTTCAGAGGACTACACTTTTTATTATTGTACGAGACCTTGGAGCTCCCCAGTGCCAAACGCTGCCACGTGTTCTGTGCCAAAACTCAGCTTCCAGATAGCAAATACATTAGATTCATGAAGACAGCAGATTGATTTTCTCTGTGCTTTGTACTTTAAGAATTAAGTTTGTTGAGAAAAAGTAGTGCTTGTCCACCGTAAGAACAGCTCTTATATCTATGGATTTATGTGACTTCATATATAAACCTTTCATATAAACACATGCAGCAATGCAAATGAGTCTCAATAACTGCATACACAAAGGTACAGTGTACTTCGGCTATATGACTTGCTCTTCTTTCCCAAATAATAATGGAAGATGAAATAATTTTGGCAGTACCCCACAGCCACTTGAGAAGTCTCTATTATCTCTATTTTACCTATAACACACATTTTATGAATTCAGTTTTTGCTCATTTTGAATAGATTCTGATTACAACAAAAGGTAGAGATATCACTACTGAAAAAGAAAAGTTAAAAGGATAGGTTTCAAGCTCCTTAAGTTGGTATAATTATGAAAGGCTTGTAAATGTCTTAGCAAATAGGACAAAAGATACACTCAATGTCAGCGGGCGAAGCAAGTTTCACTGAATTTAATGGAACTGGCACAAAATTCACTATGTTGATGTCATTAAAGTGAATGAGAAAGATCTGCTAGTCCCACTGGAAACTTGACAAGGCTGTAATTGATCCAAGTTTCTACTAAACAGAATTAGCAACTAATAAACCACCTAGGGAAGAGAACTGTCATCACTGTCTTATGGCTCTGTAAAATGTGTCTGCCAGTGGTTGACCGACACAGAGAAGAAATAAATGCAGGCAATCCATTGCAGCTGGGCAATTTCTGGCTATTTCTTAAGCCAATCTCAACAAAGTAAAGAAGATTCTAGACACTTCTGCATTTTCTCAGCACTCTCATACTCTAAATCTAGTGTCTTTCTTCCTTATTCAGGTTCAAGAGGTATTCACAGTAAGCAAACCACTCAGCAGTAAAAATGTACAATCTACATTAATTCTTTGAATAATTCAGTGTTTACCTGGCCATGATTCTAGAACCAGAGAACCAGCTATGTAAAAAGTGAAGCTATTCAAACAGGAAAAAATAAAAAATGTCAATTTAAATATCAGTTGCTAAAAAAAAAAAAATAGGGTTTATCAGGTTTCAAAAATGAAACTTTTAGTATTATGGAGCAGCTTCTCAATTCTAATTTATAAATACATTCTAACGTCTCCAAACAACGTCTCCATATTCTTTATGCCTACAAATGCAAACCCACGCTGTAATTCTTTTCTAGACTACGAGTGTCTAAAACTTAAGAACAATACACAGACATGAAGACAGCAAAGCGTAGTGCTCTTTGCCTTCTTAAATATGGATTTTCCAGGTAGGAAGTATATATTCTAATTCAGATGATGAGTGAGATGTTTTCCATTTTCTTCTATGCACTGTCTCTGCTTCTCTTCATGTAAAGGAGAGCAGCATGTACAAGACCAATGCTGATAGCACAGCTCGAGTTACATAAATGCACCATTAATTTCTTAGAGTAACATTAAAAGCAGCAATGAATCTTGGATTTAGATGCTGAAAAGGTTCATTAGTTTAGAGCACCAGTAATTTAAGCATCTTTGTTTTACAGTCTGCAGAAGGAAAAGCAGTAGAATTTCCATCTGTTTCTCAGACTGCAAGCACAGTCTGACAGAAGAAGCTCTGAGAAATGATTCTGTAAGCCAAAACAGCATTCAAAGAACACAAGTACCCCAAGTGACTTTCATGACCAGAGAGTAAATTCCAGTGTTTTCTTTTGTGCTTTCACAGTCTTAACATACTGTCATTTTCATTTATGCTTAGCAACACTCTTGCCTTTATGAGCCCAATCACAGATTCCTTGCCTGCAGAATTTTCCCTCATGGTAGACAATGTCTTTCACTCCAGAAGTCAAAACCTCATGGTTAGTTTTCAAGCAGCAGCTCCTGTAATAGGTTCATTACAAGTGATGGCATTGGCTGGAGGGAAAGGATGAGGTTGTACGGCCTGGAGGATGGCAGCAATATGAGCCTAGACTGGATCATTTCAGCTGCTTTGAGTAGAGGTGGTCTTGACAAATTCCTGGATAACCTCTTGTATAGCTACAGAAACAGCACAGAATGACAGTGATTATGAAGTATTGTAGCTGTTTAAGCCAGATGCTATATTCTGGATGATGTGAATGGTCTTTCTGTATTTCCATTTCCAGTCACAGTAGAGCAAAGATTTCTGAAATTAAAAGGTGTCATGGATATGTTTCATTCTTATTGCCTTGCTATTTTTGTTGAAACATTTGTGAATTCACATTGATCACTAAGAACAGCAGTATGATTCTGTCAGTGATCTTCCATGATTTTCAGGCTACTAGCTAAATGAACCAGGAGGCCTGTAAACCACTTGGAAATCAAATACACAATCCTTTCTTGAAAATGCTGACTGTCTCTTGGGTGATTTTTCTAGGAGCACTCGGTGATTCGCAGCTATCACGATTCATCTAATACATCTATCTCAAAAAAAGTCATCACCAAGACAAACTGAAGTAATGAACTGTATGTACTAAGATCAGCATTCTTAAAGGGAAGCATGAGAAGATGCAGTCTTAATATTTTAAAGTAAATTCCCATATTTCCCACTTCCATGCAAATATCATCCCAGGACTCTTTGTTGAAGGCTCAGTAGAACTCAGAACCTCTTTGAAAATCCTTTTGTCTTGGCACTGAGCAAGGAAAACTCTGTTCAGTTTACGAGATCATCTGTCATCAGTGCTAACTGCAACACAGCAGGATTGAATTTGTGATCTTGACGATAGCTTACAGACTACATATGGGTTTTCCAAAGCTTGAGTTCATCCATTTTTTTTAGCTGCCTGCTTTCTGTGCTAGAACGAAAATATAGGCCCTTTTTCCTGACAACACTTGCACGTTTTGGTGGCAAAGACCTGATTGTACAAGGACCCTACCTCCTCCCTCCCGTCTCCACTCCCCCAAGAAAAGTTGTAGCACACTGACAAAACAGCATGTGGAAGTTTGGACTGCCACTGTCTAGGGAGCACATATTCCGTGGGCAGGCAGACTATTTCATTTGCCAGAGCTGTCAAGCCAGCCCTTTCTACAAACACTAGCTTAAGACAAAAGAAAAGAAAAATTATAACAAAATGTTTTAAAAGCTAAATGCAGAGGGCTGAAGCAAAGGCATAGTAATTAAGTAGTTTCCTGGGTAACGAGGGGCAAACTGATCAAATCTGCCTGCTTAAAATTAGATTCTTGAAATCTACATTTAGACATTTAAGAGTTGCACAACTTCCAGGTGTTCTGAGTTGCAGCTGTTTTGATTAACTGCACCTCTAGCAAAGTAAGCAAGTCAGTTCACAATTTTGGAAAGATAAGTCAGTATGATTCTTCCTCTTCTCCAGTTGTGACTTCAGTATAAAGTACAAAAAAGGCTTGATTTGCCAACATGTCAGCATCCACAAACTGTCAGACTGAAGCCAAAGTGACCTTTCAAAAATCTGAAAAATGTAAGACTCTAAATTTAAGCTTTAAGACTAGAGGTCTGCCTACCTAAACACAGGTATGGATCCAGTCCACTGTAATAGAGTACATGACATGAAAGAACAGCTTAAAATCCAGTTGTCTGATTTAGAGGTGAAATTCATGGCAGAAATCCAACAATGAAGCTTGGAAAATTTCCTTCACCATTCTCCTCACTAGGCATCTGCATCTCTTGAAAGGGGCAACAGGGAAATAACACAGGTGAAGTGCTTAATGCTATACATAAATCCACTGAAATATTCCCCTCTCCATGAGGGACTTCCTGTCTTGCAAGCCTCCTATGAGTGCTCCACATGCTTTATCAGTCCTTTTGCCTTCTGGCAGTCAGTATTAGCAAGCACGAGATCTCTGTAATGAACTGTGCAGCAAGGATTTGAAGAATTACTTACGAATTTTATTTACATGAAAATGAAATGCACACCCTAGCAGATGGGAGATTGTGAAAGACGGTTTGGACTATCTAAATCATTTTTATTTCAGGAATAGATAAGCTCTTGTGCAGTTTTCTAAACCAAGGAATCAGACATCTGGAGATCTCATTGTCGTAGCTTAAAACCTTATTTTTATACTAGTTTTTCACATCTTTCTGTGTGTGGGAGGCTGTGTGCATGGGAAAGAAAATGGTATTAGCTGGCTAATCAGTGACTTCACATTACAAACAAAACCAATTACACATGGTTTTCTCTGGTTTGTACAACAATACCAGCCAGATTCTGGTGTAACTTAATGAAACAATTGGTCTCCTGCTAGGTATGCATTTGTGCAGGTGGTTTACAATGTTATAATAGAAGTAACATGTGCATGTAGTTCAGTAACTAGGATTCAGAAAAAACCTTCTGGGTAAAAAGGGAAATGAGATGTTCGTTCCCTTTATTTCTCTACGAGAGAAAATACACACTCTAAAAATGAAAAAGAAAAAGTGACAGGTGGCAAAGAAGCATTTGAATTATGTTCCAACTCTTTAAACAATTGAGTCATGGGAATTCTCATCTTTCAAAATAATTTGAAATCTTCAGAATGTTATTCTCTGTGGTGTTTCCTAGAAGGTTTTTTTTTTCCACTAATTTAAGCAAGAACAAACAACACTGAATTTTAATTAACTATCAGGTACATCAGTTTCTATTCCAAACCTCCTCCGGGAAACAACTATTTTAGAATTTAACATAGAAGGGTGTTTATAACACAAAAAGTAATATGCTTCTCACTGCGGCCTAGTGAGTGTCAGGCCCTAGAGATAGTAAAAATCTTAAGCTAAGCATGGTCTTCTGCCGCATCTATCTCCTTAGAGTACACTGTCCATTCAAAAATTGTGCTTTTGATTTAAAAAAATACATATGCATTTACACAACATAGTCTGAGATCAGAGACTCAGGAGAAAATATATGTGTCAGTACTGAAAACAGAAGAGATTCTGCAAGTTTGCCATATTCAGCTGTGGGTCTCACTTTGACCATTAAAACCAATAGCACTGACTTTTTTTAAAGTGAGACAGTTACACAGAGTTAGGTTTTGAAACCTCTTAATACCTGAAAAAAAATCAGCTTTGGTTTTGGTCAGGATTCCTCCTTGAAATTAATGCTGACTCAAGGTAACATCTTTCCCCCAAGCTGCTAAGGTGCAGTGTTATGATCTGGTTATTAAACTTGTTGGAGAGATGCCTCTGCCTGACTTAAGGTTCAAACAAGACTATACGCCGAAGCAAATAGTATGGATTTTATGTAACAGTAAATGTGAGGGAGAGAGAGAAAGAGAAACAGAGAAAGGGGGAGAGAGAGGCAGAGAAAGAGAGTGACAGAGGGACAGATTAAGAAAATATCACTACTCCGTGGATCCCACTGGCATACCGCTGATCCCTTTTGTCGTCTTTCTGTGGTGAGGGTCCCACAAAACATAAGAGTTCAATGGATTAATATACATTCAGGCCAAGTGGGAATGGCCAGATACCACTCCTGGGGGGGGCAAGTTTGACAGTGTCTCTCGTATCAGACTGAATCTGTTGCATCACTTGGATCATGTGCAGTGCTCTGGTGCAAGGCCTCAGGAATGTGCCTGGGAGCGCTTTGGGGGTCTTTGATGGATTACGACACCTCCTCAGCTGCCTCTCACATGAGTGTGGCTTTCCCGGGGTGGGGAGGGGGTTTACAACTGAGCCAATTTCTGTGAGGGAGGGTGGGTGTTCACTCCCTCTGACCAGAGGCTACACCACACACCCAAAACTCTCCTCCTCCCCTCCCATCCCGATCCCAGCCAGAGATGATTTTCAGCACAGCTGCTGGGTTTGCCTTTCTTATGGATATGCTCTTTTCCCTCAGCCTTGTTTACTTCTCCCTAGACCTGAGATAACTGGCCAATAGTGCCACCTTTATCGTGTCTCAAGTACCCTTAGGGGGCTTAACTCACAGTCCAAGGTTCTGGTCAGGAGGCCTTTTCAGGGAGGGGTGGGCTTTGGTGGTCACAGCTTCTTTAAACAGTTTTGCCATAATGGGCAAAATGTCCTGCCTAACAAAATTTAAACCATTAACCATAACATTTCAGTCTCTCACATGCAGTCTAGGTCAAAATCCTTGTTCTGTATTTTGTGCAACACTTGATACCAAGACATAAAACAGAACTGGCAAGAACATTCAACTTTCAGTTACCATAAGGTCTTAGTATGGTGCAGGCAGTTGCAATATCCCATAAAAATTCTCACTTAGTAGCAAAGTTTACAGTAAAACAAACTGAAAAGAGCCTCTTTAAAACAGAGTACAATGGGTGACTCCCATTTTTCAGCCACAAAGACATGGATTGAACTGTGTTTTCTTTTTTAAATAATAGTAGTTATTTGATAGCCTCAGTGAACCTTCCCCAAAGGTTAACTGCTGTTCCAGTTACCTTTCACCATATGCTTTCCACAGCACATCTTCAATCAGGCCTAGAACCAAAGTGTTACACAGCAAACTCTCAGTGAATCAGAAGATGCCCCAGCCCTGGGCTCAGGCAGGGTCAGGGCAGTGAGTGAGAGCCTTGGCTCCTGATATCCCATCAGAGCTCCTAGCTGAGGGTCAGTGCATCACAGAGCATCCTCAGCAGACTCCAGCTCCTCATGCCAAGGGTTTCTTTGGACAATACTAAGAGCACAGCATTTTTGACCAAGAGTTTCCAGATGCATCTCAGCTGTCCATTCTTACAAACAAATGTTACCACACGCAGTTTCCTACATCTTTGTTTGGAGACAGCTAAAACAAAATCCACTGAAGCCTTTTTCTTCCCACAGAAAATGAAGAAGTGCTGGGGAGGAGGAGGGGAACTGGAACACCTTTTTTTTGTCTGCTTAGGATGCAATTAATCCCAGAAAATTCTCAACACACCATACCCAGCAGTAAGCACTTGTGAGATTTAGCCCTAAGCAACTGACTCTGTTTTCATTTCTGATGTCTGAGTCACTGCTGAGTTACTTTCTAAGTAGGAGAGTATTTAGCAGCAGGTGAATTAATATCATCACCTCTTCTGGACACCTTTAAACAAACATGGGTATGATCCACAGCAGTGGCAACTATGCATGTAATTAAAATTGTATTAAATAGACAAGAAAACCTATGACTTTGGAAAAATTCCATAGCTCTTATACTTCTGCAAGAGCAAATAATTTTTAAGCCATGAAGCAAATGTTTACAACAGTGGCTTGTATTAGTGCTGTATTAAAATTCCAGTGTAATATGTCCAACAAAAATTTTGATCAAAAATTCTTTTGCTGAAGACAAAGATTATTAGAAAAAAAATGCTGTGCTACAGATGGGACACAAACTGCTTAGAAAACCTTTATACCACTGATAAATTAATATTATGTACTATCATTCCAGAACAGTAATTTTTTCCCTATAATTATCTATTGCTATAAAGTACTTTCTCAAGCAGCATCTTGCAGGTATCTTTTACATGCATGAATTTAATTATATTGTTCATGAAAAATCCTCCTACTCTCTCATCACTGACTGGAAGCATATATTTTATGTGCTTCCCTACCCCCACTGACACAGATCAGAGTGAATATTTCATCGGACCATTAAAATGATCCACAGCAAATGCACGACTTCCATGAACCTGCACTAGAAAATCTATGAGGCTGAAACAACTGGTTAAACTATTAAGGTCACTCTACATGAATATGAATTAAAAGTATTTTAGCCTTTTTTCACCCTTCAGATTCTTCCACAAATATTTTTACATTTCTTTTTACTAAGAAGAGACTCTAATCAACAGTAAAGCCAACTCCATTAGTAAATTTATGAAAAAGGTGTAGCATTTTGGGGACTTGTGATATGCTGACAACCCAAAATCTGCTACAAAAATTAATGTTCCACAAAGTCATATAAAATTTTAAAACATTGCAAAATAAACTTCTAACAGTTTATAAATTGCATGTTCTATGTTATGATGCACTGCATCAAAACTGTTTTATTCAGTTAGATTGCTTGCATTTGCCATGACTTCAAGGAGTTCTGAAATTGATGCAGTAGAAAGATTCATGTTTATGCTGATGCACTCTTAAATCTGTTTCTTTTTTTCCAAGCAAGTAACTCTAAATGAATGTGTCTTATTAGGCTGCAGAACTGCTCCCTATCCAAAGTAAAATACCTAAATACACATTTGGTAAAAGTTACAAATATTAAACTTGTGGAGGTGTTTGTTTTTTATTTTCTTCAAAAGGAAAGAACAAGCAATGCATTTGTGCAATGGCACACAACAAATGCTGTTATTGCAAGCACCAAAGGAATGAACTGCTGCCACCCTAGAGCATGTGTTCTCAATCCATACAAAACTATATCCACAATAACAGCTTCCTAGTATTTTCTGGCTTGTTCTAACACACTTAAACCCAAAATTATGACTGCCTCCTTTCTCGGAACCTAGCAATACGGCAATTACCTGACAATCCCAAACCTGTCAAATCCACCAGGATCACTAAGACAGAAAACTCTTTTGGGACTCAGTCTTTCAAGCTCTTCTTCAACTTCCTCGAAGACCAAACTAAGCAGTTGGCTTTGGATGATGAATGACTTAGACAACAGAAGGCATACACAAGGCACAGCTGGAGACAAGGGAACTCCACTTGCTGACTACAGGGCCACACCAGCACTGATGGGCTGAGGAAATGCTGCCCATGAGCAGCCCCAGTGCACAAAGAGGAAACAGGCAGCTACAAGCATCATTTCATGACAATCTCTGCAGCAAACAAATGCTAGTAGAGACCTTAATATATTCTGCCTAAAACATCCCTAGTGTGTTGTATTCATCCTTCACACAGAACTTGCTTTTTCATGCTTTGCATGTACAAGGAAACCAATTTTCTGTCTACCTGTGCAATAGTAGAGGAATTATTAGATGCAAGTGCTGATTTTGTGATCAATCCTCTGTAATAGTGGAATGAGGAGTAGGACAAAAAAAAGCGTTTTTTTAACATGCCTAATACTTTTGACAATCCTACAAAGAGAAAAATAAGAAAATTAACAGTGCCTACAACAAGTTTAGTCAGAAAAAATCTAGAAGTTTAATTGACATAAAAGACCTTTTCTTAAGTTATCAAGCACTCGCTAAAATTAGTCTCTTCTATTTCTTTAATGAAAAGAAAAAAATATATGAGGAACATTTCTTTTTCTGACATAAATTTTGTAGGCCAGTTTGAGTCATTGGAAGATCATTCTTATGTAAATAAATTGATTTAGAGGTCTGCAGTAGCTCTTTAGTTACTCAAGACCAAATAGCCCAGACAGCATGTTTGTCCCAAATCAAGTATATACTTTTACAAAACCTAATCTCTAGAATTAGTGCTGGTAAAATCTCTACCACATTAGACAGATTTTTTTCTTTCTGAAAAGGAAGGACCACAACAAAAACTACTAAAAGTAAGTATTTACAGGAAAACAAGCTAAATCAGAGGTGTAGTCTTACAACATCCTCTTTCTTGCCATTTCTTACAAATGAATATGTAGTCTCAGTCGTCACCTGACCAAATAAATACCCATTATAAGGCTAAGACAGAGCTCTCCCTGTTACTGGACACGTGTATGTCCAGTCACAGGAAGGAACATGTCAGCAGCCTCCAGCCTGGTAGCCTGACACACACGCACCACCTCCTACCCTGTGACAGGGAGAATTATCACATAAAAATCGTGTCATGAAAGCCACATCACATAAGGGGAAAAAATGCTGCAACACAAGGTCTCAGAGTCTCTGGGCTATTCAAAAGGTTAGCACTATGAAGTTAAAGCCATGACTATTAAGAAAACCACCCTACTACAGTAATGGAGTCAGAAGTGTTGAGCGTTTCACCACCGGATTTGTCTACCATCCTCGACTGAATAAGGATCAGCATCAGAGATTACCAGCCTTCTGCTGTGAGTTCCAAAAGTCTTCATGGATCCAAAAGCTCTAGTCAGATATCCAAGAAGTACATTGGTGAGAAGAGGGAAGTGGAGCCCCGACACAGTGCCAGGGGAATGGACAGCTCTCGCCTCCAAGCTGAAACTTCACCATCAAAAGATATAATAGGACTGACTATGGGCTGCATATCCCCAGGTGACACCACACCATTGGAAAACATTTAAATGAAATATTCATAACAACAGATTTACAGTAGACTAAAAACTCAAGTGCAAGGTCTAGAGAATTCCTTTAGGAGTGGCAGCTTCTCATGACCACTCTGTGAAGTGAAGCAAACCAGGAAATCTATCCAAACTGCATCATGTCTCCCACCACTACGTACAACCCATCCTCAGCTCTGATCAGAGCACACTCCTTATACAAGCACTGGAAACATTATCTTCAGGGCACAGCTCCATAACTTGCTTTTGTTGCACCTGCACATTATCAAGTGGGTATAAAGTTGTCAGTACCCTTTTGTCTTCTCTAGACTTCTTTTACATAAAAGGTCCACTGTAAGTCTCAACCTTAATTGTTTTCAGTATTCTTGGTATAGTCACGAAGTACAAGAACAATTATGTGCAGCAAAATATCACATTGTTATGAGGGTCCTAAGACATACGAGAAACACAATTTTGTCCTGATATTTCAAAACACTGCAAATGCCACGATACAAACATTAAGCAGATGTAGAAAATTATGTATTATCCAGCCACCTTCTCACCAAAGCTGAACTCCTCTGGAAGCTGCTCCAATCAATTATTTCACCTAGAGACCACACTGACTTTTTCCCCTGCCTTCATTTCTGATGGCATGACCGGATAAAAGCCAAAAGGACAGACTAATGCTAAAAGCATCTATTTTTAATAGTTTCTTCATATACCTCATGGCTGAAGGAATAAAACCCTGTCTTGAACACAAATGCAGCAGGCATGCCAATACATTATGTAAAACACAGGAAATAATTTATAACTTCCTGAGAGCAACTCATTTTAAGTTATACTACCAGTGTAATGGCACAGCTTAAAAGATGCATTTCAGTGAGGAAAACCTGATCTGCATAGTAGGTTGCTTGTAGAATCAAAAGGAAAATGGCTTAAAAACATAATCCTCCATCACCAAAAAAATTACTCTTCTTGCATAAACCTTGCCTGCTGACATATTTTGATCACTGAAAGTATTCAGGCTCCATAAACATGGATGCTGAGATTTTAAAATCCAAACTTATTTCATTACAAGTAAATGCTAATACATATATAGGGAGATATTTCAGCATTACATTTCAATTAAAGTTCAAAGTGGTTTATTTTCATCCTTCACTAACAATATTGATGGAGCATGCAAGAGTGTATTTCACTCTAGAATAGTGACAGACTTACTGGTGTGGTAAACAGCCTGACATGCAGCTTTTGCACCTGAACCAAACTGTGCCAAAAGTTACTTGGAACACGCAAGTTAATACCAAACACATGCACAAAGCTGTACTTCAGCAGATTCCTTCTGACCACTATCAGCATAAGTACTTCTGAATGAACAAACTCTGATTTTTTACCAGAAAATTGGCAGAATAACAAAGCAAAAATTTACTAAAACAGCAAAACCTGAGAATATGATTAAGTCTTGAACCAAGTTCATAGCAGACGCAAATCTGTATTTCCTTTTCCCAAACATATTCTATATTACATATAAAGTCCACAGCTTACATATTTAAAGTATACTTCTTTAAATAAGGATTACATTTTCAGGCAGATTATCAGACTTCAATTCAGTCACTGAAACTAAAAAAAAATGTTTAGCCTAAATGCATCTGGATGAATAATACATCCAATTGTTGAATAAGCTTTTTAAAATTCTGCACCAGGAAGACACTGCAAATGAACTTTGCCATATCAAGCATATCTCTTGCACTAATTACACTTTATCAGAATTTAGCACTGTAATAGTCATGTCTACAATTTTTCAGTTTTTCTGGTAAAGCCGGTACATTATTTATAATTTTATTTTTGTTCCTTAGACTTACTAGAAAAAAACACTTTGAATAATTAAACCTGATATCTAATGCATTTGACAGCTTGCAATTCAGGCTTCTTTAAGACCATCTACTTTTTACATTCTACAAGAAATCATACCATCTAAAAATTTTAAGTGAGAGGCTGTTCCCTCCGGACTAGTCATGTAATTTATTACATTGCTGATTACTATTAAGGGTACACCTTTGGGGGATGTGTGTGGTGTTTGTTTCTTTTCTTTGTTTTTTTATTCCCCTCAATAACTTATGCAAGATCATTGCCCAGGCAATCCAAATTGAAAGAAATAGATCCCTGGTGAACTCACTGCTTTAGTTACTGAACTAATCCATGTCAAGCAAGACACAATGTAAGTTTACTTTGGCTAAAACTTTATCAACAGCAAGTATGTGGCAGTACCTGAACGTTATTTTTCTAGAAGGAAACGTTTTTATTAACTTGCTGTTACAGAAGCATATTTGCATTTGACTTACACAGAAACTGGAAGATCACAAATGTGGAAATATATGTAACATCATTTGTTATTAATTACGTTCTGTGATCACAACAGGCAAAAGCAGTCAGATTTCCTACCTCCAGGAATTTTCCTTTTAGAAAATTTAGATGCAGGATAATAGTAACTATGGGCACAGTCTCCTCTGACAAGAAACAACAATATATTCAAGTCTCTTCAGTACAACAGTACTGTTTAATGGTTACTCAACATATGGGATTTTTGTCAAGAAAATAGCAATAATAATATTAATAATAATAACAACAACAACAACAACCACCACCACATGTAGATTCATACTAAACATCTTTCCAAGAACCTTACAGCCTGGTCGCCATTCAATTATTGATTTTGCAATCTATTCTGCATACTGAGGAGGAAAAACATAAATCTTTAACACATCAAAGTGCGATGTGTAACGTGACATACATAGGCTATGATGACATGATTGACTTCATGATTTTCTTTCTTGCCATTCAATGAAACCACTTAGAAAAGATCAGAAAGCATTTAGTGATGGTTTTAGGGTTTTTTAATTTTTGTACTGCTGAGAAACAACAAATACACAACAAAGATAAAAAATACAAATCAAACGTTTCACATTTGCTGTACACTTTTCAAACTCTCATAGTTGTTCTGTTAAAAATCTCCTCTTCCATTTGAATCACAAAGAGAATAATTCCCTACACATCAAGCTGGACTGTCAAGTAAATGTATTTCAGTGCTTTTCAGACTTATTTAGTAATTTGTTTTCCTTTCACTCTGACGTACTGTAATCTCCTAATCAATAAATTCCTGGACTTAGTATGCATTTAAAATGAACGCCTGAGTTCCCATGCAGGAGATTGGGCTTGATGCTTATTTCAATCAATACCCACCCCCAGCCCCCAAAAAACCCCAACAAAACAGTCTTGACAATGAGTCTTGGGAGTAAACACTCCCAAGGTACGTTTCCTCCCTCCAATTCTTTAATACGTAGAAAAATACGAATATGCATATTTTTGTTCTATTCTCAGGCATTTTTTAAACCACTAATAGCATCGATATCAATTTACACTATATTCGGATCCCACATTTATGTGCTTTATATTCTACTTCTATTGTTTTAATACTTAGATCAGAATATTTAAATTGGTACAAATAATAAAATCATTATTCTAAAAAGTTTTCCCTGGTTACTTTCCCCACCAAATAATTACACTAGAGAAACAATGTGATTAACAGGACTTCATGGATTGAAAACCCAGAAAAATAAAAACTTCATAGCTCCCTGAAAGTCAAAGGCATGTACTGAGCAGATCAGCTTCTTTCTAAAAAACAAAACCCCAGAACCCCAACAAAAGAAACCATATAAACATACAGCCTGCACGAGTGATTGGCATAGGTTTATTTATGTTTTTATGTATAAAGTCTGTGTCAGTGATTATTAATCCAAAATCATTTTAAAAGCCCATACTGCTGTCCTTCTGAAATAAACCAAGTGGACAGACTTACAATTTACATCAAATGCTAGTCAGCAATGCTTCCCAGTTTTAAAAGATTTTATATAAGCTGCACAACATGTTCAGTGCCAGATATATTTGTCACCAACTTGCATTGCTGTTCTCTTGCAGAAGAAACATAATTCCTCTGTATCTTACATACTGGTTTTTTGTTTTAAATACTGACCTCTACTAATTTCATCATCTTTTATACATTTTTACAAACTAATAACCTAGATCTGGTAATAGGTAAAGAGCTTCTTACCATCCTGATCCAGTATTTTCCCCGTCTCTGGAGTTCAGCAGCAAGGAGCTGTTGCTGTTGCACTGCTTACTAGAGACACTGGAGGCTTTGGAAGCAGAGAATGTTTTATGTGGTTAAAATGTATCACCACTGATTATATTTCAGTCCCTCAATTCCTAGCCTTGATGCTCTGGAAATCAGCCAATCCAAGTGATAAAGAGGTTTGCAACAAGAAGTTGCAGAATTTCCACAGTGAATGCTTCATGGAAATGTTTTGCTTCTTGATACTCGTTTTTTATATCCACTAAATGTTAAAATAAATCCTGGCTCCCTCTTCCCTCCTCCTCTTTTTTTTTTTTCTTTCCCCCCTCAAAATGAGGTTCATATATTGTTCACAAAGGACTTTGGCATTTGCTATAGCCAGGCACAGTGCAGAAAGGCATCATGCCAGATTACGCATACATCTCAGCCAAGATACCTGAATTTTGACTTGCAACACACCCTGTTATTCCAAACATGGATCTTCCTAAGCCAAAGCTCCTAACTGCCAAAATACACAGTGTTTTGTGAGGCAGCCAAATGCCCCTTCAGATTAGCTAAGAGCATCTTTTATTTGCAATGTGGTTGCTCTTTGTTGGCATTTATTTCTTTTTTTTTAACACTTTTTTCCCTAGGGAAGACAAGGTGGTAAGTTCCAAAGGGATGAAATGATCAACTGGCACTTCTACTGCCACTCCTCTCAAGAACAAATTCACACAGCAAATTTCACACAGCAAATTTCCCTGCAATGCTACAACTACGATAAATTACTTAGTTAAAATTATAACCATCTTAATGTTCTCAATGGTAGCCCACGATGCTGCTGTGTTTGGTGTGATAAAATAAAATAAAAAAACCCCAAACTAAACAAAACCAAAGCAAACAAACAAAAAAACCCCACAAAAACCCGCAAACCCAAAAACTAACAAAGACAGTCCTGACTCCACAGACCTTGCCATCAGATAACACAGTAAGAGGTGACAGAGGGAGGCAAAAAGAACCAAGTCCTATTACTGGCTAGTTTAACAGGTACTTAGAATAATTTCCAAGCTTTTTGGGCCTCACTATAATGGAGTTTTAAAGAAAGGACTATCAAGAGGCTATGGAGGCTATCTTGGAGATGCTCTCAAGAAGAAATCATATTAGAAAGCATATTAGAGCTCTCAAGAAGAAAGCATATTATTGTCCTAAGAGCGCACAAGACTGAACCTGAAATTCTAATGAATAATGAAAGAGTGATGGAGTGATGCTTCTGCAACAACTGAGAGTTTATAAAGGTCTAGAAAAGTGAAGACCATGTTCTGTGCAGGGCAGGAAAATAAATTCAGAAGAGATGCTTGTAGGTTTCTTCTATTCTGTTTGCAAAAGGATACAATAATGATTTTCACTGAATCTGAATGGGTATGAAAATGCAGAACTGGCCTGAAGAACAGCAAGGAAAAAGATGCTGGACTAACTGGCACGCTTGTTTAATAGGTGAAGAAGAGCTGGATGGAAGATTCTAATATTTGTTGAAACAGCAATGAACTTAGTTTAAGAAATTACATTAGAAAATATGATTTAATCATCAATAACACTGACAGTGTTACTTCTGAACTTAGAGAAAGAACAAAGTAATAAATGACATGTGTTATGAACACCATGGCAAGATTAGGTTGTTTTCTAGAGTGACAAGGAAGCAGCAGGAGGGGGGCCTGCAGGAGGCCTGTTTTAGCCATGTTGAGCTGCTGACATCTAGCTGAACAGCCACAAGACGCTTTCTTTATTCCAGACTCTTCTTCTTCAACCAGAGCTAAAGAAATTCATTTGCAAAGCATCATGGCAAAGATGAATTTGACTTGTATTTACAGATGAGATTGTCTGACGTAAATAAAAGGACCACAGTTCAATCCCAAAGAAAAATAGCAAGAAGGAGTGGAAAGAGGCACTGAAAGTCTGATTAAGAAGATAGAAGGGTGAAAAATGAGCAAACCAGGTTCTATGAAACCAAGAGAGACAAAATTTCAGGAAGAAAAATGGACAACAGTGTACAAGATAGCTTATAGGACAAAGAAAATCAGTAGACAGCCCTAGTTTCATTGTTTGACCAGAAAGCTGTCTACAGATACTTTGTCTTGAGCAACATCAGCAGCACGGAAGGAGCAGAAGATGCATTGATTGGTAAGTGCCCAGTGCCACACCAGAACTCTGGCAGTGACCATAAACAACTCACACAGTTGTGTTAGTCACACTGCTAATGGGATTCTCATCAGAGAGGTTCCATTTGTAATATCACTGAGACCCAACAGAGAATTCTGTGAAACAATTCAATTGCAATCAATCAGGCTACAGAGGTCTTGCTCTCTTTAGGAATAAAAACTTTTCCATCAGAAAGTTTTCAGTCATTTTACTAGTCTACACAGCAAACACCTGTAATCCTTGAAATTTATGAAACCCTTCTGCTCACAAAGATATCTGCTGGGACAGTGATCAGATGCCGAATACGAAGACACGCAGCCAAGTCATGCTCCTGAATGTTTCTACACAAAATGTGTATGGGACAGGGTAGTATGGCCCTCTGCATACATACAAACAATTTACAACTCTGCCTTTCAGTCAATGAAGCCAGAATACCTCCATTTTTTACAAACAATTAATTCAATTATTGAATGTTTACAAATTTCAGAATGAATTCTGTCATGATCTTCTCACAATTAAAATATGCACCTTTCAAATTCAAGCATAAATATCGCCTCCTAAATTCAACTAAAAGACGCTTCTATACAGAACAAAAGCTATCATGCACCTATACAGGAAGAAAAAAAAAAATCAAGTTGACTAACTTACTTCAGCATTAGCACACCTGCTTCAAAACAAAGCCACCTCTTCCATTTACTTTGAACTCCTCCTAACACAGAAAAAGAAGTGCCCACCAAGGGAAAGAATTATGTACTGATATAATTGCAAAAGTTTAAATGTGAACTTCAACTTCTACGTCTATAAGCCTTAAAGATGAAATTTTTTTCTTCTCCCTTCAGTTCTTGAAGGATCCACAAGCAATGGGAGCTTAAATCTTCTGGACAGGTCCAGAATTTCTCCTTTTTATGAGGAAACCAATTTCCTCCCAAGCTTGACTTAAAACGCCTAATTTAATCCTTGCTGACTGGTTACAACCCTATCGCCAGACTTTGCCCCTCTCGGCATACTAACTGCCACCATGAGCTCCATGCTTGAGAGGCTATTTCAAAAATAAAAGTAGAGCTCTCGAAGGCATCTGATAATATTCTTTAGACCCCTGTAGAAATGTAGTTAGCAGGCCACATAATTTAAACACTCATTTAGACAATGACATAAAGATGCCCTTGAATGCTCTAAATGATCAAGGAATGCATAACAAAGGTGAAAAAACTGAAGTTGGATTAAAACTAATCTATCTTTTGTGATGAAAATAGATTAGATATGGCAATACAAGTTATTTCACACTTGTTCTTTGCAACATGTAACCATTCAGACTAGAGCCCTTAATCTGCAAAAACTGAGCAGTTGTACTAACTGGTACCAAACACAAAGCAACTGATCAAAGAACTGAATTTTTGCACTGATAGAATTTCTTTTATTTTGGCATTTGATTGTTGTCTAGCGAGAAGAGAAAAAAAAATTCAATTTTTCATTAAATGAAAAATCCTAATAAATTTAAATGCAGAATTGTTGAGTCATTTTGGATTTGCCTGAGACGCTGCAAAGCCTCAGGGACACGCAATTATGGCTCTCTTGGAGCACTCTGTAAGTCTGTCCAAATTGTCCCTAGAGTTATGAAGCACCTTCTCTCCCCATAAGTTGTAAAAAATATGGAAAGTGTCTATGAACAATTTGTTGTAAATAGATAAAAATAAAACACAGCTTGGTAAGTAATAAGACAAAAACATGCAGTATTATTTGGCATCACAGAATGAAGACAAATGAGATTACATATGTCTGCAGGAATTCTAAAAGTCAACAAACCAAAACAGATACATAACCTCAAAGACACCTAGACAAAACATGAAATTTATCAATAAAATACTTTGGTTTGTTTTTTTTTTTTTTTGTTATGAAGAAATATGTCCAAAGTGCACTCTGAGTGTAGATTGGTAAAATGCTGTAATTCTATGGACTAAAAGAGTCAACTGAACACATGCCAAGAAACACAAAAATTCTCCATTCCTTCAAAAATCTAACTAGAACAGGAACTCCAAAACCAAATGACACAACTATAAATGCCAGTATAAGCTCTTCACTGTTGATCAGTTTCATCAGCAACATGGAAAAGTGACAGAATTTGCAGGAAAAAATAAGTTGTAGGAAAGAAAGAGAGAGAAAGCAGAAAGAGGGAAGAACAGAGCTGGCAGAGGCGGGGTAGGGTGCAGAGAGAGGCAGAACTTCACAGTATCTCTATCTGCTCCATCTTCAAGACTTCTTGGATTTACAGATAAATGGCTTGCACAAAAAACAACAAACAACACCAAAAATCAAAGAGTTATATCCCCACCGAGTCTATTACTCTTCCAAAAACACAGCAATGTTTCACCTTGCAGAAGCTTTACCAAAATTTTAAATATAAGCTACATCCTGAAATCATTCACTCACAATTCATACATTAATGTCAATTAAACTTTCCAGTGGTAAAATCCTGTTCTTCAAGAGGACTTATAAAAGCACAGCTTCAAATACTTCAAATAGTGATCTGAAGCAGAAGGATCATTAAGATGTTCTACTGGCCTTGCAGGAAAGAAAACTTTCATGCAAAATTCTGCTTGTAGAGATTTGGACCTCACACGGTAGGAATGTAATTTCAAATCAGCAGAAATACATTCAGATCTTATGAAACTGGCACAGCATCTACAGAATAGAAGAGGCTCCTTACCAATTAAAACTCTACTCAAGCAGTAGCGAAAGACTGAAACATGGCCCTGGATGTTTAGCATTACCCAGCCCTAAACTGATGTGCCAGCTCACAGACTGTAGCTGGAGCAGGTGTCAGCTACTTAAATGGGCAGTATCAATACACTGAGGATGACGGGCTTTCATTGCCATCAAGCACAAACATTGCTTACAAGTTTCAGAGAAATATTTTCCCTTTATTTTTGAGGAGCTGAAAGTGTGAGTTAAAGGTAAGAACAGTTGCAACAGAAAGTCCATTGCATTTTCGTTTTTTAGGAAAAAAAAAAAAAAGAGAGAGAGAAATATAAAGCCTCCTTATCTATCAGATGCAGCTGAAAAAACATATGAGTGCTGCCTCCCAGAGTCCAGCTGCCTGGAACAAGTCTTTCTATTTTTACAGTGATTCAGTGGCCAAGAAAACCTCCAAGGGCTGAGAAACAATACCTATATTCTCTGTTTCTGCCAACCACCGTTCCGAGGGGTCACACTGGACCACTCCAGCTCAAGCTACACATAGATTCAGGCCTCTGTATTGCCTAAACAGCACAGACAGGTATCAGCTTCAAAATGGAGCTGAATTCATCTCCCTCTCTCTCTCATATGCACATGAATCCCTGCCCTCAAACCCTCATAAAGGAAAACAGAGTTAATAGACCCTCTCTCTGCACAGGTCCCGAGAATGCTGCACAGAGACTCCATCTCCCACCGCTCCTCCACTTGGAGCAGCCAGGTGGGCTATAAGAGCCGCTTCAGCACTCCGGGGAGATGGCAGGGGGAGATGGCACAGGAGCGAGATGCAGAGCTACTCTGAGAGGGTGGGCAGCTTCCAGTTCCTGTCATCAGTGTCAAGAGGCGATGGCACTCTTTCTCTGCAGGCTGCAGCAAAACTGCTCAGAGCAGCACAGCATTTCTTGATCTAACCACTGAAATTAGCACACCCTGTAAACATATTATAAAGCAAAAGGCAGATGTTAAAGGCGTCCCATTTAAAGAAGTTTAGTCTTTATCGTATTTTGAGCACTAATCAAAGATCACTATTTTACAAGTTTGCAGCAATCCTTCCATCACAAAGTAACTCGAGACGTTTCTTTAAAAAAAGCCAAGTACAAAGAGCATGATCCTATTATTTTAGGAAAAAGGCAACAAAAAAATTGCTTTTTTTCATCGTTAGTGAAGATCGGACACAGCTTTTAAATACTGAGAGTGCAATCAGTATAACTCAGCAAACAATTCGTTTCGGTCACTAAGAAATACAGTGGCCAGGACAGCTTCCCCTTACTACCTCCCATGGCCGAAGGAGCCCTTGCCCGTATTCCAGGTGGGAAGCAGCCGGGAGCGGCCACAGCCGCCTCCGCCCGCGGCCACCGGGGGGCGGTGCAGCACCGCGGGCGCGCTGCCGGCGGCGGGCGAGGCCGGGCGCGGAGCCGCGCCGGGACCTGCGGCACACACCTGCATTAACTCCGCCGGGCTGAGCAAGAACGATCGCGATAGATGCTGTCGCGTACTTAACAAGGCAGCGTTCTTATGGAAAGACCCTACGTAATGCAGACGCTAAAAATAGCCAATTAGTATTTGGCCTTCTATGTAACAACATTAGCTGTGTTGATGTAATTACCTTTTGTTTCCATGTGAAATTACACCTAATATGATTTTACTGGATTATAAAAGACATTTCATTCTGCTGCAATACTGTGCCTAATGCCAGTCTCAAACTTTTGTAGAAGAGGAAAGAAATGGCAGAAAGAGAAAAGGTGCTACCACTAAGTTGAAAATAGTCGAATACAGAAGTGGAGAAATGGAGCAGCCAAGGAGATTTTCAGGGTTTTGTGTGACCTCAGGGTTACTATAGATAAAGGTGACCTATATTTGTTGGACTTCCTTGACCATGACGCCTCTCCAAAACGGTCCCGAGAAAGCAGATGCCCGACACACATGCTAGAGATGGATGGCTGTGGAAAACTCCAGATGAAATACAGAGGCACAGCAGAGTACTACTGCGAGGTCGTATGGACAAGAAAATGCTCAGAAAGGCATTGAATGTCTAAGGTTCATATTCCTGTGTGACATGGTACCTGTCAGACATGGTGGCAAATCCCAAGCAACAGGGCCAGGAGAGTGCCAAACTATTCCAGTGTAAAAAGCTCAGTGACAGATATAATCCACTTTAAAAATCAACATGAGTCTGCACAAGTGGCTGTCAGGGAAGGGACCGATCTTAAGAAAGAAATGAAAAGTATTTGAACAGCACCAGCACTTGTTCAGGTACCAGACACTATGAAGCAGGTGGTGCTGATTAAACCCACTTCCAAATGAAGAGTCATGAGTAAGAAATCAAGCAGGCAAATGACTGCTACAGATTTGTGAAAACTTGAGAAGTGTAGGTGTACACAATATGCATCTCCAGCACAGGCTGAGCAAAAAATGGTCCTGTACAGTGCTGAAAGATATATGCAAGCTCAATATCCCCCTTACCTGATAGCATTTTGTGAAAAGACACAGCAAGTGGTCAGACAACTGAACAGAAACAATCTCTGGAAATGACAGATCATTTGAAAAACTGATCATAGCAGCGGATGACAATCTGGCCCACTTGAGCTAAGAATACAAGAAAGAAGAATAGGGAAGAGCAGATTTTAGTGGCAAGGTCTTTAAACAGATTCTAAAAAATCTGCACAAGCTTCCGAACTAAATTCTTTAACCAAAATATTATCCATGCTGCAAAAAGGAGAAAACTGATTTAAGGGATGGACTGTTGGCTTAAAAGACAGAGGAACAGGGCACTTGTGGCTTTACCCTAAACTAATTAAGGCCAAATACAGTGACATCAACAGACCAAGTCTTTCACTCATTTGACCAAACTTAAAACCCGTCCATTTCACAAAGGATCACAAGATAGATTACTCCATGTCCTGAGTGGTAAGAGGCTTCTACCCACAAAGTCAAGAGTCTTACAATAAACTCTGTAAATCCATGTTTTTAAAACAAAAGAAGTTGCTGAGAAAGAATAGTTTATCTCACTCTGGAGACTGATGCACAGAGCTGCCAGTCCAATGGCCAAGAGCTTTGAAGTGAAGACACACAAATCAGAGTGACAATCTGCTGTTACACAGATACTCTTGACCTAACAGGAACACGAAACAGGCGCCTGGGGAGCAACACTGCTCCAACCATAAGCCTGCAAATGGTTTGTGCTTACATAAACTATTGTGGGGGGATGATCCTGGTCAGAAGACCAACACCCACACTGCTGGTCACTCACTTCCCCCCTCTCAGTGGCACACAGGAGACAAAAAGGAAGAAGAGAGCAAGGAAACTTGCACATCAAATAAAGACAGCTTAACTGGTGAAGGAAGGAAGGGACACACCACCCCCAAACCAGCAAATGAAGTCACTCGTTACCTCCGACAAGCATGGATATCCTTCAAGCAGTGACCACCATGGAAAACACTCAGACACCCCCACACCCTTCTTCTACACCCAGTTTTTATTACCAAGTAAGCAGTCATAGCTGTATCCCATCCCAACCTCTTCCCGACCTACTTTCCTTCTCAATTTGAGGGGAGAGGGAGAAACAAAGACCCTTGTGCTGTGCAAGCACTCTTCAGCAATAGCCAATTACTGCATTAGGAATGCTGTTTTAGCCAGGTATCCAAAACACAGTACCACACAGTACTGTGAAAAAAATTAACTACATCCCAGCTGGACGCAGTACAACTATTTTGCAAGAAAGTTGACTGTCATGACAGGCAACCAGAAAAAGAGAGCAATCTGGATAATATGGACAGCTTCACATTAGACAGGTCTTAACATGAGAGAGAATGTTGCAACCTACTGAAGCCACCATAGATGGAGTTGATGTTAACTCGAAAGACTCTGTGGAGAACTAAATTATTAAATCAGATATAACTTCATACACAAACGTTCTCAGCCTTGCTCTTTGTCGCCAAAGCATTGCTTGCTTCTCAAATGAAATGTTTCTAGTCGTTCTCTCGAGTCAGCTGGCAGGATGACATAAGAGCTACAGTTAGGAAAGAAAAGTGATCAACAAGGCAGCAAAAACCCAAAGCCAAAATCAAGGCTGCGTGACCTCTCTGGACACATCTTCCAGATGAAAGGTGATCACTGCTTGTAAGGCTATGTTTTTCAGGCTAGCAGGAAGTGACTGGACAGTTAGTGGTTGAGTAGCAAAGTAAAAAACATTTTGCAGTGAAGCATGAGACAAAACAAGAATATACCGTGCCTTGTGCATACAGTCATTATACTGCACTGGCAGAGGAAGAAAGGAATAATATGCATTTATAGTAATTTAATACCCACATTTTAGCAGTGCAGCTGAAATTTAATGTCGGGTAATGAGTAACTTAATGAACTTATTACCGGTCAAGCTGAACCAAAGGCACAGCTTAAGTTCATTAATAGCTTAATCATCTAATGATTTTAAGGCATCCAGAAGTAATTAAGGCCTAGGTATTCTTCCTGGCCAAATTCTTTGCTGCCATAGCGCATATACAGTCTCCATAGTTTCAGCTGTGTTTCACTTGTTGCTGTGTTCCAATTGTTTACACAACTGAAAAATATGGCGTTGGTGAGACTGAGAGTGACCCACCAGGAAAACAAAAATCACCTTTGAAAAACTAAGGACTGAGAAGTATATAGAAAGAACGGCGCACATTGCAGAATGATGTCTTCACCTCTCCCTTCTTTTGGGAAATGTCTCTTCAGAAGACAAAACCAATACTCAATACTCACACACACACACCCCCCCATTAAAGAAGACTTGATGCTATTTGCTTACCTGCAAAACACTAATAACATGCTTTCCCAGGTGATACACAAAACTCTGCAAAGCCCAACTAATCTCTCTGAAATTTTACAACTAAATCACAGCACTACTGTTTTCCACTACTGACTTACACATCTAGTGCGTTCCTGAAGAGGCTATTGAATACTAGTGATAAGAATTACTGTATATCAAAAGGCAGGGAAAGGAAAATCACATCTGAACATTAAAGAAGAATAATTTTCAAAATACTACATAGCAAATATATAGCAGCCAAGTTGAACGCTTATTTTTGCCAGATCAAAAGTTTTTGACTGGAGCTGGGAAAAGTAAACAATTTTCCCTTGTATGTAAAATAAGTATCACAAAGACTTCATTAACCAGAAAATTCACTAGAAGTGAAAAACAGATAAAGTATTGGAAGATTCTGCCCTGACGACGCACAAAAACTATGACTACTAAATTTAACAGCAAGCTAAACAGCAAAAGTAGCATCCAGCAGTGCTCTCCACATTACATTTGTTTAGTGTTGTAATCTTTTCAGTCTCTACTGGATAAGCTTCAGTAGGAACAGACCCAAATACCTCACACAAGGGGTTGAAGAATCCGTAAGTCAGACAATCTGAATAGTAAAAACACGATTGGAAACACCTCCACACTGCACCTGGTTGCTGCACACATTGCTTTACCGCAGAGACAAGTCTGTCTCTAAAGGCATCTTCTCGAATAAAGAACTTCAAAGATCCAATGCTCAGACCTAATTTTTAAATCAATTAAAACCTTCTCTATGATATATATAAGACTTCCTATCTTGGTAAGTCTTTTTCGGGCAGGAGAGAGAGGGAAATGCAACCATTTTCATTATTTACAAGAATTACACGTAATGTTTCTGTGGCCAACAAAATAAAGCTTCCTGTGTATATAAATCTTCTTAAGATAGTATCAGCCTTTGAATCTGCTATAAATAATTTGACCACTAATTGGAGAAAAAGCCACAGCATGTCCACATAGTTTACAGGAACTATTAAAAACCACAAATCAGACTAGTCTGAGTTACAAATTTCTTTCCACAGATCTAAATATTTGAATTTTTTCTTTGCTGTGTCTTCACAATTAAATTAATTACATTTGGATTATATTCTGATCTCTTAATATCTGAAAGGAATTGCTGACACCACTTTTACATTCTGTCTCTGTCTTTCTCTCAAAACAAGCTAGTTCATTACTTCCTGAAAACCAGTCTCTCAGAAAAGAAAGTTATACTTGGACATACTCCCCTTGGAAATCTCTTCTGACCACTTTTCAGTAGGTGGCTTTCAAAATTTTATTGAGCCCTCTGAACACAGGAGAATCTCCAGCTAACTCAGTCCTGATTTAAGAAGAATATTGAATATATTTCTGTGGAAAAAACCAAAACCAGATCCTCCCCAACCCAAGGACCAGAGCTTCAACCCCATGAACTGAAATTGTAAGATATGTTATGCAAATGCAAACTCTACTTCGCTTTCCTGAAGAGTTTATTTTTTGGCTAAATGATGGTTGTACCTTAATTACAATTTTAGATTGCTTCAAGAGATTACTTTTTTAAATACACAAGTCTCATGACCATCTTCGTCTTGCACTGGATTCCAAGAAGCAGGAAACAAAACTTTTCAAGACAGGTAAATATTTATTAATATTCAGGGAAGAAAAAAGTTTGATCAAGTTATAAAAAATCTCATGTCTCTTCTAATGTTTGGAATACTGAGATGATGCAGCACTGGATGGGTCTGTGGTGAGGGCAGGGCACAATGCACTTGTCTTCACCTTGGAGAGGTTTGTAAAGTCTATGTCCACTTGCACTTCACTTGTTGGGCTTACAATACAGATTCATCTATCACTGGAAGCAATCAAATCTGGAATATGGACTTAACTTTGAAGAGAACCTTGGTGGGACACCCTGTTACTATCTTCTCATTAATAAACCAACAGTTCCTGGGAACAGGTACATACAATAGCTGCACATTGATTAAATACACAACTCAATTAGCTAGCAGTCACCTGTATTCATGACAGGGAGGCATAAACCTGGATTTGCTATCATGCAGAATACTAACTCCTTCTACAATAGTCTTCTGGGCCGGTCACCATAACCTCCACTTCAGTTTGTTTCACAGAGTGAAACCTGGATTAAATCTACACATGCATTTCAGAAGTGCAATTAATACTCAAAAACTTCTATTAGGTTTTCAATCACTGGAACTGGAAAAGAGACAGTTAAAACCTCCTATTTAAACCTCCCAAGTGCATACAGCATGGAGTCTCAGCTTTAGCACCAAATATGTTTGCTCTAAAGATCTGCTTGTATTGCTCTGTACTATTTGCGATTGTAGGCATAGTCTGTGCAAGTGCCAGGGCCAGATGAAAACTGAGGGCAGTGTGCCTCATCTTACACACACTTGCAATAAAGAAAGACAAGCCCAAAAGTGAAATATAGTGGCTAAGACATTAATCTAGGACTTAGACAACTAGTTTAAATCCAAAACCAACAGAGACAAATTGCCATTCTCTGCCTTTATTTCACCTCCTCAGTCTTCATGACAAGGCCTCTTGCTGCATTGCACAGCATACTGCATAAAAGGCCCTAATCTCAGTACAGAATGCTAATCCACATTATACAATATGCTGTTAAAAATATAAAGGTGACCTCCAACTTTCTCCATAGGCTTTCACACAATTTAATTTCTGTGAGATTAGGATACCTATGTTCATAAATTAAGACTGTGTCACATAGTGAGGCTGGAACCTGTTCAACTTTGTCCCTATGACCTGTGAAGCCAGTCCAAATCTCTGAATCTATTCAAAAGATAACCCTAGAGCCAAGTCCCTCCATCTTCACTGCTACCCGAACTGCAAGATTGATGATACATGCCTACATATCTTCAAATTCGTAGTGTGTTAAATGCAGGTTTACTATTCAGTTTGCACCAAAACAACTTTTGCAGTTGGATAAAAAAAAACAGAAAACAATTTCACCAGAACAGGCAGATGCTTCAGTGGTATCCTTCACATTTTCCAATCACTGAATACATAGTAAATATTATATAAAGTGGCTATTACAGTCTCCTGAGCCAAGAGGCTTTTCTTACTATGCAGATAAAGTGAATCATCTGAAACTGTTCAGATTCTCCTTCTATCCAAAATAAAGGCATGGTTTTCATACTTCTTTTCATATTTCTGCCTTTATTTTATAACATTATCCTTTGGACATCTACCACAACATGGACAAACCTGTAGCAATGTAAAAGACTGTCTAGCTCTGTGTTACGCACAAATATCTTTAACAAGCATTAAAAAAAAAAAAAAAAAGAAATTGTAGCCTTAAAAAACAGGGAAGAATAAGGAAGCCTGTAACCTGAAGTAGTCTGATGGCATTATCAAATGAGACAAGAATGGTTGGTTTTTGTTTTAACTGGCGTATGTGCCTGCACAGAGATGTCACCAAAAATCACTGCTCATCAATGAAAAAATCCCAACAACAAAAGTGAAAAACCACCCTTTCTGTAAGAGAAATTTGATAAGAATAAACATAAAATAGGTGCTGTCTGATACACTTTGTAAGCAAAGCATCCTTGTTGCAGTCTGTAACCCAAGACAGTCAATCTTTCTTTGAATTACTGTACTCATACATTTTTACCTAGTCTCTACCTTTTCTTAGACAAAAACTACAATTGCTGATTGATAACAATACATTTTTACCAAGCTGCTTTTTCAAATTCCATCTTACTAAAAAATGTTGACCCAATGACTCAAATTTTCTGAAAAATAGGATAAACAGAATTACCTCTCTGAAGCATAGGAGTGCAGCCATCACAAAGGTTCTTTGAATATTGCCTGATTTATGCTGTCCCTCACCTACTACACAATGACTGCCTACTCCGCACCACTCCAAACCTATAGGAACTGGAAACGCTGGGACTCCAGATGGCAAACAGTGCAGAATGTAAACAAGCAGTAAATCACCTGCTGAGCTCAAGGTAGGTGTTAGGAAGGCAGGACAGGTAATCTTGTTATCTTTTTTAATTTTATTTTTTAAAATCACAAACTAGTACTTGCATGCTTTAGCATACAGACTCATAGAAGTGTAACAGTACTTAAAACTATATGTCCTACTTGCACCATTTTTTTTCTTTAATGAAAAAAAGATAACATTCATTTTCGGAAAAAAGGTAATGTAATTATGTCAGGTCTCTGGTTTACAGGCTTACATAAAACGTGGCTTTCTGTTATTATTAAAGTGTTTTGCTTTAATAGAGGGGGGAAGGGTATACTTTAAGTACAGGGTTACTCATTCATGTTCAAATAGAAAGAAAACAAACAAACAAATGAATAAAAGCAAAAAACACACCAGTCCCAAAGCCCCAGCCCCTAACTGTAATACAACACACTTAGAAAGAAAAGGACTCTATTTCATACTATGACAAACTAAAGACCAAGTCAGTATCTGTGCTGAATATAATCTTAGAAATGAAACACAGCCTAAAGCCCTCAAGAGAAGGGCTCCACAGTAATCAGCACTACATAAGCAATCAAAATTTCTTCCTGCTGAGTTTAAAATTGAGAATTTTAAGGCCTTGATCTCAAGTTCATCTGAATTAGCAAAGTTTTCAATGGCTTTGGATTACAGCCTAGAGAAATAAGCAGGAACAGGAAGACTGGAATATAAGGCAAGGTAACAGAAAAACACATTAACAGTAAGAATGAGCTTACTTTATTTCCTGAGAAACAATTTGCACACCTGCTTTATTTCAAAATCCTAATACAATTATACTGCAGGCTACATTTGCATGCAAGAGGCAGCAGTTTCTTTGAACTGAAGATCTTTAGCTTATTTCAAGATAAAACAGTAAAACCAAACATAAAAAATAATAATAAATGTATTATAACCCACAGGGACTTGGTAATTTTGTAAGCAAAAAACAAAACATCACCATTTTTATATGAACTGTAATGAAAAAGATTAGATACATTGGTCACAACTCTGGCAAAAATGCAAGAATACTAAGTTCTAAATATTTTTTTACAAGAAACCACTATTTTAAGTCTTTAACCTGATGATTAAAATATAATTTCATCCATCATTCAGTATTACACTTAGTTACAGCTAATGCAGTCCAGAGGCATAAGCATGGACTACGTGACTCTTAATCTTCCTTTCAGTCTTGTTTTTTATGATTTACATAAAAGAGGGACATATTTCATGGGCATGTTTCCAGCGACCTAATTATAAAACACATACGATTGTAAAAGTTGACAGAAAGCATATACATTATCTTATTATGCCATTTTTCTTCTTTTCCATTTCCCAGCAAAGCAACCTTTATATTCTCAGAAAATACATCTATTACATGTATTTTTGTTAAGTGATCTTTTATCAGTGCAGCAGCTTAATAGTTAATAGGTTTCTGTGCCACACTGTTTGCATATGTAGCTTACAATTTAATGAAAAAAATGTATTTTATAAAGTTACAGAGAAATGTAACTAAATATTTTAATAACTATCTCTCAAAGACCACCTGTTGGTTTAAATTAGTCAAATGACTCGAGAAAAATGAAATGAGCTGGTAATTTGTTTCCATTTTATAGATTTGTTCAAGAATAAACATGGTTTGGTACTTGATCTTTCACAGTCTCCTGTAAGATCCCTTGTAGGGAATCTGATGAAATATGGGCTGGATGAGCAGATAGTGAGGTGAACAGAAAACTGGCTGAAGGGCCAGGCCCAGAGGGTGGTGGTCTGGATAATGGGGCACAGCATGCCCTCAGCACGTCTGCTGACGTCTACAGAACTGGGAGGAGTGGCTGATATGCCTGAGGGTTGTGCTGCTATCCAGAGGGACACTGACAGCCTGGAGGAACTCCATGATATTCAACAAAAGGAAATGCAAATTCCTGCACCTGAAGAGGGACAACCTCAGCAGTTCATGTGTCAGTAGTGCTGGGGGCAGTCAGCTGGAAAGCAGCTTTGCAGAAGAGGCCCTGGGGGTGCTGACAGACACCAAATGGAACATGAGCCAGCAATATGCCCTTGTGGCAAACAGCAGTATCATGGGCTACATCAGAAGGAGCACTGCTGGCAGGTCAAGACAGGTGATCTTTCCGCCTCTACTCAGCCCTGATGAGGCCACAGCTGCAGTGCTGCGTCCAGTCCTGGGCTCCCCAGTACAACAGAAATATGGGGCTACTGGAGAGAGTCAAGCAAAGGGGCATGAAGAAGACAGTTAAGGGAGTTCATCAGTACGTACAAATGTCTGAACAGAAGAAGATGTAAAGGCAATGGAGACAGACTTATCAGTGGTGTCCAGGGACATCTTGCACTGTTTATCCAAATATCTGAGAACAAGCTCTCCTAGTTGTGTGAAGCTATGGCCACATAGAGTATGCAAATACTAATAAATGCTATTAAAGTTATTGGCGCGTGTGTGTCCTGTGTGCCTATGTTTTAATAAGTGCACTCCTCAAAGGAGACAGATAAGAAGCACTTCATGTGGGAGTTGAAGTGACTGGTAAGTAATATTATGAATTTGTACTAGCAGCGCAAGTTTAATCAAAAAAGTCTAATAACGCATGCCTCAAAGTTTCACCCTTCCTGAAGGGAAACAATAGCTAAATCAGTATGCTAGAAGACTGAAGACAAGAAATCTGAACATGCATAAAGTCATATTAAGGCTCCCTGAAGCAGCTGTTACTAAGAATTGTTCATATTAATATTGCCTTTCAGAACTAGGATCTAGACTGTCCTTCACCCTGAAGCCACACAAAAGCCCTTGTTCAGATAAATAACCCTAGAAGGAGCCCTAGCAAAATGCTAAAATGTAACACGATAGCATTTAAGTTTCCACCTCTCAGAATTATATGCTTCAATTTGCTCCTAGCCCCAAGTTCCGCAAGGCAGTGAGGATACATCTTGTAAAGTCAAAAACTTCCAAGCATGTCAGAGCCCTACCTCAGAAGTCAGTATGCAGGTCTACAGAAATAACCTAGTCCAGTCATTTGTGAAAATATTTTCTCTGTTATGCTTTGGATTAGGGTAAGTCAAATTTCACTTTATGAAAGCTAACTGCCTAATGGCCAGTGCTGATACTGACACGGAACAAACAAGTAATTGAAATAATCTATCCTCAAATATCATTGCGCATTGCAACAGCCTGCCACAGCCATCTACTCCGAAAAAACTAGAGACCTACAAAGCATACTCTGCATGAGGTTAAGCTGAAGTCAAACACATCTCTTAAGATACCACATTGCTTTGCATTTCAACCAACCTGAGTATACCAACCATCAAAAGGGAGGTTTACGACCAGCTGCTCTCCTATTCCCACATTCCTGCTCCTTTCTTTTCATCAAATTTGGCTCACCCTGCAGCAACACAAATTTTAGATCAGTTCACCTATCTGAAAGAAAGTAAGCAATTCCATTTGGGAAGAAGACTAAGTAAACTTTCGATAAAAATCAGCAAGTTGATCAGCTTAGCCTCTGGTCACAAGATCAGTAGCAGCAACACAAGAAATGTGGCTGACCCCATTTCACTATCAACCTACAGAGCAGAAATGTTTAGAACTGCATCTCAAATTTCCAGTGTACCATCTATTCTGGTGAGCTGAAATGAAAAACGTTATATTATCATTCATCTAAAGTATTCACACGGTTTACAACTCGCCTACATGTATTTTTTACCATCTTTACTGGATATATCCCCAGAACCCTTATAAAAAGCTGAGTAATGCTATTTTAGTCCATTATACATACAGAGGAATGAGTTGCAGTAAGAGTATGGTACCTTTCCAAGGTCACAAGAAAAACACAAAACCTGTTTCCACTCTATCTTTAAAAGGAGTAATCCTGAGATACTGTCCTGGGATTTCATTCCCTGTCTACGCCCAAAACATTTCTTTACGTTAGGCCAGCTTTAAGAGACTGAATCTAGAAACTGAATATAAAAGCATAGTGGAGTGAAAATTGAATAATACGTTCTCTGCTTATTTCCATCACTCTTTCAAAGACTAGCCATTTTCCTGGAAACTTCAGGGAAGCTTAGGAAAGCTAACTTTAAGACAGAAGAAACTTCTGGCATATGAGGAAACTTGGTCAACATTTTGAGTCTCAAAGTAGTACTTCTACTGTTAGATACTCTTTTCTCTACTACAAAAAGAATTAGTCACAAATGTGGTTTGAAATCTCTCAAGCAAAGTTACAGTCAGCCTAACTGCAGACAGCTTGCCTTGGGAGTAATCCTGGGAACGTAATAGCCAGGTGCACTTACATGCAGGTGCAGGGGAGAAATTATGCCCACTTCTTTATTAGAGTTGGAAATGGCAAACACTTCCCACAGTCAAAGTGAGGTCAAGCTCAGGAACTGGCCACTGAGAGGCCAAACTTTTCATACTTGAAGAGAGAAGGCAGCAAGTGACGAAGATGACGTGGACAACACCCGGATTTACCAAGAGCAAACTGTGTTCAACTAACCTGAATGCCTTCTGTGTGACATGCCTGTGAACTCTGTGAACAACAGGAAAGCAGTCATGTTGCACAGCTGGACATTGGCAAGGCTTCTGACAGTCTCCCATATAATCCTTACAGAAAAATCGGCAAGATGTGCATTGGATAACCATGTATGCTGAGCTGGGGACTGTACAACCCATTGGGCTAAAAGTGTTGCAGTCAGCAGAGTCCAGCTGGTGGCCAGATACTACGTGAGTATCTCAGAGATCACTACCAGGATCAGTACTGGGCAACATAAGCCCACAATTCAGACAGATGGCAGCAGTCTCAAAAAATGGTCTGACAGAAGGCCTGTGACTGTCAAATGTAAAGTCCCACGCAGGGGAGGGGACCAATATAAGTACTGAAGAACCAACTTTCTTTCAAATAAGTGATTAAAATTAGTCCACAGAAAAGCAAATGGATGAATTAGCTGATAAAGGCTTACATGGACGGTCATGCAAAAGAGTATGTTTTCTTCTCTAGAAATTCAGATCAACAAAAATCTCACCAGTTTTCAGCTAAATCCCGAGATAAGTAAATAGGGCCTTTATTCTCCTCTAAGAGTATAAAAGGTTGCAATGGTGTAACAAACTTAAAACCATAGACTCTAAAAGTAACACCAAATTAAATGTTAAAAAAACTAAAAAAAAAAAAGCTCAGGAACAGGTGTTCTAAGTGGTATATAACTTCTCTCGAGGTCTGTAAGAACAAGATATCTGCCACTACCTCTAGAAGATGAAAGAAAATAAACTAGTCCTATGTTTAAGATGCCAAAAGACAAGACAAAATGAAAAGGCAAGTGTAAAATCAACACCTTTATTCCCTCAAACCTTAATACATAGGAGAAAAGGCAGCTTACTAAGAATGCTAAAGAACATTTTGCAAACAGGTTGGACTTTAAATAATACCTTCTCCTCCCTCTGAAATTAGTCCATTAGGATGCATACATAGTCAGGAATTCAGGATTGAGAAAATGAAAGAACTGCTATTATTTCATGTTCCCAACAGTCCAATGCTTTTTATCTGCAACCAATAATTAATTTTATTGAAAACACAAACTTAGTGAAAGTAATGTAAGAATTGAAACTGTTGCTATTGACATACATGGCATTAATACTGTACTTCAAGGCAACTCTAGGTCATAAAACACATTACCATTGGACCTGACGTTCTTATCCATAGTCTTTATATCTTCCTGTCCCACAACATAAAGGAGAGGAAGGAAGAAAATAAAAGGTTCCTGATTATCCAAATTATCAACATCAACTCATGTTTCCCTTATCAAGTGAAAGTGCTCATGAAACACAATAGAAAGGGAGGCATTTCAACTCCCAGAAAGACAATGTTGTCACTCAAATGAAAAATGGAGACTAGTCACAGCATGTAATGGGTTATTGACATGAAAAAAAATCATGACTGAAGTGACTGCATTGTTCTCCCCACATGCTTCAAGTAGTATAACAACCTTACAGATTATATGGTAGGCAATAACAAAGAAAAACTATTATTTCATTTCTGTAATCTTGGTTTCGAATCCTCAGGATGGAATTCTACTTTTAATGTAGTTTTTCTTTGCAAAGTGGTATGAAAACTGCTTGAATCTTTACATAAATAAATGGCAACTTGCCTGACAAAGACTACAGCAAGAAACCAAAAACCCTGTATCTCAGAATAAGTATGTTTAAACAAATCAGATGAGACCATTATGTTTTACCTCTGTTTTCAGGTGACATCCATACATACAGACTTTGGAATGAGCTTTTTTGAGGTTGGAAAAAACCTCACCTCAGAAATGTTTGTGCAAATGTACATTTGCAAAGGCTTGTGTCTAAAGTGTTCATGCAAAACCTGTGAGATTACTCACATGCCTTCTCTGCAAATAGCAAACATAAAAAATAGAGAACAAGGTGAAGACAGCATTATTTGTGTCCAGTCATACACAGTGAATTGTGAATAAATAAAGAATTTAAACCAACAGAAAATTCGAAAGAACTTGTCAGCCGCATTATGACTTTGATAAAATTAACTCACAATTGGAATATCCCCAGCTTATGGAAAGTAAGAGTGACCCCTATTCAGTCTAAATACTCAATATTCCTGTTTTGAGTGGTTTCTGTAGCTTCCACATCCCTCACTTAAAGGTATGCAACAGATGTTAGTTCAATGAGCCAACGACTCCACATGTCTTAGGAAGACACTAGAGTCCATGACACCAATTATATTAAAAAAAGAAAATCAATCTCTGCATCAACATTTGTGCATGTTTTTAGAGCCTACTATTCCAAGGAGTCAACCACAAAAGTTGTTTTTGCTATTCTTGTTGCAATATTTGGCCAGTTTGTATGTGGAGATTCATGATGGAGCTTCATTTCAGGCAGAGCCTTCAGGGGAAATCAGTGGCTTTGCCACTGTGAATATACCAAAAGAACAGACAAAACCAAACAGCAACAAGAAAAAAAAAACAAGCGAAGAACAACCCTGCATATCTCTGTTTCTAATTGCTTGCGCAGAAGTACTAAGCTAATACAGAGCTAATACTCAAACCCACTGCATGAAAAAGTCTGCAAAAACAGATTTTGGCCCTATCATCTTGAAGGGCAGGTCTTTTCCTCTGATTTGGCTATCCAAATCAAAAGCTTTCAAAGGCTGAGTTGAACAATCATGTTTTCCCATCCAGAACCCTAAAAGAGCTTCCATCTTTCTGTCTACTACTACAAGCGAGTTCTCTGCTCCTTTCAGCAGTCTTCCAGCCTATGGTGTCCTTCAGTTTCTTCAAGCTTCACCATTCCTCTCCTTCTCTGCTTGTCTCACCTCCACCCTAAAAGCTTCTGTGGGCCTCATGGCTCAGTTGCTTTCAAAAATCACTCATCTCTCCCTTCACAGCAGAACAGCCAGGACAATATAATAAGAGAACCTTTCTTCTGCTGCCAAGCCTCTCCTCATTTTTTTTTTTTTTAAAGGAAGAAAACAACATAATGAATGGTAACTGTGCAATAAATACAAAATAAATACAACTAAACAAAGCTATCTGTTACAGTATCATGCTCAATAGTTAAAAGTATACAGAAGTAATTAAAGTTAGTTAAGTAGAGCTAGGACAAGCTACCGTAATTCACAGTAGAGAGGCCACGACCAGCAGTTTTGTTGTTTTCAGACTACATCTCCATCATCATGTCTCAAATGAGACATGCAATTATTATCTAGAATGGTGTTTTGGGAAGGTGTTTCTTTCATGGTGGTAACAATCAAACACCCATCAGTAACTGGTTCCTTATCAAGTTGTTTGACTCAAGACAGGAGTTCCACACTATGAGCCTGAATAAATTAGCCAGATATGCTATCAAAAATTAATAATGCCCAGAAATAAACCGAGAACACTTGATGCCAAACAGAATCATAAAGCAAATGCACAAAGCAACAAGTATTCCCAAAGGTTCTTACAAAATATTTTTAATCTTGCAAATACTGGAGAAACACACATTTAAAAAACCCAAAATGCAAATAGCTGTTAGGAAGATACTTTTAGCAAAAAAAGAAATCATAGAAAGCATAAGCTCAGATACAACAGCAAGTCCAAACAGGAAGGGATCTTACAGCCTTTCAAAAATACCACAACCCTCACCCCCTCTTATTTAAGAAATTTATTTTTAAAAAACCCCAAACAACACAAATACAACATACAGTGGTAACCTGAGAGATAAAACATAAAAATTTCAAGTACTTCGCATGTGTCTTAGGTACTGTGGCATGTAAATCAAAAGTTATTACTATATAGTGGTACTCCTATAATAAACAGGCATTTCTACATCTGCCATAAATTTCTCACTTGATCAGAGAAAATCCTATTTATTTCCTGCACAAACTAACGTGAAAAGATGCACTCTCAGTTTTCCATTCCCGAAAAACAGAAATAAATGTGCAATCACTTGAAAAACTGTTTCCACAAGAAAAAGAAAGTTTTTTCATCCCTTTCAAGACACAATGCTACAGGTGCTTGTATTTCTCTGCACGAAAAAAAAATCACAGCCCTTATTTAATTAAAAGGAAAGAGATTCTGAAAGAACATGCTGTTGACTGACATGACAAAGTCACACTGGTGGTGAAAAGTTTTATAGGTCTTCATGTAATCATTGCCTTTTGTATTACCAGATCTATAGACCACACTCGCAAGGCTGTCGGCCAACTCACACTCACCCAACTCAAAAACTTCCATCTTCCTTGTAACTTTAGGGTTTTCAGAAGTGCATATTTGGGATTTATGTGTTTAAATCACTTTAAAACTTCAGAAAGTGTTGCCCTGCCAGAACAAAAATTATGTATAAACCTTATAAGAGAAGTGCATTTTTGCAAATCCTACATATATTCTGCTCACCATATTTTCCCTGGCTGTTTCACACAAGGTACATCACAGAACATGGCATGCAATACCAAAACAAGGCTGTGGATTTGTTAGAGGAGTTCAAGAGGACAGAACAGCAGGGTGGGGACAAGGGAATAAAGAAAAATAATTTAAAAAATAAGCATCATGAAAGAATTGATGAGATGATATAAATAGGAAAAAAAGGAAAAACCAAGGGCCTTGAGTAGGTAAACCCAACCTTGGAGAAGTAAAAAGAGAAACGGTTGTGCAATACAGTGTCTTGTAAAAAACGGATATGAGCAACAGTTATTTAAAGCCAAACAGAATGCCTAGAACAGCCCCAGCATAGACACACAATAGAGGAACAAAGTGCACAAACTGAAAAAAAAGTATTTTTTAAAAATTGAAATTTCCATCAGACTAAGGTTTCAGCTGTCATATGGTTGCAGAAACAAATTGATTTAGGCTGATGTGCGTTAAGACCATATACAGAGAGCCAGAGAATACACTGTGGCACATTCCAGCTCTCCGCAGCTGGAGTTTGATGCAGCTAAGCCATGACAAAAAGGCTCAGAGAGAACAATATTGCAGAAAATGGGATAAAATAACACGGAAGGGGTTAGCTGCCTGCCACAAGCCCAATGGGGAATTGACAGAAAAGTCTGCAGGGACAGCAGCTCACATTGGCAAAGGGAAATTGCATTGTTCAAAAAGGTAACGTTTTCCGAAACACTTAAGGGTTTTGTTTCATGCTAGACCCAAAGGAATTGTTATTCAAACAATAAATTGTTTACACTGTAAAAGCCTGAAAACAGCACTTGGTGTATTGATATATCTCGATGCTCACAACATCCCAAATAAGTACCGATCAGTGTTCAGCATCATAGATTTGGTTCACATTCTACAAACAAGTCACTCAAAAATAGTTTAAAATTGCAAATAATTCAAATAATTTCAAAATTGTTTGGCTTTCACTCATCTGTAAACTTTTTGTCTGCTTGTTTTAAGTAATTTATTTTCAAGTCATCTTTCCTTAGAACCCTCCCATCCGCTGCACTAACCAGGGGAATTATGTAGTCTTTATTTATGTAACAGGAATTACTCAAAAGATGAATCTTCTCAAGGATCTAAAAATCACATTTCCAGCAGAGAGGCAGCACTGAATATACTTCATCCCATATTGTTTTAAGCAGCACTTATGCACAGGACTGCATGCATGATTCCAAGCAACTTTTTACCTAGTCAATAGCAAAAGTCAGCTGTTCCCAAAACATACTGGTTTTCCATGAAAAGATACATAGAGAATTTGTAGCTTAGCAAACGCTTCAAACCATGACTGAAGCCACGTCTAAATGATGTGAAGAGTAGGATCACTATCCTATCCAGATTTAGCACTATGGATCCTGTTGAAAACTCAGGGAAACTACTTTTCCATAAGGCATCCAAGATCACAAAGGTAAGTAGAGAGCTGCCTTCAGTATCAGAGCTTACAGGACTAAACACACAGCTGCAGGCCTGAGACAATTCTTTAATAAGCAGGAAGAAGTTATGGAATGTGCTGATTTAGGGGAAGAAACAAAACAGTGTGTTCGCTACCTCTGCCAACCCATTGGCTCGAAACCTTTGAAACACTTCATTCCAGAAGGTACAAGCAAATGGGCAGCACAGCGTTACAAATGCACATCAACTTCTGTTTAGGAAGACAGAAATCCCCACCCACTGTACTGCAAAGGCTGTTAGAGCTGTTCCAGTCCCAGAGCAAACTGACAGAGCACTAGCTCTAACTTATTCCATTTCACTTATCTTCCCAACCTAATCTATGCCAGCTATTTTATCACTGCCTGGGAAGAGACTAAACAGGCCAACTGCTGTCAGCAGCTGCCAGAAAGCCACAAGAATGTCTATATGACCCTTAACCACTTGTGGTTTTTAATGTTCCAGGAATACAAGTCTTTTTAGATGCTCATGGGTCCTCTCTAACAAACAACTATGGGGAAACAGCAGAACCTGACATGAGTCCCCATTTTTATTCTAGCCACAAATCAGTCCAATAGACATTCTTCTATTTGCTCATCTCATTAAATTTTCACAAGTGGCAACAAGGCGTTTAGATGTTTTTGTTATTTGTGGTTTTTTCCCCAATAATTACCATTGAAGCAGGTGCACATTTCCACTTAAATTAGCACAAAAAATGAAAACAGATTATACCTGCTGTCATTAATCTGAAATTATATTCTAATTTAGGTTTGATTTGCTTTTTAGCTTGATGGGCACTCTTTTTCACTTACACTTTTTAATGAGGTACAGAAGTATTCTAATGGGGAGCAAAGAAATAATTTCACATGTAGCTTTTGTTCTGCTGAGTTTTCTTAAGATATCCATTCATTACTCTTGGCACATAATTGCAGTTTCAAATGCACCCTGCACCCATCTGACTTCCTTGTGTATTCTCCCTTCTGAAACACCTTAAGAGGGGCTTAAATGGTGAGCAACTGGATCTATATAATTTTTTTCATGTTCACATAGATATTACAGTTTCTTATATCCCCTCTGTTATATTAGGATGCCGTCTGCCCTTCTGATAGCCCTGTGCTAACTGCAAAGTATTCTCAAATAATTTATCCAGCAACCAGCCTGATGATCCAGAGACTTGAAGCTCAAGAAAAGGTGAGGATTCCGAGACAGATTTTTCCTCCAACTGCTTAGCATGAGATACTGAACTTGGTTTTTAGCTCCAAATCCATGACAGCCAAGCTGATGCACAGTCTTCTCTCAAGGAGCTCATATACAACTAATTTCCACAGTAATGAAGTCACAGTAATGAATGGATCACGGTTTTGGAACAAGATCAAACAAAACTGCACAAGCTCCATTTAGGAAATAGTGTCACCTTAAACACCATTCTCAGAAACAAATAGCCTCAGCTGAGGTAATGCCTGAAGTTTGTTCAGCCCATAAAGCATATTCCCTTATCAAAAAAATCCCCTGCCTAGAAAGGATCAGTCATGAAACTTAATGGACAGCAGCACAATTTCTGTAACTTGAAAAGCAGCAGTCAGGCACGACATGTTTACTGTGGCTGGAAGTGCTGAAGACCTTATTAACTTTTACACATTCCTGTGATTCAAAGCAAATACAAATCTGCTCATTATGTCGGGCTTTTTAAAGCATATGCTGGCTTTTAGAAAACCAAATTAGAGTGCAACCCCAAGTAAATGTGCCTTTATTGCAGTAACAACATGGTCAAGAATTTTAAACTGGTCACTATCACTATCTCAGCACTGCTCCACATTTGGTTCTGCTCCAAACAGTTAAAAATGCCTTAGGGAAATCCAGCCTATTTAATGTATCAGAAAGCCAGGAATTATCTAAATCACTATTTGTTTTATTAGCAGCAATTCTCAAATACATGAGCTTTTTTATGCCATTAAACATTTAATTACAACTGTAAATAGAGATACATGAATAGCAACAAAAATAAAAATAGAATGACAGGTATTTATGAGCCGCAACAACTTTATCAATTACAAAACAAGCTGCTGATTATGTTGACATCATGCAGTCAAAAACGAAACTTACTAAGTTCTCTTAAAATCTTGGTTTTAAGATGAGAAATTAATAAAATGCACTTTATTCATCTACAAATACTGCACATAGAGGGTTTTACAGGTTCTGCAAAAGCGGGGAAAAACAGGTAAATATGTCTTCATCTTCAGAGAGCAAGCCAATGTAGTATTACTAAAAATACCACTCTCATATTTCTTCATCCAGGGCTAGATGCTATCTACACAGTCAAATTCACAGTGCATTGATCAAAACAAAAGAAGACAAATCCCTACAAAAATACTCAAATCCTATGTTCTATTTGGAAAGCCTTTATAAAAGGTAAAGAATTCTGAGGGGCAAATCCTATTAAGGAAAAAAATCAGACAAAGTTTTGGTGGATAAGCACTCAAAAAAACCCTAGGAATAAGTTTCCGATCTAATTAAGAATTATTTTCTGATTAAATCAATTCACTTAACTGGCACAAATGTATCATTCATTTCCTCTCTTCCCCCTCCTGAACTTCTGAGGTTCTCCCAACTCCCTGCACACATTTCTTTAGCTGAGTGGCCCCTCTGCCCACTCAGGCAGAGTGGACAGTCAAGCAACCACAAGAAGCCCAGCGTTTGTCACTTGAGGGGACAGTGGGTTAACTGCCTTCCCTTGAAACAGAAATGGCCAGGGAATCTGTGGGTGCCTCATTTCTCAATAAATGGATCAACTGCATTTCCACCAGGCAAGGGAGCACCTAGGTACACACAGCTCATCGCTGCCATGTGGGCATGGAGGTCTCAAGCAAGCAGCAGCACACATTCTGGACTTGGGTGTTTAGGGAATAGGGATTCCAGCACGCACTTATTGCCTAACAGAGATAATTCCTCAAGCAATCTACTTTTGTTCCCAGAAACTGTGAAGGACAAGTTGAAAACAACTTGATCATCCACTCCAACTACACAATCTTACAGACATTAGAGGAGTGTCACTGCATGGGAAAATGAACGTTACAATTTTTCACTCTACCAGCTGTCATCTAGGAGTGCAAAACTTTAAAAAATTGCATCCAAATCTCATTTTAAGAAACCTCCTTTCAGAGTCTGAAATACAACAGAGGAGCTATTCGCTGTAAGAGCATATATGGACCTTGTAAGACATTAGCAGGAGGTCTATTTTTTTTCGTCTCAGTAATGAAACTATAAAAAGGCATGGAAATCAGACCTGAAATAATGTTACAAAAAAAGCAAAGCAAGAGGTAGGCTGTTAGAAATCCACCTCTTGCGCCTCAAGAAAACATTCCATCAGGGGAGACAGAGCTAGGGAGTTTATTGTCAGCACAGGACTTTCTTTTTCAAGAACAGTGAAGAGTATATGGTTTTCCATCGTGAATGGCAATAAAGCAGGGTTTATTAATCATTGGCATGAGTTGGCCTGTTGTTTCCATCTTTTGATAGTCTGGTGAACTTACCTTCCCTTCAATATTTTAGCATTCCTGGTTATGGAATAGAAGAAGGCCTAAGCTAAACATACAACCAGTCACAGCAACTACCTTCTTTGGGCATCCTCTACAGACAGAGAACTGATTGCATTTGTGAGGAGATATTCATTAAGCATAATTTTCCTAGTGTTTTAAGTACTCCTACTACCCTTAAAAGTGTTACAGTCAATGGTCAGCCACAAGACCAAGTCACTGAAGACTGCAGAGTATTTGGTTGTGTAACAGACAAGGAGATTAAGTTGCAAGTTTCTACAGCTCCTATTTCAAAATCCTTAAACAAGGATGGTAAACACTGATAAAAAGAAAGGATGACAGCAGCAAAAAACTAATTTCAATTTTCCTCAATGCTGGTCGCATTAGGAAAAGCAAAGCATTGAAAAGCACTTTTCCTGTACCTACACTGAAGTTAACATCTGGAAGAAACATAGACTAAGATTTATGTCTTTTTTTCAGAAACTAGACATCTTGAACGGGCTGAATTAAATTTATACATGCATATATAATGTAATTTTAAGTGCAACTTTGAAACTTTAAATTATTTTGTCTTCCTGTGCAACAAGATAAAGTCAGACACTATAAATTAAGCTTGTTACAGTGAATATGTCTCTCAAATATCTTAAATTTCACTTTAGAGATTTGGACTCTCATGTGAGCAACGCTGAAATCATCAGAACCGATGTGTTAGATTAATGCAATGTTGAATGATTTTCTCATATGCCAGAGAAAGAAGAGCTGCTCCTAGGATTAGTGTATTTGGTTTACACGGCTAGGTTTTGGGGGGGCGAGGGGCCACTGCAGAGGTGGCCTCTGTGAGACCAGTGGCTGCCCCATGCTGGACACTGCCAGTTCCAGCTGGTTCCACAACAAACCTGCTCTTTGCCAAAGCTGAGCCCATCAACAGCACTGGTTGGTGCCTGTCTCGTTAACACATAAAAGGAAAAAAAACTGCTGCCCAGGAGCTATGGGAGAGGAGCAAGAAAAATGTGAGAGAAACAGCCCTGCAGACACCAAGGTCAGTGAAGGAGAACAGCAAGGAGGTGTTCCAGGTGCTGGAGCAGAGATTCCTCTGCTGCCCACAAAGAGAGCAGGTTGTCCCCCTGCAGCCCATGAAGGACCACACCAGAGCAGGTACCACACTGCAGCCCATGCCAGAGCAGGTGGATCTGCTCTGAAAGAAGCTGTAGCCTGTGGAGAGCCCACAAAGGAGCAGGAAGTGCAGCCCATGGGGGGCCCCTGCTGGAGCAGTCCATTCCTGGAGCGCACCCCATGGAAAGGGCCCATGCTGGTACAGTTTTCGAGGCACTGCAGCTTGTGTGAAGGACCCACACCAGAACAGTTTGACAGGGACTATATCTCGTGGCAGGGATCCCACACCACAGCAGGGAACAGTGTGAAGAAGAAGGAGTGACAGAGACGAAGCGTTATGAACTGACTGCAGCCCCCATTTCCCAATGCCCTGTGCCACTCGGGGGATTGAGGGGAAGGACATTGAAGATCCAGGAACAAAGGACTGAAGTTGAGTCTGGAAGGAGGGAAGCTGGTTTTAGTCTTGTCCTTGTCTCTCACTATTCTATCCTATATTTAACTGGCAATAGACGAAATTAATTTTCCCCAAGTTGAGTCTGTTTTGCCTATGATGGTAACTGGTGATCTCCCCATCTTTATCTCAAGCTAAAAGATGTTTTATCTCATGTTCTCCCCCCTGTCCTGTTGAGGAGGTGAGAGAGAGAGAGAGTGGCCTGATGGATAGCTGGCAGAAAACCAAGGTTAACCCACTACACATAAAAAGAGAAAAATGAATTATTAGGTATCATATTTTCACTGCTTTACAATACAGAATTACTATTGTGTGTGGTAACTACAGTAATAAATTACTCAGGATTTGAAATTCCCCATACCATTTTCAAAAGAAAACATTTTACATTTTTTTGCCCTAGAATGTAATTCAGTATTTTCCCAACACTGTTCAATTATTTTGGTCCCCTTTTTCCACTTTTCTGAACATTTGTTTTCTCTAATTATGTTTGTCTACAAAACATTACTGGAGAAAGACACCTGCAAGGAAATCGGCATTTCAACGTAAGAATTCCCCTCTACACACAGTCTGTCAGCAGTGAAGCAAACTGCATGCTGCTACTTCAGCAAGAATCCCAACTCATGCTAAGTACCACTGCTCCAGGCAGGCGATCCACATACCAGTCTCCTGTTGAGAAAAAGCCAAAATCCCTCTAACTTAATTGAGTTTGTTCCCTTGATTTTAGAGATGAAATCTAACTATAGATATCTATCTCCAGGACCAGACAGACATTTGGAATTATAATCTACAACCACACCATCAAAAAGCTTCAAATATTGGAAACTAACTCTCTAGAACCCTCTGAATTGCCCCCATATATGTACCTTCCTACATGGCACACACCATTCTTCTTGGTATCTGACATTACTCCAGATGACAAATTATTTATACTTGCCTAGTGCAAAAGACTCTGTGCACCAAGCACGGCATCACTGGTCGGGCAAGGGAGGGGATTGTCCTGCTCTACTCTGAGCTGCTGTGGCCTCACCTTGAGTCCCATATGCAGTTTTGGGTGCCACAATATCAGAAAGATACAAAGCTGTGAGTCCCAAGGACGGCAATGGAGATGGTGAAAGGCCTAGAGGGGAAGCCATAAAAGAAGTGGCTGAGGTCACTTGGCTTGTTCAGCCTGGAGAAGAGGAGACTGACGGGAGACCCCATAGCCATCTACTACTTCCTCATGAGAGGAAGTGGAGGAGCAAGCTCTTTTCTCTGGTGCCCAGTGACAGTACCCGAGGGGATGGCCTGAAGCTGTGTCAGGGCAGGGTTAGGCTGGATATCAGAAGAAGGTTCCTCACCCAAAGGGTGTTTGGGCACTGGAACAGGCTCTGCAGGGAAGTGGTCACAGCACCAGCCTGACAGAGTTCAAGAAGCATTTGGACAATGCTCTCAGGAACATGGTGTGACTCTTGGGAATGGTGCTGTGCAGGGTCAGGAGTTGGACTCGGATGATTCCTGTGAGTCCCTTCCAACTCAGGATATTCTGTGATTCTATGAACTCATTTAACTCAAAGAAGCCATGCGCTTGCATTTATTTCAAGACTGGGGCTGTTTTGGGAATATGGGTAATGTTTTTTTTAATTCTGATTTACATCCTTGCATTATTCTTCCTTAAACTGAAGCCATTGGTGCTGTCCAGAAACTGATCTGGCTTGACTGGGTTCTACTCCTGTTATGTGCTTTACATCAAGCTATGTCCACCTTCTTTGTTTAGATGTTGCAGGTTATAGCTATGCACATGGTGTCTTCTGCATCCTTCTGAAGATTACAAATCTGTCTTCTGACTTTTAACATTACTGTTAATTTTAATGCAAGAGCACAAATGCACTTGGAAACTGCCCAATAATTCTTTTGTTAAGAATTTCCAATATCATAAAAAAAGAAGAGAAAAACAAAAGCTGCCTAACAGACTTACTAGTTTTTGAATAGTAAAAGTGAACTGGCAAAATTGGATTCAGAATCTCAACTACTTCTATAAAGGTATTATGACAGGTGAATTAAAGCTATATTTTATTCATGATTTGGTCATGCAGCTCTGAGAAATATTCTGGCCCCGCTTGTCAGGCACCATTGTAAACTGTCTTAAACCTAACACTTGCACATTGGATATCTGCCTCTGCTGCCAAGCGACACTGCTACCCCTGTACCTCATAGACACTTTGCTCCCTGGGTAGCAATGCTGCCAAAGGCATAGCAGTGTGCTAAGCTACAATATCAACTGGTCAAATAACAGCAAGAGCACTTAGAATCTGAAAATACCAACACTGCCCTTGCTGCTGATCAGAACTTCAATAAAGAAAAAAACAAGAAATGACGCAATAACTGTCAATAACTTCTCCTAATTATGATTCTTCAAAAATAACAGACTGAGGATTGCCAGGAAATAACACTGTCCTGATGACAGGTCTCCCCAAAAGTTAGTTTTGAACCAATTCCTTAAAAGAGAATTTTAAAAATCTTTTAAAATAATCATGCACATAATTACATTTAGAAGTTATTAGAGACGGACTACCACTACATCCTTGAGAAGGTATACCTGTTTGTGCCAAAAACAAATATATGCTTCAAGCATATCTCTTGTAGCTTAGAAAGAAATCTATGAAAGAAATCAGTTTTTAAGCTTTTATTATTTAAAATTAAGTTCTCTAGAATTCTTTGCTGAGGTACCAGGAAAACAGCTATTCCCTACTTGTCATTACTGCGGGATGCAGAGACATGATGGAGAGCTGCTGCAAATTAAACCAGACCGAGTAACTCCCATCAGCTAAAGCCAACCAGGTTAGCTAACTCTTTCCCAATCCCTATCTTTTCTTTTTTCTCTTAATGAATTCACATTTCATTAAAAAAAGGCAACACCGGGCAAAGAGAAAGAAACAAATTAAAAACAAACCCACCATGCAAAGAAGAATTTAAGAATATTTCACACATCCGTTTTCTCTCCAACACTTCCAATACCAGAGAAAGAATTTCACAAAGAGGCACAAGGAACTAGTTGAAGCAAAAAATAAAATCTGAACAATTTCAGCTCTGCAGGGATTTCAGACAAAGGTTTGCAGCATCACTGTGGTCCCATCTACAATGCTGGAGTTGCTCATGTCTCTAGTAAATTCCTCCATTAGCAGGCTCTTCAGCACACCAGCTACAGCATAAATGTACACTGAGGCCTCACTTCAGCAGAAACTCCTCATTGGGCCTTCAAACATGTTCTAGTAGATTCATTTAATCTTAAATAAAGCATCTGAGTTCACAAAAGAATAGGGGTGGGTTGTGTTCAAATCTTATATAGTACAAGCTGTGTTGCTGCTACTTGGAAAAAGATAACCCTACAAAAACAACTAGCCAATGAGCCACACTATATTAAGATCCATTTGAAGAACAATTAATTAGCATGACACCAGCAATACACTCCAGATTTTTACTTCCTCTGTGGTTAGTCAATAATTAAATATTGATCAGTTTTAAAGAAACTCGATCATATTTGTGCATGTGAACTTGTACTGTGCTTTCAGAAGAGATAAAGCAGCTGAATTTTGAACCTCTTTACCATACTCTTGAAATTCTTTACCACAGTCCTCAAATTGACATCTGTATAAGAAAAACCCTAAAACAAACACAAACACCAAAAACCACAACACCAAAACCCACAACTTTGTTACAGTTTTGAAATCTAGAAACAAAACTGTTTCTGTATTTGAGAACCTTTTCATATAAACAATTTGATACAAAGTGGCTTCAGAAGATGTTTTTTAACCCATCAAACTGTATGTGGATTAGTAAGTGTTGCACACAAGTAAGTTAAGCTATTCACTTCAACAGAAGTCAATATAAAATACCTACTGTGGCCTACAAGGTCTTACTGTAAGTAATGAACAAAATATGCTGGCCCAAATTCATCCCTATTACAAATGAAATCAATTTAAGAAATCATTTCAATGAAGCAAAACCCAAACCCTCTCCACAATGCTGAAAGAGTACATATGAAACTTCAAACTCTGTTCATGTGTATCTTGACTTGCACTCACTATATACCCTTCTTCTGCCTAACCTGCCATTGTGCAGCATCAAGTCTGTGATGACATACTTTTAAATTCAGTGCCTCCATGAATGCTCACTCCTTGCATTTTGATTTTCTTTGTAGGTATCAAGTAACATGATTATCTCGGAGGGAGCTGTAATGAAATGTTATGCAAACTTCGTGAGGTGGATGGAGGATGTGAGTATCTTCATTACGGAATACTGCCCATAAGCTATCATATGTCAATGACTATCCCATTCAAAATGATGCATCTCAAAGTAATTGGTTTGTCTCTTGGAGTGGAAGAATGGAGTGTAGGAAATAACTTCTTTAGCAAGAGAACACTCAAAACCCTCAAAGATTCATCTGAAAACAGAAAATAACAACCTTGCTCCAAAACTGTATAAGCAAAATAGAATTTATAAATTAAGAGATGTTTTATTTATATTCATGCAATAGCCTGTCTGTTACAACACTCATGAGTAATGCAGTTACCTTAAACCATAAAACAAAGTATTTTCACGTATCTACTGTTAGCATATCAGTGTACTGCAGGGTATTCACAATAAAAGTAAATTAAATAAATATTTTATGGCAGGCAAGGGATATCAATGCTCCAATTTTTTTTTCCCTTTGCATTGTTCAGATAGGCTGTGGGAGTAAAAATAACTGGATCAAATGAGAGGGAAACCCCCAGAAGAACATGCATTCATACCACACTGATTACAGAGAGCTTTTCACACAAATGCTGCAGGGTTATTGAAGACTACTATTGTGGCAAAATACTGACTTAATAAAAATAATAACCCCCAACAACAACAACAAAAAACAAGCAACAAAACCACACACAAAATAAAGGTTTTGCACTTTCAATCTTCAAACAAGTTAATGCCTATTTTCTTTCTTCCTGCTAATATTGATATGATTTAATATACAGGTATCTGACCATTCAGCTACCAGATATCAAACTGTTGACAGATTATTCCCCCCGTAACTAATAATTATACCTTTGATCACAGATATCAACATGTAGCAAAATCTGTTACAAAAGCCACAGCTCAGATTTCTGTGCTTTCTATGTTTCAGCTGTACTGAGATAAGGCACTGACCTTTCTTTTTGATTCACAATGGGAGAATACTCCACTTACAAGCTTACTACTGTGAAGCCTTGTTGTCAGTGTGAAGAATCACAAAATTGTGTTAAAAGGCAGAGAGAATTCACTACCTTTCTCAACATTTGAAATGTGATCTTTCCAACAGATCACCAGCTCTTGTCAATTCTCCAGAAGTATAAACAACTCAAGTTTAAGATTTCACTAAGAGGGATAAAATACTCTAGAGGTTAGTGGGAAGGGAGGGTTATAGTCCATGAACTAGTTGGTAAAGGACCTTCTTTCAGGTTTCATCTTTAAAGGATTCTACTATGCCATCTAAGATTTTCATGTAATAAAGGCAATTTATCCTTCTAATCAGACCATTTCTATTCAAAGAGACTTCAGGTGGCGGTACCACCAGAAATATTTTCCTGTGCCTCTTGAAGTCACTGTGACTATGATTGCAAATTACTCACTAATGTAAAGAATAGCAGACTGTTGCATTATGCAAGCCCATCCACATTCTTTTGCATCCCTGTAAATGCAGCTACTTTCCTGTCTTGATTGTACTGTACACTCTAACAATGGGTTTCACCTAATAAGCTATTCAGGAAACTTACACAGCATGCAGGTCATCTCAACCCATTTCCTTGCTGTTACAAGTAACATGAAAAATGCTTTCAAACATCATCTGAGACAGGAACACTTTGAAGCACCTTAAATTCTCATAAAATATTCACTAGAGCTATCCATACTATCAGTTCTATTGTGGCCTCACAGTTAAGTCATGTACTACTGCTGCAGGAAGAAGTCCTGAAGGAAATCTCTACCTCACACAGGTAGAGTATGTTCAAAGTCCCATGCATGGAGAAGAAAAAGGTGGGGGAGGAGGAGAATGAAAATCACCTCTAGAATTTAAAAATAAAAAAAAAAAAGAAAGAAAACCGCTATTTTCTTTTAGCTATTCTAGGACTACATTATAATCACCGTGAGATAAACGCTCTAACCTCCATCTGCACCATCCCAATCTTTCTCCTCCTACATCAGTGCTGAATTTGCTGGAATAGAAGTAGGGATCAGCCAAGAATGTTAAAAAATATTTCCAGTTAAGAAGAGACTTGCATGTGGCTTAGAACAGTACCGACATGCCATTTACCTCAGATCTGACCACTGTGGGACCTCTAAATAGCTCTTTTCTCAATCATTTGGGAAATGCCATGCCCAACTACTGGAGCAACACTTTTCTTCTGGAATCCCAGCTGGCAGACAGCCTAACAGAGTACCTAGACAGAGGTCTAGAAATTAAAAAAAAAAAAAAAGCGGGGGGGGGAAAAGAAGCTGGCTTACGTGCTCCAGTTTGTCTTTCCTTCTCAGCCAGACACTGGCACTGTAGTCCTGCTGCTTGACAGTGCTGTAGAAGTTCGCACCTACTCTGGTGAGGCTTGGGGAAGGCTCCCTGGGTCTGCTCTTCAGCCTCATCTGCTCGAAGCCCTCATGGGGGGATGAGGAGAGCCAGTCATGCCTGACTTCCATCTTGACATGACAAGGCAAAGTCCAAAGGAAAAAAAATCAGAAGAAATCAAGAAATTAAGAGGCACTAAATGAAGGTGGTCCAAAAAGGAACAGGATGGGGGAAGAAGAAAGAGAAGGAAAGCAAAAAGCCCCTTGAACCAGAAAATGGTAAGAGAAGGGGGAGACAAGCAGAAATAAGGCAGAAGGAGTGGAGGGAGAAGGAAAGGCTGCAGGTAGGAGAGAGGAGCGGGCTGGGAGAGATGAAAGAGCACTCGGGAAAGAAGACGCTCCAAGATGCCGCTGCTTGTTGCCCTGGCCGCCAGCAAGCTGCAGTCCAGGACCGACGCAGCGGGAAGCGGCTGCGTGCAGCTCTGCCCGGGACGGAGGCGAGGGGCGGCGCGGCCCCGGCAGCCGAGGCCGGGCGGGGCTGCCGCCTCCAGCCCGCCTGCAGGTTGGCGCAGTGGAGGGGCCGCCGCCCGCCCGGGGATGCGCCCGGCTCCTCCCTCGCCTCCCCTCCCCGCAGCCACCTTCGGGGAAGGAGCCGGCGGCACGGGAGAGCCCCTTCCTTTCAAGAGGAGCTGCTGCCACCGCCGCCGCCCTCCCGGGGCCCCCCGTGCCCCTGGGGAAGTTGTCTCGTCTGCTCTCCCCCCGTCCCGGCGGCACCGACCCGCCCGCAGCCCGCCGAGGGCTGGGCGGCCGCTTGCCACTCCCTCTCCTGGAAGCCTTTGTCCGATCTCCCCACGGCGGAGGCTCCCGGGGCCGCCGCCCGCTGCCCTCCCCGGCCCAGCCCGGGGCGGGGTGTGCCCCTCACCCGCCCGGCCCCGCCGCGCCCGGCGGGAGATGCGGGGCTGCGGCCGCCGGAGCCACCGTGCCGGCCTCTCCCGCAGCAGCTCTCCGTCACCGCGTCCCCTCCCATCCTGGGCACGGGCTCCCGGTGCTCTCAGGCATAACCGGACCGAGCTGCCGGCCCTTTCGCCGGGGCAGCCAGGAGCGCACCTCGCCTGACCAGGAGGCGAAAGCCCCGGCTCGGCTCCGGTCCAGGTCCGAGTCCCGCCTGGAAGCCCTCGCCGCCGCAGCGGCTCAGCCAGCACCAGACCTCAGAAATCAAATCGCTTCTGTGGTCCCGATGGACAGGGTCGCTGGGATGCCCACATTCGTAGATCCCTGGCACCTAGGATTTCTCTCATAAAATAAAAAGACCTTTTGGAGTGGTTTCTATAGCCCGCTGCCATCTCTTTTAGTAGAAGTTGGTGTGTGTTGCTATTTAGCTCAAACGTGTTTCAGCAGAAAAAAGGACTTTCCTTTTTCACACTATGAAAAGCCACCTCGCTAATTGCCCACACACTCTGTAAAGCTATATTAGGCATAGACGAGAAAACTTTCTCACACAGTGCATCAAGAAATATTTACTGGAGCTCAGAACAACATTTCAGTTTCCTGGTCAGTATTTGCCATCAGGAAAGTGTTTGCATGTATTCCAGTCCTTTGGAAATAGGTGCCTCTATGAGCATGCACGATTGATACATTGGCATCTGCAGATTTTTTTTCCATCACTACAGAACTACACTGATGTAGCTATTCAGATAAAGGGATGATGAACTAGAAGTCTACACTTGAATCCAGTTAATGGAAAATAGCCTTTGAATGGTAAAAAAGTTCATCCAGAGAAATTTCTGAGAAAATTGTAGAAGAGCCCTTGGCTAATCACTTGATCTACAGTGAGCTCTGCTTCCATCTAATCAAAAGGCAAATTAAAAATAGCCTTTTGATTGGACTTAAGGTGTATTACTGCAAAGTATCGGCCAGAAACCAGACAGATAATGAATTTTTTCCTGTCAAAAGTCTAAGGATAACGGCAAAACTTACATCACAACTCATACTTGAGGATTATTATTAATAGATAATACTAGTATCTTTGTGAAATACTGGAAAAATAAACTAAACAGTAGCAGAGGTTTCATAGGAACATAAATTACAGCATTTTCTTCTAAAACTAGAAAGATTTCAAAATACTTACCTAAATACTACAGCAAAAAAGAGTGTAACAAAATACCGACAACCCAAACCATCAATGTTATACACAATGCTATATACTTTTAACTCACCAGTACAAAGGATTTGCAGTTTTCTTTCTAATAACTTTCTAGTTTCTTCAGTTAGGAAATTTAGGTATTTCCAAGACTGTCAATACAACCTCAAAACACCTGGATCAAAAATGAGACCTATGTGGCCCTGCTGCCTGCAGGACACACTGAAAGGCACTGAGATTTAATGTATGGCATATCCCAGCTGCAGCAGTTTTCAGCTTGCACATAATAACTTGATTAGAAGCCTGCTGAACTGAACTTTAGCTACAAATGCCCATTTAGGAATTCTATATGCTCATGGATGCACCTACTCCCAGAGGACTGGAATAAATACAAACATTCTGTCAGAAGAGAGGAAAAGAAAAGAAAGGAAAAGAAAAGAGCCTCTGTGTTTCTTCAAATATACCATATCCCAATAGGTGTACATATACATACGTACATACATATATAAACACACGCGTAGTGTTCTTAGAAAAACTGCATGTGCTGTAAGTCAGGAGAGCCTGCTTTATGCTGGTTTTGCATAAGAATTTTCACATCGTTTCTATAGCATTATATGAAGCACTTCAACCTTTTCTTTATCCTTCTGATCTCTCTTGTTTATGCTGCTTGCAATTATTCAAAAAGAAGAGTTGTTCGTGTCACTCTGCAGTTGCCACCTGCTTTGCTCCCCATCTCTTAATACTATAACAGAATCAACATGCCACTGTACTTGAGTACAAGACATTGTCTCATCTCCCCATATGTACTGATTTATTTTTAAATACATTTTAGCTGTTTGGTAGGGTTAATTTATCCTACCTTCCCTAGCTACACTACCAGCAGACCTTCTCAACTGCCAGAGGAACTTCTTCCTGCCTATCCAGGACAGCCAGAAAATGGAGTCCTAAAGTCGCTTTTAGTCTCTAGGCTATAAAGAGAGCTTGCTCCTCTTTCCAAACACCTTCTTTGACATGTAGATGTGCTGCTTTCTACTACTACTACTGCCAACATTATTATTATCCCAGTCCTACTCTCACTAGGAATGAGAGAGAAAAGGCAAAAAAGAAGCCTGGAAAAAGTCTGTTAAAATCATGCTCTGCTTGCAAAGCCTTTGTTGCTTGCTGACCCCAAGCAGAAAAGATTTCTAGTGGGAAAACATAACCTAATGACTATAAATTTTTGTGTTTTCATAAAAATTTTACTCAGGCAAAGTAATAAGCTAAGAATACAATGTCAGTCCCTAGTGAATACATGGTTATTAATCTAATTTGAAAAGAGTAAAGAGTAAAAATAATTTTTTTTCAAAAAAATTTGAAAATAGTAAAGAGCTGTTGTGTTCCAGTTTATTTCCAGGTTAAATCTATGCAAAGACCCCCCTAATTTTGTTCAAACAACCACAAGCATATCAACCAATTTAATTCAAAGATAATTCAACTCATTAAAATTCAATCAGTTCTGTAGTAGATCAGCAATTCCAATTGGCTGTATGAGCTGGATTAAACTGCTCTCTTTCTCTTACACGCAATTTTCAGAATTACCCAAACACCTGCTCCTGTCAAGGCCCTTTGCTTCTATAGCCAGATGACTACAGCAGCAAGGATGACTGAAATTACGAACATCACACTTACATAATTAGCAATAGATGCAAGTCATGCATATCATAGTATGATTTTACCTTACCATGGTTCAGGCTACAGTTTTCTTCAATTCGCTGCCCATCTTATCAAGACTCAGAGGAACTCCTTTTTAGCAATCTACAGAATTTTCCATTTTCTATACCAACAGGATGAATGCTGTAGGGGGCAGAGTTAACTCAGGCCAATGCAAAGAAAATCAGGATATAAGTGGAAACATGTAGGTCGGGCTACAACAGATTTATTTTTTTAAAAAGACAGCTTCTCTTTCTTCCATAAATCTTATCCAGATAAGTTTTAAAGGACCTGCTCCCTGTGCTCCAGCTTTCTAAACACATTTTTTTTAATGCAGGGGTTCTATCAATTCAACATACCTACAAGAACCTTAGACTTTTTATCAGCAAATGGCATATACCTAGAACTATAAAAACTCCTATAGCAAACCTTTATTTTGGTTGCATAGCTATACTTGCGTGCATGCACCTGTAATAGATTCAAAGCCTCTTACAAAGTACTAATTTCTAATGCAGAGCTGGGCTGCACACAAGCACTGGCCCACATTTCAGAATGTACCACACCTGACCAAAACAGCAGGCAGCTATTGCCTGCAGGCTTCAGCTTCTGTCCAGTCAGAGGGCTGTGACTGACAGTAGCTCCAGCAGCAGTGCTGGGACTGGCAGCCAGGTGGGAAGGGAGCTGTCACCTGCTTACCCAGCTCAGTTGAACTTACTTTCTTATCTAGGAATTGACAAAAAAATCTCAAATGGGGACATCCTTTTACCCTCCCAATAACACTGGCCTGTTCCAGATTAAATTAATAGCCTTTCAAACAATTTTTAGAATTACCAAAACACCAGCTCCTTTCTAGCCCCGCAAATTCTATCAGCCTACAAAGTAAAAACCCATTGCAGCAGGCTGTTTCGTCTATGATGATATGCTGGCCATGTCTCTCCAAGCCGATCTGCTACTACCTCCTGGAAGCAGCTGCCAATCATTGAAACATGGGTTTGCTATAGGGAAGGACCAGAGAGGAAAAAAAAAAGAAAGAAAAAAGAGATTTTTTTTTCCCTATAGTGCAATGTCCTACAGTGCCAAGCCCAAGGTCAGAATACTAAAACTCACTAGATGTGCAGCAGGAAAAAAGTAAGAAAAAAGCTAGACTGCTACATGGAGATTGATAAATAATTTCTGCATTGTTTCTTTGTCAAATCCTATGAAGCACAATATGAAACCTTTATACAGAATATCTATATCTTCAGTATTTGGACAAGAATTGCATCACAAGTATGTTATGAGAGGGTCAAACCTAAAGTTAAAGTGAAGTTTTGGCGTTGGAGGTGCTTCAGATTTCAGGTTATGAACATATCAGACACCTACCTCAGAAATAACATGGAAACATTGTCTAAACTGATAATGCTCTCTGCTTTAGCTTCCCTGTGTCTTTTCGAATTCAACTATTAACCAAATTCTTCTGTGTCTCTTGCCTGAAATTTTAACCTCCAACTCTTTCTTCTTCGCATGATCTCTGATTCAAAACAAAACAAACAAAACCCAACAACAAACAAAAAAACCCAAACCACAAACAAACAAACAAACACAACAAAAACCACACAAACAAACAAACAAATAATGAACTTTAATGCACAGAACAACCACCTGTTAGGAACATCATTAGTCTTGAGACATCTCTTGTCTGTCAGATTTGGTTGAAGTAAGACATGTCCCAGAACACATTAGTCTGGGATTGACAAATGCTATAATTACAGAAACTTTGTTCCCTTTAGAAACCAAAAAAAAAGACAAAAAACCTGAGACATCAACAAATCCTTCTTCCACTTGAAATAAAATATTATCCTGTAAGCATCATCAAAATATCCACTTTGCCTAGAAGTCCAGGGCTAGAATGTTTCTCCTGTGGCATCCTTTCCACCTCCATGTAACCTAAGAAGGTGCTAAACTGGCCGCTTGGGTCTGTCATGTGCTGCATGGATACCAGCATGGACTGGGATGCTCTCACTTTCACTAGGGATTGTGAGAGAATGTATGATATCTTCCATCTCAAATCAAATTCTGTCTTTGCTCTTCCTACTGTCTTTCATCCCTTCCCCCACACCCATGCACACATTGCCAAAGAACATTTTCAGTTTTGGGCCTCAACAATCTTGTCCAGACAAGATTTCATCCTGCACCTTAAAACAATATTCATTAGTGGCACATAATAACGGGGCTAAATTCTCTCCTCCATTCCACCTCTACGTTCCCACTGGAGTCATGAAACAAAAATAATTGTATAACGAACCCGTAACCAGGGGGCAAAATTTGGCCTACATTTCTTTAAAATAAATCTGCAGCAAGTAATAGGTGTCCACTTACCCTGAGAATGAGGCCCTTTACATTTGTGTGAAGGGTGCTGGCTTTTTTTTTTCTGTTTACTGGGCAGGTTCACATCTATCTCAGCTTGTGTTCTTCATGCTGAATTTATCCGGTTGGTGCAGCTAAGTGCAATAAGCAGACTGCTGACAAGATCTGAGCTCTTGAGGAGTCTTGCTCTCAAGTGAGTTGTTAAAATTATTCCAGAGGAGTGGCAGTCAGCAGATGAAAAACACTGTAAAGGACAATGTTTTTAACAGTTTTCAGGGATAGAGGAATGCTTTTTCACTTTTATTTTCAACACATACATAAATTTTGGTTGGTAACAAGGGATATATTCTCTACATCTGCATAATTTGAGGTGTAGGGAGGAAGGGGAGAGAAAAATTGAACAACCTTTAATGAATCATAGAGTCATTAAGGTTGGAAAAGATCTATAAGGTAATTGAATCAAACCTTTAACACTTTGTTCACCACTAAACCATATCCCCAGGTGCCACATACACACACCTTTTGAACACTTCCAGGTGTGATGATTCTACCACTTCCCTGAGCAGCCTGTTCTAATGCCTGAATGCTGCTACATAAACAACAACAAAAAAAAAGAATGTAAAGAAAATAAATTCAATTAGAGGGTGGGGGAAGTAAAACAAAGAGAAGGAAACAGTGAGTACTGTTTTGTGGCTGGATTGGTAGGGCCGTATAAGGAAAGAACAGGCTCTAAGATTAGCACTCTCAAACTTCCCCTAAGTATATTCTCATGAGGCTTAATATGGTACAAAGAAAGAAATGTATTTCAAAAAGAACAAAATAGCACAAAGCCTTTTTTTCTTTTTTTTTTAAATAGCAGAGTACCTCTGTAGTGTGTTTGTACTTACTCAGCAAAATTTTCAGCACAAAAAGTATGAAAACAGGAATTATCCAAAGCAGTCTTTCATATAAGACATTTTTCATCTACAAAATATTTTTCTACTATACAAAAGAGTATACTTTCAAATAATCCAAACAGTATACTTTCAAATAATCCAAACCTTTTTAACACAGAAAATTAATTTTCAATATATTCTGCCTAATTTCACAGCACAGAAAATTTTTGAAGATATTTCTCTGAACCAAAGAAAATTACCTAAATTATACCTGCCTTTTGGAAATTAGCTCAAAACTTTCCAAACAATGTCAAACTCCAAGCTACAGTATCAGAAGCTTTAGCACAACATGTTTTCTAATTGCAATAAAACTTAGAAGAAAAAGTGATTCATCTGTATTTGTGCCATCCTGTCTACCATAGATGCAGTTGATTTAAAACATTTTTCACTGAAGTGTTTATAAGCATTTGGATGGTGACTTCCAGTGAAATACAGGTGAAAGGGTCATTATTTGCTGAATTATTTTCCACCGAGAGAAAGCAGAAATTTATGTCACAAAAGACGTAACTTTTTTTCCCCAAAATAGTTGTCATGTTACATCAGACACCAGACTTCCTTGTATGACCACAAAGATATTTATTAGTGTCACAGCACTTAAAATAAGATTAAATAAGAGCCGTGAGGCAATATGCCACGGCTTCTTTAACTACAGGCTTATCTTTGTACCATGGCCCAACTGATGTAACAGCATTTGGGTAGCTGTGTTTGACTCAGACCAGCTACACACAAAAGAGCGGAGTTGGAGGACGATGTTCTCACATAGTTGGTGCAGGAGAGAAGAAGAATAGACTGTAGCAGCCTGGATGTATATTGGTTTGAGTTACAGAGAATCATGTCCTTACAAATAAGTGTATTTTATATAAAGCTTGGCTGACCCAGAAGATTACATAAGTGATTAACGTTTCAGGACAAGTTTCCTAAAGGTTATAATTAATCAGTGCCTAGCATACATTATGGCACAGGTACAATATAAATGAGACATTGTCTCATTCACATTTGCTGTGACAGAGATCTTGGGATTCTTTGTGAGAGGTTTTGTGTAGATATATTCTAAGTGATACTCTCTGCCTCTCAAGCTTTCTATCTGAATAAACAAGACAGAGATCAGAGGAAGAAAGGAAGCAGTTATTCCATTTTAGCAGATAAAACTTGAGCTACAAAGAAGAGATGCCAAAAGTTATTAAGTAGCCTGTAAAAGACCTAAAGACTGAGATAAGATCTCCTGGAATTCATTCCACTCTTTAGCCAGAAGATGCACCACGGTTTTGTGTTAATGATTAACTACTACAGAGGAAATTTCAACCCACTGGTTATGCAGAAAAGGATTTCATTGAGTTTCTCTACTAGGGCTTTACTAACATAAGTACCAGTGAGGGTGCTGAAAATACTATAGATGTGCTTTCAAACAGGTATGGCCTCAACCAGACTTGGAGAATTCATTACATGATTTTGACAGCTGCATTACAAACTCTTGATTACTTTACAAACCTGATGCTATTTCGCAAAGTAACACAGAGTGAAGGAGAATTACGATACAGAAAAACAAAAATAAAGAATATGTCAATTGTTATTTGGAGGAGGTGAAAATGAATAACTATTGGTGCCAAATGCTAACAGGAAAAACAACCACTTGTAATAAGATTGTGATAAAAAGCAAGCAATGTGTACTAGTTTGTAACAATACAAGGCAAAAATAAAAATTTTCAGGAAAATGCATCTACCTTGACAACAAAAATGAAGTGGATTCCTAGCACAAAAAGATTTACAGCTAGATGGCTAGAGGGGTTTTCTACCAAGATAAGCTAGTTCAAAGGAGGAAACAAATGCAAATACCAACAGTCAAGCTTAGATTTTTCATTGGTGTAGATCCCCTCATCCTGCTCAGCTTTGTTTCTTGATTATATTAGGGGACATGAGTCAAAGCTGCCAATATTCTATCTCTGACAAACTGTTTTCCACTCCAAGAAGCAGTAGTTGGTTTGAAGATTGAAATATATGTGTGTATAGTGTCTCACATTTCAGAAAAATGGGGGAGCACGAATGATGTAGTCTTTTTCACTGCCCCCAAAATGATTTTTTTTCCTAATACATGTATTTCTGTTACATTTAACATATTCAAAAGGCGACATGCTGGAGCTGACAGAAAAGCTGTTGGTTCATACTTAATTTTACCCATTTGAATGCAGTTGTGCTGTTGTGTTAATGTGACCAAATTGACCAACACGTTTCTGAATCATCGATTACTGTGATTCAGAAAGGACTGAATCTGTCTGAGATCCTTGGGATATATATATCCTTGGGATAGTCTTACTTTTTATGAACTTCTGGGGTCACATTAACATACTTAAACACAATACATTTGTCTTTAGAGCCACAGCTTTAAAGAAACAGTTTTAGCTCATCCTCACTGAGCTGTGTCCTCACTTGGAGATTATATTGGAAGACAAAAGCTGAATGAGGGAGCATGGATATGTATCTCTGCAAGCAGTGCTTCATCCATTTTATCACTTGGTTAGGCCCTTGTATACAGAGCCAGACAGCATTGCCATAGTTCCAGCCTATCACAGCCACATGTGAGACATGCTCCTGCTGAACTTTTCTGACTTCTTGTGCAAAACGTGTTTCATTCTAACAAAATCTGCAGGAAATGTATTCTAAAGGAAGAGTTATTTTTCCTCATAAACACTCTCAGCGGCTTAAACCAAATCTTCTTGAAATGAAAAATTAAAACTCCTGTGAAGTTGGAAAACTGGCAAAGGAAGGACTGCAGTCATCACAGAGTTAGTGTACTCTACTCTGGAAAAGAAAAAATCCAAATTTCTTTAGGAGACTGAAAAATAAAAATAATCAGAACTTTTCTCAAAGTGGAATTTTGATCATCTGCAAAGCCTAGAAATTACCGTAAATGTTCAAGCCATTGAATGATGAAGTATGCATTACCCTTTCCTGAAAATTGTTGTGGTGCATATGATCCCTTTTCATACTGCACAAGAAGGATTCAGATAATCCCTAGATGCGTCACTAAGATTTTTTCATGCAGAAAACATTTGCAATTGTGATAGTCCTGAGGAAAAGATAGAAAAGATTGATGCAGTGTAAGGTATCTTAGTATTTAGTAGGTATACTGGGTTATTGCTGTTTGTTTTCCAGTTAATTTGCAGCACTCTACTTCCCTTCTATAAAGTATTTAATTATCCTTATGTAATGGAAGTTAGAAGCTGAAAAACCTGAAGCAGTTACATAAATGCTTAAACCCATCAACCAAATTTATCAGGCGTTCTAGAATTTACAAATTCAAATTCTTGAAACGTTATAAGAAATCAAAATAAGGCCACTTTAGGGATCTTTTTTTAAGAGCTTTAATATGCTCTATGCTTTGGAAGAGAAGTAGAATTTACAAGGGGTTGATTTTGTACCAGGAACGTGCTTCCTTCTTTCTTGTAAAAATCCATCCACAACTGACCATGTTGTACTTCTAACTCACACAGTTTGCTCATTATGTACTTCTTAGAGCTCACATGAAATTCTAAGAAACTATACAGATAAAGAGTACCCAAGTATCACATACCAAGCAGAGTTTTCACAGGCTTCTTCTGTCTGTATTTCTTCTGTGGGGTTGGGAACCAGAATTAGAAAAGATTCTCTCTTCTGTGAACCTCTGTCTTAACAGCAAGGCTTAGAAGACAGAAGAGTCCATTCAAAAACTAAAGGAAGTTTAGAATATTATCTCTGATAAGGAACTGCAAAGTGGGAGTTAATTAGGACTGGCTTTCTAGGAATGAAGGCAGTCATGGGGTTTTAACCTGAAGAGACAAGAATTTGCTTTTAGAGAAGACTGAGGCTTGTCTTTCTGCAATTCAGTACATACTCTTTTGAGGCTATCCCATAAATGCTACATCCCTACAATCGGAGTATTAATTAAACATAAGTTCCTTCTGTTGGTTCATGGATACTTCTTCAAGAGCTTTCCCTGTAACTCCAACTTTAGGCAAATGTGGTACTGCCTGGCTAGCACTGTAACAAAATCAATAAACTAATGTCAGTATTATATAGAATCATAGAATATCTTGAGTTGGAAGGGACACGTGAGGCTCACCAAGTCCTGCTCCTTGCAGGACTACCTAAAAGTAACCAGTATGGTTAAGAGTGTCATCCAGCTGCACCTTGAACTCTGGCAAGCTTGGAGTTGTCACCGCTTCCCAGGGAAGCCTGGTGATTCACCCTCTCACAGGGAGGGTGAGACATTTTCGTAATGTGCAATCTGAATCTACCCTGATGCAGCTTCATTCCATTTCTTTTATGTCCTAATGCTGGTCACCAGAGAGAGGAGATCAGCACCTCCTCCTTTGCTGCCCACCTTGAGGGTATGTTTTAACTTAAGTGATCGTGAAGTCTTTATCAAGTCTGTTGATGGCTGTGGGGCCCCAGTCTGAGCATGGCAAACAAAGAGGATGGACTAGCCTGAAGAGGATTGAGCAACAGTATGGAACCTGGGAGCTGGGTTCAGGCAAAAGGGACTTAGAGTGAACAGAGAGGCTGGGGAGAATAGTTTAGCGTTTAGCTGTGTGCCTGTATCGCAGAATCACAGAATAATCTGAGTTGGAAGGGACCCAGAAGGATCATCGAGTCCAGCTCTTAAGTGAATGGCCCATACAGGGACTGAAGCCACATCGTTGGCATCATTAGCACCGCGCTCCAACCAACCGAGCTAATCTCTGTGATGTAAAGATCTCCCTAAGTGGAGTTCCTTTATTCAAACTGTAATTAAACTTTTTCAGTCTGTTGTGAGGGATTCGCAATTCAAGATGAGAATATCACTACTTACATTTGATTTTGAAATATCTTTCAACACTCTTCTAATACACTTTAGCTTTATCATCTCAAAAGAAAGAGCTAAATTCTGTAAACATTTTATATTTAATTTTCTCTACTAGTAATGTAGTGAAGGAAACCTTAATATTTATGAATGTGTTAAGGGATTCCATTTTGAACAATTCCTTACAGAATAATTTTTTCAAAAATTAGATTAGTAATAATAATGAATATGTCTTCCAAATCTAATAAAGCAGTAAACCTATATAATTACTTCTTGTAATAAAAGCTGTAAAGCAGTTCTAAATGGAGACAAGAAAAGCATGATAAAAAGGTAAAAATTACTCTTTGAACCCTAAACACTGACAGCCTGACATACTGCTTATGAGCAAAGAGCCAGTCACTGTGAGCTGCTATTCCTCCAGCGTTCTTCCCAAACATATCTTTTAAAGAACTGAGATAACTGGCTCGGAAAGACATGTGATGTAGCTCATCTGAAAGAGCAGTGGGATGTGCCTCCAGATATTTTCACAAACAAAAGAAGAAACACTGGTATGGGTATTGCTTGGCAGAGAGGAAGCTTACATTCAGAGTAAAATAATCCAGGTACCAGTTAAAAAGTGAGGACGATCTGGAGCATCCTTCACTACCTTTAGGCCAGATTATGCAGAAATGTCAAGACCTAATGCATAACTACTCGACCTGAACTGCAGAATGCAGTCTCCTTACCTTGTGAACAGCTGCTCTACCCAGCCCTCTTATTTAGAACCACCATTCACTATGTAGTTTTGAAACTCAAATATAAAAGGTTCAAAATTTATTTTAAAAAAAAGGAAGGGCTTGTCCTTAATCCCCAGAGCACACTACAGGGGCCACTGTATGTCATACAAGCATATCCTGTAGCCACGTTCTGTCATGTCTTTATTACTCAAGCCAAGGAGGTTGTCATCAAATATCTGGTTGACCCTTGGTAGTTTGGAAGACAATCTAAGGGCATTCAAAATATTCAGTAAAAAAGAACAACCAAGCAAAGAGTCCGATACAAAATATTTTATTCAAGCAAGTGAGAATTTTGCACGTTGCTTATTTCAGGGAGGGGAGTAACCTAGGTTTGTGGAAGAAACCCTTAAAATATGACCCAGTTGCACCTCACGGTTTTAGAGAAACATAAAGCAGATACAAAAGTTCAATTTTACCAAGGATTTTGGCATTTGGGAATATATCATGTATCATCCTCTTTAAATTATTGAATTTGTATAAAATATTATACAATATTTTTTTTTCCTGGATACCTTACAGACTTTAGTTGCTTGCTTTTGTACTACTAATTAGGCCATTGACAACAGTTCCAGAGGTGATTTGTGGTTTCCCAAAGTGTCTGTTTTAGGAGTGAGGAACAATACTGTTACTTTTGTAATTCATGGATTGGCTTATCATTAGGGCTTGGAAATCAGCTGCAATATTTGTGGCTGCAGTACATAACTATAGCTTCTGCAGTTTTGTATAGTGGGATAGGAACAGCTAATAGCTCGTTACAGAGCCTGCCTTAAAAGCTGAAACGTTTGCCAGTCCTCTGCTGGGCATTATTGGACATTTGGTGTCAGAGAGGAAAAACAACATACTGAAAAACAAACAGAAAGAGCATGAAAATAGAAAAGAAACCAGGCAGAAAAGCTTGGAAGTTAGGATATTGATAACAAACTGCTGTCTGGGACAGCAATAACTTCGTTATCTTCCATGTTTCCATATCGTACAGTTCATTCTGTACAATAGGGCAGGGAAGGCAAGGCAAGGGAGGGGAAAAGAGGGGAAAGAAGGGAAGGCAAGAAAACGTATTTATTGGACTCTTCTATATTTCTAGACATGTACAAAGAACAGAGTGGATTAATCAATAGCCCAGAGGATAGGAGTAGTGACTGCACTGTATGCTTGTCTCCCATTTATAGCAAAATAGGCCTATATACTGTAGTTCTGTCTGCCTTTCTACCTATTCCCAGTAACATAGATGGGCTCATAACTATGCATGGGTTAAGAATTCTCCTTGAACTCCCAGCGTGACCCCTGTACTTTGGAACAACATTCTACCTTGCGTCCACTTGGCCTCCCACAGAGGAGAAGGACAAAGGAAAAAAAGAAAAAAAAAAAAAAAGATACAAAGAAAAGCAGCAGCAGCACATTTTTTTAGGCTGCAAGGCTTTTCTTCCTGCAAAAGGAAAGCAAATGGCCTTTTATTCCCATTGCTGCCTGTGGCATTTTACCTCTCTGTGGATCCCATTAATTTTAACACACTGGTCTTACTGTGTACATCCAAGTTCCTGTCTCATTTTTGGTGCCTTTTGGTGACCTGAAGACTCATGAGAGGAAGTAGGACATAGCTTCACAGGACAAAAGAAGGCAAAAGCTCCAAGTAAGTGAGAATTTTCTACAGAAATAATAGATTGTTGACAATCTTGCAAAGTAAGGCAACACTTTCCCCTTCCTCTCTTCATCATTTTCATTCAGTTTACAGTCAGAAAGGGGAAAGGTTTTCCTGCAGAAGTTGAGTTTCTGTCCACTTCTTAAATAGTCAGAGCTTGTGATGCTCTAAGTGATCATTTCTGGGCTAAAGTAAATGAAATCTCCATTAACACATTTACAATGTAATTTGTAAGCAAAATGAAATAAAGAAGGTGGAGATGTGTCCTTGCAGTTTTCTTCAGTGACTTTGTGTTAGAAATCTTATTCTTTTCATGCTTAATAAATTCTACAAAAATGACATTGAAGCAGGTGCTTTATAACTAGTATTGATGGTCAATGACTAATAATCACACTACACTATATTTCAGGAAATACCTAGGTAGTTTTAAATTGCAAACAGGCAATTGCATGTTAGTTGGAATTACTGAGTTCTAAGCAATCTCTTTTTCTGGGTCTACTCTTGGTTCATGATATAAAAATTAAAGTTACATTTCCAGCAACTCAGAGCAGTTGAGATTTTAACTCCGAATTTTCTTGACCTTCTTTCACTGAGATTGCACAGGACTATAAATTATGCTAGGTGGAAGAAATGGGAGAAAATCATACAATCTTATTTTGCATCAAACACCAGGCTTTTTTTTTCATATTTAACAGTATTCTCTCCAAGTTCACAAGGGAAAGACATTCTATACAGAATGGAGCATGATTCTATTTTTATGGAGATGAGTACAAATAGGTATTTACTGCCTTTCTGTATTGTCCTCAAAGTCTTTGAAGATGTGATTTTTGAATGTCAAATATTTTTTTGTATCATCAAAAAGTATCATATGTAACAAAAATCAAAAGAAATATTCATTGCTTAAAATGAAGGTAGTTGAACATTTTATGAATTATTTTGCATTCTGCTAATGGCATTTTGTAATTTTCTGAAAGAATATGCCTATATTTTCTTTGAACCACTGCGAAGCTTCGTGATTTAATCCAAACAATTCCAAAGACAGATACAAAAACATTAAAAATCTGTCTCCACCAAGATTAACCAACAGGGACTATACAAAGTTAAGTCTCCCCTTTTTTTCCTTCCTGATATTTTCCAAAGAATAGTGGTTTGGAGGGAACTATCAAAACTGCAATTCATCCATCACCTCTTATGATGGGCAAATTATAATTCTAATCCATCAATTCTAATGATATTTCTAAGTCAACAAAAAAAAAAAAAAAAGAAAATATTTCTCCCACTTAACACAAGTCGTGCTGAAGAAGTGATGGAACCAGGGATTGCTGACATGTCCATAGCCTCTACATTATCATTGTCCCATATGTTTCTGGTCATGTGTCACTGAAAAGTTTATGTCCCTTATGTTCCCCTCTCCATCACCATCACAGCAGGCATATTGTAATGGTAGTTAATATTGCATGGGCAACAGTTTTAGTTCCCTAGTCAAAAAAGAACAAACAACCCAACTCATAACTGAAGTGACTGTGGAAAAATAAATTGCAAAGGTGGTTCTAGTTTTTCCAGTTCTATATGCTACTGGGTAAAGCTCAATATCCAACTAGCTGAAACAATATTATTAAGCTATATATAAGTGAAACATTGAGTAATACTAGCCTCATAAACATGGTTGAATTAAAAGGGCAATGAATGTGCTATTGATATTTCTTTCATGCATAGTATACCACATCTCAATAAGTTTTTATGTATTTTGCTTGACAGATGAAAAAAATGGTAGCAAAATATTCACTAAAGATGTATATTAGTTAATTTAGGATGCTGACAGCACTGAGGTTCTTTAACAATTTATTTACTGGCTTGCACATTACCACCAGTCTGTAATAAACATTATTTCATCACTGACTTGTGAGACTTCTGAGAAATTAACAACATAAAAGGAGAAGAAAATGGAATTCTTATGATATAATTATTTGCACATATTATTAACGCTCCACTTTAGTGAACTGATACTTTATAAATTCTTGTATATTAGAAATTATGCACAGAGTATTTTCCATGTACCTCTGGAGCTAGAGACTAGATATTTTATCCTTTCTCATGAATGATTATTATGAAACTTTTTAAAAACTTGCTCAAAAAGCATATTGGTTTCTCCAAGTCTGTAGGAATGCTACATTAGAAAGGTCATGGATAATTCTATGGTATTTTTGCTAACTTCTCTCTGACTGGCTTTGCATACCTGAGAGCACAGTATCTACATAACAAGCCGAAAAGCAACCATTATAGACGCTTCAAAAAACTGAATCTCAGTTTTATTTTCTGTGGGTTTCTATGACACTCAGAAACACCACTAGCACTGAAGTTTATTCTTAGATTCATAGAGAAGAAAGGGAACTCTAAAGCTGTATCACATTTTTACTTGGATAGATTTTATACAAAATGCTGAATAGAGACATTTAACTATGCATTTTGTGATAGCCTGCTTTCTTAAAGTCCTTTGCCTGATATCCAATCAGACCTGGACATAATCAACACATAAATATCTTTCACAATAAAATTAACCCCTTGTTTCTCTTGACCAAGAGGAAAGATCATGTTTCAAATGATGCAAAACTAGATTTTCTGAAAATGAAACCAGCAACAATGAGGTAAAGAAAGTTTTTGTCAGTGAAAAACCTTTTCTCTCTTATTTTCTGGTGGTTATGTATGCAAATGCTTCTACATTTTTGCTATGGGAAAGCAAATTTGTTTACAACTGAATAAAAATTGCAGGTCATTGATTTTTTCCTGACATTGCTATTCTGATTATTATTTTGAGCAATAAAAATGAGTGCAAAACAAATAAACAAACCACCCCCAGAACATCAAGGCAACATGCCAGTTTCCTCGCTGCTTCTGTCCTGTATGGTCAGTTACAGCAGTGCTCCTGTTCTAAGGCTCATCCTTGTTTATAAAACATCTCAGTATGTATTGTAATGTTATCTTCTTTTTTCCAAAGCCTTATGGTGTTTTCATCACTAGTCAAGCCTTAGGGCATTATCACAAGCTGGAAATGAGGCTGTAAGAACTGTAGTTGTACAAGACAGTACTTCAAGAATGCCCTAAATCGCACTCTTGACTAAGAACAGCCCAACTTTTCCAGCTGCTGGCTGCAAAACCAGACAATACAATGGAAGGCTCAGGCCACTACAATGAGAAAAACTGTGCCTTTTATCAGGAAAAGCATGCAAGCTGCAGAATACAAAAGCATCAGGAAGAGACTGGCACCTATGTTTAAGCAATAGTGTGAAATGCATTTTCAAAATTGCTTTATCCAGAGAAGGCACGGTATATAATTGTTATCTGGTACTGCTGGGTTTTCTCCTTGGTAATGAGTGGTAGCCACAACACTGGCAATCTTAGTCATCACTTTGGTTAGGAAGGAAGGCTCTCTTTCAGCAACTCAAACCTACATTTAAACAAGAGAAATTAATGAACAGCAAGGCTCTGGTGCTTCAATTTATCTCCCCTTGCTGCTATCTCATCTCTGTTTAGTAACCTAGTAATCTTTCCAAAGTCCATAGAGATACAAATTCTTTATCATACTGGATTAAGTTGTAATGGAGTAAATTCAGAAAAAAAATCCAAGTTTCTCTTTATACTGATGCCAGCAACCACATCAATCTAGTAACACCATACGGAGCAAAAAGATAGATAATGGAATGTGATTGGGGATTACGTGGGAAGTTTCTTGCTGTTTCTATGGACACTGCTAATTCGTTAAATTCTGTGGTGGGCTGGATTTTGCATTCATGCAAGACTACCTCTACATCTTCTCTCTACACAAGGGAAATAAGGAGCTTAGTAACTCTCAAGTCTACTAATTGTTTATTCTGGACTGCAGGTATCATCAGTGCATAGGTGCAGAAACCATTCAAGATTATTCTCTGCCTTTCTGCAATCTATTTTGTCAAAGAAAGTCAGGAAAACCCACAGGCTTCGTAGGTGAGAGAGGCATTTGGGCACTTGCAAAAAGCTGTGCAAGCTTCCTGGGTAGTTTTTTGTCCCTGTGTAGCCAAACAAATTTTTTACCACATTTGTTATAATACAGACTTTGAGATTACCAGTGTGATCAGGAAAATAAATAAAAACATTAGACTTCTTTAAAAATTCACTCAGGAAACATGTAGAACAACACAAAAGCAGTAAAAATATTTGTTACTACTTCTGTGAACTGCCCTATGGTCCTAGGGTCAGGAGAAATAGCTTGAAAGAATTTGTATTAATCACTCCAAGTAATGTGAGTTCCTATAGACTGATGCTACATAAATTGAATACTAACATTACTCTCAGAAATAAAGGCCAAAACCTCTTACATCAATTTTTATCCATAGTATAATGCTAGTTACTCTGATGTGGATGCAAAATATATGCAACATGATTTAAGCTGCAAGTACTATGCTGCTATCATAAATAAATCTCTTACAGAGTATTCTTAATATATTTTTCCTTGCCTAGAACTGATTAAATATTCTCCACCATGATTAAAAATGCTCCATAGGTAATAGATTTTGATTGTTTGCCCAGTATCTTCTAAGCATGCGTAAGAATAAGTACAAGTATCCTGACTCAGCATAATCTGGTCCACTCTCTGACAAAAGATATACTTTATCAAGGTATTTCCCTCTATTTTATGTGGGTAACAACCTGAATTTGCTTTGTATACCCCTCTGAGATGACCACCAGCAGTACTGCACAGAAGGAGAAATTTGACTTACAAAACCTTTTGCTCCCTAATGTTCTATTGGCATTAATTGCATTTACAATCAGTGTGTTTCATTTCTTATCAGTAGCAAGTCCCTTCCTAGCAATAACTTCCGAATATGTGTTAATCTGGGATGTGATAACACAAATGGAATGTCAACTGGAGCAAACCCAAATATTACAATTTATTTCAAAGACCAAAGTTGTCGGGGAAGAGGGAGGCATTTTAATTTGAGAAGTCATGTCAGCGGTAGTATCTAATCCTCAAAAGAGATCTATTCAATATTGCAGCTGCAAATTTGAGCATGGCCAGAAGGCCAAAAAGAAGAAAAGAAGTATATTTCTGCAGCTCTTTCCGAAGAAAGTAATTAAGAGAGCGCCTTCTCTTCGTCTCATTGCTCTTAGAGAGTACAAGGAAAATTGAAGTGTAAAAGGATGCTGCAGAGAGTGTAGAAGCAGATGTAAATTTGAAGGCAGTTTTGAAAAACAGAGACAGCAAGTAGAAAGGTGAGAATTAAGATTCTCTTATTACTACATTAGCACATGCTCAAAATATATTGTGCATATTGCCTTATTGTTTTTTGGTTATGTTCAGGTACAGAATCAGAGTAATATCTGATATACTGTCTCCTGAAATCACTTCCTCACTTGAGGTCTTGATGCTGTTTTTCAGGTTGTTGTCTACAATTTATTTTCTTTCTCTGGTTTCATCCTGTAGCAGCCCTGTTGCATTTTGCTTTTACCAAAGTTATCAAGACAAAACTAGAAGGAAGTTATAAAAGATAACGTATGTATGAACTTGCTCTTGTTACACACTAGAAGCCAGTTCTGAAAATCACATTGTACCATTTTCATTGATAATTATTTCTTTGAATTTATCTTTTAGTTAAAAAAATAAGAATGTGCGAAATAGTATGTGTGTGTATGCATATGTAAATGGTATATGAGATCTAAATGAGAAAGAAGAGAAAAAAACAGACATACAACAATAGTGGAATTTAGATGAGGCAGAAAGTTTCTTTCTATATTCATCTTTTTTTTTTTTCCCAAAAGAAAAAAACTATCCTCCATTTAGGAGTTGGACAAACACTCATCAGCAAACATCAGCCCTTTGTGTTATTACAGTAAATAGAAAATTGCTACTATCATATGGCCTGCAGAAAATGATGAAATGTTCATGTGGCATAACTGATACCTTTTTTAATAGTAAAACATAATTGCTTATCCTTTTAGGTTTTGTTTTGATTTTGTGTGGTTGGGTTTTTTTAACAGACTGGCTTCAAATAATTTAAAATACTGAAATAAAATTTAATCTCCCACACACTGAGTATGTGAGCATAAATGGACAATTCTTTGACACTATTTTCAAATGGAGTTTAGATGCAAAAACTTATTAGTCATTTGTAGTACTTTAAGATCTGATTTTGAACAGTTGTACGCCCACATGAGAATTTGTCACTATTTTTGTTAGTCTTATTCCATTAAATAATATTTTCATGGCGGAGAATGAATTTCAATCTATATTTTGTCTAGTCCCATGAGAAGAACAGTTAAATGGCAATGGGACAAATGATTTTCCATGGCCTCGAAAAACTGCGTAAATACCTGGAGGAAACAGAAAGTTGGATTTGCCAAAACAGTGAGTTATAAACACTGTTGTGGCTATTTCTAGATGAGGGGAAGGAAGAGTCTTCATTTTAGACTGAGACCAAGAGTCAGAAGAGGGATGCTTAGGATCAAATCACCTGTTAGATGCAAATAGAGTTCAGTGGCCTTTTGCTTCCCTCAACTGCTCTCTCACCTAAAAAGTGTCAAGATCATGATGTTAAGAAAAGAATTAAAGGATTTTACAGATAACCAGAATTTGAACCAACAACTGAAATCAGAAGTTAACAGAGTTCCAACTGGAAAAATTATACCATATTTAGTAGTGAGACAGTGAGGGTGAATCTCACGGACCATGATGATTTCTTCATTACATTCAGTTAAGATTGATGTCCTTCTAAAAGTTTCACTCAAACAAGGATTTTACAAGTCAGATGTAGCAACGACTTTCAGCAATTCAATATTAATATTATCTAAGAGGTCAAACAGACATTTAAAATATTTCTCTGACTTTGAATTCTATGAATATTATTAATATATATAGCAGAAAAATCTAACACATGTAACAGGATATTTATGAACGAGTAAAAGATGAAATCAACTTTCACTCAAAAGTAACTGATTTTTTGTTTTATACTTGCCTCTAAAAAGAAAAAAAATAAATTAGATAATTATACTGGATAATTGTAATTAATGTTGTAAAATAGGTATATGCTAAAAATCTCTATACAAATAATATTTGTGGTAAACATGGTTTAGTGGTTATGAAAGAAAGTGTCTGATAAGCTTGTTGAATCACCTATTTTAGAATATATGTAGAGAACAGCAGAGGTAATTGGAAATTAATTTATCAAACAGTATCTCTTTAAGCCATCTTCTCACTTGAAAATGCTGAGGGACAGGTGAACTGTTCAGATGATGCAAGTCACAAAAGCCACCTGCTGAGGTGTAAGGATCCTTAAAAATTACTTTGGATCAGGCTTCAGGAAAAGGCAGCACGTATATTATGTTCTCCTTCTGGAGGATGTGATCAAAATGGGTCTATCAAAAAAAAACCTACTTCAACCTCTGAGTGCTTTCACTGTGGTCACAGCTGGAAGCTGGGCTATGGTTTTGTAGGCCAAGCTTTTACACTTATTGCTGGTAACTATTAGAAGTATGTGGAGTGCTGACAGGTTCTTTTCAGGCACTGACCTAGATTTAGCCTAATTCAGTTCAAAGGCCTTTTTGTAGAGAGAAAACTCTGTCCTTCCTTATATTCTGTCTAATTTATGCAACTCGTTTAGTCTAGAAGACTCTGCAGCCTGTAGTATACAAAGACAATTCAAAGCATCAAGGGAATACAGTAAATATGAGCATAACCCTGTTTTATCATCTCTATGTCTGACAGCAACAAAGATTATTCTATAGCATTATAAAATCATGATTCCTGTGAGCTGTTCCCAAAGGACAGGCATCAATCAAAGTTTCAATCTCATTATGGATTGGAGAGCTTTTATCTCCCTTGACAAGTTCAAGTTCAGGAGGATGACTTTGACCTTCTCAGAGCACCTCTGAATTCACAGAAATTGGTGTCTTTGCCGTGGGCACCTATTCATGTATATAAGCAGAGCACCTTACAGAAATTTTCTGCTGTATTCACCATAGGCTTAGAATTCACTTTTCCACTCCTTATAAAATTCCTTTTCACATAAAGAGAAACTGAGCATTTACCACTTCTCTCATCTTAATAATTTTCTTTTAAAAGTTTACCTCTCCTTAAAATATCAAGATTAAATTCCAGTGAGTACCTTTCTACCTAAATCCTTGCATCCTTACAAAAAAAACCCCAAACCTGTGTTTTTCTTACTGTAACAGCTGTGCTCAACCTCAACTGACCTCCAAGATATGAAGATGGCACTGGTTACACAGGGAGTTTGTGCCATTCTGTATGTTCTGCTCTTTTCAAAGTTATTAATACCTGTAATAAAGTCTATATTTTCTTTTGTTGATGTTTAAACTCTCCAGAGTTCCTGTTTCTTGAATTCTTCTTGTCACACTGCCAATTTGTATAGTTTCTTTAAATCTTTTTGTCCTTTCTAGCTATAAGTAATGTAAACAGCATCTACATCTTCAACCAACTTAATTAATATGCAATACATTCTGACTTCTCAGATTGTCACCAATGGCAAAAATAAACGGTGAAAATGAGGGCAGAGGATTTACTGATGTTTAATTTGAAAATATGTAACTGAAATGCTAAATCTATTTGTCTTTGGTTTTCTTTTGCGGACAGCAAGAAGACAGTACAAAGTGCCTAAAGGAGGCTTCTCCTTTATTTGCTTACTGAAGGTTGACTATGTAAGGAGGCTAAAAATTAGATTTGTCTGACCAAATGCAGATATGAAGAGCTGTGCGAGTCACTTGAGGCTTTTTTTCAAGGTCAGTGGGAAAAATAGGGAGTAAATCTTCTTTAAACTGCATGTCTGTAATAGGTCTAATGAATCACTTTCTGCTTCTCCCATTGACCTTAAAAAGAAGCCTTAAATTACTTTCTTAAGTGCATATGCCTTCAGCTTATGTTGTAAATGCCAGAAGTTGGTGAGAAGAATTCTACACTAACCTCCTAATTTAGGTTATTAAATTTAGGTAGCAACTTCATGCATAGCTCCAGGCTATCCAGTAATTTAGCTTTCTTTTCAAGTATTGAAAAGTGTACTATTTCGTTACCTCCCAGTTCATGTTTAGTTTTCAGGCAGCAAAAAGTATTTAGCAGATACATTTGACCCCCAAACTCTCCCCACCTTCTCCTTCCAGGCCTGTAGCTCCCACTCCATATCCACTTCAGACAGACATTCAGGTTCATGTAGTATAAGTCTTTAACTTTCAATGTCATGTGGGCAGAGGCACATCCTCTAGGGAGGCCCCTATGATCCCAGCCTTCAGCAGGACCATTAATTCCTTCTGAACAGTTGGCTCTGGGACACTGGACAAATTTTTGGATGCGACAGGAAAATTCTAGTTCATAAAAGGTGTGTAACTATTCCAATTACACATTGCTTTGCCTGGAAATAAGGGAGATCCTTGGAGACATTTGGCTGAGATGGCTGCCAGAGAGCTGTTCACAGTAATTTATGAAATTGGATGATCACCCAGACACTGGTGGTGGTGGTGGTGAACAGAATAGGAACAGAAGCAGAGAGGTGTCTGACCGGGACTTTAGGAGAGAATGTGTCATCCTTTCCTTGTAGAGTTCTATCTCAGCTCAGAATCTCTAAATTTTGGCTTGAATCTCCTTGAAGTGCATAGCTGGGACAGCAGCAAACGGAACAAAATGAAATCAAAGTTTGAATAAATGGAAACTATATATTTTTCTTATACACTTATAATAATATAGTTCTAACATTTTCAAAGCATTTTTTGCAAATAAGAGGTCGCTGTTTATCAATACAACTTATCGTGGCTCCTCTTTGGCAATAATTATCAACAAACTCTTCACTGATTTTTAATTTTCTTTCTTTTTTCAACTATTCATAATGCTCTACAAATCATGAGAATATTTTCTTATTAATAGAACTGCCTCTTAAAAAACAAGACTGTACTCAAAATATATACATATGACTTAAATTGTCAATGCTTCTAAAATAATGTGAGCTTTCGCCTGATTAGGATTTTACATAAACAAATGACACAAATTAAAATAACGGCAGTTACAAACAATCTTTTCATCTGTCTGAAGGAAACGTGTTTCCTGCAGCAGCTGGCAGCACACTTAGAAGCAAGATACACTCTTTGTGCCTGCCTGTGAAAAGAGAAAATGAAAGAGCAACTTGTACTACTGCTACTCCACTGCCGTCATACCAGAGGCCCCCCCAAGCAGGGGAAGTGCAATCCACACGTATCACAGTAGCACCTTTTGGGGTTGTATCTTCTAGTGGTACTGGCAATGAAAACCCCACGGAGCAGTGGCAGCAAAGCAGTCCCAGAGAGGAGCAGGAAGGGTTGGGAAACTGCAGCTATCTGCATACCAAACTCCCACCCAGTAATAACCCACCTCTCATTGACACGGGTAAGTCAAACTCTTTGCTTCTTTCACTGAATAAGAAATGTTCTGCCAGGATGATGTGAGAACTGGAGTCATTGCAAGAGAGGGAAATTTTAAAACTGTTTGTGAATGCAGTGATAAATTGCTGCTGGAGCTTTGGGCCACATCTTTTAAAGAGCTAGTAGGGTTCCTTCTGCAGGTATATAAGAAGCTCAGAAAATGCCTTACTTCAAGACATAGAAAGAGGGTAAGGGTGATGTATATGCTACAGGGCTGTAGAGATTCCGTGTGCCTTAAGTAGCTGAAGGACTTGAGGTACAGGTCTTAATTTGGGGAAGGACAGCAGAGATGTGCTGTAAAAATAAAGGGAATTATCAATCGCTATGGACTGCGGAATGGAAACACTGACCTTGGAGGAAAATGGTTAGAGAGAGAAGATAATATGCTGGCATGGTGGATTAACAGGCAGAGTCTACCCTGGGGCTAGAGGATATGTGTATATCTATGTGTATATATACATGTATATATTTTTTTTCTTTTTCTATAGAATATAGTTTTCTTTTATTAGATTTGTCAGCAGTTGTTAGAACCATTCAACAACATGAGTATACCCTACTGTGTGTGATAAATAAGTCGTACTTATGTTCAGACTTATTTATCACACAAGTTAAACATCATATCACCAGTCTCCTTTTCAATTACTACCCCTACTGATAGAGGCTGGCCTGATTTACAGAGCAGTACAGCAAATGTAAGATTACACAGACTTGATAATGAGCTGTAAGCACCTATGAAAATGAGGCCAACTTTATACATGGGTATTGCACAACCCAGAGCTAATGAAGCAGCCACACTGCTGAACATCTCCTGTATAAAACATTCATAATGAAAAGTACATACTGCAGTGTGGAGGCTGGTACTTGGAGAGTTCGTTGGTTTTTTTAGTCACCTACTTTTCCTTGAGCTTCGCAATATCAATGAGCTCAGAAAGATGGCAAAAGACAATGACTTTGATTTTTGCTGACTGTAAGCATGAAACTATTTTATTTTATACAGTCTTTAGTCTATCAGTGTATTTTAATACCAAAATATTGGCACAATTTGCTAAAACACAAGGCATGAAGATAGGAAAAATTCTAAATACAGATGAAATAAACTTAAATATGAAGCAAAATATGTTTGACAAGAAAGTTCAGTTCTTTTTAGGTTTTAAGGTTTTTATTTTGATTTTTAATGCTGAAAAAAAGTTCATGTATATTTTACAAATTTCGCAACTGCAGGTGTCATAATGAAGTCTGTTCTGCTTACTTCTGAAGTCAGGATGTGACTTATATCGTGAACCTTGCTAACCTGCCATTTCATCCTGCTTAAATTCCTGTAGAGCTTGCACAGCTTCAGCACAACTTTCTCTTTGCATGCATTTTTAAAACTAACATCTTAGAAGAGGTACTGAAAATACCACTTTGACCAACATCTAGTGCTACTGTAAAATGCCTGAATTCTTCTGAAGCTCATGAAGTTTAGTCTATACTCTGGCTAAATTTGTCCCATTGTTCTTGTAGAAACAAAGGTGATTTTGGTAACAAACCTGTTAGAAGCTTATAGTTCTGGTTTAGTGTTTGAAAGTCTTATTCTTCATGAAATGCTTGTTGACCTATATTGAAGAACTACAATTTTAGAGTAAAAATTCCCAATTATTCTCTAATTATAGTATTTGAGGGATGAGAATATTTTTTGCAAAATCTAATGCAATCCTGCTTGCAAGTTCCTTGAGAAGTGTACCAAGGGATTTATAAATGCAGTTGCAGTCCATACATGCCCAGGAGAACTTAGTGCTGAGAAATGCTTAGAGACTATTCCTGTAATGTAATGACCTCCCTAAAACTGGCCATGAATGTATTAACAGCTGTACCTCCTCTTCACTAAATTCAAACCATTACAAAGCACTGATAGATTAAAGTGTTAGAAAGTAACTAAACCATAATCGCACAATGAAAAATAACTATTAGAATGGTGAAGGAAAGAATAAAATTACCAGAATATTAATGTTTTGGTTTTTAAATACAATGTAGCAGTGTAATCTACTGGACTACAGCATCTTTTCTGGCACCAATGGGAATTTACATAAGACTTCAATTAACAATTTTCTTGTTCAACACTGTAAATTAAAACACGAGATGTACATTTTTAAAAAATGTCTAAAACCACAGAGCCTCAGAGTTTAGAAGAAACTAATCTCCATCATTCATATCAACATCTTTACACGTTGCAGTATTTTATATAAATCAGGCCGCATTTACATCCTCAAAAAAGCAAAAAATTAGACAGGACTTCAAGCCTAATCAATTGCAGCAAAGGACCTGATAATGTAAAGAGTTGAACATAATTCACAGGAGCCTGAGAAGAGGCATTTTATCTGCAACCAGCTTCCAAAACATAGAAACATGGTATAATCTAAACTGTGATTCCTTTGCAGCATCTGAGCAGCCTGCACTAGTGGGTGGTGTCCCTGCCCATGGCAGGGGGTTTGGAACTAGATGATCCTTAAGGTCCCTTCCAAACCAAGCCATTCTGTGATTTTATGATTCTATGATATGTAGAAAAATATACCTAGAATCTTTCTGTTTTAAGAAATTATCAAGACCTGTGTTTCTCTTTTGAGGAAACCTTGGTCTTCTGATTAACCTCAAAGTGCTGGCAGAATCCAACACTTGCCCTTCATCAAAAATGACCCAATTGCATCAGGTATTTTTAAACTGAAGATTACCCGAACAGAAAAGATCAGGCTGAAGTGTTTTAATTGCATCAATTACCTTAAGTAATTCATTAAAATGTCACAACATTGAAAGATGATGCTCTCCAGAGTTCATGTATGTATGGTCTTGGTTGCTTTAATGTTTATTTTGTATCGCCCATAATCATTTTACTCAGACGAGATGCTTCTCTGTATATGTAAGGAGAACAATAAAAAATCTGTTCTTTCAGGCCATGTAAAATGTGAAAAACTGTGAACAGATCTGAAAGCATTTTTTAAAATATTTTATTTTCATTATTTTGGAAATAAAAATCTCCAAAATAAATCACTGAGAAGCCATGGAATATGTAATAGTGTGATCTCTCACTCTGCTTTATATTTGCCAAGATTCATAGAGAATGTGTTTTAATTGGTTATTCAGTGCTCCAATAATTATGTCAGACAGAACTAGAGCTTGTTTGTTAAGCTTTAGAGGGCAAAAGGAAAAAAAAAAGTGGCATCTTGATCTCCTGGTCTCACAAAAAAAGTAAGACATAAACTATGTAAAATAAGACATAAAGATATGCTAGATAATTTGAAACCCAGTACTAGGTTTTGAAGTGCAGTGCTAACTTAGGTACAAAGGTCACCAGGCACCAGAGACACTGAGGGATTGTGAAGATTTGATACTTTCAATCAAAATATGACGTGATTATACAATGCATAACAATTTTTCTGAGAAATATTTTTGAAAACAACATCATTAGCCTAGTAGATGGAAGCATAAGGAATATTGAAAGACTGGAAAGTAAAGCTGGATAACATTAGGCACAAAATTATTTATTTTCAATAGTTAAAATAAGCAAAGGTTGGAGCTCCTTCAGAATTCATGGTTTAGGGTTCACATTCAAGATATATTATGAAGAAATTAATATGTATTATGTAGAAATTAATATTTTGAATGTGGAGCCATTGAACTATAGAAGAGAGAAGAAACAATTGTGAAGGCATGCAAAGGCTCTGATGCTGAATCAGAAGGCTGAGAGAGAGTTCAGAATATTTACCCTGTGAGTTTTCCATTGAATTTAGAAGATACGGGTAGGAAAAGAAACATTTAAGGAATTTCTTCACTGTCTTCAGAGCAGAATATAATTCTGTGTATGGGAGATAAAGGGAAGGACCACAAAAAAGCTAAAGAAGGAAGTGGAAAAATGCCAAGCTCACAGCTGTGGTATTTCATTGCAAATTGATGATTGATTCCTAATAACACAACTTGAAGACACAAAGATGTGACTGATTTCAGTTTCCTAGACTTGCACTCTTTGCACTCAGAAAAAATAAGGGATAATTATTCAACTCAAATATTTTCAGAAAAACCAACATCAATTTTAGATACTTTGCACCAAGGATTTAACTTGTGCTATCCAGTCTATAAAGATGCCTGTCAAAGCATAATATTGTCCAGAAACAAGCCCACAGCTAATCAAAACCATACCTGCATAATTCAAACTCTACCAGGTAGAAAAATTAATCTGAGCAGTCTTTGATTTTCCCTTGCTTCACAAGCCCTAGTAGAAAAATTTTAAGAAATTAGGACGTTATTATATCCTTTCTATAGTTACTAAACTGTATTTCCACAGTTATGTATATAAATACATAAATACTGATATGTGAGCACATATTAACCAATTATATTCAATTAATTATAAGATTGAGTACATTACTTTTGTGTTTCAAGGTTTTTGCTTTTATTTTCACTATAAATGTAAATCCCAAAATTACGTTCATTTGAAAAGTCTTGGCATAACTTGAAACAGTGATAGTCTGTTTCACATCAGCATTTCTTATTTTTTTAAAAGCAGAAGTCTGCAAATGAAAGTAAGTGAAATGCTCACCTATTTCACTTTTCTAACTCTCCTCCAAAGTCAGACCAAAGACTGACCCATCTTTATGTGTGAGTCATACTTTCAGCAGTTCTCTGGCTCCCCAGTGGATCTTTCCATACTTTTAGAGAAGATGAGCAATGCAAGAGAGGGATTTATTTCACCACAGAATGATGAGGAACACAATAACTGCACAAATTTATGATCTTCCGTGAAGAGAGATAGCACTGTTGGGAACAGTGTCACCAGACGTGATAAAATGTGTATTCTGGATAGGTTTGGGTTTTTTAAAATAAAATCCTGCACAAATATGAACATATAGAATGTAGATCCCTGTATTTGTAATATCTGGTTATAAATATATGTGAAATAAGTAAAAAGCTCAGCGCACCTACATTTGCTTTAAAAATTCATCCACATTAATGAAATCCTAGAAATTTTACATGATCAGTGAACTACTGATGCGAAGAGAGCAGAATTTTTATCTCAGATGGTGCAAAAAAATGCAACTGATGAAAAAAAATTCTAGTAGAACTAAAGAGAGTGTCAGGTGATAGTATGCATGCAACTTTTATCTCTAAAAGCAGAAGAGATTCTTGCCTTACGATAACAGAAGGATGGAACTAGAAGAAACCAGAGCATAGGTGAATTTTTTGCTATACATGATCTTTAATTCATACAAGTGGTACATATTTGATGATGAAAAAATATAGTAACTAGTGTAAATAATGTTAGAATAAAATTTCATTGAATTTTATAGGTAAGTCAATACATCAATATTACTAGTATGGTTCTAGGCAATTATGAGCAAGTCTAAGCCTCTAAAACATGGATCTATGTTATCTGTTGAAAATGATATTTTTATTATGCAGGGAATAGATTTGGAAAGTAGTTTTATTTAAGAATAAAGTAGATCACAAGTTTCAGAAAACAATAAGCATTGGTTTATTGCCATCTTAAGTCATCCTAACCTGTCAAAAAAGGTAACATAAAGAACAAAACAAATCACTGAGCATTTGAGGTTTTTATCATTCAAATGAGCGCTTGTTATAGTTGGGGTGAACTATTTTCGGTTTTATTACATTTCTGCTACTACAGTTAATGAGTTCCATCAGCCTCATCGTGCTCCAATACCTACCACGCACTCAATCAGTCACAGAGTACCATGTGGCCACTCTGCATCTAACTCACCTTTTGGACTTAAAGTGCACTAGTTATGCTTTGCTTTATAAAGCAAAATGCTGCTTTGGTTGGATTCCAAACTGTCTCCTGCAAAACCAGGAAAGCTACTGCCAGGGGATCTGGAGTATTTAGTCACATATACATGAAATAAATGAAAGAAGAAAAGTAAGAATTCTGACTTAACTAGAAGGAACTTACCACCTATAAAAGGAGAATGTCTAATATGAATTTAATTCTCAGAGCTGAGTACCAAGGGAGATAAAGGGAAATAAATGAATTAACAGCTCAAAAGCCAACACCAAGAAAATGCTAAGTTTTAACTTGGAGATAATCAGGTTATTTTAGACATATGGAAGATTCAGCGATCTTATCAGTTCATTTTTACTGCTGCCTCTAATCTGTGGAAAAAGTACTTTGTTTAAGATGATCTTGACCTCTCTGTGAGAATTGTCTTGGGTATTAGATAACTACCCATTCAGTAGTACTGTTACTAGTACCCTGAATGCACTGATAAACATCAGCAGTTCAGGGCTTAGAAAAAACAACCCTAGCGAGCATTGCAAATGACAGCATTGTGGTTTTGCTTAGAAAAAAAAGGCTGAGTAGAGTTTGCAAAAGGGTTATTTATCTCTGACAAACATTAGCTAATTTTCATTTCATTCATCTAGAATGGGCCTTTTGATATTAGAAAACTCTTAGAAGATAATGAAGATTAATAAAACTTACAGCACACTGTTACAGTTTTCTGCCAATTCAACGCAGTCCTGTCAGAAGTCTTGTGGCACAATATTGATCTCATACAAAGACTTTTCGACCTGCCAAAGCAAGCCAGAAAAAAATCTTCTTCAGAAAAAATCTGAAAATCACCAATGCTATTGAAATGACATGTACTATAAGAAATTGACTTATCAATAAAATTAAACGAAATTTTATTTTAACATTATTTACACTAGTTACTATGATTTTTCATTATCAAAAAGCAATGAATATATTTGGCAAGCACTCTAACCTTAGATTAATGAAGATGAGAAATAAAAACGAACAAAAAAAATACGTACTCAGAAAGAACAGTTTTTCCTCTCTCATGTGCTGTTTTACATAAAAGCAGGCTTTGAAGATTCCAGGTGGAGTACGGTCACATGGATACTTACTCCTCAAAGCAAAAATAAATTAAAATTACAAAATTATATTACAGTTATAAAAGAGGTTTCATGACAGCTCTGGAAAGTTGTCTCTTAATGTTCCCACTAGGTATTACTCAGCAGCACGCTAGATTGTGCTTTGGTATTTAAACAGGCAATGATTAAGTAATATCCTTTGTATTAAATAGCTTACCAAAAGGTAGCGCAGCAACTGTTTCTCCTGGCCATAAAATTTGTATAGAAGTCCATATATTTTCACAGTGATTGGTTGGGGTGACCCCTGTAGGTAATGTAAATATAAAAGAAAGATTATCATCTCAGAAAGAGGATATACCAAAAAAAGCATTTTGAATTTAGCCAGTATTGTCACCTATATGTAGAATTCTAAGTATTCAGTATTTTGACACATGCAAAATGAAATGGTAAAGGGAGTTAAATAAATTATTAAACAAGAGAAAAGTAAAACAAAACCGTAAATGATTCTGATTTCAGTCATAAAATTGTAAATAATATTTTAGCTAACTTCCAGTAATTACTTCTGGCCTATATAGCACCTTCCTTCATTAGTTGTATTCTCAGATTCTAAAATGTGGAAGAATTTATTTGTGCACAAAATCTGTGCATTATTAAATCTGAAAAGTTGATTTTAAAAGCCAGAAACACATTCAAATTATTTTAAAAGTTAAAGTTAACTTCTATGCAGTCTTTGTTTATACTGTAAACAGAGTAAATGTTGCTTTAGAATTTCTTGTAACTAAAAAGCACAGACGGAAGGTAGATATTGATTTGGTTGACATTAACATGAAGACACTTTTGGATATTCTGTCTCATAAAACAATGACAGTCAGGAGAAACTCCATCAGAGCCAAGGATTCACAGCTGTGCAGAAATGATTTGAAAAGAGAATATAGACAATTACCTCTTTGGCATCTTACTAGATACAATTTTTATCCCAGCACTGCACGGATTATTTTATTCTAGGCAGTGGCTCAATGTATGTTATAGATTCAGAGATCCTCTTCTGTACTTACCATATATATTCACAACATGCAGAAGAAAAAAAGTAACAGCAGTGTAAGTACAGAAATAACTGTTGCCATTGGGAAAGTTGTCTATCATGTATCAGACAGCTGCTCTTTTAAGAGTTTTTGTGCTTCCTTGTCTCAATTACAACTGCTTGCTCTCTTCTTCCTGTCTTCAATTGCCTATATCCCATTTTCACATTTGTTCTTGTGTCCTGTAAATTCACTGGCATTGTGAAGTCACTCAGCTTACACTGGGCCTGTTTACATTCACATCTGAGTTTGGCTCAAGAGTGTGCTTTCGAAGTAAATCCCCTCTTCGTGCTCTGTGTATCATGTGTTGGTTCACATCACAGAGCAGCTGCATGATGTACAAGAGATTTCCTGTATGAAGCTGAACTGAAAGATGCCCTCCAATGCACCCCCAGCACTGGTCATTGCATCGTCTGCACCAACTGCTTCTCCCTACACACCCACTCATGTTGGATTGCCCTACTTGCTAATACCTGCAGTTGTATGCAACCAGCAACAAGCCAAATGTATCTCTTGCTTGCCAAAATAATCGATGTCCTTAAATTTTGATGTGTCTTTGGAAACATAGCTGAATTCTTTCTGTAATAAAAGGATGTGATGAAGAATGCAGCCCCTTGACACAGGAGTTGGAGGGAAGGCTGTTTGGGGGTATATTGTGAGATAGCAACAGATCTGTCATCCAATTTAGCATAACTAATGCACATGAGGAGCAAAAAATGCAATATGTGCATTGTATCAGTGATGGGGTGGGCAGGGTGAATCATATTATGATCTGGGAATACTTCCATATGTCTGTCCTCTCCCCATACATAGCTTAGTTCACTTTCCTTTCACATTTTTGATATTAGTCCACAAATGAACTAGTAGTAATAGAACTGGGATGGTGATCTCCTATATGACCAAACAAAGCAATGTCTATGCTTATTCCCAAAACAAATTTTGAAAGCGAGTGGAAGATGGCGATCCTTCCCAATTGTGATTGACATGTTGAAATAAAGAGAGTGAAGTGACCACACGGTTTGTGATTCTGACTGAAGAGATTGTTACCAAGTCATGTATCTGTCTAGCCTGTTAATGACTAACCCAAGCCTCTTCTGTTATACTGTTAATTTCCTGTGCTGAACAGTGTTTCTCTAAGATTACAATGAGCTTGGGATTTCAACATTACTTCTGAAGGTGGTGTGTTTACACTGAGTCATCCATCCAGCCTGATGCCCTCACCTTTCTTGGAGGTTCTTTTTAGTAGAAGTTTTGTTATCTTTTCATTTGCTTGAAGAGTCAGATGAGGCTTTGGACTAGTTTCAAGGATGTTAGCAAATACTGCAGGGTCAACTGGAGTGACTGGAGGTTAGTTCTGGGGAGCAGCAGACCTATCCAAGTGGTGGAGATCGCCAGGCTGAATCAGAAAACTCCAACTTGAGCTCATCTGCAACTTGAAAGTTTGATGCTTAGAATTAAAGACACATGTCCACCCTTGCTCTTTCAGTGGCCTCAGATTGGGTTTCAGGCATTCCATGAAGAGAGATCATACTGAGAGCAGGCCCTTGCACTGGGATACCGTCAGCATCAATGTGCAGCTGTGCCTGAGCTCATACATCACCTATAGCTTGAGTTCCATAGACAAAGTAAAATTTGTAAGAGAAGAAGAAAGCCATCAGAGTATATATCAGGTACATCTGGTTAGTACTGAGACCATATGAGGCCAATAGCTACTTATAGCTAACTACCAACACTTTCACTTAGCCCACTTCAAGCCCAAGATACCTTTTTTAATTATCATTAAAAAATAACACCAGAGCTACCTTTATTTTACTGCTCCTAAACATGCTGCTTTCCCTCTACCCCAGTTCTCCCATGGATTAAATTCTCATCTTCCTGCAGCTGTCTGAAACTTTTTTTGCAGATTGATTCACCTGCCTCCTTTAAAACCTGATTCAATCCCATGAGCACACCTTGCTGTGACCTTTTACAGCTAGCTTCCACTTTTCTCCCAGCTTGATTAATTTTGCCTGGTTTTCCTCCTTCTGTGCTCTTATTTGCACATCTCTCTTATACAATCTATTTGGCCTTGTCCTCTCTTTACCTTTGTCTCTCTCTTGAGCTCTCTTCCTCCTGCCTTCTATTTACACTCTTTCAAAAGGAATAGAGCTCTCCTTCCTGTGCTCCAAATATTCTTTTTTTCTTCTAATACAGCCCTTTTCCTGTCCTCTTTTGCAAAGCCTTACTATAATAGATTTCTCTCACAGTGACCTTTTGTTTTCAAAAGTGTTTGTCTGCAAAATTGCTTAGCAGTGAAACCTCAAGGATACATACAATGGTAAAATGAAAAGAATCAAACCTGAGTGCTTGACCCCTGGCTGCGTGCAATGTTCAGTTGTTCCTTCTCCCCCAGGCTTTGCCTGGATGGTTCAGACCAGTTTTCTCTAAAGCACCCTCACTTCATCTGGGGATGATTCACATCAGGGATCACACTGAAAGAGTGAACATAAGACTGCAACACTGTCGGCTCTCTCCACCCTGTACAATTCTTCACCACCCCATCCTTAAAAATCAGAGAACCCCAGGGCCTGCCATAAACAATGTCAGTGCCAGGCGATAAAAACATTTTGGTGGAATGCAGAACATTCCTCACATTATTTCAAGCACTTTGAACATAAAAGTAATTGTGTTTTAGGGCTACAGGAATACCACGTAAGCCAGGTGATAAACAGCTGCCCTGCTGTAGAAGGAACCAGCCAGAAGCAATGTAGGCATAGGCACATGCACACAAATTGGTTTTAGGGACAAGGATATTCTTTTGATTTTTTTTTTTTTTATTTCTCTGTATAGATTTTTTTATTATTATTTTCATTATTTGTTCCTCTACGGAATGAGCTAGGCACATATGACTCACTTTACAGACATAATGTAATCCACCATGATGATACCTTCTCCATTATCATGCTTGTGGCTCCTCAAAGCTACAACTGATCTCAAGACAGACATTTCCTTCTTTCATTCAACACTTTTTCTGTAGAATTAGTCCATGCTACATTCATGCTCAAACATACATGCATGGCATTGGGGTGAAAGAAGTGCTGAATTTTCCAGGAGCCCAATTTCCATTTAGGCTTTCTTCTGCAACTGAAAGCAGTAATGTCTGGATGCTGCTGCTTCATGCCTGTGCCCAAAACATACCTCCCTCCTGGATTTCTTTTAGGTCATGGTCTTGCTCTAAGATCCACAGAGGTTTGCAGGACTGCCCAGTTTATTACAAACTGGATGCCAGATTGTATTCTGATAGTTTACTCATTGACCAGAAGCCAAATACACCTTTAGAGGTTATGTCAAGTATTAATGGAAAAAGAGAGACCAGATGGAATTATGTTGCTGGCCTTCTATTGAACAGTCCTGGTTTATATGGTTATAACTACATGAAGACAAAAAACATAATCTCATTTTTACCAAAATCAGTGAAATTCTCTCCATTAGGGGAGAACACGTGGTGATCATAGTTTGAATGGAAAAGTGTATTTTTTTAGAGCAGTTGATACAGATGGAAAAAATAGGCAAGCATTTTTGCACAGACATTTTTTTAGGTAAGAAAACAGAAACAGGAATAAAATATTTCAAATAGCTTCTGAAAATTAGTCTCAGTTTAATTATATTCATCATTCTGAGAAAACAAAGAGGTAGAGGTTAGTAGTCGTAAGATAAGGTGATATGTTAGCAAAGGGAGGAGAGAAGTTCAGTAGCTCCTGTGAGAATACAGAAAAAGAAGTAATTTTCTCCTATGGAGCAATGAGGTAGGAGTGATGTTTGGCACAAGGGAATTCTGAAGTCTTGATCTCATTATATGAGTTTTTTGTGGATTAAAGTTATGAGCTTCAATTCTTAGGCTTGTCTTTTAATGATACTTTGAAAGTTTTCCATGAAGTCTGAGATGGTTGTTCTGTGAATGTTCTGCTAATGGTGACATAGCTCTTCCAGCAGCTGTATTTACACATCTTGCTTGAAGATTCCTGTTATGTGCAAGTTACACATCTATGATATGTGTTGAATATCCTGCTGAATAAGTGATAGATAAAGTTTATTGCACATTCAAAGGGTGATAAATAAGATGTAAAGAAATACAGAAATGTGAAGAAAGGTGAAGAAAGAGGGGAGCCTGCTCCTAGAGAACAGTGGCAAAGGGAAGGAAATCTTAGCTCCTGCTCTCTGTCTTCACAGAAGGGACAAAATAATAAAAAGGAAGTTAGAAGGGTGAAGATGAGATAGCCAAACTCTGACTCTGTAAATGAATCTTGACTAATATTAAAGATACTCTAATGGTAAGTCTTGGACTTTGAAAAGTGAAGAGCTACATTTAAGAAAAGAAATTCTCCAGGCACTCATTAATTACTTCCTTCTAACAAGCAGCAGAGGAATGTGAAGCAGCATATGACTTGGAAAATGCACCCTATTGTTACATGAGGCAATGAAAAAAAAAGGAGCAAATTTATTAATTTATTGAGACTGGAAGTTTTGTCAAAATTTACTTAGAAGTTGTCCATTTAAATGTGTATGCAGACTAGTAGAAATATACTTCAGAAAAAAATTCTTTTTCTTCCTTAGTAGTCTATAAGATTCCGTAAAAAAATCTGCTTTAAGCACTCTATTGCTTTCTGGAGGTCATTACTTGTTTACTGGCTTTTTAAATCCTTTATTCTAAGGCAGATCAGAGTGAGTGCCTTACCATATCAGTAGTACAGGAATGTAAAAACCTGATGGACAGTGAATTTAAGTGAACAAAAAAAAAAATGAAGGATAGGCATTTAGTGGGCTTGGTTTGCAGCAGCATCTAAGATTTAAGCTTTCTGGGAACACAGATAAGCAGGTCCTTCCTCTCTGTTCTCTCCTCACCAGAACTGATTGATATATCTGTTGTGGGTTTCCCTTCAAGTATTGTTTATGGAGTAATTCTGTGCTTTTGAGGAGAGAAATATAGAGAAACATTGTCTGCTTAGAGAGAATTTTCCAGAGGGCTTTGAAATTCCACTGAACTGGATGCAGTGTTGGTTGTAAATGAGAGGACAAGTGGGCCTTTGTAGCCACTACCAAGCAACAGCAGTCTGGATATCACAGAGTATGGGGAAACACAATTGCTTTTATAAGTGCAAACTTGTCCCCTGCTGTTCTTATTCACTGTGAAATTGCCAAAAAGCAATTTTTACTCTTTCATCAAGCATGATATGAATTCAGAGTAAAAAAATAAGAGAGAGAGCAGTGTTAGACTAATCAAAATAATGTCCTTATTATGATGAGTTTAATAAGCTAAAAACATATCTTAATTAATTAGCTTTAAATCAGATGCTAAAAAAACGTGTCTCGGTTCTAAGTGGGACTGCAGATTAACTAATTAGTTAATGTTTGCAAAGTGTGGTGAATATGTGGAAAGGGAGGGAGTTCTTTCTGAAGTGCAGGATCTGTGCTTAGTCTGGGGGAGTGTGGTCTCAGCTGAGGCCCTGCCTGGAGTCTAGGTTTGCATATAGGAGAGAATATAACTTGGTGGTTGTAGCCAGCTGTTGCCAAAACATCATGGTCTGAGCTAAACTCTGCTATTGGTGTACTGTGACTGGCAGCAAGTCTCTTTTGTTCCTCTATTATAGCAGGAGAGTTAAAACAGACTGCTTTGGTAGGGCAGTAAGGTTCAGTCAGCTGATGTGTGTGAGGCTCTTGAAAGGCCACTGAGTGATATTGAGCGTGAATTTAATCTCTTTACATCAATCGTGATCAAATGCAGTCCTAAGGACTGTGCTGGTAGGATGAGGGAGGACAAGGAGTTCCCTGTGGCTTTCACAATACCATGTGCACGCATGAAAACAGTTAGGTCTTTTGTTTCGTTGGCATACCAAATTGCTTTGATTTGCAGATGTACGACTGAGCTGAAGTGACCACGATACACAGGGAAGGATGGAAAATATTAAAAGCAGAAGAGATTGAGGGGCAGCTGTTAGTGACAGGCAAGAAGCACAAACAGACTGAAAAATGAGGGAAGGCATAAGGTGGGTTGTGACACAGTAAAGGGCAAAGTGGGGAACATATACTTAATAATAGTACAACAATTAATCTTCAGTTCCTTCCTTGGCAAATGACAACACATTACTAGAAATTGTTTTCTCTCTGAGAACTACTCAGAAATAGACCAAGAGGGGAAAATTCATGGGTATTTTACTGTTATGGAGTAATTTGAGTACTTGTGAAGGATGGCAGAAAGAATTTATCTGCTTGATGATACTGTGTAGATCAAAGGCATTAGAACAAAGCGGGTATGTTCATGCACCACTCAATTGGCTCTTTCTCACATCCAGATAAGAAGCAGATGACACCTGCTGTATTTTGTACCAAAATCTGTGGCTGCTTGTTCTAGTTGTTTTCCCCTTTGATGATCTGCCTCTCCTTCTACCCTCTCCTCTACAACCTGCACCCCTGACTCACCACTGACTGTTGCAGAACTGACATACCTGTGTCAGGATTCTCAGTGACTGCCTCAGAGTTTGTGTTCCTGCCCAGTTGAGGACATCTGTTTCGCATTAGATTTATCTATGAAGTCGGAAACTAGCTTGGTCTCAGGGTCCTTCACAAAATTACCAAGTAAAACATGAAATACTAGTGCCAAAACAGCATTCTGTGATGCCCAGCTGACAGTAGCTTGAATTAAAGAATCCAAGCTACAGCTCTTTTCCATATCTATTTACTCACTTCTTTGTATGCAGTATCATGCATTTCTCATAATTTATCTTATTTTCTACTATAAGTTTAATTTTTATTACTGCTCAAGTTCATTAAAATGAAGAAAACTCCATTTCCCATCTATAAAATACCAGTTTACAATGTTTACTATTTTAAATTCTTAAAATATATTTAATTTATTAGTAATTTCTCTACTCTAAGGAGCTCTGTATATGTTCAAGTACAAAAAGGAAACTTCTATTATATTTTGTCTATTCATGAAAACTTCATACAATATTCCAATGAAAGCATGCACGATTTATTAAACACAGCTACTGATTAATTAATTTCAGGATTATTTCCCTTTCATTCTTAATATTTATCTTTGCCTCAGTAAGGGCTGTTGCATGCTGCTAGAGGCTTTTCTTGGTTTGGAAAGAATCATTCCTATCTCTATACTTCAGTATGGCATCATTTAGAATTCAACAGTACCTACAAATAGCATCTAATATGCATTATTATGGATTTGTCAGCAATTAATTTCATCTTTTATTATATTGACAATTTATCTACCTTTTCTTCTCAACTGATCTTTAGACCTGACTAATCTAATTACTCTTTTGTTCTTCAAAGCTGAGAACAACTTGACTCATCTGAGGAAACCAAGACCACTGAAATGGTAATGCACAATGAAGCTGGCTAACAGGGAAAACAAATTCAGGTTACTTCGGTATCCTTTCCTTGAAATTCTACCTTCTTAAAATTTTTTCTTTGTATTTTAGCTATGCTCTGGCACATACTCAAAAGGAAGAATATGCCATACTCACAGAAAGTAATAATTTAGAATTCAGAGTCATGTTGATTCACACCAGAAACACCCGCCAACTGGAGTTATGAGAAAGCACAGCAACATTAGGGATCCTTACTCTTCCATGATGTAAAAACAAAACTGTGAAAACTGTAGTGTTTTGACACGAAAGTCATGTTAGATTTTGACTGTCTTCCTGTGCACATAGAGATGAGGCTGAGTATTTCTTTTGTATACCCATCCTCCTAATTATGGTGAAGGTAAGTTCAATGGGTGCCCTGCAGGGTGAAGGGCTCAGACTATCCTAAGGGCTACACATCCCCAGATCCCAATTTATGCGTGGATGTTGGAGAGGTTCAAATACTCATACAGAGAAAAACCCATCCCTACAATTCCCACCACAGATGCAGGACAGGGACCAATGTTATGGCCTCACCCTTATTGCTGTTACTCTTTTTCTCTTCTAGTGTTCACCCTTTTCTCTCATAAGTTCCTTGATCCCTACTCATTTTCTCCCAGTATCTCAATATATTTCTTTGCCTCAGCTTTTGTACCCCCGCCTATACTCTTTTTTTCTCAGTTCACCATGAAAATATTCCTCTACTTACTTTTCGGAAAAGGACCTATTTCCCTATTTTCCATTTAAAGAGTGCCTTTGTTGTTGTGTGGGCTCCAGTAAGAATCTGGCAAACCCCAAATAAAACATACAGCATATGAAACAATAATAGACACTGTTTGTAACGAAAAGCAATTTTACAAATTAATAAAATACATCAAATGTTAAATGGGCAATTTTGAATTGGCCCCTTTAAGTAATTCCAGCTTTCCTTTGAATTATATTAAAAAATCTGATAAAATGCTGCTAGTGCAAGCTGTGCTGTCAGGGGACATGACAGTGATAAGTTTTGATGAGAAAGTGCAGACAAAGAGGTTTGATGAAGTAGAGCACATTTTCTTTGTTTCTGCTTAATTTGATGCAGCAGGGGATATAAATGTGACTCTCGGTATCTTGGTTCAAAGAAAAGGAATATAAAATAAAATTTAGCTGAGCCATTACTTCCAAACAGACCTGGAAGTTTTGATAGCTGCTTACTTTTTATCTGAGGTATGCTTGTCAACCTCACATTTAGATCAATTTCATTGCATTTTAGCTTAATGTGATAATGAAGAAATGTTTTTTTAGGAGAACCTGAAGTCAGGTTCAAGTCATTTTCTGCTTTTATCAAACCTAGGCAGTTGGTAGCTAACCTCTTGCACATTTGGTCCGCAATACAACCGCACAGAATTTTCAAGTGCCTTGTCAGGACAGACCCGATGCCAGAACAACAGCAGTAAGTCAATACACACGTTCAGTGCCATGAGAGGTAGAGCAAGGAAGACTTGCACAGATTGGAGGTGGTAGAGCTGTGTTTTTTTTCCTCTGACACAGACATGTGAAGTTATCTCCTGTCTCCCAGGAGATGAGTTTGATTTAAGGAGTGAAGAATTCATTCTCAATAGCTATTGCATTGAGGAAATGATTCTCAAAAACCTTCAAGATGGTGTCTGAGCAAGAGACGCGTGTTTCACTTCAGGTGATGTAATTCAAAACAGACTATAAGAATCTAAGGAAAGTAAAAAAACAAAAGTAGTGATCAAAGAAATTTAATAATCTACTGACAATATCCACTGCAGCCTGAGGAGTTTATCAAATTAGATATCAGTTTTTATTATCAGCATTATTAATTAATTGATTAAAAGAAATCAATGTAGCTAGTGAAACAATACACTTAGCAAACCTTTCAGATATCACAGACAAGAAAACAGAAGCAGTCACTTTCTAAACCACATAGTTCACATACCATCTTTATTCTGAAAATTTTTCACATATGCTATTAGTTTGTGGAAATATGAATAAGTAGCAAAATGAAAAACACAAAAAAGGCTAAATTTATCTCTAATTATATGTAGTTTGCAGGCTGGAGACTAACTTTATGCTTTTCAATGTTTGCTTCCTTTTGTTCTTTTTCTTATTGTAAATATTTTAGAAACTTTCTGGGCTAATGGCATGCTTGATTTTTCCCAAAAGGTCCTTCTAAGTTCTCAGCAGGGAGCTTACAGTTATCAATATCCTCATCTCTAAACACCTAATTTAAGAGAGTCACTGCTTTCAAAAACCACCAGGTTTGAGCTGAAGCTGTGTTTATCCGTGGAAGAGAGAAAACACACCAGTCACACAAATTTCTCCTGTAAGCTCCATGCAGGAATGAGATGTCATGTTAAGTTCTATGCCTAAGAAATATTTCATCCTTTGCTGAGTCTGCCAAAAAAATAGTCAATGAATGCTAGAGGTGGGCATAACTTACCCTCTAGAAACTAGTAGCAGACAGTCAAACGTAATTTCATACAGTCCAATATTGCTCTAGCAAACAATGCCACCATGCTGATTGAATATTCCCATATAAACCCCAACTCTGAGGAAATTCTGTCCTAGAAGAACGACTTTTCAATGTCACAAGCAAGTGCAAAAAATCCCCCATACCACCTTTCCAACGCACAGAAACAATGTACCGATGAGGTAGAAATTGAATCTAACTCAATCCTTTCTTCAAATTCTCTCAACCCTTCAGCTGATCCCAGGTGAAAAGCCCTGAAGATCCACTCCACCTACTGGGATCCAGCCTATTGGGAATCCATCTACTGGTGTTGGCTGCAGCTTTCCCTTGGAACAGTCACTGTCACAGCTAAGATGTGAAGATTCTTGGAGAAATCTCTTCAGTTACGTGGACTGTGGGAACTCAGATTGGTGAGGACAATGCTTGACAGTACCACAGAGGATTCTCTGCAGTTACTCACACTGGCCTCACTGGAGAGAGAACTGTTAAAAGATTAGCCTGTCACTTTTTCTTGCCATCTATAGGTCCTCAGATACCCTGAAAAAGGGCAAAAGAACACGTGTGAAAGTGGTGACCATTTTTTACCCACAAAAGGAAGCATTCTCCCAAGCAGCCCTTGGCTATAGAGAAGCATTGATAGCAGATGAGCAAAATAGCAGAAGGAATTTAAAAGTAGATGCACAGAAGAAGGATTTTTGTGGCCTTTTTGATGTTAATTTTCTCATGCTTAGAAGGTGGACCCTGAATAAGGAAGTTTTTTGACTACATCTGCTGGTGAATATCCACTTTTCTATATCATCGCCTATGTTTTATAAACCTATTTCTGTACTGTTAATTGCAGCACTGGGCTTTGAGACAAGGTGAAATGAGGTCTCTTTACTAGGCTAAGTTTTGCTGTAGCAGCTGTAGGAAAAAGTAAGAGTGATAGAAATTTGCTTCAGTGTGGAAGAAATAAAATATAAAGCGATATTAGTATAGCAAAACCATAAATTGTGCCAGCTACAGAGCTTCATTTCCTAAGCAGCCTGATTCAACCTGGTACAAATTCAGAGCTGCCTATCAGCAACTCAGTGCTCGATCCAAGTTGAATCCCAACCACTGTCACAGGACAGTTTGACATTGCTTTAGCTCACAAACCTCAGTTCCATGGGACCCTTCAGTACTGCTAATGAACTAAAATAAGGAAAGCACCATGTCTTTAAGTCACAAAGGGAATCAAAATGCAAAAAACCATGACAAATTATTAATATAATTCATAATCCTGCAGAGACAAAGTGTATTTCTGGTAGAAGCTAACTGAATTAAAGAAGACCTAGAAATACTTTAGTGTTTAAAGGACAATTGTGAGAGGTATTTTGCTCAGTGAACTTAATTTTTTCTACCAGAAATTCATGTTGAACTAATCTTGAATGCAAATAGCTTCAGAATATACTAGTATGTATATCCTAGCATGGGGGAGGGGGTTGTTCCCAACAATAGGATTTGTACCCATTTCCCGCAACTATCAAAACAGGTATATGATTTTTATATAATATTTTTCTGAGTGTGCATCCATGAAGCTTTGTTTCACTAAATTTAAATGCACAGGTCCATTTCCTAAGCATTTCATATATTTTTAAAACTTTCTTGGTGCTGTTTTTTAAACTCTTATTTTGTTTTAATCTGTTCTTTTTTTACTTTAGTGGTTAGCCCTAACCAAACTTGTTTCCATCTCTTTCATACCTCTTCCCTTCAAGTGTCCTGTCATTCTGGTACCCTTTTCTCTACAAATACCTTTTCTCAGTATCATTGTCTCCATCTTTAGAAATCTAAATAGTGGTTATCCCTAGCTTTTCCATTTCTTTTTGCTTATCCTTGGCAATTTTCCCAAACTTTCACTGCATATTAATTTAACCCTCTTGAAGTTTGACTTTCAATTCTACATCTGAGTAATCCTTCTCTCTCTGTTTAAACTCAGTGTTTACAGAATGCAACTTTTGTTCCTCTGTAATAGAGCACTGTACCAACAGAATGTGGAGCAATTAAAACACATACACAGAAGGAACAGGTGTTTTTATTAAAACCTAACATCTTTGTAGGTGACATGGACAGTTTGCTGAGGACGCCAGGCTATGTGGTGCAGCTGACACACTGGAGGGAAGAGATGCCATCCTGAGGGACCCTGACAGACTTGAGTGGTGAGTCTGTGTGAACTTCATGAAGCTCAACAAAGCAAAGTACAAGGTCCTGCACATGTGTCATGGCAATCCCAGGCACACGTCCACGTTGGGCAGAGGAGTGATTGAGAGCAGCCCTCCAGAGAAGGACTTGGGGGTGATGATTGATGAAAAACTCAAACTGAGCAAGACCTGTGCACTCACAACCCAAAAAGCCAATGGAATCCTGGGCTGCATCAAAAGGATCGTAGCCACCAGGTCAGGGGAAGTGATCCTCCCCTTCTACCTTGCTCTTGTGACACCCCACCTGGAGTATTGCATTCAGTTCTGGTACCCGCAACATGAAACTGTTGGAACGAGTCCAGAGGAGGCCACAAAGTGGGACTAGAACACCTTCCCTGCGAAGACAGGCTGAGAAAGTTGGAATTGTTCAGCCTGCAGAAAAGAAGGTTGCATGGAGACCTCACAACAACCTTTCAGTATTCTGAGGAGGAAAGCCAGAGATGCTCTTTCTCAAGAACTATAGTGAGAAGACAAGGGGGAATGGCTCCAAACTGAAAGAAAGTAGGTTTAGGTTAGATTTGAGGAAGAAATTCTTTCCTGTAAGAGAGGTGAGGCACTGGAAGAGGTTGCCCAAGGAAGTTGTGGATGACCCATTCCTTGCAGTGTTCAAGGCCAGCTTGGATGGGGCTTTGTGCAACCTGGTCTAGTGGAAGCTGTCCCTGCCCATGGTGAGGTGACTGAGACTAGATGATCTTTAAGGTCCCTTCCGAACCAAACCATTCTATGATTCTATGAATTATAAAACTAGTCTTTTATTTTATAAGAATTTTGTCTGTTTTTCTGTCTAGCACAAGCACACACAGAATCACAGATTCCTAGACAACTCATCAAAGGGGTAACAAACCTCAGTAAAATTCAGACTGAACAGCATTTCTTGTCCATCCCATAACTCTCATCTCCAATGACTGAATTCAAAGTTCAGCAGAAAGGGATGATGAGAAAAAGGCTGAGTAAGCTTAAGACCTCAGGACTCTGGAAGGAAAATGCAATTTCGCCAGTATCCTTAGGTCTCTGTTAAGAAGATAGCATCTGCTATGCTTACCCCAGCTTTTGCTGGATGACAGGAAGATGTGTATTTTCTCCTAAGGAGTTAAGGTGTGCTTTGCTAACATCTTATACTTGAAAATAAAACACTAGCATACACTGCAGTCTTAGCGGCATCTCTATGGATCCACTCTACTTTACATACATCTGTCTGTTATGTGCTCAGGCTAGTCTAGCTATCCAAATTTCTCCAAAAGTGAATGAAGAGAGAGAAGTACCTTCAGCAAGTAGATTATCTCGTAAACCAGCTGAGATAGGATGTTGTGAATCACTTTCCAAGGAATTTTCTCCCTTCGCTGATTTTAGAAGTCGATTTACATAGTTTGAATTGCTTTAGGTGGATGTCCACCAGGCCTGTGCTTTTGAAAGAAGTATTATTCAATAAGTGGATATTAAACCTTTTTGAGTTCACCGTGTCTACTTTGGAGTTCTCAACGTCGCAGAAAGACATCGACAAATGAAGGAATCCAGTGGATTGCTATCATGGTGGCTAAGGGGCTTAAGTACACAACAATGTGACACATGGGAAGAAGTGAAGGGAGTTGCACTTGTTCAGTCTGAAGAACAGGAGGTTAAAGAGGTATCAAATTGTAGTTTTCAGCTACCAAGTAGATGGTTACGGAGAAAATACATGGAAAAAGGTCAGTGTCTTTTTGAAAGTGCACAACAAAAGGAGTAGAGGCAACACTCACAAGTCGCAGAAAGGGAAATTCCAAAGACAAGAAAAAAATTCCCCAAAAGGAGTATGCCTAAACACTGACCCCAGCTGCCCAGATAGGTTGTGGAATGCCTGTCAATGGACTCAAAACTCCTGTGTACAAGTCCCAGAGCTGCCCTGACTGAGCAGGTAACTGTGCTGTCAGCAGGTTTATCATGTCCTCCAAAAGTCCCTTCCAAGAAAGTCTCTAAATAGTATTTAGAATAACTCCATAGTTGCTGAATGTCAGAGTAAGTATAAGTGAAATAGCTGCATTAATGAAAGGCAAGGTCAAAAGGTACTATGAACACATAGAGCTATGTAATCACAAACTCTCTGTCATTTCAGCATGAAAAATTAATTGAATTTACTTTGAAAACTGGGTCAGAGACAAATTGCTTCGTGGATAAGGCTCAGTTTATGCTTTACCACATCAAAATCCAAAGCTCAGTTTATCTAAAAATAGTTTGGGAAAGGAAATTGTGGTTTTGCACTAACACTCAATGTTCTAGAAAACAAAACATTCCCTGACATGTACTTATACATAAGAACATCTACTGAGCTGGTAAAATATTGATTCAGCCTATGACTTTGACAGTGTTCAGCTTCAAATGTTCTGTGTCAAAGATGTGAACACTACTGGGCAAGTCTAAACAACCCGAAGGATGGAGAATTGATCAGCCACTAAGAAGAGATAGTGAATAGGCAAACAACCTGAAACTAAAAATTTTGTATTCTCTGTAGTTCAATCACTGGTTATTAGAACAATGCCAAACATTTCCAGTAGTGCTGTTAATTTGCATTACACTTTTAGATACTTACATTCACCATAAATTTAAAAAGAAAAAATAGTCCATGTAATATTTAGTGAATACACTGATGCCACCCTACTATGACATTAAAAATGTGGTTTTATTCTGAAAATAATCACCATTCATAACCCTTCTCGTCATAGGTTAATATTCTTACTTAAAGGGTATTTAAATTGGGTCATACTAATTAAAAAAATTTTCATCGCTGTTTACACTGAGGTACTGAAATTAAAATAACAGCTGCAATGAAAAATCAATTATCACTCAATGACCTCAATGTACATCATTTGACCAACCAAGACTTAAATCAAAAATAATATGCATGAGCAATAGCATCAATAGGCATAAAATTTAATTCACTTTTTGCCTGTTAAAACATAGCATTTAACTACAGAATTGGCTCACTGAAGACACATTACGGACAATCATGATATACAGGTAGATGTATACAGGTGTATGTGTGTGTATATATATATAGCAGACATATACCTGTCATTATATATGTGGTGTAAAGATGTTTAATGTATTTGTCTTATACAGTTGCTGTAGTGCAGCATCGTTTAACACGAGCATAATCAAATAACAAACTTTTGTCACAGAGAAATTTTTTTAGTATCTTGTTCTGTGAGTTAGCAAAATTCTGTGTTAGTTTGCTGCGCTACGGTTGTCACTGTCTATTGTAGCAGTAAGGTCCAGTCCTATTAGTTTCTAAAGTGAGCTGAACCGTATGGTTTATTTTCTCTGAATTATCTGTGCCCATCTCTCTAGGAACTCTAGAAACAGAAAAACAGGATTGTATAGTGCCACTCTGTCACTTTTCCCTGTGTCCTTTTTAAGATCTTTTCACTGAGAACCTCACATTTTTCTTCAAGCAATTTGTATCTACTGTGACACTGCTCTTTTTCCTGACAAATCTTTTCTGCAAAATTCATTAGCATTCCAAATCATCTTTCTACATCTTTGAGTTCCTTTTCCCTTTGTAATCACCATGTTTCATGCTAAGGAGAAAAACACATTAATTATTTATTCCTCAATTTAATGCAAAGCTGAATAAAGAGTAGCCAAATGGCTTCAACTTACACTTTGCACTACAGGAAACACTGATTATTCTCCAATGTGAGTTCTCTATAGCAGCTGCATTAAACATTTCATCTAGCTCTTCTTTTGCAGCTAATTTTTCCACAGAATACTTTCTCTGGGATCAAGAAGAAAACAGATGCAGTTTTAGCAGGATGAAAAATGGGTTTCTCTTATGCAAGACTTATCCTTTCTGAGGATTAAGACCTTCTCTTACTAGCTTAACAATATATAACAACAGAGAAGAACCCCTCAAAGGTAGTCACAGAAATACTCAGAAAAGCTGTCATTGATTGTATTCTGGATCAATGACTATCAAAAACACCAGATCGGATCAAACTCAAAAGGAAATGTATTTTAAAAAGAAAGGTTTACTTAAAACATTACAGCAAGTAGGCAGGAAGTTCTTGGTGAATAGTTTTTACATCATAATACATGAACACATTTGTAATGGTAAAGAATTTTTTACGAGAAATAAATCATAGACCATATTTTAAATAGTTCTTTGTCATAGGGCTAGCTTTCCACCTTAAAGTATTTCATATTTTTAATATTCAAAACATAGTTTTAACTTGAAAATAATAACATTTTTTACACAAGGAATAAGAGATTCCTCTCTAGCCAACACAAAAGCACGCAGACTCCATAGTCAGCTTCAGTGAGGAAGGTGGGAAAAGCAGAAAAAAGTGTACCATCCAAAAAGGTTGAACAAAAATTCTTTCTGTTTCATGCTATGAGATGAGCAAACTTTTCACTGTAATAAGTTAAGTAATACAAAGGCATTATGTCATATGCCCAAAGAACAGTTTCGGTCTTAAGAGAAAGTTTAAGAGAGTTTTGGTTTTAAGACATTATATTCCTTGGCCTTCCTGTTCCCATGATCAATTAATTTTATACCTTCAAAAGTTGTATTGTCCTACCTAACTTAATCAGCTTTAAGGACAAAACTCCTATCCTAAATCTATATAGCCTAGAAATTTTAAATTCTGTTCAAATGGATAATTTGTAGATTATCCATTTGGTAGGTAAAAGCTGACAGAGTTAAATATTAATGGGTTTGTCACCAATCCACTTAATTTAAAAACTAAACAGCATTTCAATTACTTCTGGCTTTCTGAGGACAAGAAATTGAACCAAGTTCAATATTATGATGTAAAACCTAGCACTTGTTTTGAGCAGCTCATTTATTATAGTGAGTATATCATCACTGTCATTCACACTCCAGTGTGATCTCCAAATGGCAGGATATATATCATTCAAGTTGATATTTACAAAAGAAACGCCATATACTGTGGAGAGGGATTGGGGAAGAAGCCTTTCAGTAAGTTTTTTCCTGTGAGAAGCTTACTATTCTTTGCTCGTTGTAAAAAATGGCAAAACTCACAGTACACTTCAGCCATTGTTTCTTGCAGCCACTTGCCAAGCAAAAAAGGTAACATAGCAACTATTTGTAATCATGTTTCTGAAAATATTTAGACAGATGGTATGGTGACAAGATGTTGGTATCTGCAGGTTTGAAAGAAAGCATACTTTCAAAATCATCTTAGTCCACCCATTTACAACAGCAGCTTAGCATAAACAATATTGCTCACATAAATGAAAATTTCAGAAAAAAAATTCACTTACAAAAATCTTCAGAAATTTCTCTGGCATAATTGAAAGCAGACATTGTTAAGCAGTTAAATTAGCTGGTACAGGAAATAATGATAGTAAAATAGTCAAACAATAGCCATGAGACACCCATATTCTTCTAAAAATTGATTAATAATGCAGCAGTGTATAATCCTTACACTGTAAAATGTAACATTTACGTAGCATTTAGTGATAATGAGTTTCATGTCATTTTTATCCTTTCAATAAATATTGAAGAGATAACAGCCAATCTCTATCAAAATCTGTAATAAAATTTCCCAAGGTCTTCAAGGAAGACAGGACTTCAATAATGTGTCTTTGGGAAGGCGTCACTGCTGAAAGTGTTTGCCATTGAGCCAAAACCACTAGAAAAATATGAGAGATTAAAAAAAGGTAGATTCTTTGGGAACAGAAAAGATGCCCTGTAAAAAGCTAAGAGAACTAAGATTAATCAAAATTTCACTTCAGAACATTTGCAATACGTCTCTGAGTAGAAGAAAACATCTTTAAGAGAACAGAAAATTTTCACTGATGTAATACCATAATTCTAAACATCTTTCTCTTAAAAATCTCTTGTATTTTATATCAGCAATTCCATAGTAACAATATTGAAAACATTTGAACTTAGTAATTCAAAAGGGATACATTCGTCATATTTCTGAGTTCTACCACAGACGCTCACTGATTTCAAGTTTTTGTGAAATGGAGGCATGTGGACAAATCAGTCGTATGGCTCAAAAGCTCTCTTTGTCCCAGTGAAGATGCTTGGAATCCTATGAAATAACTCCTGAATATCTACATCAGTCAGGGTAGCTCTGCGTTCATGGCAAAGACTGTAAGGGGAGCCCATAATAATTGTAAAAACATGAAACAGATCAGTAAATAGTATTTAATAAAGTAAGCATACAGATTTATATAAAATTTCTATTCAGAATGTCACCTGAAATCTAATAACTCTATGGGACTTTGAAGTTTATTTTATTCATGGTACTATTCAAATTAGAAAGTACATTTCTGACACACTGGTAACAGAGAATAGTGCTCCTAGAATGAATGCCAGCAGAGTGATTTTGCCTGTACATTTTCAAGCAGAAACTCTATCAGACAGATAGAATAATATCAAATAAATCTGCAGGTCAATAAGTACAAATGAAATGGATCCTCTTGGAGCCAGAAGTTCTGTCCAGAGTGGCATGGTTCCATTTGAAAGTAAAAATTTCTTGCTCCATACTGTGGATATGTCTGTGCTGTCATCCATCAGTTTCAGAGATAAGAAAATTACATTTCTGTATCTAGTAATCCTTTCACTTGTTTTTGATGCTGCTAGAAAGTGGTTTATACCTGCTGTGCAGGTGACAGTGCTTTGGAGACAGCAGCACTATGGCATGTAATGATAGTACAATAGGAATTTCTATCTATTTTTCTTTAGACACCCAAGGAAATCAAAAGGCATCTTTAAGACTACCCATGTATGTTTGCTCAGCCACACAATGTAGGCACTACTATGTAGGACTCCTGAGCACAAATAAACATATCCTCAAGGAGGGAGCAAACAAAAAAAAAAAGATTAATTGAAAACTCATTTCCAAATATACTTTGCAGTTTAGAAGAGCATAAGTTAAAAGTAAAATCATTAATCCTCTTCAAAATTAATCTTAAAGATTTACATTTCTTTTTTCAAAAAAAAAAAGATCTTTTCCCTTCTGTACTTGTTTTCCCATTCCTAGTGAATTTATTCCAGTTTTGAGTTGCTTAAAGTCTTCTCAGCAAGCCTACAACATCTTCTTCAGCTAACACACTTCAATTACATAGACCTCATCACTTTGCTGGGAATAGATATGCAGCATACTAAATAGGGGAAGATAAAGACTTCTCAACTCACTGTCTGCTCAGTTGAAAAACACTGTTTTGGTCTAAACTTTACACCAGGGAACATCTGCCAGGTATAGCAGAGGAGCCAGTTCAGTCTCACAAAACAGTTTGGTACAGAGTGCTGACTTAATAACATCTAAAAGTGGAAAGAACAGTGCCAGCAGGGATGGAAAAGTAAACAGGCGTCACTGCAGGAGAGAGTGATATGCAATATTATCAGTATTCTTACTGCCTCCATTTCAGGATATCCTAAGTGGACTTATGAAATTCCATCATAAGGAAGAAAATCAGCAAGTCAGAAAGTAGAAAGACCTGCTACTCTCTGTTAAGTCTGAATATTAAGATATTGCCACTGTGTCACTATTAGCAAAGTCAAACAAGTGTCAAGGTCAAGCAGATGAAACTGCCATGATATTATTTGCTGGAATGAAGCTTGGAAATCAAGTTCTCTGTTGAACAAGGCCAGGCAATCTGTACTTTAATATTCCTGACTCATGAAAGCTTGATTTTGCATCTAGTTCTGCATAGTTTGTGCGTATAATATAATCTATGTTATTTTGCCCAATAGTAAGTGCTTTATTTTTCTTCTTAAATTCTAAATGAAATGTGTTTATTTGTTACCAAATTGGAAACCACAGAAGACAAAATAATTGTCTCAGCTGACTACATTCTAGCATATCTGGATTTATTTCAAAGATATGCTTTTTTTTTTTTTCAGTTAATTAAATCAATAGATAGCCTGTAATGTTTTCCAGCTAAATTATCACTTCGCAACGTACATCATATGTACTTATTGTTACAAAACTTTTGTAGGTTAGGAACTATCAGCACTTTCAGTGGTAGTAAATATAATGCTAATTTAGATCTGTGTACATGGAATAATTGATTATTATTTACAGTTTGAATGAGCTTGCCCTGAGTAAATCAGCAAGAAATATTCTGATCCAAACACTTTCCTGAGAAAGATAGTGCTTATCAGCAAGAAATATTCTGATCCAAACACTTTCCTGAGAAAGACAGTGCTTTGCTCTCCTTTAAGGCCACCTCAGTTTCTGTATCAGCCAGTAGTTTAGAAACCTCGCCAGGGAAAACAACTAAAACAAACAGTAACTTTTCTATCAGTTTAAAGTCTTCTTTTTTTCCTATCAGTTTAAAATCTTCTTTATTAAAGTTCTGTCTGAGGCCTTAAGGTAAATTTCCAACAGTAAAAAGTTGTATTAAAGTCAAAACTATACTGCTAGAAAGTTCTTTAAAGGAAAAACCAAGCATTAAGAAAGAGGAGAAAGAAGGACAGGAAGTAAAGGTCAGAAGCCGATACTCAAAATACATCCAAAGACACAGACACCCTAACCTTCAGTAAAGTATTTCTTCAATATGTTATCACTGCAGAAATGAAAATACATAGTGAAACTGTGGTGACACAAGCTACTAATGTCCTCTTTCACTATTTAGCTGAATGTTATTCCAAAAGTTCTGAAAAAGGAAAACCACATAAACATCATTCCCTTGAAAAAGGATGTGGAACATAAGGTAGTTCAGAAACCGAAGTTATGTCAACAGAAATGTGATGCCATGAGAAAGAAATTATTGTGTACAATTATTACCAGGTAACACTCACAGTGAAATTACTTCACTCTGTTCAATACCAGCAGAGCCCCACCTGGGCTATGAGGCTGACTGCTAACCGTTGTAATGCATACCAGATGTGGAACAACTGAAAAGACTGCAGAGAAGAAAACATCATCACCAGATGATCTACAAACTATAGTTGAAAGAAAATGGAATCTGTTTGCTCCATGGGGAGAAAAAAAGAGCAAATATAAATAAATTTATCAAACACCTAGTATTTTAGAAAATAAGAGCACAAAAATTCTGCAAGTGTTCTCTGAATATGATCTGCAGTAATGTTTGAATTACAGCAAGAAATATGTATAATAGATGTTAGAAAATAACTTGTAGTAGGAGAACCAAGGTCTAAACAATTGTCTGGTTAAGGAAACACTATCATTTTGAAAACGGTTGTATAGCAATTCAGGAATTATGGCAGGCTGGTGAGGATTGGTGAGATAATACATTGACATTCTTCCAATCTTATTTATATTATTCAATGAATAGACATGTGCACATATGTACAACTACACATTGGTTATTCACATGTCCAAGAGAGACCTTTCTTATTTGAAGAACAAAAGAGCAAAAGCATGCATACAGTGTTGGCTGTGCAAAACCCCAGACTCAATTCCTGGTTTTTGTCAGATTAGTGCACTATGTAAGTTTTACAATCATGACATCAGATAGCAATTTTGCAGTTGTTTTTCAAAATATTCTCATGAAATTCAAATAATCTGTTTTATTGTTAATATTCATGCCACAGTACATTTGACAACTGCATAACTAATCCTGCTCACATACGATGGGCAGGTCTAACTTTTTGCTAGTTTCACTGACTGATATTATGTCACCAACATTTAAGTACTCTTCCTGATGATTTCAAACAGAACTTCTAATGAAAGTAAGATGACACAGTATGATCTACTGATATTAAATTGCAAGTGCCTACATTTTAAGAATGAAGATAAGCACATAAAATGATTAAAATCATAGGTTTTGTCATGCTGCTTTATTTCAGAGCGGCTAAAACATGAGAATAATATAAGATACTTTAACTGGTGATAAAATAGATTGTAGAGCTATGTAAAAAGGAGTACAGATTACGAGTGGAACACTTCAGTCACATAAATATTAATTTTAAAAGAGATGCTTGATCCTATTCACCTTCTAATATCCTTGGAAGACACTAATTATCATGCTGATATCACAAACTGGGCAAATCAGGGCCTTCACTTTTTACGTAAACACACTGCATTGTCCGCAATATCTGATCCTCATAAGTTTCTATGCTAATTTTGCAAAACTATTACTTTGATCCTGCAGTCATAAGGGAACATATGGCTGCTTAGGTTTTGAACCAAGACTGTCTACATTTAGCTTCACTTCACCACAGTATCTACTACATTTCCCAAGTTTTATTAAGTTTGGATTAGCGGTTGGATGCAGCGTGACTGAGAAGTGGAGCCAAGGCTGTGTGGTACAGAAAAGGGCACCTCCGGTTTCAAAACACAACACTGGCCAGTGGTTGTCAGTTAATGGTATTCGTACCATCTGTCAAGACAACAACAGAACAAGCTGGATGTGTTGCTTTCCCTCGGGAAGCAAACATGGTGTGTGGTGTGATGATCCATATCTTTCACCTGTTTGGTGTTTGCTGACATTCCCATGAGGTCTGTGTGCCCGCCTTTCCTTCCCGTGGATATCAGGAGCAGAGAAGCAGCTTGTGGGCACTGCCCACTTTGCATTCAGATGTGGGTGTTCAGCACACTGGGGTACAACAATATCCAAGACTATGCAAACAGTGGATATAATTCCAAAGGAAGCTAACAGTGCAAAACATCAAAAAGTTAGTTTCTTATTATACCTACACATCTTTACAATTCACAGGGATGGTTTTCTGTAGTTTTGTGTCTTTGCACTAGTGAAAAACTGACTAGAAATCTATTGCAGACTTAAATCTGCAAAGTTGTCTGTTCAACTTGTATTAAATTTTTAGTAAGAACTAACATAACCATAGAACAGAATCTACACAGGGAATAAAACCTCAAAGACTAGAATATTCAAAAGAGAGACAAAGGCAGAACAGCAGCCAATACTTACAAACAAATAATTGAGATATTCAAGCTACTGTTAAGATGCAATTTTTTTAATGATAAAGAGCTACTAAGCCATTGTCTCTTAAATGTCAGAAAACCTAAAAGCTTAAGTGAGTGTAAAACTCAACCATTTTGTTTCAATAGTATTCAGCATTCAATTTGTCTTAATGTGGGTGATAACTTATCCCATGCAACCACTCCCCTCCTTTATGGAACAGCATCACAGTTCCCTAAACTTACTTTAAAAAAAAAAATCCATTTTTTTCAAGTAAAATATACCAAAAAATATAAGGAAATTGTGTGTACCTTTAGACAGGAAAATCCCACAAACTGAGAAATTCAGCTTGGAAGCAGATCTAGTTAAAATTCTTCTAAAAACAAATTACCAATTTTCATCAATTATTGTTTTGAAGAACAGACAGTAGACATTACTTTAAAGTTGAGTTACAGTGATAATATTTATTGGCAATCACTGCCTTTCTGATAGTCAAGACAGTGATTCTTCAGTTCCCTGGCTGCTTTTTCACTATTAACCAAGCATTACTCAGCATAGACAGGTAATGTTTTTAGGAGCGGATTTATCCCTGCAAGCCTAGAGGCTTTGGCATTAGGAATCTTCAAGGACAGTCAAAACTAATTGAGCACAGGTGGAACTACAAAATGAGTAATGCACCAACAGGGATGGCAGTCCTGAAAAGTGCAACCTGACTGGTAATTAAATACGAGTGTGTGTCAGCTTTTTGCTGAGGGTTGAGAAGTAACAGTCACACCTCTTGTTTATCTAATTCCTTCCTGGTATCACTCTGCTTTGCAGCACTGAAAAAGCAAGCACCTGAGGTCACCTAACTGAGAAACCAGGTTTCTTACAGTGTTAACATGCATTTTTTGAAGCCTGCAAACACCTTGTCTTTTAGAAGAATATGTCTGTACAGAATTGCCTCTGACAAGATTTCATATGAGTATACGCTAAAAGAAATATATTTTCCTAATACAATTACATGGTCTGATAGGAATTCATCCCGCTTCTATAATTTATTCTCAATAACCGTTTGCAGACAGCATAAGCAAAATAGTGTGCATGTGAGAAAAGACTATTTATTGCTGTGACATTTAAACATCTAGAGGTGTTAAGCACTATAATGAGTGTTAGCAGAGACATATCAGAGATAAAATAGACACCTATTTTTTCAGTTTCTATTACACTAATCAGCAAAGCTATTAATTTTCCAAAGTGCTTAAATGCATAAGGCAGAACTGAGTTAAGTAAATTGCCATGATTAATTGTGAAGATACTTCTCAAGGCTGTGTTTTGGCTGACCTTCATGATTTAATTGGCAGTGCTGTAAAATATCCAGTGTCACATACAGAAATGGTTGAATAGTTGACTGCAAGTGTTGTAAGAAATTTTCAAATGTACAGTATTAAGATAGGAATCATACACTTGCCTTCATGTTTACCTACATATAAGACCACACCTCTGACACTTGGATCCTAAATTTCAGCTCCCAAACATGGATTTTGGTGCCTTCAGTTAGGCATCAGGATATAAGAAGTTGTGCTACCATTTGCTTCCTGAATTTTTTGTATTTTTCTTCTAGAATGTATTTTCCTTCATGTGAGCCGATCTCTAGCTAACAAAGAAGTTGCAACAATTTGACTTACCAAATTGCTGTCAAGGATATGGGTATTAATGTGCTCTATAGAAAATCCCAGTACTACTCATTATAATGCCACTATCCCTTTAGAAAAGCTTATCTGGCTTTTCAGAGAAAATATGACTGTTATAATTGAATTTAATCCAAAGGTGCATACCTGTTTCATGACTTAAGATGAGAAGAAAGCGTTAATTATCAAACCCCTCCAGACATGAAACAGTCTAAATAAATATATCAGTGAAAACTATGCATATTTAGAATTTTATTTGTCCTTTGTGCCTTTCATTTTTAGTAATAGCCATCTCAAAATCCATAGAAAGATGTCAAGTAAAAAGTATTGGAGTAAGTATCTGTAACTTTTGTAACAACAAATAGATAACCAACATTTATGAAGTTAATTAGACATATTAAAACACTAACTGATTCTAGAACAATCTCTTTGCTGTTATTCTCCTCTAAGGCAAAAAAAATTAGAAAACTCTGCTAAAGTTCCTGAATCACCCTAGGGTTATTGTGAGGCCACAAATCTCTGAAGTGAAGATTTCTTCATCCCTTGAAGAACAGCTACCAGAACAAAAGTACTGTTCTTAAAATGACCTTCTGTCAAGGATATATTCAAAAAGATTTCTATACTCGCCTGCAAGGTAACGGGCAGGAGGAATTAAGTATTTTATTTTTCAAAAGACATTATTTATGGAGAAAATCATCATTCACTAGACCAACAATGGACAGATGGACACTTCATCATGCCACATCCAACTGACATGTTAGTGCATCTGTCATTTGCTTACTCCTGAAATCACAGGGTAAGACATTCTACCAGAAAATAAACCCTGCATAGGTGGCAATAAGGCAATGGCAACACACGGTTATGTGAATAAGATTTCCAAATCACTTCCTACTTATGAAGATGCAGCAGCTCATAATACTACATTTCATGGATTCTCAAGGGTTCAGAGCTGATGCTTCTTTTCTTCTTAGTGAAATTGGTGAGGCTAGAGACTAATAGCTGCCATTGATCACTGCTCTGTATGGTGATATATATAAATCTTCAGGGAAACCGTATTGCAGCCTTTCAATAATTAAAGTGGGCTTATAAGAAAGACAGGGACAGACTTTTTAGTAGAGCCTGTAAAGATAGGACCAGGGGGAAAAACTGAAACTAAAAGAGGGTCAATGTCAATAAGATATAAGGACTAAGTTTTTTACAATGAGGGTATTGGAACACTAACAGATTCCCCAGAGAGGTGGTAGATGCTCCATCCCTGGAAACATTCAAGGTCATGTTTTATGGTCAGCCTGCTCCCATTGAAGATGTCCTGCTCATTGCAGGGGAGTCGGACAACCTTTAAAGGTCCTCCAATCCAAACCATTCTATGATTCTATGATTAATTTTGAATTTCAAAATAAAAATACTTTAGGACTCAGAATAATTCTTTCTGTATGTATACTGGTGAGATGAAAAGAGCCTACGGATTTTCGTAGTAATGAAAAGTCACTGCCTCATGACCAGTTCTTCTAACCTGAATTCTACTGGAAATTGACCACTTAAAAAAAAATACAGCAACCATTTCCTTTCTTTTTGTCTTAAGTATGGAGAAGAGAGCTTCTACTTCATGACTTACACGATTAAAAGTCTCTTTTTCATAGTCATGTTCACAGTAACTAAATACAACAAAAATAAATCCTTGATTAGAGATCTATTCTATTAGCTGTCTCAAAGGGGACATGGTTTAGAATGCAATCCAGTTTGGATGTAGGTGAAGTTTGTCATAATGGATTTTATGAAGATAACTTCACAAGGCACCAAGAACTAAATTTCTACAGAAATCACAAGTATGCTTATGCATAAACTATAAATGCATGAGACTATGATCATGAAACCTTGCTCTCGTGTTTGATTGGCATTGCATCTGGTTTACTCAAGATCTTCTGAGAAAGGCAGAAAACTCTTGTAAGTGATATTTGGTAAGGTAAAAAAAAACAAAATCAAAAACAAATTCTCTGGTTCTATCACGAAAAGTAGCATTCTATACAATGGTTCTTGTGAAAAGAGGCTGAGAAAACTCTATTTGTTGAGTCAAAAAAGATGGAGAGGCTTTAACTGCTCTCTTCATCTACTTAAAGGCACACTGCAGAAAAGAGTCTTCTCACTGGCACACACTAAAATATGTAGCTTCCCCTTTCTGACATTTAAAGAGCAATATAAGAAAAGTATGTGACTTTATCTCTGATGTTTTAGCAGACTGCAGTCAGGCACAAATTGTTTTATAAAGAACATCTTTAGAAAAAAATATATTTGTAATGCCTAATTAATACCTGCTCCTTTTACTAGATTACTAGAGCATGGGGAGGTATTTCACTAAGAACTATCACACAAAGTAAAGCGCACTGTGTTATGCCCTTTATGTTTTATTTGGTCTGCACTGGATACAGAACATAAATACTTCTGAACCATATCAATTAATGAATTAAAATGCATTTGTATATCTTTGTCAAAAAACTTAAAACAGACTTATTACCATTTTACTTATTATTACAACCCAACTTCTTAATCAATATCTATAAACCATCAGTATCTTTCACAACCAAAAAAACCTGCTCTAAATTAACAGGTTTTTATTTTTACAAATGAACAAATAAGGTCAATAAAAGCTTTCTGAATAGTAAGAAAATTTCTGTATGAGAAGAGAAATGGTAATCAAATTATATCAAAGTTCCAAAGTTTAGTATTTAATCCATGAACTTCCGCAAAGCTTTTCAACAGGGTCAATGGTACATGATTTGAGGGAACATCTGGTACCTTAAACCAGTACTACGAAAATGTGAAAATTATACAGAACTCCTAAAGAGTGTGTTTAATAATCCTCATCATACTAGGAAATTCCTAGCTGTGTATTCCCCTTATATAATTCCCAGCCGTAGGCAACAGTTGTTCAGGACTGCATCCTTATGATGGGATTGGACTGTCATGCAATTTTTACCTTAGGCTTCTGCATCACCACTTCATGCCTATACTCTGCATGGCCAAGAGCAGGATGACCTGAGATGGTCTCACATTTTCAATACAATCTAATTCTGTCTCGTGACTCTGTAACTACATCCCCAATGTCCTGTCAGTTTAGTCCAAGTTAAGCTTCAGTCATGTGTGGCCTTTTTTCTCAAGTACTTAAAAATTGCCTTGAGCGGACCATTTGCTGTCTGCCTGCTTAACTCCACCTCGCAGCCATTTCTGTTGCAGCAGCTACTCCTTTGCTTTCTTTCAAATATTTAATGGCACTCCAAAATAGCTGCTATATTCACTACATTAAATATCATCTCAATATGAGCATTTCCAGATCCTTCTACATGAACTATTAGAAATAAATATAAATATAGACTTTTAGCAAGTGAATCAAATGCAAAATACATGGTAATTTGGCCAGTCTACCAGTGCACACTCCAAACATTAATTCTTTCATCATATCTCATAACAACCTCATCGCTCAAAGGGAGACTCACAGGTTGTGAATCTTTTGTGCATCTCAGCACTTCAGTTGAGTTGATATATATGTAATGTATTTCGAGCAGTATTTAACTGAGGGGAGAAGTACTGCAATGGCTAAAGAATAAAACAGAGGACTAGATCTTCAAAGAAAAATAAAAATGTGAAAAAAGATTGTTATCTGTTTTACTGCATAACATATCTTTAGTTAGGAATAATAGTAAAAATAGACCAACAATTAGGGGAAAAAACCCAGGATTTATCAAAGCAGCCAGTCACTCTGCACTGAATTTAAATTATTTAGAAGACTCAAGGTGCCTGAATGTTTCTAATGAAATCAATTGGAATAATAAAAACCCTGTCAAAATATGTTAAGTTTCTTCAAGAATCTACTTTAAAAAGAAATGTAAATGTAATGACCAGCCTTCCTCATAAAATCATCACTTATTCAAAGAGAAAGTAAAGTTTGTAGCAGTTTCATGCAGTAATACATTATTTTCTTCACATATAACCAAGAGATGGAAACCTTGATCTCCAAACAGAGCACAGTTCAAGCTTAACTACCGAACTAAAACTCTTGCTCCATGGCATATATACACACATATTCATTCAAAGGGATGGTCTCTGTCTCCAGGAAAACCTGAACACTGAAGTTGCATGTGTCTCGACATGATTTTTTGCATTGATGCTTTTTCTTTTCACATATTCCTTGTCTCTCATTTGCAGTATCCCATGCTGTTTGCCTAGGCCGTGATAAGGAGGACAGCCAGTAGCTGCACAATTCATTGCAAATGAAGCAGCACCACAACTAACAAAGATCAGGAACTAAGGCTCACTAAAGCATCTTTAAGTTAGCCCTGAAATGAACAGGAGAACACTACTGGGGAATTCAAAAGAAGCACTGTTCCCAACATAATATCTGGTTTAGAAATCTTTAAGAGCATTAAAGCCATACAGATTGACCACACTTTATTGAATAGGATGACACTCTTCATCACTGTTCATATGCTCTGCCTTTAATTTTTAATAATATATTGTATTAGCTAGTTACCAAGTACATACAAAGAAAAAAAAAATCAAATTCCTATTACCATTTGGATTCTACTTAGAGCAATTCCATGTTTATTCTGTGGGTTGATTAGCTTTATCTCCTTGGTTAAGAGCTTTGCTAAAAATAGGAACGAGAAGCAGCGAGCAATGTTTCAGGAAGAAAACCAACCAAGCCCCAAAGCATTACAATTATCTGTTTCAGCTCAGATAAAAGGCTGAAAAAACCACCAGTGTCTCATGATTCAGTGAATCCAGGTCTGCCTTGTCCTAGTCCCTTTCTCTGAGTTTACTAATCCTTTCTGAGTTTATCCAAGACTAAGGATTTTTTGTTAAAATTTCCTTGATTATGATTCTGCCCTCTCTTTGCCACTGCACTGATGCTGCTCTGTCTTTCATACTTCCTTGAGCACTTTAGCTTCACTGTGCAATATGGTCATTAAAACTGAAATAGAAAAAAACTCTATGGGCTATCTTGAACTGCTACAATAATTTACCATGAATATTGCATTATATGTATTTTCTCCCAGTTTGCTGTTAGCTTGCATAAAAATGTGTGTTTTAACATTAAAAATTACCTAAAGAACTTTTAAGTAATGCACGTCACCCATGTGTTAGTCTCAGAAAAGTAACATCTGGAGGACTGGACTCTGAATTTGAGCTCCTCACTGGATGCAGTTTTTAGAAGGTCTGATGGCAGCTGCTTCTTATAGCTCCCCTCACACACTGTTTTTGCTTTTCTATGGCTGTCCATTACCCAGGCTTTCTCCTCATAAGGACCACAAAAGAATAGCAGAGGAACTCTTGTAGAGCTCTGAATTTAGCTGAGGTGGGTGAATCCTGATAAATCCAAACTACTTTGGTCTGAAAGCAATTTCTTCAGTGCAAATATGGATTAATTTGTTTTTTCTCAGGTGAGGGTTCTGGCACACACAGATGCACAGAAATATATTCTGCCATATACATTTTAGAGCAATCCTTTCATAGCTGATTCTCCTCATAATTATCAGTGCTCTACAAGTCTCTTGCCACTGCATAATTTAAAGGAAATCTCAACGAATACTTTAAGCAATGCAGGAGAGAGAGGACTTCCAAACACTGAGATATGGCATAACTGGTTTTATATACAAGCATCTTTATGAGACAACTGAGATGTCTAGATTCGAAACTAGCTGCAAATTTTATTTTAAAAAATAAAATATCAGTATTCAGTTATTTTTCCACATCAGTAAAAAAAAAACCCAGAACACTGAAGGAAATAAGCAATCTCGTTTTGGAAAGCATAATCTAAGGAAAAATATGATATACAAACATTTGATGCACACTTTTCAGTGTGCCTATAAATCACTAAAAATTACAGTTATCATTTTATATCTGGAGAAATTGAAAGGGAGAATTTAGTCTGTACATGATTTATCTTTTCACACTCCTAGATTTTCTAGTTCAGGGGTGCTCGTCCTTTTGATAGCCAAGTCTCAGCTCAAAATATTGTCAGGTGAATACAGGTCTGCCTAGTCCCTGACTCCTCCTCTGACATCTACCAATCCTTCCTGAGTCTTTCTAAGCCCCAGGATTTCTGTCCCAGTTTCCTCAACTATGTTTCTGATGCCCTCCTGCCCCTGCATGGATGCTGCCTCTTCCTTCTCCTCCTCTATACTCTCAGCTTTAGCCACATTGGTGCTGAAACAAAAGTAATGAGCCCATTAAGATGCATCTGATTGTGTCCAGGGTCATTTTGATACCCCTGCTTTGGATCAGGGGAACAGTGCAAAGCTCTGATACCAGTCCTGCACAGAGCCAGCATGGATCCATGCAGTTCTTTGCTTGGAGTATCTCAGAGAAAGGGTCTAGTCAGCAGAAACCACTTTCCTAAATCTTTTGTGGGCTTTCATGTTTATGCAAGGACAGTAAATGTGCAAGAAGCTGCGCAAAGTATGCAGTAGGTCTTCCAGTAAAATATCTCCTATATGTTAAAACAATGATTTCTCTATAGTTTGTTCACTGGGGAAACAAATCACATTATCATTATCTTAAGTCACTGGAATTTGATGAATGTATCCCACATCAAAGTAGCATTGTGAGAGTATGATCATCTAGTGGACTTCTGATAGAGTTCAATTTACAGTATAATGATTTGTGTCTAAGAAGGATGTAGCTTTATGTACAAAGACTTTAAGAATCTAACAGTAAAACCCTACAGAGAGAGAGATGCTTCGTTTTGCCGCTTGCATATTATAAAACGCATTTTACAAAAACGTACCTGACCTTGTCATGCAAATGGAAAATTTAATCAGTGCAGCTGTAGAAATCTATGTAAATTTTAAAAACTAAGTTATGCAATTCAGACAAAATCAATAGCTTCTAGAATAGATGCTTCCAAGCTATTATGTCATAGATAATTAAAACTCCAAACTGCTAACAGCTACTTCCATGAGGTACCATGTATAGGACTGTACACTGAGCTTATAAGACAGACCTTCTGGGTTTTCTACTTGAAAGCATAAAACAGAAAACACCATATATTGTACATAACTCTGTGTGATTGATATCATCTAATCCACTACTATAATACTCCGAAAGATGAAAAGGCAGTAGCAACTATGTCAACCTTTCCACCTACCAGCCTGTTTCAGATGAGTGCTATCTATCTTTTCAAGGTACCGGGAAACTAAATGAAAGCGAGCATGGAACAAATGTCTGATGGGTGACTTATCTGGCATTATGCTTTATACTCAGCAGGGAAAAGCAAGCTAGTGTATGCTTAGCTCCAGGCCTCAAAGGGAAACATAAAGATGGACTGAGTGGGATAATCTCCTCCTCACTGCAGGAGAGAATGGAGCTACTGGTAAGAGTTAGTGAACTCAGCAGAGAAGGGTGCAACAGTAAAAGGGGTGATTTTGTGGCAACAGTGGGAGACCAGACTGCTTTATTCAGAAGGCAAAATTGGGCTCACTGAGCCATTCACTTTAGGAAGGGAGCACAGATGGCTTATTGACACATTTATCAGGCACTCCAGTGACAGGGAGTGACAACTTTTACACAACTTTTATGAGATTAATGTTTCTAAAACCATTTCAGTAATTATCTATTTAATTTTTACCGAATTCACCCTCAAGTCTCACTCCCTTCAGTTAGCATAGCTGGAAGCAGATGAGGACCTCTAAGCCATACTCTGCTAACTACTGAAATATTAATTTAAAAATCTTCTTGCTTCCCACCATCACAAGGTGTAAATCTCACTGGCATTACTGGGATTTTTGTGAACAGAGAATAGAAGAAGAGTATTTGACAGACAGAAGTTCTTTCATTATTTCATCTCTTTGCAATGCACAAAGAAGAAGAGAATGAAGTGATAAATGTCACTACAATTTGGATGAACTAGCAAAGAAAAACTATTTTTGTCACAAAACTGGGTAAGATAGTACTGGATAAATTGATAAAAAGGCTTGCTGGAGCTTTGTATGATACAACAGAAAGCACATTCTTTTTTAAATAGTCATAATTGTAGTCTATAGTATCTTCTCATTGTCAGTGCTGCAGATTCTTTATTTGAAGCTTGAGTATATATTGTGAAAATGAATGAAAATCAGCTTTCTAGAAAAGAATACCTCTGAGATAAGGTGTAGTTTATGTGAAACTAGTGATTATGCAATGCAGTTTCTTTCTCATTCTTAGTCAAACTGCTGAACAATTTTGCACTGCAACATTTAAGAGAGTAAGAAAACGGAAGACTGAAACAAGAGGAGAATAGCAAGGAGCTCTGCTCTACTGCAGCACCTCACTGGTCACTTCATATTCAGTCTTTCTTCCGGCAGAAAATTCCAATCCATCCTTTCGTTAATCCTGGTGATGTGTAGAGGTTTACAAAATAAAATGGCCCTTGGAGATATGAGGCATTTCTTTTACTTTGAAAGCTGAAGGACTAATTTACAAGATACTGGATTTTTTTCTCTTATTTCCAGATTCTTCAGAATCTATCCCTTTTTTTTTTCATGTTTACTCTGTATTTGAATACAGTATTGATCACAGATATTCAAAACTGGTAACATATTGGATAAATAATGTCAGTAATTTCCTGTTTCTCAACTGAATGAACATTTCTACAGCTAAAACATCAGCTTTTTCAAATTGAAACAATCTGCAAATACTGCTCTATGTAGCAACAACATTCACAGCTAATAAGATGTATTCTGTTTCCCCAGATGTGGGAGAAGAGATTTACCATAACCCAGCATTAAATGAAGTTTAATCATAGCAAACCTTGTTCATCCATTCCTACAGACACCATGACAAAACACAGCTGATGAATAAAATATGGAGCATTTCCACATTGTCTAACACAAGCTGAGGCAATACATAATACTCTGCTCCTTTTGCCTCTGCTTAGTCCACAATATGATGGAGTGACATATGGTACCTTTAAAAAATTATGTCCACTTAAAAGCTAGGATCAAATGTTAAAAGAAAGTAAATATGGCCTTAGGGCTTGAGAGAACTGCCAAGGTCATAGGGTCTGCTTTCACAAGCAATTACATCATGCAGTGTTCTTCATGAGGTGATGACACACCACTTAGAAGTACAGAGTGCTTTCCACCACCGCACTAATCGTTACTGGGAAGCTGTTTCCAACTCTCGTGAAGTGTACTCACGGCTATTTAATGTTTAGTTTTTCTAGTACTCAGAACGTATTGTAATTTCAATATTTCATTTTCCTCTCTGGAATAACACATTGAAGAAATCCTCCTATTTCCTCTAATGTTATCATAGACGTTTTAAAAGTAGTCAGTTATGTTTTTGTAAGAAAATGTTTGGTATTATGTCATCATGGGAATGAACTTTCTGTGAACTTAAAGCTTTGAGTATTAGTCTAACTCCCCACATAAATTAGGATTTTGTCCATTCATGTTAACTACACTACCACTCCCCTTTGCAGGGCACTTCTTTCTCTGGAAAAATTATATGTGCAGAGAGGATATTGGTCTATAAGCCAGAATAAGCATTTGTCTGTTCTGCTTATTTCAGTCAGTAAGACACACTAATTTGCAGGCTTTTAAAGATTAACTTATTAGTTACTCTTTTTTCAAAAGCACATGTTTATACTAGCTTAAAGCCACTCTGTCTCACTCTCTGCTTCTCTCCCAGTCCAACACAGTCCTACAATGATCTAGAACTGTCATAACTGTTACTGTAACATCACATTCTATGATACAGGTCACATTTGAGTAAAGGCTAAACCATCCCAAATTAGAATAGATAAGTCTCAAATGGGCCAAAGACAAAGACCAGGTCCTCCATTTCTGACAATATGTAGTTAAACAAAAGCTTTTCTTTCCCCCTCCTTTGATCCAGGCAGAAGTCATACCATAGATTTGGCTTAGCAGATACCAAATTGAATCTTTCTTTTGACTAAATGCCTACTTATATAAATCCCCTGCCTGAAGAGAAATTCACTCTTTATGTGTGAAAGTATGGCTGGGAGGAGATTTAGCACACAGATCTGGACCTACATACCTCAGGTAAGATTGCAGAACAATCTAAAACTTGAGTAGTACCTAACTGGCCATAATTTTTCATGCAGAGCAAATTTAATCCTAAGGCAAAAAGTCATCTCATCCCCAGTGCTTGCAGAGAGAAAGGGAATAATTCATTGACAACATGTAACAGCTACAGAAGAGGCTCCAATTTCAGTTTGGGACCTATTGACAAGTAACTTGAGCCTTAATGGTAAATCATGATAGTTAAAATATTATTAGCGACTTTTAATGACACTGATTAGTCACATTACTTTCAAATCCAAAACAATTATGGTTTCAAGTGGTTTTCAAATCAGAATCAAGTTGCATGTCTAGACCCAAGGAAGTACTGTGCAAATAGGATTTCTTATGCTAGGGTAACATTCAAATAACCCTACAATACATGCTGTTTGACTGGAGATGTAACTTTTCTGAGTTGACAAGGCAGTAGCACATTCACAATATAAATGATTTTTAGCAAAAATCTAGTGCAGTTCAAAAGAGACACAGCTTATGGGATGTGCTCATCTCATGCAATATAGTCCAGTGATACTGTCTATGTATCCTCCAGTTATAAACTGAGTTTATAATTCTTGGCTAAATAATATCCAAGAAGCAATGAAACATACCTGAGACACTTCTTGTATTAAAGGCATAGAGCTTTTGGTTTCATTATTTTTGTTAATACTTCCCAAGGGGTAGTGTAAGAAATTGCTACTCTACCTTGTTCCTATCTGGAAAAGTCCCAAAGGCAAAAGTTTTCATTTTGAGAAGTACATCTGCTTTGGCAATAATTTGCAATACCAGAAAGGCATAGGGAAAGAATCATGGAGTAGAAGATGTCCGGAAAGTGCTTCTGTCTATACTTTTAAAGTGAGAGACATTCCTACCATTTACCTGAGACATTGCAATGGAAAGATTTTCCTAATAAGAGGAGCACCAAAGTGTATTTGCGTACCTAGAATAGAGCTTCTTTATATCCTGTACTAAAAGTTGTTACATTTCATATAAATACCTTCCATTTTAGTGTCTTAGTTGTGTTTAAACACTAAGAGAATCAAGGCACCAGCAGAAATTTCTGGGCAATCCTGCTGACCAGTGCAGTGAAAATGACACACCCTCTCATAATCAAATTGACAAAATCTTTCATGCTAATAGCTACCTATATATGTAGGGCTTTATTAGTGCTTTCCTCTTTGAAGATACCTGCAACATCTCGGTCTTTAAGATATTTGTAAAAACCTTCAAAGACATCTTGAAAATTTCCTTCTAAGTTCGTAAGCGCCGGAATGTATGTACAAATCCTTCTCTCTCAGATTGTTAAGCAGATCAGAAACCTGTCAAAACAAAGCATGGGGAAAACATTCCATGCTCAGATACAGTTCTAGGTTCTGGAATGAGAACAAAATACAGCTAAAATATTTAATTTTCTGCTTCAATGATATCAGGAGGCTGAGGAACTATGGTCACCTAATAATAGCTGCAGTTTAATGGATCCTCCACTTGATACTGCAACAAAGTAACCATTGGTTGTTTTTTCCTGCCATTTCATTCACGTACCAGCATCTTCATTCTCTTACTTGTTTTAACTAAAAGGCTAAAACAAAGGCTTTCTCAAGAGAGAAAGTCAATCTGCTAAGTAAGGGTAAACTATTATTGTTAAAGTCTTTTTTCTGTCTTCAGAACAAATTGCCATAATAGACTAACTTTGTAACCTTCAGTTGGAGGTTTCAGAATTCTCATGAAATTACAGCTGTAGGCAAATAAATATCTCCTAAGTGACCTAGATAGCTTTTTCCATTATGTATTCTGTGTCAGTTTAGTGTGACACAGAGCAAGAGCACATTTGATACAAGAGCAGTTATTTCTTCCCCATGAGCAGAGTTTCTATTTTATTAGAGTTTGCTTGTTCCAAGTTGACTTCCTATTCCTTACATTGCTTATACTATGAACCTATCCCCTTGTAACAAACTTCCAACACAAGCAAAAACCTGAACATTAGGATCCAAATTTTCAAAAAATAGCAAGATGTTTAGCACTGCAGTTGTGGAATATCCAGGTTAAGACCCTTAGGGATGGAAATCTTTTAGATTTTGACTGGAGTTACAGATTTCAATGTCTCTGGAGAATGAGGATGAACATATCTTGAGCCAAGTATACAAAAATGCAGACATCTCAAATCTGTAACATAAAAGAAAGTGATAAGATACATTAAGATTTTTAAAGGGTATTATATTATTATTGAATGATGAAACAAAGGATCCATATTTATACTAAGTGTAATTCAGTGGCATTATGTCAGCTCTGAATTCAACAAATAATCTCACATGCCACTTAGAAAAGCAAAATTTAATTATTGGAGCTTCTGCAACGTATGATGACTGTGAAGTGATCACTGAAGGCATGAACTGTGAGTAGTAAGACTTCTCTCTAAACCAAGCAAAAATGTTTAAAACTGAGGTGTATCAAAAACAAGGTCTTTATAATGGAAATAGGGACAAAGTATCATAACAAAATAGGATGTTACCACAGAGAACGGGAAAAAATAATGCTAATGAAAAATTTAATAATCTAAAGAATGGCTGGATTATTTGCTCTACCTCTGTAGTAGGCAAGTGGAACATATAGACAGATATCACTACTTTTCAGGCAGAACTTCATCCTCGAATGCCACAGAGGAAGCAGTATGGTCATGAATAAAGAGTTTTCACTGTTTTCCTTTTTTTCTCAGTTTGAAATAAATGTACATTTTCTCTAAAAGCTACTGAATGACTATAGGGAGATTAAGTGTGAGGATCAGACAGATTTTTTCATAATTTCAAAAGTTTTTGCAAGGTTACCTCATTTACCTCATTTTGTCCTTACTTAATGAATATAAACAATAAGGTGTACTGGGATCCTGAAGCCAAGTACTCTTATTGATATTGATTTTAATGCAGGTATTCAGATTAAAAGTGACACAGTGAAAGAATCAGCCTTGTTGTGTGTATTTTTCCCATCATGTATGCTTCAATACAATTAGACAAATGCAGTAGCAATTTCTCTATTAAAATTAATTTTGTTTTTTACTTTAAAGACAAATACATCATCCTTTTTGGTAGGAAAAAATTATTTTATACTTTGCCAACTAACACCATAAATCTATGAATAAAAATATAATTCCTTGTGGATATTCAAACAAGCCTGATACAGTTTGTAAGGCAGTATTGTTTCGACAATTCAATTCTTCACGCATACATCAGCATAAATCTGTAAAGATGCTGGCCATTTTTTTCTCATTATTTTTCATTAGTGATACATTTCTAAATTTATGCTATTTTTCACTACATATATTATACTAACATTGCCCAATGAGACTTAGCTCCTTTTGTCCTCTATAAACACAACGGCAAAATCTAAATCTTGAAGATAATGGAATTTTTTCTTAATCAAGGAAAGAAGAGGCTCCCACTTCTGGTGGTAAAGAAGACAGCGTATTCTCTTGTCAACAGAAGCCTGTCAATATTTGCAAAACATTCTTACCCGTCATGCCTCTTGGTCTTTGCTAAAATATGAGAGGCACATTCTCTGCTTGGTTCATCATCACAGATTACCCTAATTTCTCCTACATAGAAAGAAAAGTCTCAATGTTATTGTTTCTTTCTCTTCAATATTAAAAGCACAGAAATCTCCAAGAACTAAAAATAATCCAGGTAAATATGAAATCCTGTCCAACTTTAAAATTTCTGTCCTGTGCTGCTACAAAATCATTCTTAGTAAGGCAGCAGCCATGCCTTAGGCACTCAAGCTAAAGGAGTTACTATCTTTTTACTGACCAATATCTACAGGCACATAAGAGCAGATTTATTTATGTTGGTATAAGCCTATTCATTCTCATTCAGCTGCAGAATACAGGGAAACAAAAACCCTGATTTCAAATTCCAGCTCCTGAAGCAGTGTTGCATAGGAACTACAGATGTTTTAATTAAATGCACAGGTTTGGCAGATTTTCCTTCAGAGGTGACTTGCATGAGTTAATTATGCAGAATGTACCACCACTGAAGTCTAAAAAATATCAGGTGGAACATCTTTATCCCCTGGTTCCTGGTTTGATGCATCCTTCTATAAACTAAAGAGCACTTATTTTCCACATAAGCCAGCAGCCAGTTTTAGGTAAGTGTGTTTTTCCTGTGTGACATTAGAAAGCACTGCCTGTCGCAATGCAACAGCTGACATCAGGGAGGAGAGCCCTTCTGCTATTGTTTGTGTGCAGGTTCTGTGGCTGGAGGCTAAGTGATTTCCAGGTGCAATCTTCATTTTTGGAATTGGGAGTTTGATCTATAAAGCTAACACAAGGTTCATATTTTCAGCCAAATCTTTGTTTCAGATGCACCACGGCAACATTCTTCTAACAGATTTATAAAATTTATATCCTTTTGATTTGTGTAATTGACGTCATAAATCCCAGAGCCAGTAATGTCATTATGGTAGTGGCTTTAGACAGTTCTGCCCAAGGAGCTTGGACTTCTAGGATTTGATTTTGCCATTTCCTGTTTAAACAGTCATAGTATTTTGCAAGAATGCACTGATCAGGAAGCCAAATCATTTTCCTCCAAGACTGGAACAATAATAGAGCATTGCTTGTCGTCCACTGGAGTCTTAGACCTACAGACTAGCAGTAAACGTCAACGAATGGTCACAACATTTTACTACACCTCAAAATATCATCGTACATTTGAAGTCTGCAGCCAACAGGCTTCACTGCTGACAGTACACAGCTGGTGTTTAAAGCTGTGCAGAGATTACAGTATCTGCAGTAAATACATCAGAGGTTTTAAGATACTAATTGGATCTGCTGTAATTTGGAAATTCCTATGTGACTGGGAATATGCAATGAATCATGCTCAGGCTTCTCTGCTCTTAGCACCCAGCAGGAATATTTATGACAGTAGCTAGAAGTAAAATCATGAAGGGCATGCCATGGTCCTATCCCTGGATGATATATGTGTATACATATTGGGAAATGTAACACAATAGTGTATTTATTACCTCCTGTGCCTTTGCATAGGCTCTTGTCACTTACAAAGATAATAAAAATTGATGTGTATATTTAAATAGGGCCTCCCACAAGTTTTAAGCCACATAAAAATGGGGCAATTAGGCAACTAGATTTACATAATGCTCAGAACATATGCTAAGGTGATTTCAGCACAGATTTTCAATTGCATTTTTAAGAGTTCATTTTCCTTTCATTGTTTTATTAATTTGAATATTGAATATATTTTCATTTCTGTTGTATCGGAAGCCCTACCTACTAAAAAGTGGGCGCTGTCTTGATCATAGGTTTTAATCTAAAGCCTGCTGCCCGTAGTTCTAGCTTGCATTAATTAGATTTGCTGTCTTGCACTGATCCCAGAGAAGTGAAGATCATTATTCAACTTATAGATAAGCCTACTGTTTTCTACAGGCCTACTTTCCCCTAAATCAGGAAGCTTTCTTCTCGTAACACAGCTGGGTTTGGAATCAAGCCTATAGAAACACAGAAGGATTTTTATTGCTTTTGAGAGTTCACTTCAGGCCAGGTCGCTGAACTGGCAGAAGAGAAAGGATGCTTACCTTGTAAGATTTTTTGCAATGAATTCTGTTCAGTCCTTCAGACAACACAGAGAAGTGTGAGGGAGAGAACAGCATACTGGGAAAGCAATAGAGTAAATATGGCCTATAGCCAGAATTTGACCCTCCTAATCAAAGATACTTGTCCATCTAGGAATACAATTGCTGCAGGCTCTGTACAATCAAAGATCTACAAATATTCTTACATTATCTTAATTATCATCTGAAGATTTCTTGCTCTTTCTCTAGTGACTAAAGAGAGGAGAGTTCAAGCTGAACTCTGTCACCTGTATAACACACCTAAAGATGGGTCTGGATGTATTACATCTAAGAAATATATGCCATGTTGGGAGAATGATAAGCAGATAGAAAGACTGGCACTAGCAGTTAGTGCCTGAGAAGTGAAAATTGTATTTTCCAAGGAGGTGGAACAGAATACTGGGGTAGGAATAGTAAATTTGGGCTCAAAAATTAGGAAAGAAAGAAGCTAAAACATGTCAAATCTGAACAAATTATATGAAGTGCAGCCACAGTACATTAATTACATTAAACCAAGATTTCTAATTCTGACCCGCAACAATCAGTTAGATATCCTGCCAAAGCACGCGTTCTAGTCCACTTCTCACTCTACATGAAAGACAACACCCAGCTGCTGCTCTTAATACTTCATTGGCTAAAGTAGCAGCTGTCAGCCTGAAAAGGTTTCAGCCCTACTGATTGTAGTTGTTAACATGATTCTGTTTCAAATGACTCAGCTCAGTTTTGCATGTTTGTTTGTTTAGACTGGAAATTGCACATCTGAAAGCTGGCATTAAAACAACAAGATTAAGATTGAAAACCGCACAGCTCTCTTGGAGATTAATGTCAGAATTGCAAGGAAGTTTCCTGATGAGTGATTCACCAGGATGGCAGTCCAACTGGGCACATGCAAGAGCAAAACTACAGGTTGCTGGTGAAGATTCAGGTGCCTGTTGCCTAAACATCAGAAGGTTCCCCAACCACTGGACAGAGGTTCTGTGAACACCTCGGTAGAGTCAGAAGTCTAATTTAGGTGCTCCTATCCATCTGAATAGCTAGGTGTCTGATTCTTCAAACAGGTGGTTTTAAAGGGTAATAAAGGGTAAGGATATGTGCATTTTCCAGTTAGCTACCAAGGGCAGATGTGCTATTAAGCAACCTCATATATGCATATTAGAATTGTTTCTGTGCTTTCCCTCCCTATGGGGCTCACTTGAAAACACAACTAAAATTAGAAGTCAGAAATTTACCTTCTGATCTGCAACAAGAGATGCATACATTCATGAACTGGCGAAGACAACAACAAGAACCTTGTGCACAGGGAATATTCCCTTTCATCTTTATTTTAAGTGCAGTTGTGTAACAGTTGCATTAATAGGACAAGGTGATATTAGGGTCCATGCCACAAGCTGTACAAGCCACCAATTGTTCCAACAGAATTCTGGAAAAGCCTTCTGAGAAAACAGGATCATGACAGTAAATATCAAGTAACGTTTTCTTTCTCCCCTACATTATCTCAAAGCAGATGCTACAATCTGTCCTAAGTACAAATTCAGGAATATCACACCAACTACTGCTGTTAGTTGGGCATCTTTAAACTTCATATCTTGCTACGTTTTAGGCTTTGTGCATGATTAACCTATAAATCCTAATGACCTATAGTTCATTTTCTACCAAAGTGGAAAAATCACACTGATTTTTCATGAGAGACGATTCCTTCAAGTTCTTCTGGAGAACAATTTCATTGAATTAGATTGTTTCTGTAGTTGTTAACTTAAATAAGATCTATACAAGTAGACAGCCTCTTAACTTTGCATTGTAAAGAAATGTGTAAGTCCCATTTGAAATGGTTCAACTTTTCTAAGAATTCAAAATCCTTTGCATAAATGATTTAACAGATATTTAATACTGTTTCTCAAATTTCAGCTATAGATGGATGTATCATTTATACATGCGTGTATGTGAGAGAGAGAGAAGAGCAGCTAAATAACTTTCCAAGTAAAATTTGGAGCATTTATCTTGCATTATTTACCCAGATTCTTTAGTAAAAGTATGCTACTGTTGAAAAATAATGGCTGTAGAAAGAAGGCTGGTGAGCTCCTGGATGGAGTTGACAAATACTTTTTAGGCTGATAGATGAGCAGGGGGAACTCCCAAAACTGCTATTCAAATTCAATTCATTAAGCTTAATGGAAAAAACCTCAGCCAAGGTATGAGCTTCCAGTTCATCATGCATACAATACCCCAATTATGTTCCCACTTGCTCTTGTGCTAGGAGCTTTCTTCAGAAATAAGTAAGCAGAAGACATAGGTGAAATCATAGGCTCAATTAGATTGTTTTTAAATAGCAGCAATTTTTAATATAGTGCATATTTAACTTGAAATTTTTTTTAAAAAAAATTTAAAAATAAAGAAAAATTTGTCAGGTGCAAAATTTTTTTTTGCATCAGACAGAAATAAAGAGGAAAAAATTGCAGATAATTATTTGTTAACAAAAGTGATTCCCTGAAAATCTTATTTTTGACATCACAGTTAATGGTAGCTACTTACTTCCAGTTAGTATCCAATAATAAAGTAACAGCACACAAAGTGCTGCAGTAATTATGCATTACACTTAATAAGGTAATGATTCTGTCAACCCCACACATGTTGAGGGATAATTTACTCTATATACTGTCCTAGTAATACGAACAAGTTATTTTACAGATAAAGGTACGACTCAAAGTGAGTGAAATTCTTGGATGATTACCTAAATAAACAGAAAAAGTCACAATAAATAATAGAAGCAGAATGACAGGTTTTTCATCTTACAAATTAGGAGTTTGGCTGTTCAGACCGAAAAATGTACTATTCATATCAGAATTCACTTACTGATAGGAATGCACATATTCTTGCAGAGTTACAAACAACAAAGCATTTTTAGTCGCATGTATCATCACTACATGATTATTTTGGAACTTCTGTCTTTTAGGTTTTGGAGTTTTTTTCTCTTTATGGCAATCTCCCTCAAGCACACTTTAATTAGTAATTTTTGATCTTGACTAGTCCCTGTTGAAAGTAGGGCAAATGCAGCCTTTTTTCTCCGGCTTGCTGTGTCTACAGTTTGGGGCAGGGAAGCAGAGATCTTTCTGAAAGACAGAGGAGTACCCATTCTCATATTTGAAAAATATCTTTTTGTTTACCATCACCATTTTGTTAATGACTATGGAGAGTTTTTACATATTCTCAAAACTGACATCCATCCTCATTACAATATTAGTGCAAACCTATCCTCTTCTATCAGGACTTACATTAACATTTTAATTTTGCTTATTGCACAGAGGCATTTATTTATTTATTTATTTATTTATGGAAAATTTAACAAGAGTACACAGTTCACCTGCACTAAATACTGGTCGCATCTTAACCTAAAAGTATAGCTTAATACTTTTTAGAGTCCTCATTGCTGAGAATAAACTTCATTACTAAGGGAAAGACAGATTTTGGTTCAGACCTTACAGCAAAAATTGTTGCTTATCTGCTCTGAGGTTTTCCCAGAAAAGCAAGTTCTAGATGAAGAATTTATCATTTTTTTCTTCAGTTGGTTATAAGTTAAGTACGAAAATGAATAGTATGTTTTGACATGATACCAAAAATAAGTAATTGTAATACTTCTTGAGATCATATATATATATATATATATGTGATTATGTTGGTTGTATTGGTCCATACAGTGCATCAACTTGTTAAAAAAGTTGCATGCTTTAGGAAAATTAATTAAGACCTCACATTTGCCTTTCTAGAGTCACAGCACTCTTGCCATGATTATATATGTAGCCGTCATCAGGTCACACTGGCAGAGATGTCCTTTGCTTTGTAGAGAGATAAACTGCATGATCTAATAGGTCACTTTCTATTCCTAACTTCTATGGCTCAATGAACAATAAATAATATTACTGTGCATATGTAATGTCTTTTTCCAGCAATAAAATATTGCCCACAAGACACAACCATCACTGATATTGTGATATAATGCCTCAAATGACCAGAAATGATCAATATATCAAACAGAGTATATTTTTTCTATACTGTAGGCCATATTTAACATTGCTGCTTCTTAACAAATCAATTTGGTTTACCCCACAAATTAAAAAAAACCAAGGATACACAAGAGTTATAAATCCTACAGAGAGAATCTTATAAACTAAGACTCTTTGTTTTCTATTTTCCTTCACAAAGCACATTACAGATAAGCATCTCTGTTAGACACCAAAGAAAATAATTTGGTCCTAGCCCATTTACAGTGTTAAGAGCAGAATACATATTTAGAGCTGCCCAGAACACACCTAACATTTTATCTCACATGTTCCACAGTTGCAGTCTGAATTTGGATAGGTGCCTAGAGAAACTAAATGTTTTCCCCAATGATGATAAGCTGAAGCACAAGAAGATAAAAATTACGTATTTGAAGGCAGGAGAATACCCAATTAGATGGCTACATTTGACAGATATGTCTTTATGAGGATGCTGGGTTTTTGTTTTCACATGCCTTACTTAGATCTGTCCCCTCAGATAAATCAGAAATGTAATACATGGAGTGTTTTTCTATTTAGAGAACAATAAAAAAGAACAAAAATGCTTGCAGTTCATACTTTTTAGCAGTTAAATCAGGTATCTGAATTCTGCTGGAAAAATAAATGTATTATCTCAATTTTTAAAGATACAGCAAACACGATAATATGGTTTACATTATTATCACAGTCATCAAAGCCTTTGTAGTAATTCCTGGATGAAGTCCAAGGAAAATCTCTAACGTGTCTTCTACCTCACTGTACTAGAATAAAATGCATAACCAGTCCCTTTATCAGCCATGTAATCAAAAGGAAGTATTGTACCAGAAGCTCTTTATAGTTTCAGGTGCTTTAAAAATATAAAAGTGTATCAGTTTCCAGCTCTCCAAAAGGTCAAGATTCCCAGAAAAAGAGCTTCTTCATTATTTGTGAAATAAACAAAAGGTCAAGATTCCCAGAAAAAGAGCTTCTTCATTACTTGTGAAACATACAATAGCAAAAGCTTAAGCCATAGAAAGCAATGTGCTAATATTGCCAGTAAAATGTCAAGATTCCTTCATAATAAAGCAGTTTCAACCAACAGATTTATTTGCTTCTGCAAAATAATTTCAACCTTGGGTTGCAATACAGGGTGCTCTGCATCTTCCCATAAATACGTGATATTTTAATATCAAGCTATATAATTATCTGTCTAAATTTGAAAGTGTTTTCATATTTTAAACAGAAAATTTCTTCATTGTCCTTCCCTAAGCAAAATTTAAATTACAGAAACTTCATTTAATGATTAACCAAATATCAGATAATGAGCTGAAACAGGAAAACCAAGAAAATCCATGAAATTGCATTATAAGTAATGAAAAGGAGATAAACATTTAATGTATAATGTTTAAAAAAAATCTCCAATTATTAATTCACCTCTACTAATTTCCCAGCCCCAGTAGAATACAATACTCTTTCCAATGGCATAACTCCTGATGGACTCTACCTTTTTCCATAGCTGAACACTGTTATTTCTACTGTCCTCAACATTTGTTCATACTATAGGTTTATAAGATAATGAGATGAATGTTTCTCAGCCCCATATCCTCCAGATAAAGATTTTCAGAATGCTAGAAGTATTTTCTTCTGTTGAACAAGGATATAAAATCATGGCCATGTGTAGTAACTACACCAAACCAGAGCTGAAATGCTCATTCTCAGCTCTACTATAGACTTTGATTTGAGAGCAGATCAGTTTAGATCAGCACACCCCACTTTTAGAATTCAATAATAATAACATGGCCTCACTTTCATTTTTGTGAAACTTTGTGTCACTTTACATGTTTTATGTAGACTCCATAGTCTTCCATGCAGGGAATTTTTTATACATGTCCCAGGTTAGTTTAATGGAGACTCAAATCTAGATGTACATTCTGTGTAGCACTGTAATTAAATAATTATTGAATTCAGTCTACCTTAAGACTCACCTTAGGCCTGAATTTTGTGAGCTATAAACTATGAAATCTAAAACAATCCTGCTTTATGAGTTGTGTAGCCTACTTATGCCAAATTCAATAGACTCATTGCATAGCCTAAAAGTTCCGTCAATGAATTGGTTGATATAAGGTCTTTTGTTCTCTGGATATAGTTGTTTATCTCCCATTTGAAACAGCATCATAATCCTAATATAACTACTAATAAAATGGAAAAAGAAGTCTATTTGAGTAGAAATACTGAATTATCTTTATATAAGCAGGATAAATTTGTGTATTGACAATGGCAAAAATGTACAGTTACATCTTCTATTTATATTGATTTTAAATTTAATTGACTGGTTATTTCAATCTGAATAACAGTCTTATTGAGAAAATGAATAAAGTTCTGAAAATGAGTAGACCACTAACAATTTACACTAATGACTTCAATGAATCAAGCTCCATTCTTACGTCCTTATCCTCAAGATAAGCGATTTTCCCTCAAATTTTTGTAGCAATCCATAAACTGAAGTTAATCTTATAGCATCTGTTCCAGTATTTTATTCTGAGCTGTAAAGACGCAAATATTCTTCAATATTATAAAAATACTTATATTAGTGCGAGTCTTCATAAGCCAAAAACATCAGGCTGAATAAAGTTTCAGAAAAAGTCAAGCAATATGCATGGTAATACAAACCTTACAGGAAAAGAATTATGGTGAGAAAGCGGAGGAAAGGACAGATATCACAACAAAAAGAATTTGAGGAAGCTTGTAAAAATACCCACAACTAAAAGACTAATCAAACATAAAAAATTGGAAGTGATTCTTGGATTCAAGTGTTAAATGTAACAACTGAAATGTTCTTATTTTCTCTTTAAACTTTATCTGGGCATTTATTTGACCAAATTATCAGTAATGCATGAGGTAACTGGCAACATAACTGTGTGGAAATACTAGCAGCAAAGGGGAGTATTACAAAAGGGTTCATAAAGATGCACATTGGACAACTAGAAGTATATCTGGAACAGCACTTTAAAAAGGCAAAAAAACAGCACCAAAAAAGGGAAAAAAACAAGATGGACTCTTTCTAGAGAGACTCCATATCACAGCTGCTGACCGTAAAATCCTCAGTGTCATTCACACAGTACTTGCACTGCCTACTGCTTCCACGCAAGCAAGCTAAGCCGACATCGTAACTTCGCAAAAACAAGTATTTGTTCCTACAGATGTGGAAAGGTTCACATCCAAATTCAAATTACACTGTCATGAGCAAAATAGCTTCTATCAGGCCTCCTTTGAAGGCAAGACATTAGCAATTAATTCAGTCTTGCCTTGGCCTACAGTATTGATTTCTTTATTTCCTTTCCAATACTTCCACTGAGGCTGTGATAAGAGGAAAAAAAAAAAAAAAAGAGAGAATAAATTCTCAGAATCAGCAAGTTCAGAAGAAAAGCACAACAAGGAATATCACATCTGGTCTGACTTTAAGTCAGACTGATCTGCTGATAGGAAGAGAAATTCAGAAGAAAGAAAGGAGAGGGAAAGAGAGATACCATTTCATACAACTTCTGTTAATGTTCATATTTAGGGTGCATTCCAATCCCTGGTATCATGCAACATAGCAAATCTTTTTCAGGGAAAATTTATACACTGTAGTGTTGTGGTAGTGTTTTGCTACCCTTTTGCAAGAGAATTCTTTGTTGGAAATGTTAGGTTTTATCCCCAGAGATATGACCTGTTTCTTGGCTTTAGAGAAGACAATATCAATGTAACATCTTTATTCTTGAGGCAAAAGTTAATGAGATGTTTTATAATCTCAGTTCCCAGAAAGGATTTCATTATAGTTACAGGCCAGCTCTTTCTTGAATTTTGTCTTTCAAAATGCCTTTTTTACACCTGCAGCTCTATCTTTGCTGCAAAAAGAGACATAGAATCACAGAATCTTAGAATGGTCTGGGTTTCAAGGGACCTTAAAGATCATCTAATTCGAAACCCCCAGCCACAGGCAGGGACACCTTCCACTGGACCAGGTTGCTCAAAGCCCCATCCAACCTGGCCTTCAACACTTCCAGGTGCAGGGTATCCATGACTTCTCCAGGCAACCTCTTCCAGTGCCTCACCACGCTCACAGTAAAGAATTTCTACCCAATATCTAACCTAAACCTTCCCTCCTTCAGCTTAAGACCACTCCCCCTTGTCCTGTCACTGCCAGCCCTCGTGAAAAATCCCTCTCCAGCTCTCTTATAGGCCCTCTTCAGGTACAGGAAGGTGCTGTAAGGTCTGCCTGGAGACTTCTCTTGCCCAGGCTGAGCAACCCCAGCTCTCTTAGCCTGTCATCATAGGAGTGGTGCTCCAGCCCTGTGATCATCTTCATGCATCTCCTCTGGACTCACTCTAACAGGTCAACGCCCTTCTTACATTGGGAGCTCCAGAAGGGAACACGGTACTCCGGGTGGGGTCTCATGAGAGCAGAGTTCAGGTGGAGAATCCCCTCCCTTGACCAGCTGGCCACACTGCTTTTGATGCAGCCCAGGATGCAGCTGGCTTTCTGGGCTGTGAGCACGCCGTTTTGGGTCACACTGAGATTCTCCTCCACCAACACCCACGAGTCCTTTTCTCCAGGTCTAGTCTCAATCCATTCTCTGTCCAGCCTGTATTTGTGCTTGGGACTGCCCTGACTGAGGTGCAGGATCTTGCACTTGGCCTTTTTGAAGTTCAGGAAGTTCACATGGACCCACCTCTCAAGCTGTGACAGTCCCTATAGATGCTATCCTTTCCTTCCAGTATGTTGCCTGCACCACAGAGCTGGATGTCATTGGCCAGCTTGCTGAGGGGTGCACTTGATCCACTGTCCGTGTCACTGACAAAGGTGTTAAACAGTGCTGGTCCCAGCACTGGCCCCCGAGGAGCACCACTCATCACTGGTCTTCACTTAGCGACCAAACCGTTGACCACAACTCTAAGTGTGACCATCCAGCCAATTCCTCATCCACCCAGTGATCTATCTTCCAAAACCATGTCTCTCCAGCTCAGAGACAAGGATGTTGTACAGGATATCCATATGCTTTGCACAAGTCGAGGCAGATAACATTAGTCACTCTTCATTCATATCAGTGCTGTAACCCCACCATAAAAAGCCACAGTATTTGTCAGGCACTATTTGCCCACAGTGAAGTCATGTTGGCTGTCATCAGTCACTTCCATATTTTCCATGTGCCTTTGCATAGCTTTTAGGATGATCTGCTCCATGATTTTTCAAGGCACTGAGGTGAGACTGATTGGCCAGTAGTTCCTTGGGTCTTCCATATTTCCCTTTTTAAAAATGGCAGTTATGTTTCCCCTTTTCCAGTCAGTGGGAACTTCCTGGGTAGTCAAGGGTACACAGGTAGAAATAAGTTAACACTGGAAGCTGTCATCCCTGAATCAGGTACTAATTTGAAGACGGAGTTTATTTTGGAATTCCATGGGAAAACAGAGATGACAGAAACAGCTACTGTTTTAATGTGCCTTCAGAAAAAAAGCAGAGTTCACTCACTGTTAGGGGCCTCGCTTCAGGACCGGAATACAACTCAGGAACACCTGAAAGGCAGCAGAGCACGAAGAGCCAAAGGCTCACACCACAATCCTTATCCAACAGTTAGGGAAGAAGATTTCCAGTGGTAAATGTATCCATTATTAATCAACAGAAAGCAACCTACAAAGGAGCATGCTCACTCCAAAACACCCCACAGACAATTCTGTCTCTGTCAGAGTTCAGATCAGGAAGGCACCCATAAGCTATCTTAAAATATGAACTAATCTGTAGATATGTGTCTTCAAACAAAGAAGACTGTTCTGTGACTTCAGATTTTTCAGTACTTCACCCTACCATTCCTCACCAAGAAACAAATCTTTTAAAGTGCATACCTCAGCCACTGAAACATTCACAGAGTGGAGATGGTAGAAATGAGTATCATCTGTGCATTTCTGACACCTGAGCACTGTTTCCCTGGAGAATACAAGTGTTTATGGAAAAGATTAAAGACACCAGGATTTTAATAAAAGTTACAGATCTTGTTTCCCATCACTTCCTGGCTTCCTGGCTACTCCTCTTTGCAGAATGAGCCACTTTACTCAATCCTAGACTCTTTCCATTTTTCTCAAATGTGAGAAAAGTATTTCATGATCCATGCTGCAGTGGTACTCAGGATTTATGGATGAGAATATCTGCCTACAGAACATCGAAAGGAAGAAATAATTCATCAATGCCACTAACTTCTATGTCTTGGTTTGTATCCAAATTTTTCACCCAAGTTTATAAGAGTTCAGCCTAGGACTTCAGCAGAAACACAACTGATATGTTAAAACAGAAAAAGAAATACTGGCTGCTGTAATTCTGTATGTGAAAAATCTACACTGACTACCGGTAAGTATTTTGCAATATCAAATTCAGAATACATCTCTCGTTTAAAAAAAAAAAAAAAGCTAGAATTCAGACTAGAGAAGTCCTCGTGCTAAACATCTCCAGAGGCTTAAAAGTTTTATTGTTAAAATCCTCTACATCTCGTGGAATAACTGTTTTCCCTAGTGTCCCAGAAATACCAATATAAAGTATAATCACAGAACATTGATTTTTTCTGTTTATTGTCAACATTTGCCTCCCATGATGATGTTAAGAGAGCTGAAATACTATCCTACTTTTTATTTCAAATCGTGGATTAGGATAGAAACATGTTACAGCAAAGCCAGAAAGAGTTATTTGTTTTTCTATTTCTGTTTATATAAACCTCTTCCTGTCTGGGATTTAAGCTTACCTCTATTTCTTACATTTTCATGAAACAGAAAAAACATAATTAATGGAATATGAGCACCTATTATGAATACTTTAGAGGAGCAGCAGATAATAGCTATCATAAATTAAGCTAGGTAAAGAACAATTTGTTTTGTTTGCTTATAATGTACACAAAGATATTCAGCTAGAGATCTGTCAAGAAAAATATTTAAAAAACCAAAATAGATTGCCTCTAGTTTTTAAAAGGTCAGATATAGGAACTATTGTCCACTAGGGAAAAGAACTCAAACAAAGAGATGTTCTGAAGATCTGCTTTGCAGATTTTTTTTTTTTACCTACCGAAATTAGCATAACACTGTGATAGAAAAGCTGAATCCTACTGCTGAGATAAAATGAAATTTTCTACCTGCCTCAAGGGAAGAGATCTGTTCTTGGAAATGAACCTAACAATGGTAGTAGCTGCCCATTATTCCAAACATAATAAAATGATTATGCAACTACTTCACTAAGGATTTCAGTCACTCACAGTCTTTGAACATCCCACAGAAATTATTAGCAGACTTAGGGTAGCTAACTCTGGGAATTTCCATCGTATTAACTAGCCCAGATTAAGTTCTGTGGAGAATGAGAATAGATTCTGTACATCATAGCTGATTTAGAAAATCATGAAACACTGGAATTGCAGGTAGATGATTTGAGCTGCAAGTGTCCTACTAGATACTAGTTCTATAAATGCCTGTTGGTATCTCCAAGTCCCATAACCTCTTTAAAAAGCTGGCTCTCAGTCTCATTGAAAAAAGAGTTGAAATAATGCCAAAAGTTATCTATTAAAATCAAACTTTTCTTTAAAGTGGCCTGGTTTCACAAGCTCCAGAAGAAAATGAAAACTTCCTAGCAAAAACTAAAAATCAAGTAAAAAAGAAAACAATTTATTACAATTCACCATTCATCTCCATAGCTTGATGTGGACAAAGTTTCCTTCAGATTGCTCTTTTTCAGGCATTGAAACCTCACGAGAATAAATGTGTAACTTTGTAATTAAAATAAGGTCTTTCCCATGAGAAACAAGACACCCTAGAAACTCTCTCACAAACTGAAAACTTATCACTCTAATCCAGCTACCAAGAAGATGCTCAATGCATATAGTATAGTTAGTTACAACTCCCCAATGTTAAATTCATCCTAATGCATTCTTATTTGCCAAGAGCTAGTTGGGTATTTAGTTCTGGAACAGAACTGTTGAAAAAATAGTATAGTTATATGAGAAGACTGTTTCATCTTCATCATTTTTCAGACTAATTCACTTTGAATTTTTATACTAAATGCCCTTATTAATCATAGAAGCTTTTTATCCTTTATCAGACTCTTAAATTTTCTGTATTTAAAAGCAACTCTCTGACTTCAGTCACTGTAGTTTTCTCAGAATTTTAGATCTTACCAGAAACAGGATTATTGATCTACCATGACAACAAACTAGTCTATATTAAAAAAACCTAAACAACCCAAGTTCCAAGAAAAATTTCTTTTTTTGATTTATGTAGTCCATATGTGTAACCTGCCTTTATCAGCAAAGACAAACGGGAATTTCACTAACTGCAGTTGTCTGCAGAACACTGAATTACTTTTTATTTGGGGCACAAGGAATCACGTGCTTACGGGTGGAGAAGGAAGAAGGCAGGGCAAAAGAGTTCTTTTCTGATCAGGTAGTTAGGGTATTTCTGAGGAGCAGGCCAAGCAGTGGGATGGGGCTACGGCTCAAGGATGAAATGTGAAGAGTCTGACGCCACTTCTTTGAAAATGCAGCTCTCCTAAAGAAACATTCCCTCTAACCTGGGTGAGACCTGACTGAACCAATCAGTTGCATCAAGAAGCTGAGTTCCCGTAGAACGAGTGCAGAGGCCTGCCCTGACAAGGAGAGAGGTTGATGGCACCACACCAGGAATGCACAAGAAATATCAGAAAGTGAATTTCATGCAAAATGCATAAAATGCAGCAGATCTATTCTTTCCTAGACAAATTATAACTTACTTAAGACTAAAGTATGAGCATTTTGAAAACATGGACTATGGAGAGAAAAGAAGAATTTTTGCAATAAAATTCTCCATTTGTATATAGGCATTAAAAATAATATTTCCACAGTCTAAGAGCATTAATCTTCCTGGAGAAGTGAAATTCCATTTTATATCCAAGAGATCTTGAAGGATAATTACACAAAGATCCAAATGAAAATACAGATATATGTACAGTGTCACTCTTCTGGAGGCGGTGAAATTAATTTGACCTGAAATTCTTAACATTTTAGAGATTCTGCCACACAGGTTTATCAACAAAAGAGCCATTTTGCATGTATCTCCAAAGTCAGTGGACAACAACTGTGCTAACTAGTCCATACGTCTTTCATATTGTAATTGAACTGTCTAGTGTAATGAATGAAGCATAGAATAATGTGCATCTAGTTTGCCTTTGTTTATCCACACTGTCAGCCTGACTTTGGTTCACTTTTATGGGCAGATTTCTCTAGTAATGTCCATATAGTTTCCTTCAAGTTTAACTTTCCAATGCTTAGCACTCCTTTGGGCACAAAACTCTTTACAGCACTAGACTAATAATTGAAGTGTTTTTCTTTCTGTCATTGTTCTATGTAAATAAATAAATGGAACAATTTTAGAATGCCATGAATTACATTAATCATAGCCGTATATGTACAACTTTTCTCCGCACAGTAGCTTAATCTCCTCATTAAGTTCAAGCATGAAAAATCAGCCAACAAAAATTTGCTTTGAACAACAATCTTAACAAGTTCCTAAATACACGAGAAAAAGAGGGAGAACTGGCTTTTCTTTTCCACTACAAAATAAATCACTCAAAATTTTTTTCCCATGCAATAAATGTTATTCTACTGAGTGATTTATTCTGCATAAGTACATGGAAAATTCAACCTTAACTAAATATTTATTAAGAATATCTAGGAATTAACACAGGCATACAAATATATGTTTACTAAGGGTATTTCTGGAGCCCTAATTTGCCCTACATAAACAGAAATTCCAGTAAAACTGAAATATATGTCTATTTTATCCTTTGAACATGAACCAAATCTCAACGAAGTACAGAGGAAGCATCTGTGGGTTTTCAGTAATTCTGCTGAAGTTTAATTGAGCTTGTAGAGATCCATTTGGGGCTTAGAGGGATAGAAAACTATCACTCCCACTCTAAAATGCATATGTTCCTAGAGCAATAAAAATTTTCTGCACATTCACAGTTCTACTCTTCCACACAAATATTATATTGTCTGGCAGTTTTTATGCACAAACATAAAACAGCAGAGACAGTTTTATTGCATGAACAACCTTACTGAGAAGACTAAGAATGAGCCAGGACTGTTCCCCTCTCAGTAAATATCACCACAGGTGAACATCCAAGAGTTCTATTCTTGCAAGCAGTCATTTAAGGATTCTGCTTTGTACCAATTTTAAAAGCACATACCTTAGGGGGGGGAAAACCTAACCAACCAACCAAAAAAAAAAACCACAAACCACAAACAACAGCAACAATAAAACCCCACAGTGTATCCTTTCCTTAAAAAGCTTAGGTTATTGCATAATTACTGGTTTTGACAAGCTTTAGTTGATAAAAATGAATGGGAAAATGTTTGCATGTGTCTATGTATTTATATATCTATATTCATATCTATAAATTCGTTCTAGCTTACACTTGATGAATGGCTGATATCTAAATTCTCAGTCTCCATTATTTCTTAAATATGGTATCTGAATGATTACGTCATACTCTTTTCTCTACAGGACCAGCATGGATTGTAAAGTCAGTGAATGAAACGTCTCTTTTGAATTTCTGAAGGAATCTGCCATCTATCTATCTGTAGGCAGTCCTGTGTCACTCTGCATGTCGTGTATCACCAGCCTCGTTGATTAGGACAGGAATGTTTGGTGTTTATCAAATTCTATGTGAGGTTCAGATAATTCATAGTCTTCTGCAATTTTATGATGAAAGGAGGGCAGTCCTAACAGTGTTTCAACCTCTCACCCTCCCTAAGCACAGCTACAGAATTCCAGAATTTTCTCTCCATTCATGGAGAAGTCCAAAAGAAAGCAGTTCAACCCTAACACAGATGTTTCATTAGATCAAAATTCCACACGAAAGATCTTCCAGAGTGAATGGACTGGTTCCTAGGTGGCCAAGTAAATCTGTAGTTTATGCTATTGCTACAGGTCAAGGAATCAGTTTAACAATAAGGAGGTAGGGTGCCAAATTCGCAGAAAATTGCCAGGTACTTATCTGCCAGAAAAGGTTAGGGTGCATTCTAAAGTCAGCCAAGAAAGCTGTATAAGATAAAACCCCCCTTTATCCTAGAACAGAAAAGATGTTTCATTTGTCAAGTCACTTAGCCAGGTATCATGTCATCTTCTTGTGACCTGTCTTAGACCATGCACTGAATTTCATAATTTCTAGAAAGAGTGCCTGTGGTTCATTATGATTGAAGAGAACACCTTGGATCTTGCTACGTACAGAAAAAACACAGAATCAAAATAAGAATTTAAAAAAAATACCGATAAAAAGTAATAAAAACAAGAACAACTTCCCACCTGAAGTAAACATCAATAAGCATAAAACTTCCCTAAACAAGAAATAATAGGAAAAAACATGTAGAAGAGTATGCCATGGCCTGTGTAAGGCATAGAGGAAATATTTAAAATTATCCAGAAGACTGAAAGGAGCTGCAGGATTTAGAGCTTCACCCTGACATTTTATACCATGCATACTTCACAGCAAAGAAATAAAACATGAATATGTGCCTGTAGGCACTACAAGGGCTAAAAATGGGTATGACTGCTTGTACACATATACTACTAATGAGATAAACGCAAACACAGATTATCACTTCAACAAAGAAATGTCACACCAGATAAGGATGTTGAAAAAATAACTGGACTGGAAAATGTTCATCTACTTTTAAAACACCTGTGATTGACAGGTGATGCTGAAATCTGGATGAAAAATTCCAAGAATGTTCCATGCTCATGATTTGTTATGTGACACCATTACCACTGACTACATGTAAGCAGCCAGATTAGCAACTCAGCATGGTCCTAAGTATATTATGCTGCTAAAAATAACACCTCTGTGTAGCACAGTGACCTGATTCCTGGCTTTGCAGGAATAGAAGTACCACTCAATAAAATCAGCACAAGGAAGTACAAAGTGAAGGAGGGCAATAAACCCAAAAGGGAACCTGAATGTGTCAGTGGGAATGGGCTCAAAACTCTGCAGCCGGAGTTGTTAAAAAATTAGCAACCAACAGGTATATTACCTTATTCTCAACTCAATACATAGTGTCCTTGGTCGTACAATTGAACTCTGACAAAAATAATTGAGCAGCAGGTTCTTCTATAGCTGCCAACACATTAGATCCCTACCACATATTCCAAAGCAAGTTGTGGGTGGATCTGTACAGTCCCCTCCTTGAATTCTTCAGCAACATGGTCCGGATAACAATGTCTGGCAAGGTAAAAGTGTAAGTGTAAGTAGTTACAAAAGCAGCATGAATGTTTGCAACACTTGAACAAAGCAGTAGTCCAAATTCGCTTTTGTGTCAGAAAAGATCAACGTTGTATTCTCCACGGCGGTGTGGCAGAATCATTGCCCTGGGGTGCTGTTGAGCAGCCTGCACTCAGATCCATGGACAGGCAATACAGAGTAGAACTAGTAGAGATCCACGTGCCAGGGGTACAGAAGTGCACCTGTGCTGTGCTTTCACCAATATGCGTGCCAAGGGACTGTGGCAAGTGGCTACGGTTCACAGAAGGTTGGAATACCAACATCTCCAACAGGAGTCTTGTGTAAACAGGTAAAGCACCACGACAGTGGGGCTAGGCTGACATGGGGCAGGGATAGCACTTTCCAGGATTCAGTAGAGAAAGGTGTTTAGAAAATTGTATTTGTACTTTAATATTTAAAAATATCTATTATTGTGCTTTATCTATTGTATTATACTAATACTGATCCTGAAGATGCAGTTCACTGATTTTTCATTAACTAGATGTCTAATAAAACAATAAACTGCCTCAGACTTTATTAAAAATATGTGTGTCAAGCAGTTTTTCACTGCAAAAAAAAAAAGGTGCTATTGCTGTCATTCTGACTCCATAGCATTTCCGAATGATTCTAAATGATTGCGAAGAGCAGAATAGTGACTCAGGCCAAGCTTTTTGGAGCAGCAGCAGAATCTTGTTCCAGATTTGTGATTATCTTATTATGAGACTGGAACTGCAAAGAACATAAGAGATTTTAAATACCTGTTTTAATTTCAGAGAACTAGGGAGAGCAACTGATTCTTTACAAGCTAGCAAAATCAGTAAAAGTAAAAAGCTGGAAGAAACTGCAACTCTTAACATACCTGAAGCTGATATATCATCTTTGGCTATAAATGGCAAAGCACAGTGCTATTAGATTTCAGAGCTTTCTTTTAAGCATGGAACACTAAATAAATTTGGGATTGTTTAATGTCCTGTAAAACATCCTAATGCAATATCTAGAGGAAAAGTTGTCATAATTTCTTGTTGTTTGCTCCAAAAACAAGACCAGAAGACACAACAAATTCAGGAAATCAAGTTAACTAATTAATCAAGTCAGTCATTCTGCTCATTATTACAGAACTGGAATAAGCAATTTGCACTAGTCCTTCCCTTAATGCTCGTATCTGCAACAGCACACAATTGGTATTTTTATAATTAGATACATATGTTTTCTAAGAGCTGGTAAAAGTGTCAGAATGCAAGAAGTATGTTGACTAGCTGCTGTCAGCTCCAAGGCTCAGCAGAGCTCTAATTATATATTGGAATATTAATAGGTGCACTAAAGACAGTTATGGAACTTCTCATAACCTTCTGTAGACACACAAAAATAATTTTAATTGATAGCTTGAACTCTGTTATGAATTGACAAATGGAACCTAAAGAAAAGTTTTGTGATTTACTTTATGTGCTACCGAGCTGTTCTGAGCTGTTTATTCAGATCAAGACAAATATTTAAAACAAAATGCATACTGGAGGAAAAGCATTGTAGACAATGCTTGGGAGAAATAAAAAAAAAATCCTCTGGGAATTTTGCTAGTGACTGAATTAAAGGGTGCGCAGTATTTTATCTGTGGCTAATGCATTACTTGGTACAACTCTACAAAGTAGTTGAACATAATAGAAGGGTTTCTTGGAACAGAGCACATACATTCCTTATCCTGAAGGACACTGGATGTAAAAAGAACAATTAGGAATAAAAATATGTTTAAATTACATAAGATAGGTAAAATGTTTGTAAAACATTTGCATCATGACTAGATTAAACATAAGGCTTCCTACAAACCTATTTAAATCAGCGGGAAGATTTCTCTCAACTTCCATGAGCTCTGACTCAAGATGTTATACAGATTACAGCATATTTTCTACAACCTTGCTAGTATGAAACACACAAGAAGAGTCAACCATAAACCACAAACCTTTTTACTCACTACGATAACACGAAGCAGTGATTTTCTGCTGCACCAACCTTTGGCTTACTCCATCTGTTCCACTACATCTGCAAATCTGGAACCAGCACAGAGAGAAAGGCTTGCTTAGTCACAAAAACAGCAAGAGACGAAAAATATATGAAAGACTTGTGCAAGAATAAAAAAAAATTAGTATAAAGCCTTGATTCAAAATAGACCTGGACAGCAAGGGAATTTCTGGAAGACATGACTGCACCTAACGATGGTGACAACTTCAGCACGGACAAAAACTGACAAAACTCAGTCTGATGATCCTTGTAAAACCCTTGTAATGGCAATCACTAACATTTATGTTCCATTGTGCCCTACTTTTAAACAACTACATCAAAAAATAAGAATTATGTCATTTCATTGTTTTGGGTTTGTTGTTGTTGTTGTATTTTGGGGGTTAAATAAGAAAATATCACTGCAGAGTACTAAAAAAACCCCTATTTTCTAACCAAATTATATTGAAAGTGCCATAATAGAAGACAAAGTCCTCTTATTATCACAGTATTATGTGCAAAAAACCCCACCAAACATTGTTTTGAACAGGATTTGGAGATGACCAATTCTAGCAGGCAGAATTCGAGCTGAAAGACAGGAAATGGCATAGAATACCTCTTTGCTTGTTCATATTCTTCCCTTATAACTCTTGTATTGATTTCTAGTGACCTGTCTATTTGCCCAAGAGACAGTATCACTGGGACAGAACAACATGATCAGATAAACAGTAGTGACAAATCGTTGGCACTGCTGTCAAAATCATTGTTAAAATTTGTTTCCTCGCACTCATCATTGCAGGAGCCCGTATGAATCAACAGCAGTATACCTTTCCTGAAAGTTTTTACTGTGGAGAGCCACACAGAAAGATAAAGGCATGTACTAAGTATTCTTGCATAATTTAGCTAAGGAGTGTTTGTTATAAGGAGTAAGATGAAAAGAAAATGAGCAAGAAGGATGGTGAATTCCATCTCTACCTTTAGTATAGGCACGAACAGGCTGAGTATGACAAAACTGAATGCAACAAAAGGACTGGTTTTGTACATCATACCATCAACCTTCTTTTCCTGAGTGTTAGGAAATCACCACTTGATCTGTCAAAGACCACAAGGCATTTCTAGAATTGAAAACAGAAACTGAAATAAAGCACATCTTGGGAAGAGAAATACCGTTACACTAACACGGCTGTTCTTACTCTGACATCCCCACAGAAGGAAGGTCAGAGTAGTTTAATAAGATGCTTTCAGAGCAGCATGTAGGTTCCCTTAAATTAATACAGAAGTTGTGTATTTTGGACACAAGTCTCCCCATTTTTCTTTCCTTTTGGGAGATTACTGTTCTTTTGAGTCCATTCTTAGAATATTGATGTCAGAGGCACAAGACTTATACTCAAGGTGAAGCATCCCAGTTCTCTCTCTTGTTCCTATCCTAGGGGAATAAATGAGGTCAGAGTCTCAGTGGAAACAGAACACAGAGTTCGAAGAATACTCCTGCTGTTTAGCAGATATTATAGAAAATTATCAAATTGAGAGGATAAATGAGACATGATTCCTTTATGACAATGTCTCATCTTACTCTCTCATGGTAAGCAAGCAATTATTTTTTACAAAGAAATTCATAATTCGTAATTTGTTGTCCTGATCCTACAAACATTTCAGATGTCCAAAATTAATTTTGACCTGATGTAATCTGCACAGTTAGTGAGACTATCCAAAGGGATAAAAATATGCTTTTAACACTTCATCTGCAAGTCTTGTTCTGTATTTGAAAGCAGCTGAAGCTGAAGAAAATGTGGTACTAAAGGTTTGCTGCATTTGCTGCCTATCTCTCAACAACAGCATGGCAAATCATGCTAAGCGCCTTCAAATTCTATTGACACAGAGGCAAATTCCAAATGAAATCTGTGAATACTCGGTTAAAAATTAGGAAGGATGTTGGAAGAGGATAATCCATAGGTAAGAATCTACAAAATACAGTTTTCAAAAAACACCTTCAAATTACTGAAAATCACAAACTGACCATAAGAGGGTTTATGATTAATTTTGCATAACAGACATCTGCAAATCCATTCTTTGTCTCATCCATACTGCGAGTTGACTAGATGAGCAGCAGAGGTGGAGAAATTCTGCTTATACACCTTCCTTAAAAATCTTTATTTTCCTCTGTTTCCTAGTTAGAAAAAAAATACTGAAGTATTCACTTTTTTCACTGATTTTGCTTCTTGATTGTAAGATATGCTGTTGGAGAAAAATTCTGATCATCCGTGTCAAAGTCAGCCAAATAATCAGGTCAAGAAATGCGTAAGTAGGGCTTGGGATGCTATAAATTTTCACAAGAAAAATGCATCTCCAACTATGCCTTGTTTAATGTTATGGTTCATAGTAGAATGTATTGTTGAGCATTATTACTTCAAAGCACAGTGCTTCTAATGAACCTTTTTATTCTTTTAGAGGATGAAGTGTTTTCTCAATAACAAAGGAAATGTTGCTGACAGATGTGTGTGCTAATTATAACAGATTTGTTTAAACCAGACAAGCACCATCAACTGCAGAGACTTCACCTGACTGAGCAAGCAATATGCAAGTGTGCAGAATTAATCACAGCAAACAGAAAAGGAATAATGGTGAACAGTAGATGCTGGAATACCAGTCCCATCATGGCTCCTTAGATGACACTGATGCTCTTAGCAATACTAAAGACAAAGTTTATAGGAGGTATCTGTATGACATCTGGAACAGATCCATCCTTCAAATCTCACAATAAATTTAGGATTTATTCATATTTAAAAAAAAAAAAAAAAGAAAGGAGACAAAGTACAGATCCACAAAAACTATAGTACAGAAAGAAGTCAGTCCTGGCAAAGGGAGTTTGCTGTTAATTTAGCAATGTTAAAGGGACAATAATAAAACATCATAATGTATTACCTGGCAAAATGAGGTGACAGCAACATACATATTCCAAAGACAGTAAGATTAACAGATACAGCAAAGAAGAATTAAAGGAAAGATCAGAACAAAATAAGCAAGATCCAGCTGAAACTCTCCTCCTAGTAGAAAAATTCAAAAATCTCTCTCTGTGGCTAGAGGCTTTGTTATAAAATCCAGGTTAACAACTCATGCTGTATATTTTCTATCATGAAAGCACTTACTGATTTCCTCTATCCAGACACTTTTCCCAACAAAATGCTAAGAAAATGAAGTCTCTTTAAAAAAAAATCCACCACTGTTATGTTTCGTATAAATTTTCCATAAATTTCAGAAGATCTAGGATGAGGACTGAAAGACTGACAAATGGAAAGCATGATATTTATATCTTGTTATTTCATAAAACTATTTTCAAAAAAGAAAAAAAGTTTGGTTTTTTTTTTTTTTAGAAAGACAATCAAGTGTAAGCATAGCCAAGAAAAAGGTATATTTAATTATTTGCTATGACTGTGTTCAGATGTTAGTTAAAGCAGTACAGCTGTTCTTTGTGGCTGCTAATCAGACTGTCTCTGACTGCAATCAGTTGTTCAATCTAATTTTGCTCTTTGTATATCCAGGTCACACAGTTCTGTCTATCCAGATTCACACAGAATCATATCTGTTGCACAGTTTTCATACAAAGCAATACCGGAGGATTAGCTAAATATTTCACCTTTAGAAAGAATGTGAATATCAATAGGTCTGTATTTCCACGTCTGGTTTAGCAGCAACAGAAACATTCATGTAATAGGAATTACTGAGATGGGATGAAAAATTCTGATTGCAACCTACAAAAGCTCCCTCTTCATCTTCTAATGGCAAGGCAGTGTCACTGTGTTGGTTTGGTTTTTTTCTGCAATAATGAAACTTAATGAATGTAACCTTCAAAGTTGTCTGTGGAAGTCCCACTGGGATAAAGCAGATCTGTGCGTCTGAGATTCACTGGGCTGACCAGTGCAGAAGGACATCTCTGTGTCTATGCAGTTTAGAGACTGTGAATACTACACCACAGAGTTGGACCAAAGTACTATTGATTGCCATCTGGTAGCAGAAAAAGGTGCTCAGGGAACTCTTTGTGCAAGCCACTGCCTTTTGCAAGTGACGAATGCCTTCAAAAAGTGGATTTACTTCTAGTTTGTTTTTAAAATAGTACATTTTATTTACCCACAAAGAGTGAAAAATATTTTTTAGGAATTTCTCACACATGTTGTATACTACAGAATGGTATGTGCAGACTCATTTTTCTTAAATACTTCCTGTGACCCTTCTGTAAAATTAGTTTACAGAAATCTACAAGCCCATGTCTACTTATCTGATACACTGGGTGAGTTTCAGATAATGTATGTTACAAAAGAGTTAACTGCTGAGCCTAGACAGCTGAATAACAAACCTGAGAAATGACATAAGCAGGATACCCTAAGAAGACAAAAATACCCCAAATCCTTATTTTTGGTAAGTGAAGGGAAACATCTGGACCTCAGAAGTTCATATGTTCAACAAGACAGCACCAGGTTGCCTAAGAATACTTCAAAGGAAGCAAACGTGATTGGAGAGGACTAAAGAATGTCTGTGTACTACTGGATAATCATTTTTAATAGTTTATTTCAGCTGTGTATAAACTCCTCAAAAATTCCTAGAAATACCATTCTTCCCATATGGTGGTGGCAGGGGGCATCTCATGATCTTGAAGTAAATATTTTGTAATTCTACCCTTGTGTCCTTTAGTCAAAAAACCATCCCAAATAGGTTTTGCAACAATGTGTCAAAGTTGTTCTTTTTTTAAAAGCCTTTGTTCTGCAACCTCTTCCCTTTGGGTTGCCGTGACTATCATAGCTTAAAGTGTAAGCAGTAATCACCATTTGCAAGTAGATGGCACATTATCACAGCATATTTATAAACAAAATGCACTTGAAACATATGTCTCAGTCACACAGTAAGACGTCTGAGCTCATTCCTAACTGCAAATTAAATATAGCTTAGTTTTATGTAAGTTACAGTGCTAGCAGTTACTAGTAGAGTAGATATGCTTAGCACACTTAATACACTAAGCGTTATTGCACATCTGTTACTGAGAAACTCACAAATGACACAATTCCAGCAATGAGCTGAAAGAAACAGACTCTATATCCTTTTACACTTTAAAGTAAAATCAAGATTAATTTCAGTAAAACAGAACATCCAGGAACGCATAATCAAAGAGCTTACTTCCCACCACATTGCTTATCATCTCATCCAAAAGCTAGAAGATTTTGAAATACTGCCGCTGCATCTCCATAACATGAATTCTGGTTCAGTTTCACTAACCTTTTCCTAACTGGACACCAATGTGTACAAGAGCAATTACAAAGTTGATTTATCAATTATTTGAAGCAGAGGAAAGAAAGTGAAACGTGATAATACATTAAAAATAACAAGAACCAATCTTATTGGTAGAGTAGAATCATAGAGTTAAGGTTGGAAAAGGCCTTTAAGATTCTTGAGTCCAACCATTAACCTAGCACTGCCTAGTCCACCACACAATATAAAATAAAATCACCATTAATGTCAAAAATGCCAGTACATTTGCTGATATCAAGGAACACTTAGGTACAAGAATGAATGTTTTCACCTTTACGGCTTTCCTACAGCTTTTCTGGGTATACCCTTCAGTCTGACATCTTTTAAACTTTGATTTAAACTGATTCTTGTAAGTTTAGGTTTATCTGACAGTCCATTATCTAATCACATAAAGACAAAAGTCTCGCCATCATAGCTAAAGATGACAGTTATTGCACTCTTTTTTTCTCTATCCCTCCAAAAGAGGTTTTCATAAACCATCCAGAATAAGCAGGATTAGTCTGTCATTTGGCAGCCATAATGAACCCAGTCCCAGCGGTCCAGTTTGGACTACTTCCTATTTCAACTTTTTGCTTTAATAAGGGTTTTCAGTGTAATATTAATGAAGGTGTAGGAAATAATTTCCTTGTTGGGCACCAATTAAGCCACTGGAAGACCTTTACTGTCACTATATTTTTTGATAATTCCAAAATGTGCATTCAAAATTGAAGTATCTGTGCCACAGACCGCAGAGAGTGTCATTGGATAAGTAATATTTCAGATTTTTATTTTAAATATCCTTCTGGATCTAGGATATGCTACACTAAAGGCATAAATTCCAGATCTAAAGTTATATAGGTACACATCCATGATCCCGTGAAAACACTGTACAATCAATATCCCAGAAACATTTAATTAAGATGGAAAGTACTAAGACAATTCCGTAACTTGACGTAGAACACTTCAGTCATTGTACAGCAAGCTCATTATTCAGTTTGTGGTTTCCTACATTCCACATAATTTGGTTTTTATGACCTAGAAGTTCGATATTTAATTATATTATTGTTGTGGCTCAGCTCCAGATACAAACCAAGCCCCAGGAAGCCACTCACTCACGTCATAACTAGTGGGACTAGGGAGAGAATTGGAAGGGCAAAAGCTGGAGAACTCGTGGGTTGAGATAAAGACAGTTTAATAGAGAAAGCAAAAGCCGTGCACACAGGCAAAGCAAAACAAAGAATTAATTCACCACTTCCCATGGGCAGACAAGTGTTCAGCCATCTCCAGGAGAGCAGGGCCCCATCACATGTGAAGGTTACTTGGGAAGACAAACACCACCACTGCAAATGCCACCCTCTTCCTCCTTCTTCCCCTCACATATTGAGCATGATGCCATATGTCATACATATACATAAGTAGTTAAAACTGGGTATAAATTTGCAACTGTGCTTTCTTCCTCCTCAGTTTATTATTTCTTTTTGGGGTTATATACATCCTAAGATCAAGAAGGATCAATTATATTCCAGCATTAAATCTACCTAGCTGAAATGTACATTTATTTCCTGTTCAATCTAACTTCTAGCTACTTGCTTTGACATGTCTTTGGGCCACCTCCTTTGCACCTGTTATTTTAGCTCTGCACAAGTTCTTGCTCAGCCTAACTTCAGCAAATTTCTTTCTTTTGATAAACTAAGCAGACAAAGCTACAAATTCCCCATTGTGAAACAATTTCTATGATCCTAAGAACACGTATGATTTATTACTGTATTCCATACTATTTTTTAAAAAAAATCCATATTGAAATTTGGAAAAGAGAACCAAATGAAGTTTTCTATCACCAAAGACATGCACAGAAGTAAGATCACTTCCCTCTTATTTTCTCTACCTCTGTGTATTAGCTCTTTTTGTCACTAGAGCATATGGGGGGGCTCAGACTTGTTTGTTCCTTTTGAATTCATAGATCCTTTCAGAATCATAGTTTCACGGTGTTTCATGCTTGAAACAAATACCCAGAGCATTTCATACTGCAAAATCATGTCTCTTTGAGGGGGATCTGGTTAAAAAGCTTTAGAGTGGTGTTTGTAACACGAAATGGAGTATAAGAGGAGAAGTCATATAGATAATCGCCTCGCCTCTCTGTCGTAATCAAAAAAGTTTTCTGTGCTTTCCATAATCCTGTCATTACTGGCTTTTGTGCTTTCTTTGCTCCTATTAAAGACAGCTCCACTGAAAAGGAGTGGACACAGCCAGGATGCTGACAAAGAAGGGGTGCTTACCTTTCCTCTTGCACCATGTGGTGAAGAACACATGTAGTTCCAGATGGTCCTAACAGAAAATATGATTGGGCTACAGCTCTCTAAATCCCTCTGCCCACTCCAATAAACATGTAACTGCTGTAACAGTTGGTACACAATAAATAGTCTCCTTCTTCTGCAAATAAGCAACTGGGGAAACTTGAGTAAGAGATTCAGTGGGTTACTTCATGATTGCACATGATGCCTGATCAAAGATTAAGCACGACACCGCTGCACACCCATGCACAGTTATTTACACTGTGTAACCCTAACACTTTGCACCCTAAACATTTGTGTGTTATTGTAAGTCAGAACGAACACCACATAAATAAGATGTCATGATCCTCACTCGGCCATTTGTACAGAAGTATTGAGAAAGTAAAGACCATTGCTTCTATTCTGCCTGAACAGATTTCTTTCAACCCAACTCACTTTCAGTGAATGTGTGTATATTCTAGAATAGGGTAGTTCAGCAGTTTCCCTTGGGCACTTGTTTTATTGCCTAACTGTCCTTAAAAGCTTAAGGTACAAATGAACATCCCATAATGAGCAGTTATTCGGCAGATGATAGAAGGCAGCATTGTAAGGCAGAAATTTGCTATTTCCACCAGTAAATTTAACTGTAAAATTCTTTCAGTAAATCAGTTCTATTATAAAGGGAGATGACACTCACTACTGGTCTATTGCCTACAGCACTGATGATTAAAAAGGCTCTTCTGCCTGCTTCTACCTAATTCTGTAGAACAGAGAAGCGTAACCTCTTCATATATCAGTTTAGTCTGTCTTTAAAAGGGTAACACTGACGCTTACCACTTTTACTCTTTCAGATCTCTTCAGACATTTGTAAGAACCTGAAGCATTGCTACATCCTAATGGGATCCTGGCTGTCCTGCAGTGGAATTCCATCATTTCTGAAGTCCCCCTGGCTAGGACAAAAACATTCCTGTGTTCAAAAGTGGCACTAAAACCCCAGCCAAAGCTGAAAACGAGATTTACCAAGTTTATAGGCAGTGTTTGGTGGGGTACTTGAGAATTTGTTGACTTCTAGACAATGTCTCCATGACGTGAGTAAGTGTCTAATGAATCAGGACCATTGCTAAAATATATATTCGCAAGAATAGAAGGGAAAAGATACAAGAGAATTTTTACATGCCTTGTCAGTTCCGCTTTTTTTGTACTGACAGATGTTAAAGCACCCTTAGTACACGGTTGAAGCATGTGTTTGTTTGACCTCTGTCATTTCTTCCAATATTTATTAGGTTCTGTTTCCATCCCTCAGCAAAATCTCCTGATCTGAAATGGCAGACAAGCCACAGCCCCTTCATTAAAGAGATAATGAGTGTTTGGGGCAATGAAGTTCTACAAGGTCAGTTCTACAGTTGGAAATAGAGCCCAGATTTCCATTATGACAAATGTTTTATTCTATCAGTTTTCCTACCTACTCCCAGGATGAACATCTTAGATTCTGTGTTTGGGATGAATAAAATAGAGCTATTACACTGAATTCAAAAAGGCAATAAAATAAGGCACAAATGAATGCACACAATGGTCCAGATTCCTGATAGACTTCTAAATGTATGGTTTAAGAGAGATTTAGACTAAAACTTTTGACACTCTCATTTTTACCCTATATAATTGTCCTTATCAGAAAAAAAAAAAAAAAGCAGAATCCAAAAATCCTGATTTATCTTAGAAAGAATATATGCAACCCAGGAGACCCAATACTGTGCTTATCTTTAATGATCTTTAAGCAGGCAGAAAAGGAGGATTGTACTTCACAGAATGACTGTACAAAACATGTTTGAATTCTGCAAATCCCAAATATGGGTTTTATAATTGGGCTCATGAACTTGCAGTTTAGGAATCTAGATGTCTAGAAAATGAACCAAGTTTAAAAACAATCACAGTTAAGCAATCAATATGTAACAAATCCCAAACTTTCTTAAACAAATCAAAATACTCCACTGGAAGCTGTAAGCACGATTACAGTTGGAAATGCGTAATATATGCAGGATCTCATTACTAGGGATTAATAAATACACCTGTCTTGAAGAACTCATTAGTCAGCAATGACAGTGAAGGAGAAAAATTTGGCTGTCATAGCTAACCACACCATGAGCTGAGCCACGTAAAAGATGTTTAATGTGAACACAGGCTGTCTCTGGCAAGGTGTTTTCAGTAAAGATCTAAGGTATTAATGGTATAGAGTGTAAGGTATGGTCTTAGGCACATTTGTGCAAAATTCTGTTTACCCTTATTCAAAGCAGATGAAATCTAAATAAAAGTGGCCCAGAGGAAACTCATTACTTATAATCAAAGGAATTGAAATTCTACACTATAAGTAAAGGCAGAAAGAGTTTGGGAATTGGGTTAGCTGTTATGTTGTCTGTGTATACTCACAGAGAGCAAACATCAGTAAGGAAACTTTTAGGATTAAGTGTACAAGAAAAAAATTCAGGTGGGTATTAGTTAATACCTAGACCACAACCAGTATGGTGCCAACAATCACAGGAAGCAGAGGTCTAGATCAGAACACATCTGCTACCCAGGATCCTCTATGGAAATCAGAAAGGAACTTGGAAAGGGAAGAGATAAGTGACCAGTTTCAAGATGAAGGCAAATCATTTTATGAAAGAGATTACATGAGATGATCTACTCTGGAAGGTTGCATTGATACTTCAGATCCTTCACAGTCTTACATTTTAAGAAAGGATGGTCTTGTGACTACTGCACTAGCCAGAAAGGTGTTTTATCCCAAATTTTCTGTATAACACTGCTCAACACAAAGGACCTTATTTTTAAAACATCTGAACTCTTAAAACTGAACAGTTTCTTATAGAAAGAGGAGCAGGAGGTGCTCTAAAATTTCTCAGGTTGCATGAGAACAGCTGAAAAAGTTAGCAATTTTCTGTCTCTGCTTTTAGTCCTTACTCGTACTGCAGAAATAATACCATTGTTTCAGAGATATGAAGCATCACTGCGTGTTAGATATCACTGTGATCAGTTCAAATTGAAAATGCTGTCCTTTAGCAGTGCTAAATCTTTATGTGACCAAAATAAAATTTTAAATCCATTATTGCTCAGCAGGAAATGAAATCCAAAGCAAAACACAGCCAAATGAGAGTCTAGGTACCCTGACACAACCTTATAATCAGTGGGATGCCAAGACCCTCCCAGACATCAAAACAAGCCTTGACCTGTGTGAACTAACTGGTAATTTAATCAAAGCAATATGCCCAAGCACATATTTATGAGAGCCACTTCCCCTAAACTGACTTTTTTCTTTGAGCCTCAGTGCCAAATCAAACAAAAAATTAGGATTGCTATCTTAATTTCCCTATTGAGAGTTAAATCAGCAAATATTTCATAGAGGTTCGGAGAAAAATGTACCACAAAGACAGTATTCGTTTGCCTGTTTTCCATCTTATTTATGTTAATAAGCAGGTCTCAGTGTGCACTTCGTGAGACTGTGCATGGTAGCCCTTTACCCAGAGAATGAAAATATGCTTCCTAGCTTCCAAAGGGTAAAGAAATTAAGTTTTATTTTGAGTGGTTCTGCCTGCTTCTGGTTCAGATGATATCAGTATGCATTTGTTTTCTGACTTCCAAGGGGGTTGGTTAAGGAAGGAAAAGAAAACCAATGAAAACAAAAAAAATCATGCTGGGATGTTGCTCAGTCATATGAAGTGGATGTAACTGAGTTCACACTGAACTCTTTCACCTAAGTGAGGGGGTGTTAAAGTAATACTTTGAATGCTATAACTTTGTAATACTAAAGGTGTTTGTACTCTTAAACAGATTCCAGCAGTTCGAATGGCATTTTGTAGTAGCTCTGGGGGAAGTAAAAATAAACCACATATTTTTTTGGGTTTGCTACCTGCTGTTGTCTGAACTTGCTTTAGAATTTTTATCTAGTGCAATATTAGCTAATAAAAAATATAATAATAATAAAGAATGCAATAATTTTCTGAAAAAAGGTCTGAACCATGGAGATACAGACCAAATCAAAGGTGTAGTTTATTGAGTACTACGCACAGGCTCATTATACACCTGGAGAAAACAATTAAGAGATATGATTAGCTAAAGGAATTTTCATTTTTTTGCTCACAAAAGCAATTAAATAGCTAGAAAAGTGAGCAGAAAATCTGAAATTATTAAAAACGTTTAGTTAGTTCAAATCAGGTGTTACATTAATATAATAAATATACAGGTTTGCAATGTTTTAAATCTTGCTTTTTTAACCTCTTGGTTTTAGTCTATTGGATTTTCCATAGAACTCTGATTCTGTGAGCTCTTTGTTTTCATTGTTTTGTCCTAACACTATAACGTCAACAGAGATCTACGACTCCAGGAGAAAGGTGGACCATACTCTCGTTTTACAGAGGAAAATAGGATCACAGGTCTCACATCACACAGCAGGCCAGTGGGAGAGCTAGAAACAGAATCCACATTCTGTGAACCATAGACGGCTACTTCATGTGGACTCTTAAAATACAATACAGTAGTGAAATGCTCAGAAGCACAGCTACAAGGAAAATAATTTGAGACCCTGGCACTGAAAGGGCAGGAAAGAAACCCATGCAGCAAGAATTAAACAGGTAAAGCAGCAAGAGTCTTCAGACAAAGCTGACAGCAAATTAGACACAAGTGGGCAAGAATATGTGACACACAGATTGTCTCTGATCTTGTACTGAAACCAATCTCAATAAGAAGTCCTTTGTTTTTTGTTATTATGGATCTTTTACAACTGCAGATAGAAAAACAAGAGGAGGTTGGGAATGAAAAGAACATGGCACTGCTTAATAGAAGGAATTCAGCAACACACAGCTGAAATTATTGCTAATTTGAAGCCTAGATGTGACAAAATACCAAAAAAACTAAGAATGTTTACATTAAATGAATAATTAAAAGCAAGCATAATGACTATTTATAAAAATTATTATAAAGATTACATGAAAGAGGAAAATTATCAGTGTGGTACACAGAAAAACGTGTCGAGGAGTAAAAGGATTAAATAAGATAAAGAATATTTAAGCATTCGTGTCAGAAACAGATTTCTAATGTTCAGCCCTCTTAGGCAGTGTAAGTCTCCCAAAGGAAGGAGTAGAGTTTCACTGCATGAGTCTTTTAGCTAGAACATCAAATTAATTTTTAAATGGTCTTTCAAGATAAACTAGCATATATACTCTATTTTTGCTTCCTCCTTAGGGTAATGAATGCTACAGTAGCATTTATATCTTTTTGCAGAACACGTCCTGCAGATACAGCAAAATCATTTTTTCTCTTCACTGAGTAAGGGTATTAAATTACTTACAGATCTAAAGTGCAGAATCTTTTACAGTGAAAGACAGCAAAATAATAGTGAATGGGAAGGAGAACCAAACCTCTCATACTGGGATATTCCGCCTTAGGCACAGCTCCTTGGTATGGCTGTTTCTAGACACTAAGGTGCCGTAGGGATATAGCAGGACTTCTCTCACTAGCTTTCAGCAATGGAGAGTTGCAAATATAACAGATCTTTCTCAGCATTTCCCCTATGGCTTCACTAAAAGCACTCAGATTGTTGTCAGGTGGGCTTTTAGCACAAAAGCAGTAAGGGCATACCAGCTAAATGCTGGGCTCTGCATTTCTGGTTCTGATCTGTGAGTAGAGAGTACAGTGCCTCAAAATGCAAGATAGGTGACACTATCTTTAGTGTGAATTTCAGGCACTCAGATTTTAAGAATAATTTGTGCTCCGTTTTCTTCATAATCATTGAATAAATATGCTCATGTGTGGCTTTCTAACTCACTAGTCTTTCAGCGGACCAGCTATGTAGCTCACCTGTTATGACAGGATATAATAGAATAACTCTGCTTGAAGCACTGGCTTACAGTAACTTTAAGCTCTGGAGATACAGTTCCACAGCTGAGACTCAGAGGAGACACTGTGGAGGATACTTGGTGAATAATGTGTACAATGCAAGCACCTGTAAGGGAATCAGCCCAGAAGGATGAGGAAGCTACACAAGTTCTTCCTAGGGAGCTCACTGTTTAACATTCCCTATTTAACTGCAATCTTAGGTTATTAATTCCTGCCATTTCATTACCTTTCTATGGCAAATCTATGTCTCTTTGTGAAGAAAAAAACCCAAAACAAAGAAACAAAAAACAAAAAAATCCCTAACAACAACAACAACAACAACCCAAAACAACAAAAAACCTCACAAAAATCCCAACAACCCCTCCCCCTCAGTTTTAAGAAGGAATGCAGTGGATTTTGACATGATACGAAATTTTCCAGTGTGAGACCTTAGCTTGGGTTAGTGGGTTAGCCACATGCTTTCGTTATTTTTCTACTTAGTAAGTCTGAAGGTTCATAAAGCAACTTCATGAAGTAAGAAAAACTCCCGTTCCCTTACCTCATCAAGAGTTGCTGAGGGCTGTCCTTTCTAGTCTTACCCAAGTCCACTTCAGAGAATATTACCCCAGTTAAATGGAGTGATTTAAGGTTCTATTTACTTCATTTCTTCAAACGCTAACTAGACTTTCTCTGCTATGGTAACTGCATTTTTGTATCCCCTATGTGGCATGAACGTTCACATATAATGTCATTCACCTTTGCCTACTTAGGCACAGACAGCCCCACATCAATATACAGCTCCTTTGGAAAACTTTCCAGTGAATTTCATTCTCATCATTAAATTAAAGGAAAAATTTATGCTTTCATACTCATGTAGTGAAAGATTAATAATAACTGCACCCCTGGTGCAGTTTAATAATTACAGATTAATTTTAATATAATGATCCATTTAAATTTTTCCTTAATTGCCACATATTTATACATCTATTGAAAGGAACAATCATTATTTTTGTGCATTCCATTACTCAGAAATTTTATTATTCAGGAGTCATGAGATAGAAGATTCACTTACAGAAGGCTAATTAACTAAAATGCTCCTTTTACAAAACTGTTTCTGACTCGTGGGCAGCTACCCAGAATGGAAATATTTACTGTAAGATTTCATTTAATTATATAATACAGTTAAGGCAGATACAGATGGCAGTTTGCCATGGAACACTATTATTCCATTACTTGTTTAGCTAACACACTTAAAGAGAATTAGGAGTGTAACTCCAGATACATGCATAGCTTTCCATTACTAGCTGGTGGTGTTCCAAATCCTAGATTCCTATGTTATCCTAAGCACTCCTAGGCATAGCATGCTGTATTTCTGTTGCCTCTTGCATTAAATCTATCTTAAGCAGGACTAGAAGAGTTTGATTTTACTTCCAGGTATTCATAGAAAAATCTAATGCTTAGCCAACTCTTTTTGCGTAGTAGCTTTTCTTACCTGTAGCAAGAACACATATCCCTCTGTTGCTATTAATATTACCTATTCTGATCTCCAACTGTTTTCTGTTCTGGCTGCTGTCAGGAGATAAACTCAGACAGAATGTCTAAGAGGATTAGTCATCAGATATGGAGGCTTTTAATGTGAGGCCACTGGGTTCTGCCTGTCCAATGACCTACAGAAAATAAGCTTTTCTCAGTTCAGACACCAGAGGACAAGCATTCTCCCTGAAAAAAAATAAATCAAAAAGTACAATTCCTTTTGATTTTCCTCCTTACTTGTAGGTTTCAGAGAGCATGAGTTTTAGAAGGACAAATGCAATAAGCTAACTTCCTCAAATACTAATTTTGTCATTAATTGTTTAAGAATGCAGAATGTTATTACAAAAAGATATTGTAAGTATTGCATGAACAGTGTACAAGAACTGACTATAAACTTGGTTAATAATCCATACAATGAAATGATTAATCCTTCTACAGATCAAAAGACAGATTTATAAGTATGTAATAGTGACTCTAAATGGTGACAAGTAGGCAGCCTTCTCCCAGACTTTCACTCAAAATAAACCAACAAATCTTTCTTGGGCTTGGTTTCTTTTTTCCCTCTCCTTCTTTTTTTTCCCAAGTTAGTTACTCAAGTCAAGGTAATAATGAGAAAGTGGTACAATTCTTTTGGTATATAAGCAATCCAGTTGATCATACACGTCTTTGAATCCTGAAACAAGCAAATAAGTTCTTTGATGGGCTCATGGTTTATACTGAAGGAGTAAATAGTGTCTCTTTGAAAATCAGAAAGGGAAAAACCATTTTTTAGGCGATTGTTTATATTCTGCTTTGAACAAACTCTGAGCCAGTCACTGATTATTATGCTGCTGAAAATGTGCAATCCATCTCTGCTTACATTAACATTTGTCAAAACTTCTAGGGGTTAATATGTAATTTTTGTAGACAAGACATTTCTCTTCCATTTGATTGAGTTTTTCTAGCAGATATTTAGTAGCAGGAAGATACAAGAAATAACTTTAAAGAACATTTCTAAAATATGAGGCAGAGTATTCCTAGCTTATTTAAGGTAAGGATTCTTGTACTTCTGAATATCTTTTCTTCCTACAGACTAACCTCCTACATCCAATGGAATCAAGGTGGTGGGAAACCACCAAGAATGAGCCACCTAATTACAGGCTCTGGTCCTGAATCACTGCTAAAAATTATGGGATGGTGTTTGTTTCCCACTGCAATTTTAAATATTTTTCCTTTTATACAAGAAGCAATAGAAAAACATGGGTTTTTTAATCAAGTAGCTGCCTTTTGTTAATTTTTGAATGTCAGCTGAAGCCAAGCACACTCTAACAGCTATAACACAGAAGAGAGGTCATATTTGTGACCTGCAACCAGATGGATAAAACAAGTGGTGAAGCAAGGCTAGTCCATATGACTGCAGAGGATGATAGCTGCAGTATCTCATCTCACTTCCAAAACAGATTAAATAATGTGCTTGAAATCCTTTCAAATGTGCAAAGTGATACAGTTCTAGGTGAATGCAGTTAAAGAAGTAGGCAGCACCAATTTTACTCTGCAATTAAATAGCTAGAGGAGGAAATGGAACCAGGGAGACATTGGACCTGAGAAAAGATGATACCCTGACACGTTAAAGCTTCTGCTCACTAAGCTAATGGTTACATTATGCTTGCCTGATGGTCTTTTCAGTTTTCTCGTTGTTGTTTAATCTACTACTAATGTTTGGGGGTTTGGTTGGTGGTTGTTTGGGGTTTTTTATTTCTTCACATATGTTGGAACCACTTTCTATTATGGTGATTGTCTTACAATCGCATCACTAAGTTGTATATTCACATAGTAGGAGCCTACCCACATGCAGAATAACAGGACAGAACAGCAGCATTTCCTCCTCCCCCTCCCCTGCTGAAAAGTTCTCTTACTGCTACAATATTCCTTAATAAGAGCATTCTTTCTGTTCTGGGTGACATAGTGATAGACAGCAGGTTTCACATTTTCCATTTCTTCTCGGTATGGTAACTTATATTATCTTAATAGTTAATTGTTTTTCATCTACTTCAAGCACATCCCAGACTCTTGAGTATGTTCTGTAGTGACCCTCCCAATAATCTTTCCATGTAGAAATCTGCTGCTGAACAGGAGATATTTTCCAAGGACTGAGAGAAGGGCAGCACTGAAAGAGTAATTCTCAGAGAGAAAAAAAATGACTGTATATCACTATTTTTCTAAAAAATGAATTAGGGTAGCAAGACATGCAAAGAATACTCAGTGCAGAAGTAGTCTTACACTCCTCATGCATCTCAGATGACAGCAGACAAATCTGTGCCTTTAGTCATCATTGAACAAGTACCCTGAATCTGTTTTGGATATAAAATCCCCAGAGAAGATTGCTGTTTCTGTTCACTGACTGGAGACATTGTGCTGGAAGCAAACAAACAGCCTGCAATTCATAGCCAGCTGCAAAACCAGCTGGTAAAATTCCACATAGTCATATTCTTCTGAAGGTGAAGGCTCTGTTGTTTCAGGATTTTGATTTTTTTTTTATGCTCTGCATTCTGTACCCTCTTGAGGCAAATGAATAGTGCTGATCTCTGATTAAAAAAAAAAAAAAACAAACCAAAAAACAAGGTTACCTGAAGTATTTGTAACTATCTATCCAACACTGAAAGTTGAAATAGGCAGAGATAGTTTAAAGTCTTTACAGCTTTCAAACTATTCCGTATGCCATTCTTTCAGAATTCTCAAATACCAGCATACTTGACAACTGACTGCCTACATGGTCTGTAAATCTCCTGCAGTGAGCAAGGAATATTTGTGCAGTGGAAACTGACAGTAAGAACAAAGGTCTGGGGAGGTCCTGTGCAGAGAGCCTCCCAAGAAACGGGAAGAAAACAACTATTCCAAGGCCCTGAAGGGAAACTGAGCTTGTACAGCCATCTAAAGGGCTGTCTCATGACAAGGACCAAGTCTGCCGTGTAAACTGCCAGGTTTTACCTTGTATTTCTAAGTCTGCAGTCTGCAGTACTGTTAATCCTTTCTTTGAAGCCAGAAGGGTACAAATTTAAACATGTTAATATGGGAACTCCTCGCTGCCAAGACATAACCTATGGCCTGAAACTGTTTTGGTTTTGATTAGGTGCATATAAAAAATTACAGCTAAAGTATATTGTTACATCATAGCTACTAGGAGAAATAGTGTCTGTGCCTACCAGCGGAATAAAAAGCCTTTCCAATTATTGAAATTTTAAACACTTGGAAGTTTTCCACAAGGGAATGACTTCCATGTTCACAGAACAAGTTACTTCATTTAAAGAGGCTGGTATCCACAGGAACCCTGTGTTCAACCATTAAAAGCAGTTGTTAAAACCTTCTCTCAAATCTGCACTCTATGCCAGGTAACAGCGTCAAAGCATATAGTTGCAGATACAGCGTTCACTGTCTCAGCAATACGATGAACAAAATCAAACATTCCTCGACAGCCATACAATGGGTAGCTGAGAGCACTTGTTCTGTTCAGCCTGGAGGAGACTGAGGAGAGACCTCATCACGGCACAGTCTCCAACTTCCTTGTGAGGGGAAGAGGAGGGACAGGCACTGAGCTTTTCTCTCTGGTGACGGGACCTGAGGGAATGACATGGAGCTGAGTCAGGGGAGGTTTAGGTTGGATATCAGGAGAAGATTCTTCGTACAGAGGATGGTTGGGCACTGGAACAGGCTCCCCAGGGAAGTGGTCACAACACCAAACCCAGAAGACTTCAATAAGTGTTTGGGCAATGCTCTCAGGCACAGGGTATGACTTTTGGGGTATCCTGTGCAGGGCCAGGAGTTGGACTTTGATGATCTTTATGGATCCCTTCCAACTCAGGATATTCTGTGATTCTGATCGTTCTCCAGTTTTCAGAGAACTCAACACTAATAATAAAAACTTTTTTTTTTGTAATTTCAACTGAAAGGCAGAAATATTTTCATTTCTCAATTTGAAACTGCATGCATACAACATCTGTCATATCTTATAAAGATAAAATGTCTGCTATAGATTTCAGCTGTTGAATTGTATCACCTATTGCAAAGTAATCATTACAAGTAGTATATTCAAAATTAAATAAAGCTGAGAAAAACAACAGTTGATTTAATACCTAGTGAGCTGAACAATTGAAGCTACCATTAAAATAGCACTTCTTTTGTTTACAGAAGTACAAAAGAACATGTGTTCTTAAAACCTATTACATTTTTATGTGTGTTGAAAGCAAGCTCTGTCAGTTGTGTAGAAAAACTTCTCTACAAACTTAGAAGCATATGTGGAAATGCACAGTGGTATGAGTAACTAAAGTAGTGAAGAATCCGTGTGAGAAGAGAGTATCCTTCTCTTTGACAGCAACAGTAATATCTATAACTCTTTGTCAGCAGCTTTGAATGGGTTTAAAATCTGCAGGCTTAAATAACTGTAAACAAAGACTCCCTCCAAATCCTAAATAAGCTGAATCAAACTGTAACACATTTTAGGAAGTAAAAGAAACTCTGTTCAAGTGAAAACCAGGTCAATCAGGGATCCTACAGGAACCAGCCTGAAGCAGGATTCTCAGACTGGTGTGGCTGCCTTTAGGTTTCACTGATCCAGTTCTAGCCTGTACTTCCTTTCTTGACAGTATGTCCATCCAACAATCCTCACTTTTGTTCCATATCCATCTCACTCTCCCCATCCTCTGATCCACAAAGCTGAAGTAACAATAGGCTGCTCATTTTACCCATTCTGTTTATGTCCCCTGTGGCTTTTAGTCTAAGCAGTTGGTAGCCTCTTCAAGACAGGAACACCCACCTACTCTCTGCTTTGCAGAACACTCAGGTACTGAAGGGATTTGAGTCGAGGAGGAAGGAGCCCTATCATAGCTTTCACTTCTTAAAAGAAGATATGGTGTGTATTCCTGCCTCACGTTCTGGTGACACAGCTGCTGCAATCCTTTCATTTATATTAGGGCTTTATCTCAAATGGATGACTAATACTGGACAGCTACATACCTGATCAGCCCTCAAGTACTACAGTAAAAGCCACAGTTATGATTCCGTATTAAATGACACTTCAACTCTGTGTTGTAAAATTACAGCACAGGTGAAAGAAAGGAAAATTACTGAAGCATGTCTAGAAAATGTTTCTTTCCCTACTGATGCCTTTCCTCAGGCTACCATAAATACTGACTTGACCCAAGTTCATATAAAGTACTTACTTTTTAAAATTGAAATGAAGTAACATCATCACCAATATCATGCAAATACACTGACACTGGCTTTCACTCAGAAATAACTGAATGCTCAGCACTTGCATGAGATGGGCCATGATAATAAAATATTTTGCCAAAGGGCCAAACAGGAGAACTCTAATGAAAATTTACCAGAACAAGACCTGTTCTCTTATAACTTGTTCTCTTATGGAAGAATACTTCCTTGCTGTGTGGTGTGCTCCAGCTGTTGCCTTCTAGCAAACTGTCATTAAATTTTAGCTGACTGGTCTGCTGTAATCTGGAAAAACAATCCTGCCCACAACAGCTTTCATGATTTCTACCCTTTGCCAACCCTCAGCTTTCCCTTCCCTGCCTACCAGAATGAAGGCCAAAGTCTCTCCAATTACATCCAAGCTTTTCTGGCAGTAAGTTCCAGTCTACCCCCTACTCTTCCTTCACAGGCTTTTAGCATATTATTATGATTCTGTACACACAGACATATCTGTAGTACAGATACAGTGCACTACTACTCAACGAGTCCTCAAGGAGTACTTACAGACTAGATAAATAGTACTACCAGCCTTGTTAATTGCTGGAAAAATGGGGACAAAGAGGTTTTGAGTTCACAATGATTCAGAGCCAAAGGCAAAACTACTCTGTCTCTCAGTGTCCTTTTTCCTCCAGGTTGCACTAACGACAGCTAACCACAAAGAAAGCTTTAACAAAGGAGGTTCAAAACCCACCCTACACTTAAGAATAACACAAAAAATTCCACCCATCAGAATTATGGCATTCTGAATTTGGCTGTATTCTGCACATCTTTGCTTTTCAAATTTTGCTTAAGTGAAAATAGCTACTTTAAAATATTTTCAGGCATTTGGAATAAAATGGGGATTTGACACAATTAAAAATCTTTGCTCCTAACATAAAATTTTTTTTGCAATTTCAGCAGTACCTTTCAGCACAGTAAATGTTATAGACTATTTTACCAATGCCTTGAATTACTTTATCATCCAGAAGACACTGCAATATTGAAAATTCAATACTATTGTATGCAATACCAGCAGGAAAATTCCAAGACTAGAATGGGGTAGAATGGCAGAACAAGATTCTGGTTCCAAATACAAGCTCAGGAATACAGCAGTATCTGTTCACTGACTCAAAACTTGCAGGTGATTCTTCTGTGCCTGTTTCTAAGCTAAGCTCCTCCAAAGGGCCATTATTTAAGTAATACACGTGGATTTGTAAGAATATAAATCAGTGTGTGGCAACTTGGCTGAGATTTCAGGCTCTTTACAGCACATCCCTTCTGTACACATTATGTCCAGAACCAGCACCTGATTTCACTTCAATAATCACGACAAAGACTCCACTTTAACAGAGGTCTAGCACATTTCATGAGAAACTTTATCAGTTTGTCACTGGGCTGAATCCATTCTTTCACGAGCTGCAGGACTGCAAGTTTATCCAACACTTCCTAGGACAAATATACTGTAAAACCTAATCCTTCTCCAAAAACCTCATAAAGTCTATGACAACCTCAAAGTTTGTACCCCATCAAGATTATTTTATCACTTAAGAATAAATTGAGACATTTATATTCAGGAGAGGCTGCCTAGTTAAAAGCAACACCAACAAAATCTCAAAAACAATGCCAACTATGAAATCAATTTGAAGGTATCATCCTTGTACGAAGATCCTTTCAAATTTTAGTTCATCCACAAATCATGGAAACAACACAGATACATAGATTTCAGAACTGAAAAATGCCTCGGATGTTTAAAGCAGGAAAAAAGAAAGACAGTAATGAAAATTAAGAATACACATTTAAATATGCTTACCTTGTTTTTCACCAGACAATAGAAAAAAATGCTGGAACTACCAGTAACAGATGGTTTTGGCTAATAAAATGTGATTGCCTTGCAGCTGCTTTGGTGATAATGAATTTGTTCACTCAAATTTTATTTCTAGATGTAGTAGAAGTTGTATGTAGTACTGCCAACCTATTTCCTGTACATAAGATCATTACGTAAAAATATTTTTAAATTAAAAGCAAATATTTGTAATTTGAGTCTATTAAACTCATTTCAATCTGGACTGGTGTTAGCTGGCCTCTCTATGGCAAGGGGACAGTTGTACAGTATGTTTCTATGCTCTTGCTTCTTCATGATTACTACCACTGTTTTTCTTCAAAACTTAACAAATTTGACTCCAGGAAATGTGGTCCTATTCCCTTGTTAAAGAAATTCCTTATAAATTCATTTTCTGAATCTGCTTGGCTCATGCAGCAAGGAAGACATGATGTCAACAACAACCTACTTCAGCAAAGCTTTTTTGTTCATTAGATGGTTTTGACTTTGCCTCAAAGATAATTTTGATTTCTGATATTTTGCTCTCCAACATATTTATGTAGCATTCACGGAAATACTAATGAACTGCTTAATAAAGAGCCATCTGAGGATTTGATTGAAATAGGTCACGAAATGTGAGTTTAATTTCAAAAAAGGAATTGAAGTGAATAACTTTTTATTATTTCTGAGGCCTTCTGTGTTCCACTTTTGTATTACAGCAATTGTCTTTTTTCATTTTCATTGCTTTTTTAAGCACTGAGATATATGTGCAAGATACCGACAGACATGAGAAAAAATAAGCAATATATTAAATAATATATGCCAACACTGCGTGATGTAAGAAACAATGAAATGCAGTTTCAGACTCAAAGCCAGCCTGAGTGGGAGGAGGTATAAAATGTTTTAAGAAACACCTGGACTCACTGCAGGAAAAGTCTATTTCAAGGACATGTAGAAGCAACACTGGAAAATTAAGGAAGCCCTAATGCACTCAGCATATCAAAGCCCCACAATAAACTAGTATTTTGACATGAATCCTCAGATACTTTTAAGAAAGCTCTGATAATAATTCAATCTAGAGATGTACTATGAAATAGATAAATATAATTTGACATCTAAAGGGGATAATATACAAACTGCATCAAAAGCTTTCAATTATCAGAGTAGGCCAGCAGAGGTGGGCAGAAAGATGAAGCACAGGACCTAATACACACTCCTACGTTTGTCTTCTAGAAGTATGTGCCTAAGACACATTCAAGTCTGCAGGAGCCTAATTTTTTGATAAAATGCAATGGAAAGAGTTAAGTATCTTGAAAGACAGATTATGTTAGTAAGATGGAATGTTAGAGCTAAACAGTGTAAACATTTCCCTCACAGAACACTAAAATTGGTGAGAAAAGAGCTTCCTTAGAAATGGAGTCTGTATGGAGAAAGCAGGTCAATCACTTGATGGAGTTGTCGTTTTATGTCCTCGTTGAATTTGAACAGAACTCCTTTCTGAAGTTGGGATTGTCTGCAAAAATGCAGATAGCACAACTGAGAGAAAGGCAGCAGGGTGAGAAGAAAAACCAGAGATCTCGTCTGGATTATAGCTCAGAATTCAGCTCTGTCAATCAGGGCTGCAAGGGATCTGCCAGATGGAAATGAAGAGTAAATCCACAAGGGAAAACACCAAGAGAAATCTGATTTTGATTAAAATATCTTCACATAAAGCAATTCCAGACTCTCAGAGCACAGCTCTGAAACATAACTCTGAATTTCCTAGCTCAAACTAAATTTTGTTCTTTTTCCACATTCTTTTCTTCTACATTCTATATAAAATGGCTATATATTGGATTTAAAACCGTTTTGCAAGGAACCACAGTGCTCTGTGTAAGCCCTGCTCAGCAATAACAAAAACATCTCTATATTATCAATCCTGTTTTCAGTACAAATCAAAAACATATCCCCATACTAGCCACTGTGAAGAAAATTAACTCTACCCCAGCCAGAACCAGCATAGAGTTTAAAAAATGAAGAAAAGGAAAGTGACACGAATGTTTTGACCTAATGTGCAAATTATGTAATTCTGAAATGGCTGAGGAAGCAAACAGTATTTCAGCATGTTTAAAATCTACTCATCATACAAAAGTAAAAGCTAGAAGATAGCTACATTATTGAAGCACTTCAGGTTGTATGCATCCAGAAGCAAAACTGGAGACTTAAGTTTAGCTTAATGTTACAGCTAAAGTAACTTCTTTTAAGGATATAAACAGCCAGCAAAATAATCAGTTGTTTCAGGATAACTTTAGCTGCATGATCTAACTCATCCCAAGATCAAGCAAGAGCCATTTTAAGTAACAAAGAAATTTCAAGAGCATACAGATGGGAATGATAGAAGCAGTACTAAGATAGTAGGACTATCTTAGCTGCAAAGACCAACTTTGTCAAGTTATCAAGCAGTGCTCTTGGGGACACTGATACAGATGTGCAATATTTGAAAGAATGATTTAATCACATTTGCAAGTTGTTTCCCTCACTCTACCACACACACAAAAAGTAATTGTATGATATTAGCATGAATTTGTCCTAATGACAGCAACTTGCAAGTATCTCCTTGTGCTTTTCACCATCCAAGACAAGTAGTTCTTTTCACTACAGCCATGAGTTTCTGTAACAGTTGATGAAACACTGGAATGGTCAGAAGTGGCAGTAAATGCATTTACACTGTTCTTAGCAGGAAATCAGACGGTTATTAGAAAAGTCAACAGCAGACTTTGTAACTATTTTGAGGTATAATCACCAATAAAGGCATTACAATACAACAGTTTTCTACTTCTGTTTTGTAGAGGATTAGTCCCAATAGTAGGAAACATTTAAGAACAACAATACAAAACTATTTTTAAAAACCGATTACATGTTTACAAAATAATTCTAGTCTTTCTGAATGGAACTTTTTAATAGAAATAATGAAATGAATGTTTTTTTGCATTAAATATGGAGATTTCCTGATCCCACTGAAACTAGGACTTCCAAATACAAGTCTGAAGTGGAAGATATGCCATTAGGCAGGACCAGAGCAGAGTTAGCCTGAACAAACCCCTGAAAGACACTCCAAATATCAAGTCCTCAATATCAGCTCTTTCAGTCTACAGGTCTACTTCTACTTCACAACAATACCTGCTGATGAAGAAATTGCTGGAAACTCGACTTATACCTCCTATAAGATAAAGGACAAAAACTTTCCAAGTTGCCCAGTTATTTGATTAGTTCCTGAAGATAAATCAAGAGTTCTGGTACAGAACAGCATCAAACACCCTGAATTCACCAGATTATGGATGTACTGCCCTTCCCTACTGACAGGAAAAAATAATCTTCCACAGTAACAACCATCTCTGTATTAAGGCCAGAAGTTTGTGAAGCTACTGGATTGTTACAGCATCCAGGTAATAAGGATTTTTCTCTCATTTCTCTGTCAATTTGCTTTGAAAATGCAAGTTGCTCACCAGAAATCATATAGATAGCTGCTGTTACACATCCAGTATGAAAACAGTGATGCTTATTAACACAGCATGGGGATAGGTGCAGCAAAAACACAAGCTGGATGGAGAAGTTGTGTGGCTTCCTCTCTGTCATGCCTACATGCATCATTCTAGGGTGTTAACGAGAGGGAGAAGAGCAGATTTCAGTTCTTTTAATACTCATCTGTCCTATTAGAAAGGAGTGTGCCCCCAAAGGAGATTTCTGGCCATAGAGGGATATGGTATCATTTTAGGAAAATATAAATCAGATCTCCTGCTTTTGAAATTGTCAAGAGTGCTCACATTATTGCATAGCACCTTAAGGGATCACTGACATATATAATTTACTATTTTAAAAGTATTATTTCCAATTACCAAATACCATTTAAAAACCTGTAGTTTATAGCTTCAGCAGCTTCACAGTAGGTAAGTGAAAAAGTAAATGAGTGGTCTGCACTGAGAAGAGAAAAATCTATATTAGGACATGCATCTTTCTTTGGTGTTTAGAATAGCTTTCATCTGTGACTGCAAGTTCGTTTGGATTCCCAAGCAGCTGACCTTTCTTTCTTCTGCATTCTCACTAAATTGATTTCACATACACTACCTTTTTTAATGAGTTAGCCGACCATTTTGCTCAAAGTAGTGAAGCTTTAGCTATCACATCATTTCTTCTTTGCCAAAGTCCTTTCAAAAATAAAATAGAACCAAAGAGAAGACAATATGTTCCATATCGTGTCTTTCCATTTCCAGATGTCCCTGGGGCAATGAGAAAACACTTAACAATGCAACCACTGTGGTGGTGATTAAACACTGCACAATACCTCACTCACAAATTTGGATAAGGCATTACAGTATCTGTTAGAACGAAATAAAGTCAGTTGAGATACAGGTTCTCAAATAATTATTCTGAGTTTAGCTGGTGATCCTGAGCACCCTTTTTGTTTGTAGAATAAAGGACATAATCAGATATGCCAAGCATGATTGTAAAGCTTGAAGAAACCTAGTGGAACAGGATTAAAACCTCAAAAAGGAAAATAGTTCCCAAAATTATCTTAGGTAGTCTGTAACAAAATCCAAGGAAATTTCTCTCTACTTCTTTTGCAAAAGATAGTGCATTGTTCAGATTGTCGCTTCATCAAGTAACAGCTGCTGTAGCAACTCAGGCTTCATGTTTAGAGGACGACAGATCTAATCCCACAGCTGGTGCCTAGCAGTGCACCGACACGGCAGCAAGGTAGAGGACTACTGTGTGAATCTCAAAATATCCTGATCAGTTCACTAAGTCTGACTCAGACATGGTCAATGTAGTCATTTGGGAAAAGTTAATAAGGTTGAATTCTAACTTGCACATTTGTGCAAGTGCTAACGTACGTCTCGCCCAAAATGTAGGGAGGGAATGAAGACAGAGAAAGAGAAGTAAATGACATCTACACACCTTTGAATAGTTAATGCTAAGAAGCACAATCATATCTGGGTACAAGAAAAATCAAACAAGTTATAAAACCAATTAAATATTCCCCGACATCTCAAATTTATCTGTGGCATACTGCAGGCTTTTGGGTATTGTTTAGTGTCTGCACCAGCTCAGGGATAAAGAGCTGCAGCTGACAATAGTACAATACCGATCTCCCAGCAGTCACAGAATGAGGAGATAGCTCCTTTAGGAACAATCTTTTTACCCTGAGAACATGTCCAATGACTCCGCATTATACACAGCCATAAATCCACAGGGTTTGACATTTGTCTACCAGAGTAGCCTGCAGCATCGTCACTTCCATTCGGTGTCCTAAAAAATTCCACCTACTAAGCTGCACTGCTCTTGCACAGCTGTTTGGCTGCTGTCTCATGCTGAGAAACGCTCTCCAAACACACTAATGCTGCATTGGCACACTACATAAATCAGGCTCCTCCTATCTATAGATACAACAGCTCACTGCACATAAACTACATCGTTTGCCATCTGTAATCTCTCAGCTACTTTGCATTGAATGTAGTCTAAGCAGGAATTTATCAGCAGGGACAGGTGCTTGTTTCACTCTCATAAACCCTGCCCAGTACAGCACTTGCTCCTGTACTAAGAGACCTGCTTGAAACACTACAGCTGCACAGTGCTTTTTTTATCCCTCCTCCCTAGATTATGGATGAAACCCCCATCTAGCCGTATATTTCATGTTCAGACCAACTATTGCTCAATTGCTCAAATGAAAAATAAACAGTATTATATTCTTCAGGTTCAGAGTGGCTGCAATACAATTCACCTTCCCTTTAATGTGACATGTACCATACATGCATGCTCTGACGTTAAAGCTTCTGGAGTGCCACTCCCAATCCTCAGCGATGCACAAAGCATTCTTCTGAGACAGAGCCCTGTGTTTCACATATCCTGCTCTCTCCTGCTGCTTTGCTTGCAATCTGCTACCAGATCTCATAGACAATTTCTTATAGATATTTGTGCCTAAAAGCTATTTGTATTCTTTTCCTCATTTCTGGGGATAAAAACTAGCAGGATATTTTACAAAATCAAATAGCATTAAAGATTATTATTTTTTCCAAGTGAAAAATAACCAAACAAAGATTATAACTTTTTTTTCTAGTGCCATAAAAGAAAAAACAACCCCCAAAACAATATCAAAGCTAAGAAATATGAATGCAATCAGTCAGTTTGACTGCTCTGTAACCTGTACAATGTTAAGTAAAGAATGGCTCTGGTTTTCAAAAGATGTTTAATTTCTTATGGTAATAATTATACTAGTATCTACTACTATTTATGATAATTACAGCTAAATTACAGCTCAATATGAAGGTTTCACAGATATAAATCGTTTAAAGTGTTTAGAGCTAGCATGCTACAGAAATGTTAATACCAGTAGTTTTTAGAACTAAGTTTTACTAATATGGAGAGAGAAGTTAATTTACTTTTTAAAGAATATATGGGTGAACTTCACTGAACTCCAGTTCAGCATTCAGGCTTACACTATAAATATAAAATACCTTTATGAGGCACATGTGATGCTTCATAACTTGTTGGGAGTTCTCCATTTCTGTTACAGATAAGAAAACTAAGATTCCATTAGAAATGGTATATTCACGTCAGCTTTCACTGCCAACAAATAAACGAAACTACACTAGAATACATAGACTGGGCAAAAATAATAAATAAACCATTTCAAATAAAGGTTTTGCTGAAGAACTGATGAGAGTTTGCAGAGATATCCATTACTAACATGCTTATTGACATGCCTATCACAGAGTATAGTGATAGGTAGATTTTTCCAGTTGTAATAAAAATACATGGTGAAAGAACTTAATAAGGCAGGGTCTATATGTTTGGATATCAGTTCGAGTATTTCTGTAGTTATGCTTGTTAACAGAGATACAGAAGCATGGATCTGAGCAAGGATGCAGGTGTCCTATCTAAAGTCGCTTATACTAATTTAGATAACATAAGCACTCAACTGTGCCAACACTGTGACCTCAGTGGAGAGGAACACAAATACATTTCTTGGGAATACAAGATCCATCTTTCCTCTTCTAATTTAGCCATTAGGTCTCTCCCTCCCACCTTTTACATTGCTAAGCTAGGAAAATTATTCAGAACTCAAGAAGATGCAGGGTATCTGAGGCCTACATATCTAACTCTGTCTTCTAGTAAACTAATCCAATATGGCTCATTTTTTCACTTAAAATCTGATTAAAATCCTCCCCTTTCATAGCAAACAAAAATTTTTGAGGCTTATGATAGCTAATAGACTACCTTGAATTCAACACTTCTACATGAAGAATTTTCTCACTACAAAACTAAAATTGTCATGAGCGACAGAGGCAGGAGGAGAACTCAGACATCATCTCAATCTTCCTGTACCAAATGCTCAGGAACTATACTTAAAAATGTTCTCAACAGGGAATAAATATTTAGGATACAATTGAATAAAGTACTGAAAACATGTTTAGTATGGGGCATATCTTTGTATCACAGACTCACATGCTTAAAACCCAACATAGCACATGCTGAAGAGTTTCACCTATAGAGGTTCTCTACAGACAAAAGAAATACAATCCTTTACTCACTGAGCCAGGGAAGGAGGGCCCAAGCTACGCTATAAAACTCTTGAAAAACAAGCAGAATCAAATGATTCTTTAAGCGGTGATCTCATTCAATATTCCTACTTTCCAGAGTTTTTTAATGGTGAAAAATCAATGTCCTAATTGATTTTTCAACCATTTTTCATTTTCATCTGTAAGCAAATGGCATTAATAATGAACTGCTCTTGAGAAAGGCTTTGATTTATTAGTGTGCTATATTGTTGTACAATTAGAGGCTTGACTCTTTCCTAAACTTCCTAACCTATTATATTCTGGACAGTTTAAAATGTCTAATTTTCCAGAGATGCAATTAATCCTTTTTTTTCTTTTTGAATTAGGGGAATGCACATTTCATACTTGTAATCATGTAATTTTTATATTGCTATCTAATTGCATTTAAGAAAATGGATCCAGTTCAGAGCTGAATCTAAAGGAAGTAAGAAAACTATCAATGACCTCTTTTTCTGACCTCTCTAATTTTTTTCCACGTGTTCCCTGAATTAGGTTTGCCTTTGAAGTAGAAACATGGAAATAAAAGAGGACTGTAGCTTGACGAAGCTGACAGACAGTGTTTAATTCCTTTACCCCATGAGCACCAGGCAGAAGCAAAGATACCGCAGAGGGGAAGTATCCATAACTACTCTCTCTCAAATAGGTTCGTGTTGCTTTTGTCCCCAGTAGAACTTAAGCAATCTCACAGCGGCCTAAATTATGCTACTGATCCTGAAAGTAATGTCAGCAGTGAGACACACTTTTTACTCTGCCACAAAAGCGGGGTGGGGAGAAATACGTTCGAAAGCATGAGACAGCCTGGGGATTCTCTATGCTGAAGAGATGTCTTACTGAACTGCTAATTTTAAATATTCTATTAGAAAAATTGGCACAAATTTGGAGGCTTAATGACTCAGTTGAAACTGCTTATTGATAAGCAATGTGCATCTCTTAGCTCTCTGAGAATTATACTGTACTTCTCATAGAGGATTCTTTAAACTGCACTTTATTAACACCTCATTAAAAGCTTATTAAGCTCTTCAAAAAATGTGTGAGAAACCAAAGAGCTCTTTTTTCATTTCATTTGAAACCATACTTGCATAACTGTGAGTAATAGGAGAGAAAAGCAAAACAGGAAAACTACTAACTAAGCCTTACACCCAGCATCTCATCTCAGGCAGTACAAGTAAGAACAAGGCTGGTTATGTGATTGATTTCTTCAAAGGCTATTTGGTACCAGACATGGGCAGACACTGCTGATGCTGTCACAAATAAATATGATGTGGTGTTACTGTCACAAAACCTGCAATGAAAATATTAACATACACACCAATACTGTATGTCCTCTTCTCAATAAAAGAAGAAATAAAAGAAATTTTAAAATAATGTATGAAAGATCAGCATAAAAAAAGAGGACAGCCTTACCATGTTTTGTGTTGAGGTCATCAGTGGATTTTCTCTTTGGGTACATTTATATTCTTAGGAAGCAAAACTAAACCTTTGACAATACATTTGCATTTTATTTATTTAGTTAGTCTTTTCAGCAGCAGAACATAGTGTCACTTCTTACTCTTTAGAACCCTTCTTTTCATACAAATGCAGGTCTCCTGGGAATCATAAAGGTGCTTTCAAATTATTTATTTTTGATGGGTCTTTATGTACACATGGATTTTATAAGACACTGCGTCAACTAAGGACTAACTTACTGATGTCAGTACTTTAAAAAAAATCTACATTTTTTTCCCTGAAATATGGCGCTGAATCTAGTTTTAGTCTACTCATTTATTAAATGAGATTCTGTGGTTGCTTTTCCCTTGCAGATAACTTCTTAATCCATGGGCTAAATTTTCAAAAGAACGACAAGGTTTTCAGAAGGAAGTTGTGAGAAACTCTAGAAAAACTGGTAACTGACTGAAGAAAAAGTAACTGATTAGAAAGCACTTTTCTGAATGAAAGATATGGATAAATTAGCTTTTTTTTCAACTCCTTGGCAGCAGAAAGCTGCTCTTGGTGCCTGTATGATATGACGTAACTTTTAGGCGCATAATCAAATTTTGACAGAGTGTACGTGTTCTTTTTTACCTAGTGAACAAATACGCACAAAAAAGGCAGTAGGGAGCATTGGTACAACCTGGTATTACTGTAGGTGTTGGGGGAGAAGTTTATTGAGGATATGAATGAGACAGAAATAATAAATACTCGTTATAAGCCTAAGGTAGCAAAGTTTCTTTACTCTAGCACGAAGAATGTATTAGTGCTCAGTTCATTAGAGTGCCTATCTCTATCCGTATAGTCTAACTGGAAGCAACGGCAATAACCCAAGCCTGGTTTAAATCTGTCGCTCCATTTTTTAATAGACCTGTTACATCATGGATTAAGTTGGAGAAAAATTAAATGCGTGGCCAGCATTGTTCATTAGCATGGACTACTAGTACTGCTTTTCTCAGTTTCAAAATAAAGATTCTAGTGTTTTCAAATAACTCACTTATTTTCTTCTCTGAGTTTCTTGGCCACCCAAATTCAAACACTTTAAAAGGATTAGATGTTAAGAGACTGTCTAACTTTCTGAGCATCAAGCTCATTTATAGCAGATCAAGTTAGACACCTAAATGTTGATCATACAAAGCAGAGGAAATTACTTCTCTCTTTTTCTCCTTAGACAAAAGATCTTATTCATCATTTACCAGTTATTTTTGTTTTCTGTCATTTCCCCTTTGGTCTGCTGCTTCTGTATTTTTCTCCCATTCTTCCTTATTTTACTCCTTAGACCACCTATTTACACTTGGAATAACCTCCCCAGAAACATACAACATCCCACTTATACTCCTCCTACAGTATGTCTTAACAAAGCATGAATATTTCAAATTATTTCAGTCTTAAAGTCCACATACAATAGAAGACTTCTTGGGAACCAGGAAATAGAATTTATTTTGTAACATTAGAGGGAGAACAGTTGCTCCAATAGTTAATAAAACCCCTGGTTAATGTAAGGGAATCTAGATGAAATGTGACCAATAGCAATGTTTATTCAAGCTAAAGTAAGGAAGAGTGTTAATGCTGGACAGAAGTCATACTCATTCCTCACATGCTGAGCACAAGGTGATGTGTAACACCAGGCATACAGAGAAAAAAAGACAGAAAATAGGACAGAAAATAGAAGGCAGAAATAGGTGAAGCGGTAAAAGAAGAAAAATGAGAGAGGAAGGAGAATAGAAAAGCAGATAAAGCTGACAGATTACTTCCAACATCAAAATAATGGATCATGACAGGTAAATTTATTTGCATTTGGTAGAGCATGTGCTCTCCAAGTATCTGATACTCAGATGGTATCCTTCCAGTAATCTGGCACTGTGCCCCACCTGCAACACCAGAGCACCTACTGTATCCTTAGACTGCTGAAAGCCACATCTTCTGTCCATCAAAAATACAGATTCCTTCTCAGACTACGAGCAAAGAACGAACCGCTCAATTACCTCCTTTTTCCCTTCTGCATTTTCATCATGACTAGAATTTTAAAAAAGTCTATATGTGCAGCCAGGGAGTCACACCTTTTCATCCAGACCCATGGAGTGTGCCTCTTGCAAATGATAAAAAGAGCCCTCTGTACATTAACATAAAACTACAGTATAGATAATGAAGAGAAAAACTCCTCTACAGTGCCTCGCACTTAATGAAGTGAAAAACCTGAAGAGTCAATAGATAAATAAAAATCTATTCCCAATTCAGTTGTTGACCCAACACTACCAAATACCGACATAGTTTATTTTTTAGCTGAACAAGGAGAAAAAATTTTAAGAGAACAGTGACATAAAAACAGTCCCACTTCTGAAATAATAAATTATTAAAATTTTTGAAGGAGATGTTGGGAAAAATTACTGTAATTATGTTTCTTTAACATTCAGGTCCTCTCTCTGTAACAAACATGAGCATGCACTTACATCAAAAAAAAATCTGACTTGTAAATTCTTGAAGAACAAATCTCCTTCAACTTTTCAGCCAGCTTAACTTACCAATATATTCAAATATATTGGACAATGGTTACTTGTAGTGCCAATCTATCTTCATCTGTCTCTGTTCACATTGTTCTTTCCCGTTCTTTTTTCTTTTTAGGTAAATGAAAAGTGGCCCTTCAGTGAATGCTTCTCTATTTTTTTTTACATCAGTCATGATTTTGTACCAGGAAAAAAAAAAAAAAAGAATTAATAAAAAATGGCTTTTGTACACTCAGTGAAACATAACACTCTATTTGATAATTCATGTTTAGTATAAACATACATTATTTTCTTTTTCCACCATGCCAAGAGCAAATGTTTGAAGCAAACAGGTCTAAGCCCACATTTTCATACCACTCACGTCTAAACTTACTAAACACTTTGCTCCTAAACTTTTATTTAGAAGATTTTTTTTATTTTGGTCCTTCCATCCCAAACAAACAGTAGGAGAGAGTGGCTGGAAAGCAAAGGAAGAGCCCAGAAGAGCAGGTGGGACAGCAGCTTCAGTGGCTGCCGTTCCCCCCCTCAGCAGGATACTGAGGGGGTCCTGGGGCTCGCAGCTCTCAGGGCACAGGGGGCAACTGTGGTCCTTCCTCCAAGCTGCATCCAGCTTTACATGGAGTGTTGTGGTTTGACACCTCAAAGCTCCGCCATCACAGGATCTCGTATCCACTGTGCAGGCCCACAGACTGTGGTTAATTCCAAGTCTGTGTAAGGGGGTTTAAAATGATCAGCTTCCTGTGGGAAAGGGCCCTGAGAGTAAGACCAAATAGAAGTCAGGAAGGGGATGGTGATGGAAAATAGCTGCAATAACAAAATTTCTGTGACTATAGCTCTCTGTCTTGGAATTTCCTGTGCTAGGTTCTTAGTCTAAAGGAGCAGTTCAGATCACCTTGAAACTGGGATCAATTTTTTGCAGGTATGTGCAGCTGTAGGGAAGACAACCTCACATGCAAGGTCCACAAAACCCCCACATTATGACTTATGCCCTTTCTCTCTGGGAACATGAAAATTATCCCATGCTTCTAGTTGTGAATCCATGCCTGTGGCTCTAGGCGATGGAGGGTAAAGATGTACCTCAGAGATCTGCAGATATCACATGATGGTACTCACTCGCCTCAGAAGGTTGTTGACAGGTTATGTTCATTAGTTTTCATATGAGTCACACTGTTACTAAATTGATAGAGCTACAGAAAAGCCTACCAGTGAACAAAAATAAATAAGAACATTTCTTCTCCCTTACCCACCATCTGCCACAAGCTTATGATACCTTTAAATTGCTTCAGGTAGTTAAGGCATGTGTTCTATAGACTAGACTCACTATTGACTTGATTTTTCCTCAGAAAGTGCAAGCAATCGACATTCCATTAATACAGTCCAGAGGAACCGTTCCGTATTTGGTCCAGCTAACCACTTCTGTGATGTTTTCTAAACGCACTTAATAAAATCATTAATTCCACAGCTCCATGGACTTGCTAAAAAAAATATACTTAGACATGAGTATTACTGGTAGGTATTTTCTGAGTTGGTACTGAGGGTGAATAGCATGACTACAGAAAGTCAGACCAAACCCAGGACAAACTCCAGCAGAGACCAAGAGCAGGGGTCTCGGGAGCAGCAGAAAAACAAGGCAAGCCAAAATGTTACTTCTCGACATTGTTTCTACACCCTCCAGACACTTTCGGCACAGGGATTATATTTATCTTCGTAGTAACCATTAACAGATGCACTTGGCCAATCCTCTTATAGAGGATTCCTCCACACAGACTTTTAGACCCAAAATAACTGTTAGCTCAACAGCTCAGATACCTACTGCACAAAAGGTCACCTTTTGTGTTTGGAAAGAGACTTCTATAAGTTTCTTTCCCTGTCCTTAGTTTTTGTACACAAGAGATACATTGCATAATGTTGACACGCTGGTCACAATTTTACCATTGTTTTATTTAGTCATTTCTGATATGTAGGTCTTCTACGTGTTTTTCCTGTTGCCCTTCTTCAAATCTTGCTATTGCATTGTTTCTGAGAGGGGGGAAGGAGGGAAATGCCTTACAAGATTAGAGATGCAAGCGTACCATGGATGTATACAATGTCAGAGACGCTACTAAAAATTCCTAGTGTTTGATTTTCTCTTTTGATTAGAAGAGCATTAATCTGACATTGTCTTGGAACACTCTATCATAATTCCTAGATTTCATTCAGAGCAAAAATTAGCTTAGAGCTGGTCACTTTATAAGTGAAATCAGAAAATTTTTAATCAATAGTATTTACTTCCATTGGGTTTTATCTGATGTGCCTACAGACTAGTTCAAGCATGTGAAAAGAAATTGCAGTGACCACAGTTCTGAAACCTAGATACCTAAGTTAAAATAAACACAATTTGCAGCAATAGCAATGAAAATGGTGGTACTGTATTCTCTTCTGACATTGCAAACGCAGTTAAACCCCACTGCCAACGTGCTTTGCACAGGCTTACTGTTCTTCCTGACACAAAAGGGATCTACACTGTCTTGATTGATACAGGTTTACCTAAATAAACTATTTTATTTGCAATTACAGAAAAAAATAATGTGTCTTGTATGTATTTAATGTAAAACAAGACACTTTATGAAGCAGCAGGTTCTAGACTTATACTTGGAGTGTGTGGATTTTTTTATAACTGCACAAACCCAGTATAGATAGAGCATAAAAATAAAAGCAAAACGTTTGCAGATTTTCGTTTAATTTAAATGCAAATAAAACATGTCTGGCCTAGATTCCCCAAGTTTGTCAAGCTGGAGCACGTGTGAAAAACATTACAAGAGGTAAGTCTCAACAACAAGTCTCGTGTTTGAGAAATGAACTGTTGATGAGTTGACCAGTAAAAAACTAAATACAAACAAATTACAAACTGAAAAAGAAATGTGAATTCCCAGCTGCCTGTAAACTGGATTTCATTGATTAGATTTGTTCTGACATAAAAAAACAGGTTGAATCACCTTTCTGTAATATTAATCAAGATTTTATATTGGTTTTACTTAAATATTTAATCAATTGGATGTAAGCAGATTTACTTAGAATTATGTGTTACCATGAATCAGGTACTTAGTACTTTCACATTTTAGCTTTTATTCCCTCTTCATTTCTAATAAATTCATACTATATTTGGCCCACACCTATCTACTTTATTGCACCTTTTTCAGTATAGTCTTTTCAGTTGTGATGGTCCTTGTTCTCTTGAGTTTCAACATGGGCAGCCCATTTTGCAGCAGCTTCCCCTTTTAGAAGTGTCAGTTACAGAAAATAAGAAAGTTAAACTTCTACAATTATAGACATTTTAAACCAAATGTTTTCTTCTAATTATATTATATAAGCAGTGAATTTGGACCCAAAAAGTACCAAGACTGCCATTGCATTTTGCATTCCCATACTAGGTAAATGATGGAAGATGTCACTCAGTTTTTTCTGATTCCTGTGTCTGGGTTTTTCTCAGCAGAACCTAACACAGTCTATCCTACCCTTACAGTAATATCACCCACACTGGTAAATTGAATTGCTGGATTATGTGAGATCCACAGCCTGGGATGCTAGCTGGTAGTGGCTTTGGCATGAACCTTGTAAGTAGCAATTGCACTGGTGCCGATTGCTGAGTTATATCTGAGGTGGTGCAAGGGTTCAAAACTAAGCAGGATTGGGAGTTTGGCTTTTTTATTGGCCTTCAAGAGCAGGAAGAAAAATTATGTGACATGAACAAATAGCTTCTGATTACCTGCAGGCTGTTACAGTTCACTACATGTTGGCCAAATCCCTAACTTATCATAGGACTGTAAATAATAAGATTTACAGGACTCAAAACATAACAGATCAAGGACCTTGCTTTAGTTCTGGTTCTTGAAAGGCCTGAAATAGCGTGACAGGGTCTGTTATCAAAAGAATTAAGGCTAGTTCCCGAACAGTTGGAAAGTTCTCTGTGGGCAATTTTGGGATTTGGATCCTGCAGCAGAAGGCTAACCTGAGGAATGCTACTAGCATGCGCATGTGCTGGCAGCAATGATTCATAGCTAGTCTTCATTGCATAGGATGCCCTGAAGAAACAAGAGGTTTAGCCCTTTTTACAATGCCTAACACCCTCATCCTAGGAATGGCTCAAATGAACGTGGCAACCTGGACAGCCACGTAACTTGTTGCTATTTCTGAGATGCCATTCAAGTCCAGTTTAGATTACACCTGGGATTAGTAGAAAGATGATAAAGATTCATCTTATTATTAGGTGAACAAAGACAACAAAGATTAGGGCTGATACCAGCTGAGCAACTTTTCATGGATATTTCTGGAGAAGACATAGGGTACCAGGCTAAGATGGATGGTAGGTTAGCAGCTAGAATTTGAGTAACAGGCAACGAAGGGCAAAATTGTTGTTGCACTTTGAAATATTTCTGAAACAAGATGTAGACAGCAGAAGTACAGTGATGTGGCTCACAGTTTGTTAGGACTGGGTTCATTTAGGCCGCAGTTTTAATGGATGCATATATTTATAGACCCACTGATAAGACCACTATTTACTTACTTTGCAACCTACCTGCCCTCATTGCAGCACGTGGGTGTTTTTCAGATTCCACCAGAAGAGCAATCCTTTTGAACCCCACTTTTGTGAATATCCACCCTACACCACAGCTAAACCTATATGCTGATCCAGTCTGCAACAAAACGGAAAAACTGTTGGCCATTTTTTTGCCAGTCCTTCTCTTACTGATGGGGATTTTGCATGACCTGTCAATCAACGTAAAACTTCATTCTCTCGTACTTCCATCCTTAACTGAACTCTTAATACAAGATCCAAATGTAAACATGGTTTTCAGATCTGATTTGTACCTTTGCTCTGGAGGATCTGGTAGGTTCTCCAGTCTAATCCTTACTCTACCTTATTCCATTTTGTCCTTAGGCAAAATCTTACCTCAGAACAGAAAGTTTTCTCCCACAAAATCACAGTGCCATTTCTCATTGTTTTCCTATCTACCTTGCAGGATTTAATGACTAGCCTTAACCTTATCCTCAGAATAAATCAGGACGGAATTATCTTGCTAGCTTCAGCATCTTTATATCTTGCAGTATTCAGCCATAAACATAAATTCTTCGGTGCCCCCTGTTCTAACCCCCAACTCTCAGCCTTGGACATAACCTACCATATACCTTGCAGACACAGAATTACCACTGCTGGAGAACCAACATTCTTTCAAAGAACATTTACCCTTCAACTACTTGTTCAGCTCATGCTAGAAGGATCATAGGTGCTCTTTAGGTTGTCTTACCGATGGAATTCAGGTTAAAACCAAGTGCTGTCATCAGACTGAAGTGCTACCATCCCGAATACTACAGCATCTAACTAGGATATATTTATACTCTGTACAAGGGAGTTTAAGGCAGTATCACGTAAAATACTAGGTCTGGGTGAGATTCGCACTCTTAGAGCCTGCAATTTCAGGCCATAAAAGGGTTATTTCTACATTACCGGGCTATCTAAATCTAAGGTACATGACAGTGCCTCTGAGCACATGAATGTGAAGCCATTTTCTTGCTTCCAGACTTAAGTACTGTCAGATCTTTTGTGCAGAAATGGGTCTCCTGAACACAGCAGCAAAATAAGACTACGATAACACTCAGATTTTATAGTAGCTTAGCAGCAGGAATGAAATTATTTTCTGGCTTCCTGGCAAATCTTCTCCAAAGCACTTCATCTATCATGGTATGTGGATTTCTGCAGAGGAGACAACCAATATTCACTACTGAAACTGCTCTGGTTTTTAAAACTAATTGAAGTACAACTTGGAAAACACAGTGGATACGGCTTTGCTAGTGAGGTCTTAGGATTAGAAGAATTGATCAAAGGAGGGAGACCTCAGCTTCTGTCCCTTCTTTAAAGAATATTCATGCATTTCATCCTGCAGCTTTTTCATATGTAAGCTGTTGGGACAAATGCCAGGACTCATATCTTCCCCTCATCAAGAAAAGTGTGAAGTTAGAGGACATGCACAAAATACTCCCTCCTACTCTTAAAAGAGCCAGTGCACATCTCTCTTTACTAACAGCACTGGTAGTGCTATTTCTCAAAAATATTAGTAGATTTTCAATGAAATGCAGCATGGAGAATTGATCAAACGGGCCGATGTTTTTAAGCTATCCTGCAAAATTCTAGAAGGACTGGGGAAGAGGACAGGTATGGTTTGGGATCCAAAGTGAATTACAAGCCTCACTGAGGCTGATGGTTGCTGCTAGCACTTTCTGGCTCAGCTGGAGCAATCCAGTTCCAATCTCTAGTAAGAATAACAAATTTAGTTTTGACACCTTTGTTATCACTTTGATAGAACACATTTTGACCAAGCACAATTTTTGAAGACAATCTTCTATACTCATAACCATTATGGCTTATATTAACCCCTGAAAGCTATAGCCCAAGTACGTTTGGCTGCATAACCAGTGCAGGGAAGAACCTCCTATGCCAGTCATGGACGTACTGATTGCCTTTGCAAGGGTTCTGGGTCGCTTATTGCAGCCTGTGCAGCTCGAAGGAGGAAGCCAGAAGCAGCAATTGCAAGCATGACTAATTGAGAGCACAGACACAAGTTGTAGAGGGTAGGATACAAGAGATGTGTCGATTTTGAAATAAAGCAGTTTCACACTGTGCATAGAGAAACGTGACTTTCTGCAAGTAAACAAGATTAGGCCAGAGACTACACCAGACACTGGAGTCTGCTTTTTCATTCTAGCAGAACAACTGAAGTCAATAGACTTGAATTGTATGCTAAAATCAGGCACCATATGCAAATATTTTCCAGATTTATGATCTCTGCTTTTTAAATAAGAAGTCAGATTAATCAAAACACTGAAAGAACTGAGGGAAAAAAAACCCCGAAAATTAATGACTGCCTGCATGTCTCCATTTCTGGTCCATCAACAGCAGCTCTGAAATTTGTGGCCTAGATACTATAAACATTATACTCAGGCTTAGGTTTATGCACATTAGTCATACTGAAGACGATGTTTGAGTAGTTTCTGTACTGTTTAAGAGACCAATATGGAAAAATGACTGCAACACCAAAGTCAGGGAAAGCCATTTATTTTCATACTTTTGTTTCTCCTCACACAAAGAAAAGGAAAATACATAAGACAGATTAGAATTTAACTGAAGAAAACAGGCTTTGCAGTCTTAGCAATGAAATAGTTGAAATGATTATGAAAAGTTCCACATTGCTAATGCAGACATTCAAAAGCAAAAGATGTTATCGTTCTCCTGATGTCAGGTTAAAAAAATCTGGTATAAACTTTGAGTAAACACAAGTGTGTTTCTCTCAGTATGGGTTTTCTAGAAGATTAATACAGAGAGTTTGATTCTACAAATATCTGTATTTTTTTCATTTATGAGAACAAGCAGTTGAAGTTAATCTACTGAAATGAGATGTAGTATTTGCTTAGAACTTTGCCTTGTTTGAGAGGAAACTTGATATAATAATCATAAAGTTTTTAATCAAAGGAATGTGAAGATATACTTTAACTGTGTACGTGGCAAAAGGAAAAATATTATGAAATAAAGAGATCATGGATTTCCTATCAGTGATTGAGGTTATGTGAGTAATGAATATAAAAATGTTTTATCAGCACCAGACAGTAAGAATTGGACCATTATATCTCAATGTATTGCAAAGGAACAAGCAACTTATTAGATCTGTTTATTTATACTATTCTTCCATTAGCAGAATAAATGTCTTAAATTGGGTTTCTTTTATTTCAGAATTGAAAGGATGAAGAATAAGTCTGTCTAGCTTTTAGAATATTGTATTTGACCAAAAAAAAAAAATTCAGATATGCTTAACAGGAAAGGTTAATAAAAGCCATACTGTTTATGAATCCAGAAAATTGTCTTCAAAAATTGTGCTCAGTCAAAACCTGTTCCACCTAAGTGATAACAAAGGTGTCAAAACTAAACATAAGGAATAAAACCACTCTACAAGGCAATGGAATACAAGAATGTTCTAAGCAACAGGATTCTTCTGGTTAATTTAGGCATGAGACTTAGAAAAGATCCATATCCTACTACAGATTTCTAGTCCATTTCCACTATTAAGTTGAAAGAAAAAGAACAACGGATACTCTGCCTCAGACAAATGGAATTCATGTGTTTGACACAAAGCAACATCCAGTGAGATCATGGCAAAAAACCCAAACAATCTCTTCCCAGTTTTTGACCTATGTTGAGAGGTATACAGATCCAGAGGACAGAGAACAAAATATGGACATTGCAAAACTGAATTCTGTTCCAAGCTCTCACACAAATCTCCTGCATGACTTTGGAGAACCCACATCATGTACCTTTCATACCTTTAAAAACATTGTGCCTGTTGTAAGAGGCTAGATAGCGGTCATTGCGAGAGAAGGACTTTTACTGTGTGTTTGTACAGCACAACCATGACAGTGTCAGGGCTTAAATCAAAGTCTCTAGGTACGGTGAATAAATATGGGCACATTCAGCAAAAATAAGATAAACAACAGAAGAGATTGCACATGACAGTACAATAAAACAAAGAAAATGGACTGCTTGGATTTGATACCATCTAGGTGTTAAAGGTAACACTGAGTAGAGATATGTAGCATATTTCTGATTCTTGCTATTGACACCAAAATGAAGCTAGAGGGCAAGTTTAAGGTTTTTGTAAGACAAGCTCTGCCTTGCAAAACATAATTGGATCTGTTGGCAGCAATTACTCTTAAGTGGAGGCTCACAATTTTCCCTTTGATAATTATGTTGCAAGGTTTGAAAGGGATTTGAATATCAATGCACTTAATTGTCCTTTCACACAAGTGAAAGTTCCCAGCAAGGCTGATAGAGGTATGAGTGAAAGCTGAAAATTCAGTCCAGGTGAGATATGGCAGCTCCAGCAGTTAGTTATGAGCAGCTACTCCTCATCCTACACTTGCCTGGTTTATTACAATGTCCTTTCAAAAACGATGGCAAAATCATTCCTCACAGAGCACAAAAAAAAAAATATGCTTTAGCTTTTTGAAGACAGCTGCACTGCATCAGAGGAATAAACTTAGTCTTGTTTATGTCATTGTTAGCTGATGTCTCAGATTTCCTGTGCTCTAGTTAGCAAACACCTGAAGATAAGAATTTGACCTTGGGTTTCCCACTTGGAGAAAAGTCTGTGAAATGAAAAACAGATCTGAAGAGTTTGTGGCAAGCTGTGTTGCTGAAGAGAAATAGTGCATCATGCTGCAACAGATAAATTTTCCAGAGTACTTTAGGTTTCTTGCTCATGTATAATCCCATTACACTTCAGAAGATGTACCAAAGATGTGAATAACTGAAGCCAGGTTATTACTTCAGGGTGAGGTAAGTCTCCTAGCCCACAAGAATTCCCAGGAAGTGTTACTCACCACTGCTCAGAGTTCTAGGCGCTTGCTGGGTGTCTCATAGGTAAAAAACCTAAATTACTAAAGCGTGGGTGTAGATCTTTAACCATAGCAGCCTACATTGCAGCTTCTCCCAAATGGATCCCTGAAAGCTCCATTATCAGCTCTCTTTCGCTTAGATTTGCAATAAGGCGTTTGCAATATTTACCCTACAAAGACAGACCTTTTTCAAACAATGAGCTATCCCAATAAAAGCAGTGTGTATACGTGTGCTTTAAAACAGGAACCAGCAGGGAGACATTTGCTTATTGATGTTCAAGGTCATGGAAGCATGTAGATGTTGACAAGGACCAATAGACAAGTGATCCTTGTGAGATTTCATAATAAAAATGTCAATTAGTAAAGAAGCACTTTCTTATTACTACATTTTTCAGATATGTCTATCAAGAAAAGATTCAAATGTTCTATAGGCACCACATATTTCTAGCTATTCTGATTACTAAGTATATCACAGAATAACAGAATTGGTAAATGGTCTAGAGTACAAATCTTGTGAGGAGTGGGTGAGGGAGCTGGGGTTGTTTAGTCTGGAGAAAAGGAGGCTCAGGGGAGATCTTACTGTTCTCTACAGCTACTTGAAAGGAGATTGTGGCAAGGTGGGTGTTGATCTCTTCTCTCAGTTAACAAGTGACAGGATGAGAGCAAATGGCCTCAAGTTGCGTCAGAGGAGTTTGAGATTGGAAGAATTTTTAGATTAGGAAAAGTTTCTTCACTGAAAGGGTCGTCAAGCATTGGAACAGGCTGCCCAGCAAGTGATTGAGTCACCATCCCTGAAGATATTTAAAAGGCGTGTAGATGCAGTGCTTAGGGACATGCTTTAGTGACACTTAAACTTAAATGTAAGTGATACTTAAATATAAGATACTTAAACTTAAATATAAACTTAAATATAATAACCATCTTTTAAATGATAATGAAATAATTTTAATTCCATTAGTAAGTAACTCAGAAAAATAGTCAACTGTAGGTACTAAAGTTAGGGGGTCGTTTTTCTCTTACCTGGTTAATGGCCCAGCTGAGAATTCTGTGAGTTCCAGCAGAGTCAGTAGAGGGAAGTTGCTTTACAGAAAAAGACCTGCAGGTACTGGTGAACACAAAGTGGAACATGGGATAGCAATATGCTCTTGTGGCAAAGGCTTATCAGCAGGTTGATGGAGGTGGTCCTTCACTCTGCACTGATGAGGCCACAGCTGCAGTGCTGTGTCCAGGTCTGTGCTTCCCAGTACAACAGAAATATGGAGCTACTGGAAGAGAATCAAGCAGAAGGCCATGAAGATGGTGAAGAGACTGGAGAATCTCTCCTATGAGGAAAGGCTGAGAGAGCTGGAACTGTTCAGCCTGGGAAGAGAAAGTTCAGGAGGGAACTCATCAGCGTGTACAAATATCTGAAGGGAGGATATAAAGAACATGGATCCAGGCTCTTCTCAGAGGTGTCCAGTGACAGACCAAGAGTCAATGGGCACAAACTGGAACACAGGAGGTTCTGTCTGAACATCAGGAAACACTTCTTTACTGTGCAGTTGACAGAGCACTGGCACAAGCTGTCCAGAGAAGTGATAGAGTCTCCATCCTTGGAGATACTCAAAAGCTGTCTGGACACTGTCCTGGACAGACTCCTCTAGGTGTCTTTGCAGGGGGATTGGACAAGATGACCTCCAGAGGTCCCTTCTAACTCAGCCCTTCTTTGATTTTGTGATCTGATTATGAGTGCTCCGAATCATTAATGCTGATGCTTGGTAATTCTTGGAACAGTGGCAAAATTCTAGATAATAAAGGAAAATTTATGCTATGACAATATTAAAAACACCTATTAGAAAATACCAGTCTTAGCCAAGATACTAGAATGGCTGGAAAAGAGTCAAAAAGTGAGGAATTAAATATGATAGTGTAATTACAGCTAAATATTACAGGTGCAAGCAATGGATATTTTCATTAACTTGATTGTTTAATGGCATTATATTTTGGGATGCAAATACACACATTCTACCCTAAAAAAAAAGAAATTGATAAATTGATTTAATAAATTGCTTTGTGACATTTTAATAATATTTAGAAAACCCAAACAACTTTGACAGAATTTAAATTACAGTTATAGAATCTTTATATTTAAGCCAGGAGACATCAGTAGCATTCAAAATTAATTTATTCAGGTTTTCATCCCTCAACCTGAACAAAAAAATTAACATATAAAATACCTAATAAGATATACAGGTGAGATTGGAGAGCTAGACACTAATGAATAGAACAGATTACTAACAGAAGTCAAACCAGGTTACTGGGTAAATGGTCCATAAGTGGGGAAAAAAAGAGTAAGCAATCAAATCAACAACCCGTACTCACTCAAGAGAGTATGGGATCTCTTACTTATGAGACAGGAGACTATATGTTATGTCTTAAGAAGGTTCTGTCAATATGTTATATGTCACACTGTTTGTGAAACTGTCCAAGACCAACAAGGAAACAATCCCTGTAAAGCCTGGAGCTCAAGACTGCATAGGTTAAAACATTACTACTTTTTGTATCCATGTTAATGCCACTGTCATCATGAGTCTAGTTCTAATAGCTAGAAGAGAAGGACAGAAATTATGGAAGATTTAGAGAAAATAAATCACAAGGATAACTAAGAAGTGGAAAATGTTCCTTACAACAGAGGACTTCCAACTGCTACCAAAAAAGAGATGAACCCTTTGCTTTACATGGGTGTGAAAATGTCATCTTGTCTCCGAGATAACTGTATCTTTCAATCCAGTAAAGTCTAGCTGAATGCTGGCACTTGCTTAAGTGTAGGATCAACTACATTTAATTAGGTTTTATGTTTCTCTAATTCTCCAGCCCATTCTCTCAAGAAAAAAACTGCTTCTTAAGACCTCCCAGTGGTTCATGACTCACACAGCAAAAGAACTTTGTGCAGCAGAAACATAATATATGCAGATAGCTTTTTCAGTTATCTCAGAGAGCCCCTTTGGCTCATCTTACTAATTCAATGCACATATTTCAGACTGTATGCTTTGAATTACAACTTTCTTTTCCCCTTCAAAACGAAAATATTCCTAATTATACAGTGAAAGTCCTGACATTTAGTGTCTCTAAACTGTTCATAGCTTTAAACTTCAGCAACCTCTCATGAATTTGTCTCAAACTGCTACTTACCGATATTTTTTTGTGTTTCTGTTTTAATTGTTGTAGCAATGCTCAGGTCATGACTTTGGGCAGAAAATATTCATGAGGATTTGCTGAATGCTAACAAGATGATCCCTTAGACAATAAATTTCTTTAGTATAACAAATGTGGAAGTAGATGCAGATAACAAAGAATGGTAGTGCAGCAGAACCATGCAAGTTTATGTCTTTTGCAATGTTCTTTGAAACATCAGGCATTCAAACTGTAGATGACACAAGCAAACAGTAAGGAGTTCTTTTGAGCAGAAAACAGTGAACAGCCCCATTAACAATGCTATTGTAATCCAGCATTATACTTTTGAAGTTAACAAAAGAAAGAACCTCAGAGATTAAACAATTAGCCAAAATCTGTATAAAATGAATGAAGCAAATATCAGATTGATTTAAAGCTGTTCAGCTAAATCCACCTAATATCAAGGGTCTCAGTAAGAATTAGATTCCTGATTTAGCCTTTGACTATATGTCTGAGTAAAGCCAGAGAGAAAGGGAAAAGGTCAACACCCTATCTCAAAAACTCAGTGTAAATTTAGTCACCATTTAATAAAGTCAAGTAAGATCTTTTAAAGCAAATTATGTAGCCAAGGAATCCTGAAACTATAACACAACAGGGATAATCCAAGTGTTTGAATCCATGGTCAGTAAACAAAAAGTTCTAATTCCCAACTGCAGCCTCTCTTGATTAATGTTCTTTGACAAAACCAGACACTGTTGTGACAGTTCCTCCAAATTCTTGCCATTTTGTCATCTCGTTTGCTTCCTTTAGCATCCGTCATGCGTGGCTGGGTCTGACAGACAGGCTGGTGATAAATCCACAAACTTAATATGTCATCAGGGAAGTGGTTGAGTCACCGTCTCTGGAGGCATTAAAAAGAAATATAGAAGTAGAGGCACTTAGGGACATGGTCTAGTGGTGGACTTGGCAGTGTGAGGTTTACAGTTTCACTCAATGATCTTAAAGCTCTTTTCCAACCTAAATGATTCTATCATCTTAAAAAAGTTGTACTCATCTACCTCAATGCAAAGAGAAGTAGATGACAATGTTCTTATTGAATAGCACTTTTTAAATTTGCCTACCATAGACATGAGAATGTAGGCTTATGTAAATTTTGGTTGCTTTATTGGTAAAATCAAGCTACTATAGAAAATGTATCAGTATGTATTTTTACTTAAAATATGTCTGTTTGTCATCATCTTGTAAACAGAAATATGTCATTTGCATGTGTCTCAAGCTGCGAATGCATCTAATTTCTTCTACTGCAGTATATCACAGGCAACTTCTAAGCTCATAAAGACCAACAAATTAATGTCAGTCCTTCATGTCAATCATGTTTGTAGGTTAACCATGAGTTTAGTTTATTTTCTATACAGATACTGAAATACTGTCTAGAAACAGTCTCTCGGAAGGGACATGTACTTTTACTTTCCATAGGATGACAGCTATTGATCTCAGAATATTGTTTTTGTCACCCCTCCTCACCTAAAGCCATGTGTGTGGCTGGCCACAAAGCCCATTGATCCAGGCTATGTCCATGGACTGATTTCCTGACCTGGCCTCATCCTGACCCTGCCAACACCCTGAGCCTGTCTCTGACCCTGGTTGCCTTCCCCAGCACAGATCCTTGCCCTTATCTGTGGGCTGATGGCCCAGCCAGGCTGTCCTGCCTGCCTCGCAGCCTGCCCCACGCTCTGACTGGAGCACTGGGACAGGCTCTGGCTGGCCATGCCCTGCCCTGCCCTGCCAGCCCAGGAAGCCCCTGCAGCTCCCAGTTCCCTGGGATGCCAGGGAGCAGCCAGCACACATGTGCCTGGACATGGCAAAACTACCTTCCCTCAAAACCCTCTCTGTCAATCAGATCTGTGGTGGAAATAAAAGCTAAAATCAAAGTCTGTTTTTTCTTTTATTTGGCTTAGTATATTCATACTTTTTTGTATGGACCACTATGCAGCTGCATGTTGTCATCCTCACTTTTTCTTCATGTCTTTAGCTGTTTATATAGAGCCATGTAAAGGAAGATATTCATGGCATATTCAGTCACTGGGAAATCTTATCAGCATTAGAAAGTCTGTATCTTGGAAACTCAGTATTAATAACTTATCTAGAAACTGGGGAAAGAAGTGCTGTATTATTTTACTCTAATTTATGGTACTGCTCTAGAATGATTTATTTTAACCATTCTACAAGATATACTGTTTTGAAAAAGCAAACAAGAAATAGAAGAAAGTCGAATATTTTGCATTTTGAAATCTTGTTATGATTTGGTGATATTTAATGCTGCCCATGTGGAGGTAGAAACATTTTTTTAAATATTGGTTGGCTGTACAGTGAACACAAGTCCCTCAGTCTAGGGAAGATATTTTAACTCTACAATCTGAAATATCTGATCTCTCTAAAAATTAATAAAAATTAATCTGCATATACTGTCTTATAGAATTAGGTCAAATTCCAATATAATTTTTGAAGTCTGAGTAACTTTGTTGACTTCAGTATGGATACCTGAAAAGTTCTAGTACTTACATATTTTCATGTTTTCTACTGTCATCAACATGGCAGCCTTCCCAACATTTGTATGGATGACAAAATTATATTCTCAGTTACTTCCCCCAAAATGATATTGATCAGCTTAATAGATTTTGGCTCTATGCCCAGAATTTTCTTTAATAAATAATTTTCCTGCTCTCTAAAGATTTTTTTGTCTTGAATTTACACAGTTTTTATAACAAGCCTCTTTGATTAAAAGCACTATTAAGTATGGTTAAGAATGAAGGAACCAAATTTAAGCAATCCATCATTTTCAATTCCACAAGCCAATATTGGTAAGTATAGAATAGCTCTGACTGTCCCTTACTGAGATATGGGTAATTTTTCAAAGCATAATGCCTGTCCAACCTGGAAAACAGCCACAGGATATGTTACAAAAATTCCATTCCCTGGCATTTTTGCAGCTATCATGCTTTATGAGTCTGCAGATGTTGCTGACTGTTTTCGGTAGAGTTTACTTCTCGCAGACTATAAATGGTAAATTTACCATGTCTCTCGCAAAATGACCTTGTTATACTTGCATTCTTTTCACTAATACAGACTCGGCTTTCTTTTTGCAGGTAGGTATTTCCGAACTCAAACACCAAATGGAACCTCAACTTTTAGGAACCAGTATTTGCATACTCAGGTGTGTGGTCTGCAAACTCAGAGAAGGCGAATTGCTGTTCTTTCATCCTTGCCGTCTTGTCTAGTGTACCCAAGCCACATTCACCTGTTCTGTTCTGTGCCTGCGGGTATTCTCTGGTGTCAGGATTTAAAACCAAAGGATTTCTAAGAGATGGACAGACTAACAGACAGACAGATAATTATGTCTATGGTGGACTGAGTCCAGCTGACAGTAAGGCCCCACCCAGTCACTTGCTTACTTCCCCCAGAGGACTGGGGGAGACAATCAAAAAAGACGGAAGCGAGATTAAAAACCCCAAAGGTCGAGATAAGGACAATGTAATAAGTGAAGGAAATGGAGGAAAAAAAAGAAAACAAACACAAAAAATACTAAACCAAAAAACTACCCAAGTGATATAAAAGCAATCACTCACCACCAGCGCACCAATGCCCAGATAGTCACCAAGAAACAGTTATTTTGAAAAACTCCCCTCTATTTTCCTGCTTAGCAGGATACTGTAGGGTCTAGAACATCTCTTTGGTCAGCTGGGGTCAGTTGTCCTGGGGCTGTGTCCCTTCCCAACCTCTTGCTCACCCTCAGCCTGCTCCACTGGGATCACAAAGTGAGAAACACAGAAGGCTTTGGCATTGTATAAAAAATGTTCAGCAATAGCGAAAACACTGTTTCAGTCAACCATTTAAAATAAAGTATCAAATAGGCTGCTATGAAAAAAATTATCTCCTTCCCAGAAAAGCCCAGAATAGTGCTTTTCAAGAAATGAGTATGATGCCTTAGGATTTTAGCTTTTATATTTTTTATATATTTGTAATCCTGCAGTTCTTTAGCGTATAACTCTAAATTCCATATAGAGTGTTAGCTACTGCTTTCTCATTTTAGTCAGACAAAACAATTCCTCTCTACACCTGGGAATCAAAGACACCTTACTGTCTCAGGCTCTGAGAAGTATAAACAAAAGTGAGTTGGGGTGAGCAAACTTGGGGCAAATGACTTCATTATCTGAAGCTATAATTGGAAGATTAACCCCCAATATGCAAATGGACCAAACTTATAAAAGTGTGAAAACCCATGACTGGTGGTCCACTTTGGGTGTAATCCCTGAGTGGGCTTTGTCTGCCCTAAATGTACCTGAAGGCCCTTCAATAAATATAACCGCTTTTTATTCTCTTAATTTTGTCTGGCCTCTGTTTATAGGTAGCCCGAAAAAGGCATCAAGCATGCGCAGTCTTTTCTGAACAACCCTTAGAGCAGAATTTGTTTCAGTCTACTGTCTACTACGTGTAGCTTTTTTGGCTTAATACACTGAGGATATTTCCTTGGCCAAAACCAGGTGTATTTTGGTGATATTCTGCTTAAGCACAGTCTTAATATTTCTGTTTGTGAGAGTAATCAGTCAGGAAAATAAGATTCTATATCAGAAAACAGAAACGAAATGGACAAAGAGGTCATTAAAATACCTTGTTGTATTTTGAAAAATATGATGTGCTACTCCCTGTCCTGTCAATCTGTCTTTTCACTGAAGAACTGCAGCATAGTAGGATCATGCTCATTTGTAGACACAAGCTGGCTAAGAGCAGCTCTTTCTTCCAGGAAAGTAGATGGGCAGGCTACCTTCTTTTCTTGTAAATAAAACAAAGCCAGTGAACAGTTCATTGGCCCAGAATTCTAGCAACTTGGGCTACATTCCCACTGACTAGCATCTGACCAACATTTGCCTCTGGCTTCTATGAGGAGTTTAATTTTCAGTCAGAGGCTGTGCTGCTACACCTCAGAGAGGTGCTTTTGTAGGATGAGACAAAACATGTCTCTTCCTGCCTCTCTGAGGTATGAGCCTCTGACAAAGCTTGCTGGACAGTGCTGAAGCATAGTGAAGGGCCAAAGGAAGTAAACCTAAAGCAGCGTTGTTCACACAATGTATTGAAAATGGCCCCTGGCACATGCTTTTCCCTGGACTGTTCCTAGGCATTGTCTCAGAGAGCTGTCACAAACCAAAATTACGTCAGGAGCTAAGCAGTGGGAAGGATAAATGATACCTTACTCATCCTCATTTCTTAACCCAGATCGGTTTTGCACCAGAGACAAAGTCACAGGGTCTCAGAAAGACCTTTCACACCCCAGCACACAAATGTGGGTTTCTCTTGCCATCTAAGATACAGCTTTCCCAGACCACTACAGCTGCATGGCTAATGAACCGCTGGCAAGCAACTGTTTTGTTGCTACTGATGAAGAGTTATAATGCTATTGCCAACTGGCAACTCTTATTTTAGGAACGTACCTGAAATTAATCATGGTTTTCAGATGAAGTAGCTTTCCTGCCGTAGCATAACTCAGATGCATGTAGTTTGTGCTCAGACAAAAGCCAAGAAGCTTGTTAACCGAGAGGAATACTGTGTTGTGGATTTGGGAAACCACATGAATATCACTGCAAAGCACTGCCAAGTTGCAGCACAGGATTGTCAGAACATCCGGCATCCATATCCTTTGATTTTGTCAGTGATGTAGCAATCGTAGGGGTGCTTTTGACTACCTTTGTTTTGTGACTTTTGTTCTTTTGTTTCCCAGCTGCTAGCAAAAGCCTGTATAGAAACCATACGACTGCAAAGAAATTCAAATATGCTTTCAGCATTTGGTGCTCTTTGAGAGGCTGAAGGAGAAGTGGCACCTGATTCACAAACATGAAATTCAAATATTACAAATATTTTACAGAACTGCAAGTTCACACCAAGATAGCATGTCTCCAAAACTAAAGAGAATTATTTGGCATGATAATGTTCTCTCTTGAAGGAATTTTTCACCAGTTCACATAAGGGGCCTCTCCCGAGCAATATAGAGCTAGGGTCAAGGAAAATTAAGATGCTGTGCAAAATAACATCTAGGCCATGTGGTGATTATAATGAGCAATCCATTGCTAATGCTTGCACTGTTTACGGGTTGTGAAATGCCTTGGGACATGTTTTAACGATATGTTACTGGGTACTGAAACGCCTGTTGTGCTTATTTTTTAGACTCCTGGTGTGAAAGGACTGCCAATCTGCAAGGGTTATAGTATGCTAAATTGATTTTATAGATTGTGTTGGTAAAGGTCAATTCATTTAGCAAATAAAATATCATTTAATTTTATCTTCAAGCTTGCTTATTAGGGGCATAGTGTGCCATTTAATTGGTTCATGTAAATTGTGTGAGCTTTTGTGTGTGTCTGCACATTTTAATAAAAACTTTTTGCAGATCAGTGGCTTCCTCTTTCTTGCATTTAAAGCACTGAGAACATGTGCTTGAACATGGTAACTCAGAAAAATCTGGATGTCAAGTAAATGTACTGCAACCACTAAACAAGGTTCAACTTGTAATTCCAAAACGAATGTGAAGGCATCTTTGGTAGAAAGAGAGAAGGATTTCCTGGTAGGTCAGTACTGAATTCAGTAGAAGGGGAAATTTTGTGTTTTGCCAGGTGTGTTTGGCTTAATTATTCTGCATCTCTTTCTCCACACTGTATTTCCAGCATTGCCCACCCCAAGGTCGTCACTCCCTAGGATAAAAGAAACTGGAAAAAAACCACAATCCAAGCACTAAATGTGCCACTACTTCATAAATGTAACAACAGCCTTAATGCATCATAGGCCAGTTGGGAATTGTTGCTGAAGATCAGATGCTGGGAGCACTGTCAATCACATCTTCAAATTGCACAAATAGGAAGCTTAGCTGGACTGCTGGCTAATGTCTTTTTTCTTTCATTATTGGATATTTGGCACTGTTACCCAAACCTATGAAAGCCCAACTTAGTGAGATTGCATTAGGAAGACTAATTGCTTTGTTACTGAAGCCAAAATTATGCTGTTTGGCTTATTCTCTTCATCTGTTCACCGAAGTTGAAGTAGCCCTCTCTGAGCAATTATCTGCTTAGGAACACATCCTTAGCTTTCTATAATGGGTGTACCTGGCCATCAGAAATCACCAGGTCCTTGCTGGTACTCTGCAGGAAAAACTGGGGCTTTAATGCTGAATAAGGCTTTCTGAAATGGCATCCATCTTCCAGTAAGAAGAGGGACAGTGGTCAGAAGACACAGAACCAAGAAGCTGTAGGGATAATAAGGGCTGGAGTTGTCTGTACTTGAGGCAGTCACTTTCATCTTCTTGACAGTCATATTGCAAGCTGAACGTGTATGGAGGTGAAAGTAACAGACTGGCATGTACTTGAGACCTGAGGAAAAAGCCTCAGTACAGAGCCTGAAACATCATTGCTACATTATTGGCATATTTTAAGTGAAACCTGGCTGTTCCTGTGACAAGTGACTTTGAGGAGGAAAATCACTTCATACAATTTTACAGATAAATTCTGTAGAGGGGTAACCATAGCGGCTTTAGGTCTTTGGACTCCTTAGCTCAAATGGGTGAAGAGACGCACGCAGTGAAAAATTATTGTTTTTAAAGAGAAGAACACTAACCCCTTTGATATGTAAATATTCATTGCTCTCTTTGTGTTAAAGAATTTGAATTCCCTTCTGATTTGGTGAATGTTGTTTTATCCACAGTTCCATGAAATACAGTTGGAATAATTCATTTTACTTAAAAGCAGGGCATCTCTCCATCCTGTACCCCAGTCTAATGTCAGGAGCCAACTCTGTACAGGAAGAGCGTCAGACCCCTAATTTGCATTTGTGAGATTAACTTGTTGGTTTGGAACCAAGGAAAGGTAAAATTTCAATGGGGCTGCACCACTACAAAACTACTGTGAGGAAGAGCAGAATCAGTACAGGTATTGCTCTGTGTCTCACACTGTTGAGAGTACCTCAACTCACAGTTGATCCTCAGTTGCGCTGCCTCTGTATTTAGCATTGCAACTGTTTAATATCCCACGGACAGCAAGGGGATGACTAATTCAAGAACCTTCTTTTATTAATGACCTCAGTATTTAATCAGCAGATGTTTACTTCATGCACCTTTCAGCTATTTAAAGAGATTCCTCTTGCTTATCTTTGAAGTTCCTTGTTTACTCCTCATTGTGTGTGACAAGTTTAGACATACTATGCTAATTTAGCTTTTTTTTTTTTTTTCAAGTATATGGCATGAGAACAGATCCAAAAGCTAGCTTTCATTGTATTTTTATATTTTCATAGCTGAGAGATAATCAGCCAGATTCTTCCAGAAGCTCTGGAGCTTGTAGTACTGTCAGCTGAAAGAAGATGCGCATGATTACGTCCCCATGGCTTGAAACATAGCCACGGTATCACCAAAGAGCACTGCACATCTACCAAGGCATCTTAATAAAGCTTACGTTAACTGTCTCTGGGGCCAAGAGAGCCTTCAGCTGATGGTTTAGCTGCATTTAGTTGGTGAGGAGTAATGAATTATTGCTGCTACGAAGCATGACTTTTTTATGGGTGGTGATATTTGTTGAAAACAAGTGTTTGGAAGATTTGGGGTAGCAAGGAAAGAGTTAATGCCAGGCTTTACAGTGTTGAAACGCAAATCAGGTATTTCTTGACATAAATAGATAGAACAACACTAACTTTCCCCAGTGGAATGAATCTTACTGACAGTATGACTCTTCTGGGGTATTCATTATGCTCTGGGATGAAAATATAACTGTTTTGTTTTTTTAAATCTGGTTATCTGAAAGCCAGGTATTTTGCTTGGTGTAACAAATTACCCATTATGCAGATGACAGACAGATTTTAATAGTGCTGACATCTGGAGTATGTTAATTAGACATATATCAGCAGTACCCTTATAGCAGAATCAAAACATTTGTTTAATTCTATCTTGCATGGCAGTGGAATATGCTTCAACACTGAAATATTTTTAAACTTTAGAAGAATACATTCAAGCATTAACCTTCAAAGTATCAGTCGTTATCTGTGATTAATGACCAACTTGCAATAAACAGCTCAAAGTAAAGACAAAATTAATGTTGCAGCCAAACATCAGGAGACAAAATTTGTCTGAGCAGGTGTGTTTCTAAATCAACTGTCATCTCAAATGTCACATGATCCATGTGATATTATGAAGTAGATGTTCTGTTCAAAAGAGGATCAAGTGATAAGTATGCTCTATTGCTAAACTTGAACTGGCCTTCTGAGGATTTCTTTCTTATGCTGACGTGTAGCTGGTCTGCCGGTGAACCTACACTGAAGTGTTTTCTTTTCTCTGTAGATGACAGTTGAGACACTGGGCATTCCTCAAAGACAAAAAGAAACTCAAGATGCAAAGTCCTCATTGCTTATACAGCAGTTTAAGTGGGATAAGCATATTGATACAGAATAGTGCCTAAGCAAACAGGGAGCAGGAAAAGAAATTTCATATGATTTCACAGTTATAGTCTCCCCAAGAATCAAACTAGGGAGAAAGTAGCTGAGGCAACTGAAGAACATGCATGACTTCTAAAACCTGCATTTGCTACTATTTCACTTTCCTCCTTCTCTAAACTTCAGCTAACATATTTGAATTCATTTTTGTTGGAAACAAATTTTTTTTAGGTGCAAAAGGAAATACTTTGGGTGATGTGACTGATACTAAGATTTTGGAAAACCATCTTCAAAATCTATGAAATGTAAGTTTACTTCCAAAGCTCCTAATTTATATGAATGCTGCCATCAAGGAATAAACATAATAAAACACATGCAGACTCACATGATGGGAAACTTACTAAGCTGGGCTACTGCCTAGAAATGAGTTCCAGTAGCACCTTGTTACAAGCCATTGGCCAAGCCACAGAGAGCTTCTGTGAGCTGCTGATTGATAGTGAAGACAATGAGGAAAAGTGTTTCATCAAGCAAGTCTGACATTCAGAATAAGCCATCTTTTGCTCTCCAGTTTGAACCTTCTTGGAGGCATTTGGGTTGCAGTTTCAGCCTAGAGATAGCAAATGTATTCCTCACATAAAATAGTCCAGACCAGTAACATCATTCCATGGATTGCAAATTAAATAAGGCACGTTGTCAACAAAGCCTACGCTGTAGGCTTTCACAGCGTGTGAAAGATATTGCTGTGGCTGTGTTACCTGAAACAAGAATGTCTATACCAGTGAAGTGCTTCCTCACGGGTAGTTAAACTCTGCATGCTACTGTTGCACAAAGTTAATTTGTATGGCTTGAACTACCAATCAATAATTTTTCCATTAACTTTGCAGTACAGAAAGGTACTGGAGTGAAACTCTTGATATATTTGATAGCTAATTCCAAAATAATAGTTTTGGAAAGGATTTTGGCTGACATTATTTATCACCTATGAGGAAGGTTTAAGTTTCCAATATTTTAAGTTGCCTATAGAAGCAAAAGAAACCCCTTAACCTGTAGTGCACTGAGTCTTTCTTCATTGTGATTTTCATCTGCCTGGGTGTTCTCATTATCTTCTATGATTTTTCCTTACTGATAAAGGTGTCTATTTTTATTATTTCACCAGAGTGAAAACATCTATTATCAATAAGTAATCAGAGTAAAACCGTAAGTATGCCATTTCTCAGATTCCTGAAAAGGGATCAGATAAATGTCTCTTAGAAGAGATCTAAGATCTGACCCTAAATTCCTTCACCAAATCTTCCACTGACTTCAGAAAAATTTTCAGGACTATAAGAAAAATGGATGAACAGCCCTAAAAAGACAGATTATCTCCATGTTTCAGTAGCTTTGTGGGCTACTCATGAATGACTTTTCTTTCTGGCTAATTTTGTCCCACCAAACAGAACAAGAAGTCTCACTTATCTAAGACATACATGTTTTTCATCCCATGTAGAAGCAGCCTGTAAAACACAAACCAACAAATCCTGACTCCTTCCCATGCTCAGATACAGATGACGAGCAAGACCCATCTTTGGTTTCTCTTCCACAGGACAAAGGATACACTCTCCACTGATCCAAAAAAGAGATATTGACACATGCCTCTGTTTACCACAACCTGCACCATGTGGTCACCTCCATCTGCTTTCCTTTTCCCATTAGTATATAAAATGAGAGAATCACTTTATCAAGATAAAGCCCATCTTAATAAAATCTCTAGTAAAAAGACACTACCAATGGTGGCTGTCCCTATAGCTTTTCCCTGCTTCAAGAACTGGGACAGTCCTTTTAATTCCTACCTAAAGATCACAGCAGAGCTGTTAGCTAATTCCTGAAGGTTAAAAATTCAAGACGTTCCCAGACTTGGTAAAATCAAGTCATATTTCAGAATTAAGGAGAAGAATGAATCCAACTGTAGAGATGTACCTCTAACTTTAAAACTGCATCAATTGTAAAGGTCTTTTACCAAAATCAATTTCTGTAATGTGAAAGAAAAAGAACAGTTGTTGAATTAATAACCTTTTTCCCCTGGATTTTATCTGAATCTGAATTTCCACTTAATATATGCTAGTATAATTGGCCAGTCTCACATGTCGGGACAAAAATACATAATACATAAAGGAAAAAAGTAATGGGGGGGAATGGAAAGCCACTTAATTTGTCTAAGATCAAGATCAGTTTTACTGCACAGTAGAATTCAAAATGAGCCTGATGTGCTGATTCTCCTGTGAATTTCCTGCTTCAGCACAGAACAGCCTTACCAAGAACAAAAATTATTTCTATATTTTAGTAAGCTTCTCAACCAGCCTGGCTTTTTCCAGTGAGCTGAGAAGTTAGGGTAAATTGAATGCTTATGCTATTAATAAAAGAAATGCAACACCTTCTCCATAAATAGACCTTAATCCTATCTTTTTAATATGTATTAGCCCTCTGCCTTCTTTCGAGAATTCAGAACTTGAAATTACTTTTGATAATCAAAGTTCCCAGCTGTTTCAAATCCCAAAACCAAGCACTTTCTCAGTACACAAATACCAGACTCATGGGGTAAACAACAGCAGAAAACAGGTAAAGAGAAAGATAGTTATGAGCAAAAGAGAGCATGTAAGGTAATCTCTGCATGTATCTTCCTCAAGAAGGCATAGCAATCTTAGAAAAGGAAGTGAATGCACTGGGAATTGTTGAGGAAGAAGGTGATTCCCACAAACAAGAAAACAAATCTCTGAAATGTGTTGCTAGTCACAGTGCATTGCAGAAATTCATGCGCAAGTTACCCATTTTTCTAAGCTGCAGTGGGTTTCTCAGCCAGCAAATGATTTCTTCATAAAGAATGGCAGGAGAAGGGACAGGGCAGGGGGAAATGGCAGTAGTTAGGAATATGAGGCACTTATTTGTGGCTTAAAATAAAGACAAGAGATACACAACACAACACAACAATAGAGTGTTCTGGGCTCTGACTCATTGCCTTTTTTCAAATTTCAGGAAAAGACATCTAAAATAACATCTGAAGCACCTTATTGAGATACTGGAGGAAGCCTACCCCTCTCTACCTGCAAACTAATATAAAAATCCTTGTTATCTGTTCTGTACAGACCACTTTGTTATTCATTTAAGAGTAGTGTTCCTAAGGTCCACTGCACGTTCTTTTAAATATGAGGTCCCAGACAATAAAAACTGCTTCAAGGGTGCACTGAACTGTACAGTCTGACCTGACCTTCACGTGCTTCAAGCACAAAACAGAAAATAACATTCAGATGGTAGTTGGACACACACCTTGATGTTTTTTCTCTCCCCATCTCTGCCTTGAATACTAGTACATAAACATCAAGTGTCTGCATCTAATGTAACTGCATTACACACAGAGAAAGAGTATCGGAAAAAGCATCCACACAACTCTATTCCTACATGTCACACCTGGGACTTGTCCACGCTGGCATGTGTACATGCACACACAGAGCAATTAACTATGTAATTACTAGCTGGTTCCCATCTATAACTTGCTGTTCATTCATGCAGTTGCTCTATGAGCTGAAACTTTAGACCAATGTGCCATCTAGTGACAATGCAGATGGATCCTGAAAACCAAAGTCAGATTCTACCATTTTATCTGAAATAGAAATCACTGCCTTCTGCCACAGGAGCCCACTTCTCATTGGAAGAGATTTGCGTTTTCAGGTTTTTACTTGGTGCTGCAGCAGAATCCGTGGACTCTGTAGTCATCAATTTCCATACAAACTTGTTTGTTTTGAAACAATGCTTAGCCTGCAATGGACAACTCTGTAACTCCTACTTCCAGCATTTCAAGTTCTGTTAAATACCCACATTCTTAGAAAATCCTGCTTTATAGTCGTCCAAGAATCTCACACGTATTCATGAGGGCATGCCAGATGTGCAGCCGTGAAAGCTGTGTGCTTGCAGCTCAGAAAGCCAACCATTGCTTGGGCTGCATCCAAAGCAGTGTAGCCAGCAGGTCGAGGAAGAGGATTCTGCCACTCTGCTCTGGTGAGACCCCATCTGGAGTGCTACATCCAGCTCTGGAATTTTCAGCCCAGGAAGGACATAGAACTGTTGAAGCAAGTCCAAAGGAGGGCCACCAAGATGGCCAGAGGCATGGAGCATTTCTTATATGAGGAAAGGCTGAGAGAATTGGTGTTTTTCAGCATGGAGAAAAGAAGGCTCCAGGGAGACCTTATCGCATCCTTCCAGTACCTAAAGGAGTCCTAAGAGAGAGTAGAAGAGAGACTTTTGCATTGGCATGTAGTGGCAGGACAGGGGGATAATGGACTTCAGATGAAGGAGGGTAAATTTAGATTAGGTATTAGGAAGAAATTTTTCACTATGAGAGAGGCGAGGCACTGGAACAGGCTGCCCAAAGAAGTTGTGGATGCCCCATCCCTTGAAGTGTTCAAGGCCAGGTTGGATGGGGCTTTGAGCAACCTACTTTAGTAGACCCTGTCCCTGGTGTCCCATGGCAGAAGCATTGGAACAAGATGATCTTTAAGGTCCCTTCCAACCTTAGCCATTCTATGATTCCATGATTTTATGATTTTATATTAGAGTCCCTTCCCTTTCTTCTCCTTTTCCTGTCTGCAGTTAGAACAGCTTGATTAGTTTATAATGGTGTTCATTTATATTTGAAAATGTCCAATTGCCAGGAAATTGGGGTAGGGAAAGCAGATGATGAAAGAGAGATTAACATTTGATTCTGAAAAATGTCCTTAATTTAAATATTAGCAAGAGGTGATCATTCAGCAGAGCAATACCGTCACCTGCACTGTAACCATATCTGAAGGACAGTGAAAAGATACCAGGAAGCTGATAGAAGTCCATGAGTTTAATTTAGCTTTTTTTTTAACTTGCATGTGGCTGTTTTAAATAAAATATTTATCAACATAGTTATATATGGGTTCTATATATGTTAAGCTTAAATACATGTCAACATATATATGTATATATATATGCGTATAACGTGTGTGTGTCTGTGTGTCTGTGTGTCTGTGTTTAAAAATAGACACCTGTCAAATTAATGTCTAAATAAAGATGAATGACTCACATGAATTCTTGAGTGGACGTTTTTAATGGTGAATGCAAGACAGAGAGGCAGAATATAGCAGTGCCAGGTACCTATCACTACAAGACAGCTTGTGTGGGTCAGAACTGGGGTGATACCACACTGAACAGTCTACTAACAGAGGAATTGACTAAAAGTCACTTCAGCATGGATAAAGGTCAAGAAAAGAAATCAACTGTTCTCAATCATAAGAAGATAATCACTATTCAAGCTTTTTAAAATTGAAGTTGCTCACTCAGCTTCTACTAAAGCAGAGTAAGATCAGAAAAGCTGATCCAAGCTGGAAAGTACCTGAGAAGCTCAAACAATTAACAGAGAAACAATTACCAGTCTGCTCTGGTAATAGAAGTGGCCACTACCACAGCATTGCAGTTGTCATTCTAGATGCTGTTTCACCTAAAGAATAAATTCATGCATCTCGGTTAATGTCAAAGTCAGGATCTAGAGCCAAGATGCATGAAGAAGTGACCATAATACTTGTTTCTACTGCTACAAAGGTTTTGAAGTGACCAGTGACTTTGGTTACCTCTAATTTTGGCATCCAAAGACTCGATGGAGGATGTGCTTAACCTTGTCGTTCTTGAAAATTTCACGATAGATCTACATAGCACATTTTTGTTGGGTTTTTTTTTTGTTACAGAGGGCAATGTACTGATCAGCCCCATTTAATATGCCAGTTTTTGCCACAACCCAAATTTTGAATACACTAAAAAAATCACATCTTTTTAAACACATTATCCTTTTAGTCATGTGTCCAGCAAGAGAACCAATCAGCAAGAGAATTTGCAAATTCACAAGGTAGTTCTAAAACAATAATAAATTGTAGCTTTTAAAAATGAATCTGGTGAATTGATGCATATCTAAGACAAATTTCATGGGTCAGATTAGCTGGGTTTGTCTGCTGTCTTTTGCTAACATTTCTCATTTGACACCATCAAACTTAAAACAACCCAAGGAGCAGAGAGATGTTTGGGGCGACAAGTGATACCAGTTCAATGCCTGCAGTTAAAAAAGCAGTAGATCAGAAGCAAAACTGCTCTCTCACAAGCTTTCATGAGTATAACATCCATAAAAGAAGAAATATTGTTTCATCGTCTGAGCTGAAGTTTCTAGATGGAGGATATTTAGCAGTGGAGATACAGAAAGATATTTATAGTCTACAAGGGCTCAGTTTTCCCTTCCAAGGTTGACTTGGAGCACTAAAAGGGCACTGTGTTGACTCAGTCTCTAGTCTGAATACTTCAGATGGCATACTTCAGTCATAGAAAGCAGAGCTTTACAGAGAGGCCCACAGAAATTGACTTATTCCAGAGCCACGGGCAGAAAAATAGGCAGAAATGGTCAGGATAGCACACTCTTTAACAAATATGTGGTATACCATGATTTCTTGTAGGGCTATGAAAGTCCAGGTCAGCATGAAATCCTCTCTCCTTGCTCTAGGACAGTCTAGAGCAGCCAGCCAGAGCTCGTGGCCTCAGTCAGGTCTTTTGCTGTGACTCAGACACAATGATGGACCAGCCCCCTCCTCTCGCCTGCTTCATCTCCTCTCAAGGTATAACAGGATGGGACTGAGTGATAACAGCAAGTTATTAAACCCGACATGAGCAGAAAGCAGGTGGAAATACCTTATCATAGTTGATATCTCTCCTGCAAAGGAATTAGACCTGTGAAAATGGGCAGCTGCAGGGGAATTTCAGACATCACTGCAGCAAAGAGCAGATACAACAGTGAAAGAGCTGTACAACCTGCCACGCATCTTTACACAGATAGACAATAGAGAAGGTCAGATTTGCATCTATTATTTCTGTCTCCCTTTGGGAAACACCTTTTTCAATAGCATAGGTTCAGGTAGTAACATTACGTTAATATAAGTGCAACATTTGCATTCCCAGGAAAGCTGTGGCTCAATTTGTAGTTCTTCCATTTACAATGCCCCACAAGCGGAATTAATGCACTCCAAGAAGCATCCCAAGACACCAAGGGCATCCTGGATCAGACTATGGGAGTTTAGTCAGATCCTGCTCAGGTTGTCTCCCATGATTTCTGTTACCCAAACCAATGAAAATACCAGTGCTGTACAGAAGGATGAGCAGAGACCCCCCTGAGTTCAGCTGGAGTCCAATGCAAAAGTTTGGAGTTATTTGCATGTCTGATGGACTTGGGGTAGCCCCCTAATAGCAGAGAAAGATAATAATAACAGCTAGAGACTGAGCCAGGGCACGTGCATTTGTAAGGACGAGGAAACATCACACATGGAGGACCCTAGATCCACTAAACCACCCAGAATATGAGAATCTCTGAGGGAGACAACACTGAAGTTTTAGCACATGTTGCTACATAAACAGCAGCTCCAATGGCTTTTAAATCCAAGACCTCTTTTTAAGAGTTTTGATGTCTACTTGAGTCAAGCAAGGCAATTTTTAAAAGCCCAGAACTATTCAGCTACCAATTACAAAACCAGCCTGAGTCACTCACTGAATGTTTGGTATTCATAAATAATTCTGCGTGGATGTACATAGGACAAAGCACAGTTCAGCCATCTGCCACACAGCTGGATGGCTTGTGTCACATGCTGGCTGATTTGAAGGCTGACAGGTGTAGCTTTCGTGAAAGAAAGAAGTAACAAAAAGGAGAGGTGGGGAGAAGTGAAGAAGCATTAGTGTGGGGGCATAAAATCTCCACAGTCTTTCCTAGTTTGTGTTTGCTTTTCTATTTTCCTCAACAGCGTGCAATTTCAGCACCTCTCAGATGCACATTCAGCAGCAGAGCTAGTGCATCTTAAGACTCGTGTGCTGACTTTTTTGAGCTCTTTGGTGAAAAACAAGAGCCTGTACTGGTGAGATGCACATAATGGAAGGGACAGAGGCCTGACAGTAACCACCACAGTCTGCTGACTCCCTCATTTTAGTTAGGATGAGTGTCTAAGTCATGTTTGTGTTGCAAGGTAAGCAAGTGTAGAAACCCTTCCAACAACCATTGTCTCAGAGTCCACCGTAAATAGCCAGGATAACCTTACAAATGTTTAGAAAAGCCTCAGTATGGATGTGGGCTGACACAGGTAACATCTTGACTCGATAGGGTATAGTGCAGGCACTCATTCTAGAATAACTGAGTTGATTTTCAGCAGTTCTCATTACCTGTATGCTTGGTAATGGAGTGAGTGTCAGTGAAGGGTAAATAGCTAAAGGCAGCATTGTGAACCCTTGGTTTAAGTACTGGAAGGTAAATCAATACAATACAAATCTCTCTAATCACTTTGTACTTCAGCTTTGAGCCCCAGCATAGCCTCCAGAGACGCACAGAAGTTAAATAGAAACAAAAAAAGGAAGCAAGGAAACTGAAAAATTGCAAGTTCTTTGAATCTGAAACATCTAAAATGATGATTTCATGTCATATCTGAAATAATGATTTTAGACATGATTTCACATGTTTTCTCTCAGCCACACATGCCATATTTCAAATGTCTATGGAATAAAAATCTAAACCTTTAAATCACTAAAGTGTGTCCAGCAGAAATGTGGCGAACACATTTATTCTCCAGATGTCAGGCACATGTGAAACGAGTTTGATATGTTCAATTTCTTTTCACAGCTAGCAGAAGTCTTGGTTCCTTCCATAGTACCAAAAATATATATATGTATGTATGGTGTGCAATCCTATCTCACACTTCAAATTTTCATCAAAGCTCGTTGGCAAAGGTGCTGGGAATTGCTTACAAGAAATTTCTTGCAAAATATTACCTAGTTGTTGCAAGTGTTTCACTATTAATTCCTCCTATTACTGAAAAAAGTTCATAAAGATAAAGCAGCTATATATAACTTTGAAAAGAAACAGGGTGAAAGATGAGAGAGGTTTCCCATTCCTTAATACATCAATCCTTATTTGCACAAACTGAAGAAACTGGCAGAAAGTCAGTGTATATGGGAATTAGGATTAAATACAAAACAAAGTAAATTAATGTTTTTGTCAGTTCACCTTGCATGCCCAAAATCTGCAGCCACAGACACCAGTTATTTCTTAAGTCAGCCATTTACCCATCCTCCCTCAGCATTAATTACCCGTGTCTGAACTTCTGTATCTGGTTGTGCAGTTGAGACAGGAAAGCTGAAATTTAGCAGGAGCTACTGCATATTGCACCGTGAATCGGGAGGTGGTTTTAATGTCACTTGAGAAAAGCCATGTTGTAGTTTGAACTTTAATTTGATATCATTAACTGTACTCCATGACTAACGCTGAAATACTAAGGCCTGTTTCTCATGGCCTCAAGCTTAACTCCCTAATGACCAACAGGCACTTTAGACTCTGTGCCATTCCTCAGATGTGCATGAGAAATGTAAATGTTACAAGGGCAGATTTAATCCTTCAGTTGTGTGATGGAAAATGTCTAAGGAGTTATAATGAAAAAACCCCACAGCTTTCTTCCAAACCACTTTAATCACATTCTTTTCTCCAAGATCAGGAAAATGTTATGAGATAGATGAGACAACAAAAAAGATACCCTGTAGGTGATGACAGCACAGCACTCAAAACCAGATATTGAACTTCCTTGTGTCACACTGTTCTGAAGTGTAAATGTGACTAGCAGAAATCAAAGGCCACTGCTATCAAGATTACAACATTAAGTGTCAAATAGGAGAAAGACGTAACTGTCTTGGTTTCATTTCTCTGATGGCAAAGGATTCCCTTCAAGGTGAAGAAAAGGCAGACTAGGAGACTGATGCAGTACTTTCCTCTTCTCATATAAAATGATATCTCTCATTCTCAGACCATTAGACCAGATAGTCCTGCTGACTAGCCACCACACATCTAGGAGCATTCTAGATTAGTTGAAAGGTGAAAGAAAAAACAGGACTTACACTTCAAAAGAAAATGGTGGAGGCAGAGCCAAAAAAGCATCAGTAAATGCTGGTGCTTCTTTCAGTGTCAAGGTTGGAGACGTTGTTTTACATGTTTTCCCTTCTCATTTCATGGACAGGAAGTATCCTGCCTGCAGCGGACTTCTGTCAAGACTTTCCAGTTCAAATTCCTCCCTCCTCCACCTCTCTGAAGCACACAAAAGCACAGCAAACCTGCAGCACCAGGAGTTTTGTTATGTGACCTGGCTGGTGCTGGCCAGCCTTCCTCCTGCCCATGGCAAAGCCTGACCTTTGCTACAGCTCCTCTTCCCTGAGTGAGCCAGACTTGCTTCAGTCCTCAGGTTGTTTACAGGAGCTGGCTGTCCACAGCTGCATTGAAACCAACCGAGAAGAGTTGTTGCTCAGCCCTTGTAAGCATCTGGCTGTAGCAACAACAATAACATCATTATTTAAGTAGTTGATGCACAATCTCTTGCTATGTTTCACTGCTGAGATTACATAGCACTAATCACTTATTTATAGCAGTTTATTAAAGCTATCTCAAGCTAATTTAAATTAATTCTGCTTGGTCATTCCTTACCTAATAGCTATTGTTCATCACTGCTCAGGTAACTCAAACTCCTGGAAGCAGTCAAATATGATAACTTATAATTTTTGAAAGCTCAGTTATAGGTTGCTGATTTGCCTTTTGGTGTAAATAATTATGCATGTTACTGAGAGCATGAAAAATCTGGAAACCACGATAAGTACCAAATGCCATTTTGCAGCAAAGGTGTAGCTTCCCAACATGAGCATTTAACTGCACTGCTCAGCACAGCTGACATGTATTAATTTTTATTGATAGTCCCCTGGAAAACACAGACAACTGGGGAGTAAGTACAGGCACAAAAAATATCAAGCTGAAATACTGCTTTTGCTTCTTGTGTGTTGCCCGTGGGATGGAGTTTCTCTGACTGTACCTATGTAATGGATGCAGCGAGAGAGGAAACAGTTTGAAAAGCAGAAGTACTTATCCTGAGGAGCTCTGTTGTGGGATTTCTTAAAAGTGACTGACTGGAGAAGCTGCCAACAACCAGAGAGGCAGGGAGAAATAAGAATATTAAATTGCAAGAAAACACAGAGCCTGAGCTGCTGGCAAATGTATCACATAGAGACAACCCACAAACAGATGAAATGTATCAAATAAGTGAGGCTCATTGTGGTCAAATCCATAAGATTTGTTCACACATGAGACGACAAAAGGAAAAACCCTGAATGCTCATGATTTATCTCAGGCTCACAATAAAACAGTAAAAATTCAGACATTTTTTGTTGTATCAAGTGATAGAAGATGCGGAAGGGGGTGTCTAATGAACATGGCACTCATATGGCCTTTTCAGACCTTCTTCAGGAGAAGGTGGCATGTCTCAGAAGCTGCCTGCCTCACTGGGACAGACACTTTGTGGCTTCTGTTCTGTTTCTGTGTGCATGGAATCAAGACCAGTGGGTTGTTCAACCTCTTGAGATGTCTCTGACATTTGTTTATTTAGTGTAGGAGCAAAAAAATAACTAATTCATTCCATTTCATTTTAAATGTAGAGGCCAGCCTGGGAAGTGCACTCTGACCTGTCATCATCTGACTGATATTTGAGAGGCAGTGAACTTGGAGGATTCGTTGTACAGCATACAGGAAGTCTTCGCTCATTAAACAATTCCAAAATGTTTATTCTTGACAAGAGGAGCTACTTTTCTGACTCCCCAGAAAAACTCAGGGATCACCATGGAGCTGGCAGACGCATCCAGAATTTGAGGACTGCCGAATTAAGTTACGTCCATCTCTATTCTGTGGATAAGAATCAATTTATCTTGGATTCTGCTATTAGAAAAAGCTTTTTAAAAACCCAGATGGAAATACATGATCCTGCTTTGCTCTTCAAAAAGCTGTTTGATAATAAACCAAAAATAAATTACTAATCTGTGTTAATCTAAGATATGGTTTAAAACAACACAAAGAAAATCAGCCAAGAAAAATTCTCATGAACATTTTAAGACAGATTTTGCTTTTAGTCACAAGTTCCTCCCATTACAAAATACAGGAATTACTAATTATGCTAGACCTAGGTAAAAATATAGTAGATGCACCTATCAGTGAAAATCTGGTCAAACGCTTTTAACTTCATTATAATAAAGATGGGAAGATTTGCTGACATACCTTGCAATGCAGTGCTTTACCGTGCACTCACCCTGCATCCGTTGTGCTTCGGCATAAGAGAACACCTGCTTGATTTTCCTTCCGACTTTACATCTGCCTCTTGAAAGTATATCCTCTACAGAGAAACTGTGTCCACATCTGAACTAGCTCCTGGTGCTGTGCTCCATGCACCCAGCACAGTGCTGTCCTCCTTTACTGCCTCTACGGGTAATGTTGCCTTCTCAGTGAGTGCTCACTTCTCTGCAAAACTGTTAAGAGTGTTTTGAACTAAAGCAGCAGAGTGCCGAGCATGGGAAGACTTGTCTCTGCCCACAGTAGAGGTCTTGGAACTTGGTAATACTGTGATAAGCACATGGATCACCCTAGTGGGATGGATGCTATGATGAGACTGTGAAAGTACTGAACGGCCCATAAAGTCTTCTTTGAACAGGTCTCAATATGCTGAAAATCCTTTTAGTGCAGTGATATTCAGAACTGGAATGACATGTTTAACTGGGCATGAGCCACAATTTTTTGAATAGTCCTGTGATGGACAGAGACCAATCAGTCTAATCCAGTTTTGTGTAGGCAGTGGAAAACTTTTTCTTTGCTCAGTTGCAATGTTAATGTTGTAATGTTAGGGATTTGATAGCCAGATTCTCAGCTTTATTTTGACTTGAATTCTCTGCAAAGCGCAAGATCTTTTTATAATCCCATTTTCCGGTGGAAATAAAAGAAGACTCTCCTTATTTCCTCTGTGTTAAACCCTGCTGGCCAGGCCAAGGGCAGCCAAAAACACAAGCAGTTGATGAGAAACCATCAATCATGCAAGCAGTTCTAGAGACACATTACCGTTGAGGTGGTCGCACTGGCTTTCAGTGTACCACTGCAGTGGTGCTGGCTCTTCAATATCTGTTATCTTCATAAACTCAGCTGGAGAATGAGGAGGATAGTCTGGAGAGCTAAAATGGGAGCTTTAGTCCCTCAAAGTGCTGGGGCATGTATGCCATGGCACTAACTGAGCAGGCAATTTTCAATCTGTATTTGTGATAGCTTGTACAGCAGCCTTTCCATGTGGTAAAAGTTGGAAACTGTTCATTCATAGTTCACTCAATTTTCTTCTGAATATACGTCAGCAGGCCCAAAAAAAACCACAAAAAAATTCCTCACAAAAAATAAGTAATGGCCAAAGTTATTCTATTTGTTATGCATGTGTAGGTCATGTGCTGACATGGAAGGGATAAAAATACTCCAGTTATCCAGGTTCTCAGAAAGTCAAAGACAGATGCAGATATAGAAATGACAAGCTAGTAAATGTTTAAGCATAGCCAGAGTGACTCAAGTTATAGTTCTGACATAAAAATTTCACTTAAAAAAAATGCAAAAAAACATTGGGAAACTTCAAAATGCAGAAGAATTTTAAATTTGGGGAAAATAATATTTTTTCCTGGACTGCACATAAAGGGCAGTCTTCATGCAGGGAATACTCAAGATACCTTTCCATTAATTTTTCTCCAATTACTTCCCATAATTAAATTCTGACTGGTTTTTAGCACACTACCAGCTCAGTTAATAAGCCTTCTTGCCTAAAGTTCAGAGTCTGGCTTTCTGATTTTTAAATCTCAACTTCCCAGTTATTTTCCCTTTTTGACCCCAAGCAATTGCATTTGGCTTCTCCATTTGTCGGCTTTATCTGTACATCAGGGCAAAAAAACTGTGTTGAGCCTATCCCCTGCTCTTCTTGACTTTGTGGACCTATTCGTTTAACATTCGAGCTTCAGAACACTTGACTGGTTACAGCATCTCAGCGTAGCAATGCCCCTTTCCTCCCTTTCATGTTTTTGAAGCAGTTTGAGGGATTTCATAAAGCCCCTGAGGCATTTTCTTTCGTTGCTTCAAGCAACCCCATTTACTTTCACCTATCCTAAGAGGCAGATGTAAGCATTTACTCAAGCCTTCAAAAGTGTTTAAAATATAACGAAGAAGATCAGCACTCTCTTTTTTACCTTACGTATAAGATATAGAGGAAGTCTAGCTTACCAGAGCCCTTGCTGGCATTTCCCTCTCCCTCTGTGTCCCCTGGCAGGGCTGGAAGGGCTGTCCCTGTCCCACGGGTGACACAGCCCGGAGCCGCTCTGGCTGCCTCCGCTGCCCCGGAGCCTGAGGAGCTGCAGCACCTGCTCTGCCAGCTGCTGGCTCCTGCCGGCCTCGCTGTCCCCGAGCCGGGAAATCAACGAGTTAGGAAAGCCCAACCAAAACCAGCCCAGTGCCCCCTGAGAGACTGTAACGTTATAGTTAATGGCTTAAACACTGTTATGAAGGACTTTTGACCCGTTATGGCAGAACTGTTTAAAGAAGCTGTGACCACCGAAGCCCACCCAGCCCTGAACAGGCCTCCTGAGGGGAACTTCGGGCTGTGAGTTAAGCCCCTTAAGGGTACTTGAGGCACGATAAAGGTGGCACTATTGGCCAGTTATCTCAGGTCTAGGGAGAAGTAAACAAGGCTGAGGGAGAAGAATGTATCCACTAGAAATCCAAAACCTAGCTGTGCTGAAATTCATCCCCGGCTCGGTTCGGGGGTGGGGGCGGCCACAGCCCACAGACCCATGTGCTGAGGGCAGCTTTGCACACACCCGCCCACAACCACGCGGGAGGTTTCGGGTGTGTGGTGTAGCCTGGGGTCCGAGGGAGTGAACACCCACCCTCCCTCACAGAAATTGGCTCAGTTGTAAACCCCCTCCCCACCCCGGGAAGGCCACACTCATGTGAGAGGCAGCTGAGGGGTGTCATAGTCCCTCAAAGACCCCCAAAGTGCTCCCAGGCACATTCCTGAGGCCTTGCACCAGAGCACTGCACATGATCCAAGTGATGCAACAGATCCACAGTCTGATACAAGAGACACTGTCAAACTTGCCCCCCCCCCAGGGGAGGTACCTGGCCATTCCCACTTGGCCCAAATGTATATTAATCCATTGAACTCTATATTTTGTGGGACTCTCACCACCAAGAAGATCAGAAGAGGATCAATGGGAAACCAATGGGATCCATGGAGTGGTGATATTTTCTGCTTAATCTGTCTCTCTGTCACTGTCTTTCTCTCCCTCCCCTTTGTCTCTCTCTCCCTTTCTCCCTCTCTCTCTTCCACACCTCCTTCCCCTTTTACTATTAAATAAAATTAACACAACTGACTTCAATCTTGTTTGCACCTTAATTCAGGCAAAGGCATCTCTCTAAAATTTTTAATACTCAGATCTTAACATGGCCTCTTACCTGAGTCCTCTTGGGTGAGGAGAGTGACTCCTCTGGACAGCCTGATTTTCCATCCAGACAATCAACTTCTGAGAAATCTCTGACGCCTTGAATTTCTTTGCAGCATGACTCATTAGCTGTTGAAAGCCAGATTGGGAAAGTTGTAGCTGAATGTGCAGGTTTGTCTGAAAATTTGATAGAGGTTGGTCCATCCAATCAAAGCTTTGTTTTCCTCCATTCTTTCTGTGAAACCTAAATTCTTTAAAAAAATGTTTTATGGGAATTTTATTTCCCTTCATTTTGTTTATTTGAGGGATTTCTGGTCCTGATGGTAATGCACTTTGAAAAGCTTTGAGTCTAGTGCATTATTTGTTGCAACTTGGTTCAGTAGGAGTATCAACTTTCCTTAGAAGCTCTGCTGCTACAAACAGCAGCAGTGCTTTGTCTTTATTATCCACCTGTCAGACCAGAGCACTGGTTTCCATCAGAGAGAAAATCAGTAAGACGAATCTAGTATATCCCATGGTGAAATCATCTCACAGGAAGCCAGAGTCAGAATGGGCCAGGGAGAACTTGACTGTCTTGAAATACAACTCTCTCTCCCACCTCTGGTTTCTCCTTTGATAGCAATGCTAAAAAATCTTGTACAGAATGTGGGATTATCCACTTAGCTCTGTCCTTCCAGATGCCTGAGAAAAATGAAAACTTGCAATCCTTTAAACACTAACTTCTTATAGTTCAGTGGCAGCTGTGACAAAGAAATCAGAAAACTTGACCACTTTTCAAAGGAAGGCAGATCTAATGGGCCGTGTGGCCTTTCTCAACAACTAACACTTAAATTCTTGGTAAAATGGCACCTTAACTAGAAAACTTTAGATGCCTTAGATTTTTTTTTCTTCCAGATGTATCCATGTGCTTGACAAGGCCCATCACCATATTTTTCCTTTTTTCATATAGGTTGATAGGACATTTAACATATGTGAAGAAAACATGTACAATCAGTAACTGAGGCTCTAGACCAGAATGTTTCCATAGAACCTTCTACAAACACCTGGGGTCTGCAGCTGTGTCCTTCAGGGAAACTGCTTTGTGACTATCTTTTAAATATTGCTGATACTTTTTGGACAATTTTGGACACAAAAACCATTTGAGTAGATGCCTTTCACACTGGGCTTCTGCAAACATTTAGAAACTGAATCCATACATTAGAAAACTAAAATAAATGGCTACATCAGTGCTTCTGCAGTGCTGCAAAAGTAGCAGCAAATCTAAGGCCCCAAGTACCAGTGGCTGAACACACCTACTGATATGATCTGTTAGTCCATTAAATCTTGAGAATAAAAAAAATTGGACACTTAAACATATGCACATAAACCAAGATAATTTGCATGGAGAATCAGAGCACTTCAAGCACAGGCAGACCGTATTAATTCAAATAAAACTGATACACATCACTGCATCCAGTGTTGTAAAGAAACAGGGATAAACCTGAAAAAGGAATTTTCTGGAGATATGGAAATTCTGAGATATGCACAGTGCTGAGGGTTAGGTGTGTGACAACTCCATGGTCAACAGAAAGAAGAGACTATCCCAAAATGCCAAGTTAGCCTCCTGCTGCAACCAACTGTTGGGAAGGCTTCCAAGCCCAGCTAATGCAGCTTACTTGGATAGGTAACCACATGTCAGCAGCTCCAAAGATGACAGCAAGGTGCACTGGGGAAAGATAAGTGAGCAAAACTGACCTGGCTGGAAAGACACAGGTCTCTGGCTCTGCTGCAGTCACTCAGGAGTTGGGGATAACTTTGGTACTAAAAAATGGACACTGTCAGATCAAGTGGTGCATTATTAGTACCACCAGGCTGTGTGTTGTCACTTACTGAGATTTTGGTGATGGCTGAGCCTTGTCTCAGCACTTTCTAGAGAGGAAACAAGATTTTTCTGAGTCTCTTTTCCCATCTGTAAGACCAGGGTGAAATATTTCCTCATAGAAATTTTGTAACAGAACGAATGTTTGTGAAGTGCTTGAAAGATTTCAGAAGAAAAGCACCACTGGAAGGTAAAAGTTTCTTTGGCTTCAATACTGCAGTGAGAGCCTGCAAGCAATATTGATGTTTGTAAAATTATCTGTGCTAGTCCTCAGCACTGCCGTCTGGGAGGCTCCAGAAAGTGCTAAGACCAGTTCATGGATCTGCCTGATTCTCCAAAACTCATTTAGCGTCAAGCTTTTCACTGTGTCTCTCTAGAGAAAATCCTTAATTAGAAATTCCATTCAGATATGCTTTTTAATCATACTTATTGTTCTATGGATTTTTTTCCTACTATCCTATGTCTACTCTTTCTTCACTCATTGCATTTTAAGCAGTAAGACAAGCTCCAGTGTGCTTCCTCATGTGGAGAAATTTAAATATCAATTAAAAGAAATCACTGATGTCAGTCAGGATTAATTTTTCCCTACTAGTTTTAAAACCATTGCTTTTGCACTGTCAGGCTAAAGCTTATAACCAACTCATTTAAAAATACTTATGCTAGGGGACAGCTTTTCTGAATTTTACATAACTCCATACAAGTGGAAACCAAAATGTAGTGATCTGGGTTTGCACTCAGATAAGCAAGTACAAAACTTCAGCTGCATGAACCTTTCCATTGACTTCATGGAGACCAGTTCTGCTTAACTTGTAATTCACTGCTGGAGCATTAAGGGACAAATGCATAATTTAATTGACTGGTTTTTTCCAGTGACATATTTCCCAAATATTTCCCACATATTTCCCAAAGCAAATCACTTCACCATTAAAAGCGAAATGATGGATTTCTTTATTCATGTCACTTTTAACTTTGAAAATGCTTTATACTCTCCTACAAGGAAAGGCTAAGAGAATTGGAATTGTTCAGCCTGGAGAAGAGTAGGTTTCAGGGTAACCTAATTGCAGCCTTTCAGTACCTAAAGTGAGCCTGCAAGAAAGATGGAGAGAGACTTTTTACAAGGACATATAGTGATAGGACAAGGGGAAGTGGCTTCAAACTGAAGAGAGTAGGTTTAGATTAAACATTGGGAAAAACATCTTTACTGCAAAGGTGGTGAGGTACTGGAACAAATTGCACAGAGAAACTGTGAATGTCCCGCCCCTGGAAGTGTTCAAAGTCAGGTTGGATGGGGCTTTGAGCAATCTGGTTTGGTAGCAGATTCCCTGCCCATTGGAACTAGAAGATCTTTAAGGTCTCCCCCAACCCAAGCCATTCTGTTATTCTGTGATTCCGTGGTAAAATACTTAAATTGGCCAAAGTTAGGAATATAGATACTCAAACAGCTTGGAAGCCTAAAGACACATTCTCAAAACTGCAAGCAACAAATGCTGCTTGCACCAAAGAGCAAACCCTGCTCATGCAGCTTGAAAAATGGCTCACGTTAGGGCTGAGATAAGCCACTAAGCTGTGTTTTCAATTTCTTATTTGAACTTCTGCTGCTCCCAGAGTAATAACTTCAGTGAAGCCTCAGATGTGATTTTCAATATAACCCAGCGTTTTTAAACCCGCAAAGGTGTTGAAGAGGATCTATATCTGAGGAGCTTGTACACTTAGAAAATCAACTCAAGAAATTACTAAAGCAACACTTTTACGTCCGACTTGTGATGGGAAAAAGCAAGTTGTTAAGAATACTGCATAAGTTGCATTTTAAAAAGTGGATTTTTGTAAATGACCATCTTCTCAGCTGCCCATCATACTGACAGCAGCAACGACCTGAGGAGCCTGGTCTGTGTATATTCCTTGCATGTTTGGAAACAAAAGAGAGAATGAACATGATTGTGCAGCAAATTTTTGTTAGTACTAGAGTTCTTAAGTGTGCAGGTAACGAGATTACAATATTAAACACCTGCATCTTTAGTCAGTCACTTAGATTTTGTCTCCTCAGACATAAGGTAAAACTATTTAAAAAAATAGTAACTGCTTGTGAAGCTGTCTGCAAGACAAAGTGAGCACTGGGTTTAGTTTTCCCTGTTAACTCTGGTCTCATGGGAACAGGTAAAGATCTTTGACAGCAGGCTTCCAGTTCCCTTATCCTGCTTTAAAGTATTTCCAGGGATGCATTATCCCACTTGTTTGCTAAATGCATCTTTTTCCTCCCAAAATATATGACTAGTGAGAAAAGAATCTGAAAAGGCAATGCCCTGCTCCCCAATCAGTGCTCTGTCGACTGTCACTGGCAGGAACGGCGCTGGCTAAGGATTACCAAGTTGAAAACAAAAATTGTTTTTACAAGATTACTGAGCTAGTGCAGCTGGAAATGTTCTTCAGCATTAGGCAGCTGTCCTTGGACAATATTGCCAAGACGGACGTTGTCGGATGTATTTAATATTTGGCAATCATGGCTGAACTACTAGGACTGTAACCCTGTCAGCATTTACAGATCTAGCTCTATTTGAAGCCAAAGGTGACATTCTCACACTTTAAAAACTCTGGTTATTCATCAAGACGAAGCTAAAGCAACTTGTATGGTGAGTGGCTGTTTCTTCCTTGTCATTCTCTTCAGATACAAAAGGCTTGGTGGTATAAAATCTCCTTGGCAGGCACTGAGTGGCCTCCTTTTACTGTACACATGTCACCGACCACTTCATGCATTCCTGCATGAAGGAACAACCTTGCTTGTCATGGCTGCATGCCAAGCAGTAATTATAGATCTTTCCTATGCTTGAAATCTTTCCAGTTTAAACTACAAAGGCCTTCCAACAGGCCTTGACTGGAATTCAGTTTTTGGTATTGGTATAAGGCAGCATTCTCTTCTGAGATTGCAGTACCAGTTGCTTTGGTATAACGTACATGCCGTGGTGAAACACCACCTTGCTGTTATCAGGTCAGGCACACAAATTACGCCCTTTAGCTTTATTTTTGTATGCTACAGCTAGACGTGAGTGTCATTACAAGCAGCTGTTGGGTGTAGAATTCGAGCAGTGCATGTAGCTAAGGGAGGAGCCACCAGTACTGAACAGAAAAGGCTGAAACTCTGCTTTCTCCGTGTCCCGGTGTGTCAGCACCACTTGGTGGTGTTGAAAGGGAGCACAGGACTGATGCCATCTGGCTGGATTTCCTAAGTACTTCTGAACAACAATTGGCTCCAAGTAGAGCAGTCATATAAAGATACTGTATGGGAAGAGTTACACTTCTGCTTAAACATCAGGGAGTCTGCGGATGAGAATACAAGCCCAGAAATGCATTTCCTTATCCTCAGCAAAGACAGAGGGATGCTGGCAACAAGTGAGGAAATGATAGCAGATCATGAAGCTGGGGAATATAAAAAAGTGCTGTTCAAGTGCAAAGCCTTTGTAACTTTCTCACAATATTGACTACACCAAACTGGCATCTCTGAAGAGCAGTAAAAATCCCCTGCCCCTGCAGAGCTGAGTGCTGTTGAGTGTTACTGTGTGCCATTAGTGCTGTCTTAATGCCATCAGGCTGGGATATAAAGGAAAAATACATACACAGAAGCAAGATCAGAGCAGCCGATGCTAAGCCACAGGAAAGCTCAGCAACACCGAAATGCTTAACCTGGGAAGAAATTCTTGGAGCTTTGTACTAAACTCATGGTTTTTTTCCTGCATAAAGCCAGTTAAGAAAAGGCAATTTAGTGTCTTGCAGGAAAGGTATACATAGAGTCAAACCTGGGACAGAAAAAAAAGGCACCAGTCTGGAGCCAAATCAGAATGTTCAATAAAGTATTCCAATATATGAAGCAGAGGGAAAGCAGTCTGATAACCATCTATTGTTGCAGCTGGCAGGTGCATTAAAACTCACTTTCATTCTACAAAGGGAAACAGAGCCACCATTTGGTGACTGGCATACTGGATTATTTTTGCCTCTAGCTTTGCACACAAAATCAATTGAAGTGTGGAAAAGAACCTGAGTACAGGAAAATGAGCCAATACTGTCGGCACAGAATAAATGATGCAGTGGTGGCAATAACAGAACTTTTTCTGGAAAGAAGACACTTATGAAAAAATGTAATTTCCTATTTCAGTAAAGGCGAGTTAGTCTGCAGGAAGATTGTGTGAACTTCCCAGATCTCAATTACATATTCACACATTTTTAAAGTTCCAGAAACACTTTATTTAAAAATGGAGTTGTAAATGCATATAACAAAATAACATACATAATAAATGTAACAAAAATAAATAAGGAGAACATGTCCATACAAAATAATAACATAGTAATGCAAAATGCTTATTACACAACATAAAGGTAAAAATGCCTGAAATAACACAAACAGAATCTCGTATGAAGAGCCTGCACCTTTAATCCTTCCTAGCCATTTCCTACTTTCCACTTGAATCTGCAGAAAAATTATGTTCCCAAGCATTAAACAAAAGAAGGAATTTAATGGTGATGGTTTGGTACACTCAGTTTTCAACACCTAGCTCTAGTTTCCATTTATTTTTGCCCTTCTGCACCTTCAAAAAGTTTTCCTGTAGCCTCTGTAAACTAGTGTCATTCAGGCTCCCACAGTTAGCTGGAGTAGAGCATATTGAGTCATACATGAAGACTGTTTGCTTTTAATTTTTTTAAAGAAAATATGAAATCCATTATACAACAGATTAGTGGTTTTGTTTTTACATCTCTACAAAAAAAGTTTTTGCATCTTTATTAACTGGTCCAACTTTTACTGATTTCCGAAAGCCTGTACAGTTTAAAAGCGTACAGAAAGTAGGTTTTTTAAAAACAAATCTCATATAGGATTATTGCTGAAATATTAAAGACCATTTCATAAAAGCTGCAAAACTGTATCTTTAACCTTAATATATAGAGACTGATGCAAACATAAGAAAATTCCAGTCTATTAGTTACATTTAACAGAAAAAACATTCCTCCAAATTACAGTGTTCTGGAAATACAAAGTAATTTACTTTAATTTTTATTATTATTTCCAAATGTTAAGTTACTGGGACAACTGATAAGGAAAATAGGCTTATATAGGAAACTTTAAATAGACTTGCTTTTCAGTGGTATAAGCAAAATGTCCATGTTAGCAGTCATCGTCCAGAATCCTTTTAAATATGTAAGACAGGGACAGCTTTACTAGCAAGACTACAGGAAAATATACAGAAGCAAATAAAATCATTTGCTTGGGAGTGCATCTATCGATCAAGCAAATCATGACAACTCTATTTCCAAGTCCCCTAAAGAAAATTTTACATCTCATGATCATTCCAAATAAACACTAATTTCTTCTGTAAGCTTATGTTGCATTTGGATTGGTGAGAGTCCATTTGCCTCAATATGCTTTAATATGTCCCACATTGCCATACGTTCAAATTTGTTTCCTAGTTTCAACAAAGATTTGGACAGGAATGAGATATGAAATACTTCTACTTTCATTAACATCAAAAAGACTTTTGAAGAAGATCAAAAAGTGCCAAATAGTCTTTTCAGAAAGTGGATTAAAACACTGTAACGATAATACGAGGACAGTATTATCAGTTTTCTATGTACACCAAAACACTGCTTGCTGTTCAACGATATCGATATGTTCACCTACCACTCCCAGCAAATCTTAGTGCAAACATAATATGTGAACTTATTTGTAAACCCCAAGACAATTTACGCAGCAAACAAGGTTACATAAACCACAGAACTGTTTGAGATTTTCCCGTACATGAGAATGAATGCTTTCTGAAATCTGTCTTACTTTTGCAGTAATGTGTCACTGTAGTCAAATATAGTTTCCTATATAAATCATCTAATTCAGAATGAAACGTAACTGTTGAACAGTTCTGTACAAGCTTTAGAGGAGGAAGTCCGTTCATCAGAGCAGCTTGGCAAAGAGATTTGGGGTTTTCAGTAAATGTTAGACTGCTTGCATGGCTTTTAAAAAGAAATAAATCTATTAAGGGAAAACTGCTGATATAATAATTCTTTTGCAAAGCACACAACCACAAAGGGCAAACCTGCCACAATCTGCTTTCCTACACTGGTATCTATGCATATCTTTATGATTTGAAAAGGATTTGTGTGACAATCAAAGCATCACAATTAAAGAAAACTGGTTTAATAAAACAACTGCTGTTTGACCAAGCCTTTTTTTTTTTTAATTATAAAAACGAACATTATAAGTTTTCCTTGATTTCTAAACATTCCACATGAAAGGTTTTTGTATCAAACACTGCGATGTCACTCACGCAGGGTGGCATCTTCTTCTTCCCCATCTGGGTTAAACCTATTGAAATGTATGCTGAAATCTGCCTCGGATTCAGCATTTTCCAATTCAGCTGCCACAGGGCCGGTGGCGGGACGAGCAGCCCGAGCCTCGGGCTGGCAGTTTGGCTGCGCTGGCGGGCGGGGGCCTTGGGAAACAGGGCTGGACTTCGGCTTCGGCTGAGCTGGTAAGATGGGGCTGGCGAATCCCAAGTTGCTCAGAGCATCCAGGGTACCATCAGGGTCAATCATAGCATTAATTGCTAAGCAATCAAGAAAAGATGAGAAGGATAGGGAAGAAGCCATAAAAAATACGATTTTCTATTACTATAAAAATATGGAAATCCTTATCTCACACTTTTATTTTTATGATGACAATGTGAGTTTTTATATGTGCTGCCCATGACAAAGAACTGGTGTATCCAACATAGATGTAAACTGATATATATATTCAAAAGCAGTTACATATATTAAAAATTTAGATGAAATGAAACTGCACAAGCTAAACATGGCCTGATGTGTGGACAGGAAACAGAGATGATAAACCATCTATGATTAGGTTATAGGGACTGAAGAATGGGATTTTAATTTAAGTGGCTTTTCCCCCTGATGTTACCATTATATGATGCTTTGTTCCATCCCACCCCAGAAAATAGCCATAGCTGCTGATTCCATGATTGAATGAAATTTGTATAAAAGAGCAGTCATTTATCCACACAGGGAGGGCAAACTGAAGTACCTAAAATTTCATTTTATTATACTATTAACATATTTGTCACATTTAACAGAACTTCTCTTTTTTATTTCCAAAAATGTACTAACATTTATTACTAATTTGTCTCTAAAGGTGGTTAATGACTCCTCCTGAAACATTCTTTTTAAAAAAAGGTTTTGCAGTAGGATTAAATCTGAATACTAAAAATAACAAACATAGGAAATTTACAACTAACATAATAATGATAAGCAAGGACCACTAATCCATTTGACCACCACTGTTATTAAACAGTAAACTAAGTATAAACAGTACCCAACCAGGACTGACACTTCTTTTTAAAAATTACTCCATTTTAAAGTTTATTTTGATACATGGAATATATATCTAAATAGCAAGCCTTGTAAGAAAAATGTATTTCTTTCCACTTTATATATAAATAAGACTTTGTGTGTGAAAAGCCAAATAACTTTTCAATTTCGTAGTCTGTGGGCTCCACAGTTACAAAGATTGGATTTTGCAGTGTGAAGGGAAGATGTCAAGAGCCAATTCTAAATTTTCATTCTATTATAACAGTGACAGTTGTGGGTTTTTTTTGAGATTTCCTACAGATTATGGTCTCAGTGCATTCCTTATACTGAACTGTGCTACACATAAGGGTATTACTGATGTGCACAGCCTATTTTATAAAGCCTGATCTCAGGATTCTCTGTCACCTACTCTTCAATATTTACCCACAAAAATATTTCTGTTAAGAATGTTTCACAAATAATTCCATTGGGATTCTCAGGACTATTTAATCACCCTTAATGAACCTTTTATCACCCAAAGAAAAAGATATGATCACTCTTCTGCTTTTCAAAAAAAAAGTGATGTTTGTTTATCAAATGTATCAGCAGTTATATGATATTAATGTACATAACTGATACTGTGAATACATTTTAATAAATCACAGTAACTTTGTTTCATGGTATACATATGCATATATAGGTATTTATTAAAAAAATTTAAGCAAGCAACCACAGAAAAGTGAAAAAAGATTTGTACCTTGCAGCTGCTTCTCAACTCGTTTCAGTTCCTGTAAGATTGATGATATTTCCTAGAAAGGAAACAACCATGTTTCATTATCATAGAATCACCGAAGTCGGAAGAGACCTTTAAGCATTAAGTCCAATTGTCCACCCGGTACTACCACTGTAACCCTTAAACCACTAAACCATCACCCAGTGTCAGATCCAGATGCCTCCTAAACACCTCCAGGGATGGTGACTCCATCACCCCCCTGGGCAACCTCTTCCAATGCCTGACCACTCTAACAGTGAAAAATATTTTTCTAATATCTAATCTGAATCTCCTCTGTTCCAGCTTAAGGCCACAACGGAAAAATAAAGGAAATTTCCATTATGGAAAAAGAGATTTAAACTACCTCTCAGTAGTTAGGAGAATCTCCCTCCCTGCTCTTTGCAATTGCAATATGCTATTTGAATTGTCCCTCCTGGCATCAAGAACATCCCTGCTGGTGGTGGCCCAGCCATGGGTGGGAGTGCTGGAGGCTGGAGGGCCATGTCCCACTCAGAAATCCAGACCCCTCTGCACCGACTGCCTGCTACCATCCACACGGCCTCATTCTGACCCTTGCTCATCTGCCTGTGCCACCTCTGCTCAAGCACAGACATACAGACACCAAAGCTCTGTAGAGATCGGGCAAAGTAACAGCAGACCTTGAAAGGGAAGTTACAGGATAAATTCAGTATTAAATGGAACAGAGTGATTTATAAGGGTATAGAGACGCGAGTCAGTGAGATGACTGCATCAAGGTTCTGTCTGCACCCACTGGCCCTGTGCCCATGAGACCCTGCACAGCACACCCGTGCTGGGGCCTCAGCACTCCTCTGCTTGCAGATTTTTCTCCCCTGTGCTGCACTAATTGCTAACACAGCCACAGCCACACACTCAGAAACACAGCAATCATTAAATGTACCACATCTTAAGCTGTAGGATCACAGAATACCCGGAGCTGGAAGGGACCCACAAAGATCACCCAAGTCCAACTCCTGGCCCTGCACAGGGCACCCCAAGGATCACACTATGTGTCTGAGAGCATTTTCCAAATGGTTCTCAAATTCTGGCAGGCTTGGTGCTGTGACCACTTCCCTGAGTAACTTCCCGGTTATAGAATTAGCATATTTATATTAGTATAAATATGTAAATCCTACAATTGAAGGATCCTACACTGAAGAATAGTGTTAACCCAACTGCTCAGAAGAGCTGTCAGCGGTATTCTAAAGCTGAGAATTTTCAAAGGCACCGATTTCAGAACACCATTAATCCATTTCAGAAAGCTGTTCTGTACTAAGTAGTGTGATTTTAATGGGTGGCAAAGAGATTGATTATCTTTACAAAGTCATTATCTTTAAGCAGATTTCACATTTGAGCTGGACATAAATGTTCCAAGGACAAAACAAGCATCAATTACAACTGTCCTCTCTCAACTTTTAGTGTTCTGTGGTAAAAATAAGCACTGCATTTGAACAACACATTGCTCTGAAAACTATGCAGAAACTTGAAAATCAGTGCATAGACAAAAAATCCCCAAACAACCCATAAACTTTCAAGCAATGTGAGATGCCTTAATATATTGAAAAAAATTCAGTAAAATGCTGAACTTAGGAATAAATATACAACCAACCTTTTTCTTTTTTAAAGAGTACCTTAAACTCTCATATTTAGGGCATTTAGAATATAAAGCACTAAATTTGGATTTTATTCTGGACATGGATAAGAGAAACTCCTTATATTATAATATTTCTAAAATTAGAAACTTCCATGAGGAACTTGCTTAATTACATTTTTAAAAAACCTAACAAAATAATAATATATATTATATATATAGCAAATCTATTAAATCATAATACTGAGTTACTAATTGCTTTTGATAAATACACCATTCTGCAGAAATTACAGGCCAAGTTTTTTATACTTCCAGGAAAAATCAGTCTGGAGGAGTTTAATAACTCCTGATGATGAGCTAACAGAGAAGTGCTAGCCTCTTCAATGCCAGAGGAAATGTATTCACATTTGAGCAGTTTTCTCTCCCACAAAAAAATCTGCCCCTGTAAACAGACATTTTTAACAGCAGACTCTGAATATGGATAACGTAGCTCAGCTCTGCCTGCTCTCATAGGCAAGAATGTTTTTCAAACCCTCTGCTCTGTGTTTAGAAGCAGAGAAGTGTACTGAGACACAATGTGTGCTCTGTCCCCTCACCCTGTCACACAGGCTGGTCTTGAAATGGCCTGAATTAGGCCATAAACCATAGCTGATTTATGTAATTAGGCTATTACATAAAACAGCTGGAGTCCTAGTGGGCACCCTATGGTTACCACTTCCAGACAAAACCAACAGGATTATTTTTCACTAAAGAGTCCTTTTATTGCAATGTGTCTATGGATTATTTTCATCATCTGTATTAAAACACAACAATTTCTCTAAATATTAATAATCAGTATTAATAGTGTTAAGTATTATATATAAAGTATTAATGATTAGTAGGTAAAGTAGTTTTTAGATTGTAAAACAAGTTCATTCAAAAGCAATCTAACATTCAAACTAATGGTTGTTACCTTTTGTTAAACAAACATACTGATGGTCTATATATAGTTTGAATCCCTTTTACTGCATTCTTTATCTGAGAATTTCACCTGAACAATTACTTGTTTCTTTATGAGACAGTAAGTCTTAGTAATTATTAAAGATTAGGTTTATTCTTGAAATATACTTAGTGTCTAAATAAAGCCTTTTAAGGGTTTTTCCCTTCTGTCATTGAAAACACCACATTCCTCTACTGATTACTTAGCCATTAGATGAGGAGCATAATTAGTCCCAGAAAAGATAACTATTCATACCATGCTTGATGTTTTCACAATAGGAACTTCACTTTCAGCTCGTAACTTGTTTTCAATTTCTTCCCAGTTTCTGTCTTTGTCCTTAAATAATATTCTAGAAGAAAGAAATCCAACAGTATGTTAAAAATAGAAAAAAACCCCACAAAATAAACTGAAAGATTAAATAACATGATAGGAGAAAACAGCATAAGGAGTACTACGTGAAAGTAAAATATAAAATACTGAAACCTGACGGAATCTAACCATACAGTTTAAATTTTCAGGGAAGCACACAGGCTTTCAGCAAAGTCATTATTAATGACATTAAAGTGGCAGATCTGTAGCTAAGTACTTGCTTATGGTATATATATACAGACACAGCTGATTCTTTCCTTCAGCACTGACACATTTTTTTAAAAATCCAACTATTTTACTGTAGTGACGAAACTCCCCATTACTACTGCATTTTACAACAACTGCAAAACATAAGATAAATGAATTCAACTTTTACATTTGTATTTTATATTCATTTAATAAAAAAAATAAAACACTTTAGGAAATTAAAAAAATGCATTTCATAGAAGAAGTTTTCACTGAAAAGTCTCAATATGTAAATTTTACATATATATATATATATATATATATGTTCTAGTAGTATGAGTATCACTCGTATGGCATGTTTAAAGAAGTCACTTCTAATTATAAAACCCCAAAGCATTGTGAGATTCCCATTTTTTATGTTTTGCTTCCCTCCTTGATAAACATTTTGTTTTCATTGTCATATAATAAACATAATTTAAACTTTCTCCATTGGCGCAATTGGAAAAGAAAAAGCAAAAAAAAAAGCAATGTGCAGATATTTAAGGTCTGTGAAGTGACACCATGATGAAACAGGAGTCCAAATCCACCTCTTCTTTAACTGGTATTTCAGAGTTAAAAGTTCAAAAATAGCTGCAGTAAAACTGCTAAGCAAACAAACCAGCCAATTTCAAATCATGGTCAAAGAGCAGTACATTTTAAAGAAGCTATTACTGTAGCTACATTTCTGAGGAAATAATTAAGTTGGAAGTTCATGATACATTGAATGTCACAAAGACTAAGAATTTGAAAGAAAGCTGTGAGCCTTAGTACTGCATTTCTGTTCACCTTTCTTCAGTTATGTATTTCCTATGGAGAATTTCATTCTCCATTATTATCCTGTTGACAATATCTGATTTTGCAAAATATGTACCCTGCCTTCTTTTATCAGTACACAGATGCCTGTAGACAACTCATCCAGAAGCTGCTCTAACTCTTCTGTCTTTGAGATCTTCACTCACTGCTGCTTTGGAACGTGTTTACGTCAGAGGTTTCACTGCGAGGAAGTGCTACTTTGATGACACAATGTCATGGGATTGAGGCAAGTGACCACTTCTGCCAGACTTGGGTGTATCCACGTACAAAGCATAGAAAGGGTGAACATTAATACATACTTTTTCTTGGGGAAGGAATAAATAAAGTAAAAGTAATCAAAACTGCAGTGAAGAAAGCATGAAACATGTTATGGCCTTAACTAGGGGTCATCATCTTTTGAAAAAGTTCATCATCAGAGGTCTGGCAAATTTTTTTTGTATTCTGGAAGAGAGTGGAAAAGCTTGCCAAGCCATACAACTGCAAACCTGGATACCAGAAAGTTCAAATATAATGGAAGATTTAGTGTTTGCCTGTCATTGAGGAGTTCAAATACACATTAAAAAAAAAAGAGGAGAAAATAAAGCAGAGACAATGAAGTCCTTTACGGGATCATAATTTAAAAAAAAGAAAAGCAACTTCTGGAAATATTTGATTCAGTATACAGACAATCTTATGCAGCTGTACTTTCTCTAATATAATAGCATTTATATCACCCATTTAAATCAGCAGGAACATAGAAAATAAGGCTTTATCTAGCAGTAAACAGCACTAGCAAAAAACATATCAATGTTGTGACATTGTGTGATTTTTCATTTCCCTTCTTGCCATGTTCTATTAAAATAATTCTATCCTGATGTATGTGATTAGTGCCTTTGCTTCTGTATGTGGTGTTTTTAGAGCTAATGCTCTTATTTCTCTTTTAAAAGTTAAAAGGTTCCCATTTCATTGGTCACTTTATTAAAAAAGAAGGGAACAAAATGAAAGCATTAATTAGAAATTTTGAAACTGTTATTATTTAAACTATAAAGTGGACGGGCCAATTTGTTTTTACCGTAAAGTTAGGAAGCCTATTTCCTTCTTACTTCATCTTTTTGAATTCTTCATTTAGCTATTTTTAACTTCCTGGGGGGTTATCATCTCTGTCTTCTTTGCTCTTCCTCTTTCTAACCATACTTTTCAAGTTAAAAGAATAGATTTATAAATGCCTGTTGCCTTCTTCTCTTGCTTTTCCCTGCTTTCTGAGGCAAACCTTCCTTGATTGTGCTCAATGCCCATTTGTCTTTCGGTGCACTTTGCAGGATGCAGAGCAAACAGCAGAGGCCAACAAGCAGTACCTCCACTGATGTGACTGCTTTGCCTAGATTTTGTCTGACTGAAGAGGCACTTGCCTGCTACAAGACAAGCCAGTGACGCTGCACTCACGTTTGAGAGCACTGATAAAACCGTGCAGATCTTCTCACCACAAAACCTACTTAGCTCTTCCCTTCACAACCTCTGAAAACTCCTTAAAACTCACTGTAACATATAAAAGCACAAACATAGGCTGGGTAGAGAATGGATGGAGAGCAGCCCTGGGGAGAAGGGCTTGGGGGTGCTGGTGGATGAGAGGCTGGACATGAGCCAGCAGTGTGCACTCACAGCCCAGAAAGCCAATTGTACCCTGAGCTGCATCAAACAGAGAGTGGCCAGCAGGGTGAGGGAGAGGATTCTGCCCCTCTGCTCTGCTCTGGTGAGACCCCACCTGGCGTGATGCACCCAGCCCTGGAGTTCACAACATAAGAAGGATACGGACCTGTTGGAAGGAGTCCAGAGAAGGGTCACGAAGATGATCAGAGGGCTGGAGCACCTCTCTTATGAAGACATTGTAACTATTCTGGGCAGAAATTTTAACTGGCTTAATTCCAGAAAGAGGAATAGCAGCACACCAGTTGGCTGAACTCATGTATTTCAAAACAAAGCTAAGGTAAAAATCTGTAAAAGGTACTAGCTGCCGTACATGCTCCCTTAAAAAACAGTATTAAAAGTAGTGCTGTTTTTCTGATTCAAAATATTAATGAAATTATGAGTAACATGGTATTATTCAAATCCATTCTGAGGAAAAGAAAGTTTTGAACATAGCCCTAGGGAATATGCTAAATAATTCCTTATTAATGGAAGCTTACTGCATTTTTATAGAAAAAAGCAATTCCCCTTTCTTTAAGTATGTATAAAATATTTGTAGTTATGCTTGAATTTATAATATCATACATGATCACATTATTATTACATTCCTCACAATACTGCTGACTTAACCTTTAAGATCAGCAAATTAATCAGAAATGTGTAAGACGTGAATTTAACTTTACCTGTTAATCATCAGTAAAAACAATACACAAAAATCCTTAGAATAGGATAATAAAAATGAGTTACAGGCTTTTAAAGAATTGATTCTTCACTTGGTGATACTCTTCCTACTAGAAATAGCAGGACCAGAAATGGCAGTTGACCTACAGTTTTTACCAATTTATATAGATTATAATTTTTCTTCTTTATTTCTTCTATGGTCAAATCTTTTTTGGTATTCCCATGAGAATACAATCTTCAGATATGTTAGTATTTTGCTGCTTTTACTAGTAACATCATCCTATCCTGACATAAATTTTTGATTTGGTGTTTAATCTGTCACTCATCTAAGACTCCAATATCTGACACTTCCTAAACAAACCAATCAATTACAGACCTAATATTTTCTCACATTCAGAAAACTATGCATGAAGTTCAGACAAAAGACTTCCTTATTTTTAATGTTCTCTATTTTTAAGTTATGAACTGCACAAAGACATGAAGAAGAACATATGAAATATACAATCCTGAACTTCGTATTTAGAATTTTCTTTTATTCTTGTCCACCAAAGTGGTCACCAACTGGTTGTACACTCACACATTCAAGTTAAATGGAACGGTCAGTAGAGCAACATGTTACCATTTCTGACATGTCTACACTTTCTCTTAGCTACTATGACATCTTCTGAAGGAATCTAACTATTTAGGCAGGAATTTTCAGTTAAAAATGACAGGTGGCTACATCTGTTGTTTTAGAAGTCAATAGGGATCACATTGTATCCACAGCAAGCTATTTTTCAGAAGGATTTACTGAAACTGCTCTCCTCTGTCCAATTTGATTTTTCTTCCTAAAATGCAAAATCCCTACAACAATTTGGCAAACCTACAGGATCTCGTTTTACAGTTCAGTAACATTTTACCCTTATCTTTTAAGGAAGAGAGTTTTAAGACTTGCACAGAGGTTGTGTAGATTTTGCACAGCATTTGCATATGTTGGAACAGCTCTACTGCTGGAAGTATGATGGATGTTGTTCTGTCCATGTAAACTTTCCTGATATTCCTCTTCATATAAAGTGAAATAAACAGAAGGAATAATGGAAAAAGTATTCATTCCAAATGTTTCTGAATTCTAAAAAGGCCCTAAGTAACAGTGCTTTTTTAAAAGACAGGTTTCTGCTACCTACATTTCTGCTACCATACAGTTCTGTGTCTATTATACATATCTTTTTTACTGCTAGGAATGTTGATGGGAACAGACATTTTCAGCAATAACAGTAATTTTAAAAAACCCACCTGATTTTGCCAGCTGTTTTGTCTATGGATTGTCTTATCTTGCGAGAAAACTGGAAGACTGAGGACAACAGCAAACTGTCCCCCATAACCTGCAATAAGTTTTTAATAAAAAAGGGTATTATTAGTTTAATAGTAACAATTCCATATATTTTGGTATCTTTAACCATAAAAAAATCTTACTTATGTTTTAATTAGTATCATATACAATGATATTTGATTATTTTGCCAATAAAATAATACACAATTTTTTCCAATATTAATGCCACCTGCTAGAGGTAGGAGAGACAGGATAATGTCTAGAATATTAAGTGGGGAGATAATTGTAAAAGCTTAAAATCGACACATTCTTAGAGAGAATCCTGTTGTGTGCTCACTTCATCTCTGCTCCAAGTCCTTCTGCGGGTAATTGTTGGGGGATCGAGAGCCTCTGTCAGCTGAGGTCTGGCATCACTAGGCCGACCATTCCCTTCCGGGGGTTTCGCATGCACTATTGGAGGGATTTTTCTAAAATTGAGACTTTCATCAAATACTCGGTCCACCAACTGCGGGATAAAAGAAAAATGAAGTTGATGAAATCTACTGGATACATCCAAAAATCAGATTTTACTGGGGTTTTTTCTCCTGAAACAGTTTATAAGATGCCTATCAAATAATAATCATTCTGTTGTCTTCTATAGTATAAAATGATGCATCTCTTATGTAAGAATATCTTGCACAAATGAACAAGATTGGGTTGGTTTTTTTTAAATACCAGACATACATGGCAAATTTAGACTACCCTGCTGAAATTTTGCTTATGGGCAGGTAACATAATAGCTACCTATAAACTGATACTGAATAATTTATTCCTTTGACTAATGGAATATATCTGTGGAATTAAGAAGAGTACTCTGAAATTCAGGTGTTTTTTCCAAATTAGTCACAGTGCTACAGAAAGACGTACACTACCTAAAGGAGATACTGCCACCTGCAGTATGTACACAATGCACCGTATTTTTTGAAGAAGAAAATAATTATTTAATTAAAAAAAAAATTGGAGTGATCTAACTGGATCTGAGAAAAAGAGCATTTTACGTCCTTAAAGTTTAGCCACAGTCCATGAGAATTAAAACCAAAATCTATGCGAATGCATTTATAATTTTTCTGAGTACCCAACTCACAGATTTCTTATTGCTGTTTATATCTTTTTTTCCACAGAGAAAGACAGTATTAAACTAACCACAGTAAACTAGTGTATTAACCAAAATTTATGCACAAAAAATGAATAAAACACATTTTGAAAGGAATACTATGAAGAAAAAAATGCATTAAACATTTACATCACATTATTATGGTGAATTGTAACATGGTAGAAAGTGATGATTTCAATTGAGATTAACATGTTTACCAGCATTAGACCTGTGATGGTTACTAGAACACGTTAGTCAATATATTCTTAGAACAGCACACCAGAGGTAGGCAAAGAAAATAAGAATTATTAGAAGCATAAAGCAAACTTTTTTCAAGGCAGTTTTTGACAATGCTATTAAGAAAGAAAATCTAAAGTTAACTGATGGTTAAGTATTTCAGTGTTCAGAAGATGAAAGTTTTATGTCACCTGTGAAAAGAGGGACTTTTTTGTTTTTCATAGATATGCAAAGAATTAAATGTATACATTTATAGATAGTTGTGCATACACACTAGTATCTTTAAATGCACTTAGATACCATCCAACAGTATCTAAGGCTACAGACAAGCAAGAAACAAATAACTATCTCGTCCTATGTTTCGTGGAAAAAAAGAGACAGACAGATGGTATGCATCCTTTTGACAAGCTGTGTTCACAGAAAAACTTCTGGGTTGGTTGTTGAAACGTAAAGGAACTTTAAATCAAAAAAACAACGTAGAGATCATGCATATGGGTTGAGTGGAAGTAACTAAAAAGGCTATGCAAAATGCTAAAAGCAAAAGAAATAAAGAAAAGGAAGAACCTTATGCATTTCTCCATGAAGATCTCCTACCTCTTCTCTAGTGTCTATGGCAGAGCCAGGGGTGGTGGCAGCAGTGCTTACTGTGGTACTGGGGGCAGTGCCTGATGAAGTCACTGAATCTATCTCTCCTGCTACATCGTTGATTTCCCGTGCGATGAGAGCCAGATCTTGACTGATCCTAGTAATAAAGAGAGTGTTACATTCTCCTCTACAAACACTTTTAGGCCAGTAGAGCCCAATCTGCAGCCTTTGAGGTTGTAAATTCTAGTTCCTGATAACCATGCTGTGAAAAAGTGCACGTCTTTCTAAACAGAAAGATTATTTGTAGAACCATAAAAGCAAATTTTGACCAAAGCTTTTAATAGCATGCCTTTCTAGAGCAAGAAGGTGGAAGGCGATCTCAAAAGACAGAGTATCCTTGTTTTCTTCCTAGGATTCAGACAGATGCGTGCAATATGCAGTATATCCAACACAGAGGATGCATAGGAAATGTGCTGAAAATACTGCACAGATGAAGTGTGTAACATGGCAGTAAATCTGAAATGTTCAGAAAACATTGAATTTGTACCTTAGTTTGCCTACTTGAAAAAAGTGTTTTCAGGACTTCTGATTTTCTAGCAGCCCTGCACCTCACTCAGATCAAGCTGCTTATGGGTCTGAAATTCCAGACCAATACCCTAAATCCTCAAATGTAATCAAGACAAGTTTTTCATGGGGAAAAGTAGAACATACCTTTAAAAACCTGCATATGATAGCATTACAAAAATACAGCTGACCTCTAAGCCAAAGATTCCTTTTCTTCTGATTCACCGCATCAAAAAACCAGGTTTGCTCTGTATTCTGCTCAGCATACGGAGGAAGCTTGGCTAGCTCTGCTTGTGCTACTCCTCCCCAGGACACCCCAAAATGAGGAGGGGACAAGACAAAAAACCCCCACAAAGCAAAAGCTAAAAGCCCTTACTAACTATGGCATCCTGAATCTCCAGCTTGGATCACACAGTTGAGAAGAGCAGACTGCCAGGTGATCCCCTTTCACACTTGTGCCTGACAGCACCAAAGGCACAGAAGCCGACAGTGCCACTTCTGCGCCACTGAGGACTCGGTGACGCACAGCACTCGCCACTCGAGTGGAAGGAGGTGCACAACCATGTGACAGTGACACACCCTGGGCTCCACAAAGATCGATTGTTTAAGGTGAGCTTCCTTCTGCTCTTAATATTCACTTTGTCTTCAAGTCAAAAACAATGGACACCACTGGCCTACAGATAGCTTAAGATTAAGTGAACAGAATTTCAACTAGAAAGCCAAACATAACTAGAGAAATTTCCAGCCAAATTCCAACACTGGATTTTGTGGCTAACCATCAGTAATCTGAAATGAAGTGCAACTTTGTGTGGCTTAGATACACATATAACTGGAATAAGGCTGTAAACAAATATGTGGCAATTACCTGTGACCACTCAAGGCAGTATTTCTGATTTTAAACTATTAAAGACTGGAACACTAAAGCATAAGACAAGTCAATTGCTCATTTAAATAAATTAAAGTATGATAAGTGCCTATTACTACGTTAATTAATTTAACTTCATTATTATAGCTTTTGGGTCAATTGTAATTTATTATTCATGTTCTTATATATACATGTCATTAAAAATCCAATATTCTTAGTAGTAAAGATAGTAAAACAGCTACTTCCTTTGTCTCATAAAATCATCTAACTTTTCCTTAAACAGAGAAGTTGCTACTATTCACATTTGATTTTCTGGGACAAATTCTGGTATTTAATGAGTAGTTGTGAAGAAAATAAAACCAAGAGATTTCAATTACCAACAAACTTTCCAGGAGACAAATGTCATTAAACACCATAATCAAAAGTAGTATCAATTAACTAGGACTTAACTCTTCACAGAGATCAGCAATGCTTTGACACGACACAACCGCTTCATTTGAGTTCTTACCAAGAAATCAAAATTACATAAAGTGTCAGATCTCTATATAAAAATTAATTCAAATGAATGCTGGAAGTATCAGAATAAACAACTCTAATATCAATGGCAAGCAACTTCGTAGATAATTACCACAGTCAAACATCAGTCATGTGAACAAAATGTGGACTCATTTTCTATGTGACAGTAAGCTATAGTCCAGTACTCAATTACATTTCTGTATAGAAACAATATAGAGCACTAAATAAGGAGCATTGTGAAAAAGAAGATTAGAAACCAGCTGTGAGTTGAGCCTGACTTTTCATAAATAAAGTGTTCAAGTAATTCTACATTAACTTTCAGAAGCAGAAAGTATTGCCTAAGTATAAGGAGCGTGTTTTGTGTATTTAGGGACAAGAGACTCAGGCTTTAGGTGCACACTAATTACTCTGCTGCAACTGTAGGTTGCCTTGCAGATCTCTACTGCTTCCTGCATCAGACCTAGCAATCATACAAGGCAAATCAATTCACGGAGGCAAAACTAATAAACCTCAAATTCCCTAAACCCCTCAACCCACTCCAGGAAATACTGCTTTAGATTCACTCGGTGAGCAGACTGAGTCAGCTACACGGCTACATAAGGAGTAGACTCAGTCTCAACACATAGGAAAAGGTGAGAACATGGGACTTGGGATGGAGAAAGCGTGACCACCTTTTTCAACTCTAGTTCTTATTTACCTGCAGTGAAAGAATGTCCATTGTTAGAAAAAAACCACAATGAAATAGGAATACTTCTAAGATATCTGTAATAGTGCTGAACTACTGGATTACCAAAAACATTTTTATGCTTAGTCTACTATGTTACACTTCCTGTACTGAGTCAGTGGATTTTGTAATAATACTTTAACATCCTTAAATGAAATATAAGTGAAGCTCCTGTTATTCCGAGGGTGTAAATTCCCTCCATGTCAGAGTGGCTTCTACACTGCTTTCTGCTACACGTGTATTTTATGAAAGGCTTATCCTTACACCTGCCTAATCTAATCAGGTATTCAACAACAACAACAAAAATAAATCAACTAATTTCAATGAGAGCATATAACCATCTATTAATTTTTTAAAAACTCTATAAATAGAGTTAAATGGACCCTGATCATAGAGGCTGGACTGATAGCTGGGATGGAAAAAAAACCAGGGTAGACAATAATAGAGCCTATGGTTAGCAAGGCAATGGGAGCAGAGACAAAAAGTATCTTATAGAGGACAGAAGTTAAAATTAAAGCCGGGGGAGCAATAATGTGAATCACTACAAAGATACGGAGCCACAGAAAGGATGAACTAGTGACCTACAGCAAGGGCTCTCGGCAGAGGCTAACCAAAGCAACTGGTATTGGAAGCAGTGACAATAGGTGACAGTAACCTGGAATTTCTCAGATGCTAAGTGCTAGTTTTCTTTACCTTAAATAAGCTCATTTAATGCAAGTTTTGTGAAATTTCTACATAAACCTAATTTTTGGCAGTACTAATTTGAGCCTCTCAGCATCTCCACTGAAAATAAAGCTGAAGAGGTAGGTTAAGTACGCAGCCTTTAAAACAAATTTTAAAGCCAATACATGAATGTAGGAAAGGGTAAGAATCCCAAGGGAAGAGAAAAACCTGCAGACCTAACCATCAAATGAGTTTAGACTGAATCATCAATTACTTCCAGGGTCAATCTCTCCTAGATGAGCAAAACATACCAAAAAGTTTCACTGAAGTAGAGGTTCAGCAGTACTGTTTATCAGGAGGAACTAATATGCTACGACTATCAATTTTTTTTCCCATATACACACAGTCGTTCCTATAACCATCTCTAACTTTAGAGTTCTGAAAAGAAAGAGATGTTCTAGGATGATTTTGAAAATGTTTATTTCATTATTTATCCAGATACTATGAGACTCCCTTAGGTATCTTCTGTGCGCCTCTAAGGCCTCTACATCTTGCCTTTGCATAGATCACACTAGAAAAACAAATGTTGAAAAATATTACCAAGATCAGGAAACAAAAAATAATTAATCACACTAAGCAAAACACTTCCACAGTATTAAGATTTAGAAACTACTCGACACTATTAAGATTAATCTTAAAAGTAAAACGTATTTCTTGTTTAGGCTTCCAAATTAAGTTCTGTGAAAATCTTCAGAACCTGAACACTGCTATCTAAGTATTAAATACCATTTACATGCTTGTGCAAGCTCTCTGAAGTTTTCACTGCCTGGGTGTTGCATGATGTGGGAATAATTGGTGACCAGAACGTGGAAGTAACTTTTCCTTGGTTCACTTGAAACAGAGTGGTACCAGCAATAACAGAGGTCTTGATATACTAATCTCAGGGACTTGCAACAAAAAAAAAAAATTACTTTTTGGTGAATACGCATGATTTAAATCAGAAAGTATCTAATATGAAATAATGTCTAGATAAATCAAAAATTAAAATGAGAACATAGTCTCTCATATTCCAAAACTCACTTTTTTCTCTCTCTGTCACCTGTGATTGATCTGAAATTTTATCTCAATATGTAAAGGTAGTACAAAATCGCATACACTTCAGCCTCAGGAAATACACAAAGTACCTCTGCAGGTGCCAATAATGCAACTGAAAGTTCATCTTCTGGGATTTGGCTATCATAAATCAGAAGTTACTATCATTTTCCACTAAAAAGAGATGTGCACGTGAGTGTTCTGTCTGCCAGTCTCTCATAAGAAGAATTTTAAGTTACCCATTCAGTTAGTGAATGAAAGCAGCAAGCAGTGATACAGAAAATCCATCAGCTCTCTTTGCCCCCTGTGTGCACCTGTACAGGCGGCTGGGTACAATGCTCTGTTATTTTAGAGGCACTGCTTTCATACCAACCTTGCTATCTCTTCCCGGTGGGCAGTCCAGTCACGAATGTAGTCTTCCTGCTCCTTTATCCTGTGCTTGAATGTGTTGCTGCTTTGAGCTGCTGTCCCAGCGCTCTGCAGTCGCGTGGTTTTCAGGGCTGGAGAGGTACGTAGACGGGTATGTTTAGGGGAATTACGGTTTGATCCGAATTCATCTTCTGAGGTGGAAGCATAATCTGTAGGAAAGCGCCTCCATCTTGCACTTACTAAATTAGTTTAATTATTAAAAAAGAATTATTATGGCATCTTTAATAAGAAAAAAACCAGCATTATTTCAGTAACATCACAAAAATACACAGCTATTTGTTATCCATCCCCAGGTACCTCACAAAAGGTTTATTTACTACATCTTTAAAAGAAAGCTACAGAATTTGTGTTAAATAAAAAATATTGATTAATAAAAACATAAAACTAATGCTCTTTGTATAGTGATGAGTGAAGTAAGATGTAAAAGCCAGTGATTGTACATGAGCTCAAACAAACTGTATTACAAAACAAGGGCCCAATTCATTAACATTTAAGTATATAGTCAGATTGCACTTTTTCTGCAGATTTTTTTCCCAAATTTCATTCAAGGTTTATGTGATACACAAAAAAAATGGAGAGATATGAAGGAAGGATGGAGCTGGCACCAAGCCTGGAATGCATGCTTACATAAGGAAAGCGTAAAACTCCTAGATGATGCGTAGGTCTTTTCCAACCTTAATGATTCTATGATTAAATGTTTAGTACAGAAAAAGAATATGTAAAATTAATATTGCTTTATAAAAATCTGCAGCACATCCGTAAGAAAAGCAGCCTCAGAGAAAGAAGTATATATTCTGACATGCAGCACATAAAGCATTACACAGCCACGTTGCTGAGGACAGCCTGAAGTATAGGAGAACTGAAACTATGTAGGAGGCTCTTGTCCCCTTATGAATTACTGAAGTCTAGAAAATGGATTTCAGATGTGCTGTCCTCAAACATTCCCAGGAGGAAGAGATATCACCAAGTGTAAAGAAATCCCCATCACCACATCCTGCTAAATTCTTGCAGGGGATTTAATACCCCAAACTCACTGACATTCATGAGGCTCTGTAAGTACTGCAGAAAATTAAAAAAGTGTGTGACCACCTCTTGGTAATTGAAAAATAATAGAATTGAATGATATAAATTATTTTTTAGTATTACAAAGTGCAAGAATTAATAATGATTTCTCCTGATACATTAAGAAAACAACATTACAAATGAAGTGTACACCAATATGAATTTAAGTAACAAATAATGAAAGTAATTTTTGTGTAATGCAAAGATTACGGTATGTAGAATATGACATTGGTGTATAAGCTTACATCCCTTCCCTCATATAAATAATGAAGTTTTAATTGCTGAAAACAAAAATATGCTCGTGTAATTTTTTTCAGGTTTAAATGTGGCTTTTAATTTATGTCCAGTTCTGTTTTTTTTAATTTTCTAACTTTATTGTGGAAAGTAACAATGTCTCTCCGATCACTTTCTGATCTCATTTTGGAGGTTTCAAAGTTGTTTGACATTAGGGAAGTAAAACATGAGCAGAAAAAGTACATTTTCCCACCAACAGCATGCAAGCAATGTGTGACCAAAGTCCAAAGAGCTTTATGAGTTGGGCCCACATTTTTTCATCCATTTTTGCTTAAATTCTTTGTCTCAGTTCAAATTATATTCTTCAAAATAATTATAAATTTTATCTTAAAATCTCTCAAGTGATCTAGTTCAGCAACTCAGCACTGTACAATGAGCATATGTAATAATATATTTAAAAACTAAAAATTGAATGAGAAGTGAAATATCAGAAACAGATTTGATTTCTAGTACTCTACCACTGTAAGTTTCAACATCAGGGTCTGGGTCTGGGAGAAGCTTGGATTTCTCTGTGTACAAAATAGTGTTTTATCATGTTAATTCGTTTTAAAACATTCAGATTAGAAGCATTTGCTTAAATAAAATATATTGATGAGATTAGTCTTAGGTCCTCTTTTCCACCCACACTTTTTTAGGAAAAGATTATACATTCAATCAAAAATACTGAATTTTGTAAAGGCTTAAACATTTCAGAGATACTAACTGAAATGACATCAATAACAATCATTTACATAGTATCATAAAAGCCCTATTTTTAAGACCATTAAATTTTAAGGCCTTGAAATGTTGGGGGGGGTTACATATTATCAATGTGTTTCTCATTAATATGAGGAAAAAGTTATTGTAGGCCTAGCGGTAAAAATCTCCAAGTTGTATAATTCATGACGAACATATCCAAGCATGTTTCCCAGTAAGATTTGCATATATATGCTGTTAATATTATCTTTATATTATTCAGGCCCAAAATGTCAGTCTAGTTTATGTACATTTCTGAAAGCTGTTGTGCAGTTGCTTATCTCAGACACCAAAGACTGTGAGTATCAGCACCACTAACTAGAAAATCCTCCAAAACCCTGGCTAAAATAATCAGCGTTCAAGCCTAATTTAGTGACTAGTCTGTGAGAAGTATAATGTCCTGACAACATGTTAAGTTGGAAAGTTTGGTGATTTGGACAACATATTCTCACTTTAAAGATTGGAGAATAAATTTTATTGAATATATTCCTTAAAAAAAACCTTCTACTCTCATTGATTCATTGCCTTTTCAAGCTGCATTCACTTCCAAGCTCCTACTACTAAAATGTACTTAGTAAAGACTGTTTCTTCTCCATTAGCAATTTCTTTTCCCCCACAGCTACCTCAACAGCTTTGATCAACCTATCTGCCAGCTATTTGCAATGACAGCTAGGTCAGCAAGCCAGCAGAGCTGCCAAACACAACTGGCTGCTCAAGGTCTCTCTGTTCTGACTCAATGCTTAATTTTACAGTTGCAGCTTAGCACTTTTGCACTAGGTCTGATCCTGCCGTTTGTTTTCCCAATACACAGCTCCTTCTGTAACATCGTCTTTAATTCTCCTCCGTCATGGTGAAAATAGGTCTTTGGTCTCCTCTGTTTTTATCGATCACACTCTACTGTTTGATGATGCAGTGCCTTGATCAGACCTTTCACTGCTTGTGCTATAAAGTTACTAATTCTGCTTCATGTGTCTTCACAGTGTTGCCAGTTATCGAGCCTCCTACCACAGAAACACTCTGGTAATGACTTCAATGCTGACAATTCTCATCCAAGATGTTCCATTTATCTGCTTGCCCTTTCATATAAAAGTAAGCAATACTTCACTGCATCAAGGATTAAAAATGATTCTTGAAATTATGGACTTGCTGCTAGCTCTGACAATTTTAACCCTATCATGTTGCAATTCATCCACACGAAGTACAAGACAATAAAAAAAATCCAGAAACTACATCTTATTCTTGCTTTCTTTTTATAGGTATGTATGTCTGAACATTGATTTGGGAAGTGCAGAAATAACTTGCTCTTTGTAGGCTGGATTTAAGAGGCTGCCAATGTTTAGTGATCTACAATGTGGTAATGCTAACTGACCTCTGATCAGATAACCAACCCATGGAACATATTTAACATTTTGTGAGAGCAACTAGCCTTCTGGTAAAGAAAACAAAACCCCAAACCCTATATTGGAAGGAATATAGGATTATTCCTATATAAGGAATAATCATTCCTTTTCCAGTCTTTCTATGTCCAGGGAGAGAAGAAAATCCATTCCTGTTACACCTTGATTAAATGTGCCTGAAGTAAAACACATTCAAAGAGTTGAGGCACTTTCAGCAAGTACTTCATTAGTACTTTCCAAAAGTGCTAAAATTAATTGAATCGATGACTTTTCTAGAAACAAAATTAAATTGAGGAATTAAAAGTGGTCTATCTATAATAGGAGATGGATATATATATATACTCCTATATACACTGGAAGATTACATCACTTTCAAAGCAATTCAGATTTTCCTAAAGTATAATCTAAATAAACCAGTAAAATAAAATAATATAATGTTACTGGTACAGACAAAATTTGACTGTGTAACTTTGACTGTGTAACACAGGGAAATGAACATTTAGCAAAGACAACTGTGATAGATTAACAGAGTGGGAAGAGAAAGAGACACTCACTCCCCTTAACAGAAGCAGCAAACCACTTCAATGCAGCAACCTGGGAAAAGTTTAGGAAGCTTGCAATACTTTACACAGACACAGACCTCAAAATTCATTATAGTTTTGTGAAAAACAAAAGCAGTGCAACATCTCGGCTTTACTTTTTCAAAGATCAGCAATATCATAATGTGAACTAGTATCCACTACTAAAATAAACATATAGAAGTCATAACTGACACTTCCCTAACCTAGCGCTGCCACCTTTCAGGCTGCATTCTCAATTCATAATTTTGATTAAAATTGAAAACATGCTGCTTTTACAATTATATATTACAAGGAAAGACTAAATTTTTATTTGAAGTGTCACCTGCTTTGGGTACCTTTGTAGACACCTGTCACAGTATGTAACAGATTCAACTTTACAGTTCATCCACCATCTCATTTGTACCTCAGCAGAAATTTCTCTTCAGCAAATAAATGACACAAAAGTAACTACCTGGGGAATACACAATGCTAAGAATCCTGACATGGTCCACTTATGATATACAAGCAACAGAAAGACAGCAGGAGTGTGGGAAATTAAGTATCACAGTTGCTTATATCAAGTCTGAATGAGATGTAGCAAAATTTCAGTGCTCTACAACACTGGGAGCTACTCTATTAATTTTATTCTGAGACTGTGGATTGACTACAAATATGGTACAGCTGGTAGCATGACAACTCCAAAAGCAAGCAGACATTTATTTTAGGAACTCATTCCACATGAAAGTTCACTTTTTTGTAATTACCGCATTTTATTTTGATAGATTTAATATTGCTGTTGAAAAAACCTATCAGCTTTCACACTGCTTGCACTAAGAATGTTATGTTAAAATTCGTAGATTGTATGGATTTGTCCTTCCAAACGTAAGACGAGGTAGAGTAACCACCATACCAAAGAAGATCAACATGATTTGGAAATCATGATGAAATCATAAATTGGCACAATTTGGAACACAGAATGGGAAATAATCCAAGATAAAGCAAACCCTTTAAAAGAAATTACTTTATGATATTTAGTTAGGTAGTACATAGTTGTTCAATTCATTACTTCAATGTTATTATTCTTATCAAAAAAATCTCTGATTGCCTATTTACAAGCCTACCTTATAAATAAATATTATATCTTCTATGTAGTAAATAGTGTTGCTGGCCTTCTGAACTTCTACTACCATGATTTGAGCGAAGAGATCTTGGGTCTGTTTTTGCACTAAAACAAATGACTGCGGACACATCTGACTGTCCCAATGTAGTTCCGTTTTACTGGTTTCAAGATGAAAACATATCCAAAGAGTTAAAGAGTTGTCTTTATGATTTTAAGTGAGAAACCTCCATAAGACCTGCCATGGAAGCCTCTTACTCCAAAGAAGAAGACTGCATCAACTAAAACTCAACAGTTTCATAAGAACTCTTTCTTAAACAATTTTTTTTAAAAAATCCACACGTTAAAAACATCTAGTATCGTATAAAATTACTTCAAATAATCTCACATACCTGAGGGAGAATTATGAGCTGAAGCCAAGGATTTGGATTTTGAATCTGAAAGTCGAGAAATGCTATTGGCTCGAGTTCTAGCAGAAACTTTAGTGCTATCTCCTCCTGAGAGCAACCTTGAACCACTTCTGATAATTGCTTCTGGGGTACGAGATGAGGCAGTGCTTCTGGTTATTGTTGCTTCTGAATCGCTACGTGCTGATAAAGAGCCAAGTCGAGTTCTGCGAGGTTGAGCGAGTAAGTCTATTCTGGAAATATTTCTCCTCCCTGATGGAGGTTTTGATGTAGAACTTGTAGTGGACACTTCAGAAGCTACCGAAGCCTTATCAGCATCAGCAAGCTCGCTGTCTGAGACTTCACCAAGGCGTGCTCTGCGCAAGAGAGAAGTCCTTGTGGGACGAGGTCTTGGAAGAGTGGTAGATTTACTAGATTGCCCAAGTCCAACGGGAGAGGTTTTTGATTTAGCTGACTTTCCGTCCATCTTGGAATGTAAAAGTTCATCTGCTGAGGCAAAAGGAACTCTTCCATGTGATTTGCCAGAGTAGGTTTCCTGGTCAGATGATAAGATATCAGAAATGGCAGAATGAGGTACGCTGGATGTTTGGTCATCATCTGTTAAATCTACTGACGGTTGTCTCATTCTTCCACTGGATTGCACAGTTTTGCGAGCGTCAGCTCTAGACCCACCATCTGAAGATCGACTCTTAGTTTTCTTTTCCATCTTTTCTCTGGCACTCGTAGAAGATTTTAAAACATCCTTTGAAGGGGAACCAGTGGAACATCTATCTTTATATAAGTTTGTAAAGCTCTTCCGCTTCTGTGTGGATTTTCTTTCAGTGTCACCAGTAACAAGACTGATTGTGCTGGCTGTATCGACGTCTGATTCTGGTGATATGGAATTATCTCTGTTATAGCTAGGAGTGTCAGGACCTTCATCAGTTTTATTTTCTTCACGCAATTTAGCTTCAAGGAAAGCCATTACAGCTTCTGTGTCTTTTAAAATGAGTGTTGTATCTATACTGGAATCAGTGTCCATCGAATCGCTTCTGTCACGTAACCTGTTTGCAGATACTAAAGGGGCAGCAGAACCACTTTGCTTATTAATGTGAGGAATAAGTTCTATAGGTATATTTGTGCTAGGCTTATCTATAGTAAAGCTACCTTGCCTCACTAATGGTTTTGAAGACTCCTTTTTTTCTCCTCCATGTATTTTAGGACTTTGTCCTCTAATGATTTCCTCATTTTTTCTTCTTTTTCCCTCAATCTGCACCAACTTAATTTCAGCTTTATCTGTAACATGTCCAGGAGCATTCTCTTGATTATCCAAAGTTTTGGGTGACATAACAATCTCCTCCCTACCTTTCTCAACCTGGTTACCAGCAGATTTTGTAGAGGATAATTTTGAGGGTATCCAGTGTCCTTGCTCCTTTCTTTCTTGTTGTTGAATTTTTGCTAAAGCTTGTTTCACCACAGAAGTTTCTCTGCCAGTTTCAACTCTCTCTTTATTAGAAGAGCTGGGAAAAGAAAAAACTTTGTCTCCAGTAGCTTTGGGTGAAAGACCATTCATTGTTCTGCTTGGCTTAGCATCTGAGGCACGAACTGGAGTTTCTTTCTCCTGAAGTTCAGTGTCTTGCTTTTCACCTATTTCTGACCTCTGATGAGATACAGCTTTTGTTTTTGAGTTTTCATTCACTTTCTCCTCTATGGGAAGCTGGGGAAGTGTCCTCCTCTTTCGCTCACCTTGGCTGGTCATAGAAGCAGCTGAACCAGCACTTCTGACAGAAATACCAGACTCACTGATGTCTGTGTCTAAAAATGAAAGAGAAAAATATATTTGAGAAAACATTCAACAGCAGGGCAAATAAAAGATTAAATGTTTAAGACTGCATAAGGCTAATACAACATAAAACAGAGCTGAAAAAGTAGCCAGTCCATCCTGTTGTTCTGTGGCAAGATCAATTATATTTAGACAAGTATAGGTTGAAAACATTTAACGAACTCTTTTAGCCAGCTGAATCACATATACAAACAAAGTTTTTATGATCTCACAGTAGGTTAAAATAGGTAAGAAGTCACTGTTATATCAATCAGCACACCATTACAACAGGAAGTGGAAAGCAAGTTTTACATTCCTAAACACCTTTAGGACCAGGTGTCAAACCAAAAAGAGTAAGATCCTCCTTCTTTCTCCCTATTTGCCTGCTCCACAGCTCAAGGTCTGTCTCATGGACAAACTACAGCCTCTCCCTGCGAGACCTCGCTTTACTCAGGCAAGAATCTGCAGTGCTGGGAGACACTTCTCAGCAATACTGAAAAGCCCCACTCATGAACAAAGAACTTACTATGGCTGAGAAAGCAAAAGTAATGTTTTTATCCCAAACAAGACACTGTAGTATAAAAATGCATAGAAAATGTATAAAAAACATCAAAATAATGCAGTACTACTGCTAAAGCACTTTCATTGAATTCTCAGTGTACACAGAATGCTCCTTTGGCAGAAAAGCATGGCCATCCCATGGACTGTTGCAAGGAATAACTGTTTTAGAAATCAAACTTTATTTTTCCATAGTGATGATGACAGTGCCCTCCTTGCTCATTTAACAAACACAGCAGCTGTGCTGTCAGAGACAAGCCTTTATTACTCAAAGGTGATATAAATGCTCTATGAATTGCTCTGACTTCGAATATTTGGCTAGAAAAAAATTCTTTTTGCAGTTCATTTGGCAGCTGTTGCAATATAATGTGACACATACAGTAACACACATCTGTCAATTCCCTTTTTGCCAGGAGAGATCTATAAACAACTGCTCTGCATACCTTGTTGAGATTTTCCTATCATGGCTTGCGACCAACATTGGTTGCTCCTGGAATACAAACTGGGGTACAGGGTTCCTTTCTCTGCAAGTATCCTCTAAGCAATTAATTGAATATCAGCAACCATGCTGTATGTATACCTGCTACTTTCTATCCATGTTCTTCAATCTATCTTTTCTCTTTGCAGTGTCACACCTTCGATGAAGAATGCAAAAGAACTCACAGTTTTTCTTTCTATAATTCTATGTTAAGACACTGATTTGACAAGCACTAAGTACCTCTGAAATCTAAGCAAGGTTTTCTAATTCTAGGACTGCTTTTTTTCTTGAAAATTATGAAACAAATTGAAGGTTTAATGAAAATCAATATGATTGCCATCTATGAAGACTGACTTCTCTCAGACATGCCTACCAGATAAAATATTTTACACATATATAAGCATGTAACTTGCTTCTTGGTGAATTTCAAACAGCCTTTAGTAAAAAAAAGGCATGGAGTTGTTTGGCATCATATTTCGCTATATATGTGTTCTGTGAAGTTTAATATTAAGATTTTTAAAGAAGATACAGGCATCTAAGTCAAAAAGACATATTTTGTGAATTGGTTTTTAGATGTACATACCAAATTTTATTTTTAGTACACCTTTGGTGCTTGAATGCTTTATTTCCCCTTTAGCATTTTAGAATTCTTGCAGTACGAGTATGCACTACACAGCAGTTGCTTCACTTCCTCTCTTATCTTAGATCTTATAATGGTAAAATAAACCTTTATTCTCTCCAAAGAAGATCCTAGGTAGTGCCCCATTGAAAGTGACCATTTAAAACAATACAGAAAACACAAGACGACCAAAGCTCCAGATTAACCACCCAAAGGATCGGTCTCAATACTTATGATTTTAAGTGCCTTGTATGTACACACCCAATCCTTTCAAATAGTGCAAAGTTTGCTCTTGATTTCCATTATTCTGTGTGTATCAGATAATTTAATTTTTTCCCTTTCCACCTCCTTTGACTTTTAGTATCCTTGGCAAAGCACAATGCTTATGAGGGGAGGAAAAGCTACAACAGAAGCAGCAGTCACTAATAAGAATTCTTTCATGCACTGATGTAGAAGTTTGCATTATGCAACACCAAAAGCAAAATTTCTTTGTAAAACTTCTCCCAAAGATCATCATAACCTCTAAAGTGAAATTGGCAGGAAGAAAAAAGCAGAAAAGAAGTAAGGTAAGTAACTCATTTATAGTCAAGAGTGTAGATGTTAAAGAATAAACCATTTAAAAATCAGAAATGTGAGTAATTAAACTATAGAGAGTCAGCCTGAACATTTGGCACTGACAAAAAAGGGAGATAAGGTTGTTCATTGCTAAGGAGAAGGTTTCAGGGTTTTTCAAGAAATATAAAAGGTCTTCTGTATTTCCAAGATAAGGAAGGATGCTGTGCTTCAGCTGAAGTCTTTCAGGTTGGATTGTTTAATAATCATTACACATGTCCAATTTAGACTAAGAAAGATGTAAGGAAAGAAACATACTATGCAGACCAACCCAAACTGTATTTAAGTGAAAGTTTCTGTAATATTAAACAGTTTATAAATGCTCCTGTTTTAGTAACATTCAGTGTAACACTGGCACTCAACTGCCATGCAGACACCACTACTGCTGCTGAGCTTGTTTTTACACTGTTTCTGCTCAATGAAACAGAAGAATTTCATGTGAAAATGAGGCATTAGGGGTAAAAAAGATGATTAAGTATAGTACATAATCATTCTCTTCTCCCTTTCACAGGTTTTTTCAGCATAAATTATGACAATAAGAGCAGTTTTTAATACCATTTTCTAATGGAGCAGGCACAGAGGACTCCAATCTCATGTCATCTTGGTCATGACGTGTGTGATTAGCAGCCAAACTGGCCCACTGAGATACCCAACGTTTACTTCCAGGGTTAGCAGAACCTTCCTGAGAAAGAAAAAAAAAGCAGAAGAAAAATTATAACTGTTTGATAAAAAGCATGCCATCCTTCCAGGTTTTTCCTGAACAGGTATGTCAGACACTATTTTCCTGGAGGAAGTTGAAAAAAATAGTTTACCTCCATAAATTTTAGAGCCCCCAGCTCTAGAATGGCAAACAAACAAATAAAATCTATATAGCTGCAGAATCAGTACCGAATAAACAACAATTCCTAGTGCAGTGAACTTCTAAACACCAGAACCTATCTAAAATATACCAGAAGATGAGCTAGTTCTAAAATCAGGTTATTTCAGTCCTCAGCTCAGAAGTGCAGGAAAAGAACATGGGGTGTGGGGGTGTGTTAAAAAATTAAAAATGTGCTTCAGGAAGACAAGAAAGTGACATTTTACCGGTTTAGAAGACCCTCTTGTCCAGATGAAATATTGTATTTACTTCATTACAGAAAGACTACTTTAAGGACTGAAAGAATAAGATAACTTATGATGGAAAGGAAAGGAAGCTCTGATTATTTGTTTGGCCTAAACAAAAAAAGAAGCAAAGATTAGTTTTAAACCATCCTCCTGGGTAACAGTGAAGTCAATGTCGTCAGTATTTTACAATTTTTTTGCAGCTAAACCAGAAAGGAAATTAATTTGGTTTCTTCATGGCAAGCCTTTTGAAATCTTGAAAATTTTTAAAATGTAAAAAAAGCATAGAATTAAATCATCTTCTTGTGTTACTACAGCATCTTTTTTACAAAACCTGATTTCTAAATATAGTGCAATGTTACTGTCTTATCAAATATATTACAGTCTCCCTCGCTTACATCTCCAAAAAATGTCACCAGCCCTGCTGCATCTTCCAATCTTCACACTTCTATTCAAAACGCTGATTTTTGCCTAATGCCTTGACCACTCTTGGATTCTAGTCTTTGAGGAGGAAACAACATTACATTCTATAAAACTTATTTAGCATAACTAGAACGGTGAACAATGTCACCTATTATATGACAACTTCTTTCAAATTAAAAGTTACTCAGACATTTGAAAAGCTTGAATTTATGATCTTGAATTTCTCCTGATTAATGCAAAGGAGTGCAACATCATGAATCTCTTCCAGAATATCATGAATGTAATAAATCAGAGATGCAGCAGTAATTTGTTTGAACTATTATACAAATTTCCATATTTTGAATTAATTTTTTAGAATCAAAATGTTACAGAATTCAAGTCTAACAACAGCAAGTGGAGGCAATTCAATGTTTCTGTTATTTATGTGCATTTCTGAAGATAATGAGAGATGCCAGTAAGAATATTATAAAAAACACACAGCATTTATGCACTGACAACTACTGAACCCTCATTTTTCTTTCCTATCACTAAACTTTCTTTTCCTATCTCTACTAGTGAACTTCTATCTAATAAAACAACTAACTATAGCCAAATCCAAACATGATAGGTGTCCAAATCATCTTTGCTACAGAAAACTTCAACTAGTTCCTTCTGTACCACCTAACCAATTTCAGAGATACAGGTATGCATCAGAAGTCTGAATTCTACTTCACAATGGAGAAACATACTAAGATTTTGCAGATTAACTGCAGCAAAGCAACATGATGCATTATTTTTCTCTGAATGTAATTACACTGCCAAAAATGGTTTCTACATAGCAGTGAATGTAAACGTGTGCTTTGCCAGCTCTCTGTGTACACAAGAACAAACAACAACAATACAAAGTTTCTTTTCATAGTAGTTTAAGCACATCCAGAAGGTGCAAGGTTTACAAAACACGTATCTAAAAAGTCACATTCAGTTATCCTAATGTTCTTCCTATAATCCATATCAATTTGCATCTTACTGGTTCACAAGAAAGCAATCCTTCAAACCTTCTCTTGAATACTAAAAATAATTTCTTTGCCTTTCAGAAAAGCTGGGTTTACCTATGAGATGCCAGCCTTTTACCTTCATGCTAAATCTGCTCTCTCTTATGCTTATTGCACATACAAAGTCACCAGGAGTAATAAATCTTTGGAAAATGTACTAATGGATTTCTGTGGACTTATTATTCAGCCTGAAGATTTAGGGCTTCAGGTTCCACGTCTGAAAAAAATCCACAGCGTACACATATTACACCTGACAACATCTCCAATTCTTGGCATTTCAGAGCAGAATAAGAAGTTTTTTTAAAAAAAATTCAACAAGCTGAATAAAATTAATAAAAAAGTAAAATGTCTGAAACACATAATTCCAGTCAATTCAAGTTGTAAGAATCAAATTACATCATCTTTTCATGAAGTGCTGTCTTGAAAGCAGTTCTTCCCTCCCTGCTTCAGAACCATATTCCTCCAGGATGATGATCTTTTTACAGATTTCCATACATGATTTATTTGCAGCCAATGTCTCCAAGTTATTCCTGGAACAACACTGACATCTACCTTAAAGAGTTCTTTTTGTCTTCTACTACACTTACTCCCTTTATACATGAAAACCCAGCAATTGCACCCATCTCAGCTATTACTTTGGCAGACTAATTGAACAGCATTGATCTGTTCTTGGAAGGTAAATCTCCATTGCCATAACAATCTGAGTAGACTTCTTTGTACCTTCTCTAGACTTGTATCCATCTTTCTTGACCAAGAATGGTAACAATTCTAGTGCTATTATTACAGGGGAAGCTTCACCGTCGCAATAACACTGCTCTTTTCTGCTGATAATACATTTCCTGGGTATCCAAGGGTCCTATTTGCCTTTTCACAACCCCGATATTGGTGATACATCAGCCTACATTTCACTATAGCATCTAAGTTCAAACAAAAAGTAAGTATCAAACTTCAAACTAAATGGATTGTTCTACAGGACACAAAATTAGAGTAATTTGAGAGGACAAACAAAAGGCAATACAGCCTCTAAACACTCCACTTCTAAGAAGCAATATAGCAAATATTTACATGAATGAAATTATTCAGAATGTCAGTGGTATTATTTATCTGATCTTCACTGGGAAAGGTATAAAGTAGGCGTTCAAAACGGCAAAAGAAACATTGTAGTCAATGGCATCTCACCCTGCAGATGAAGAACCAGGTTTCTAACTGAGCTTTAGTCTTACAAAAAAATCACCACCCCCCCGCCAAACAAACCCCAACCAACCAAAAACCAGAAGCAAATCAAACACAATGTCGATAAACCATTATTTCAGAACTGTGCTTAGCACAGACAACTGACCACTGAAAATTAAATGGAAGTTGAATGGATAAATTATAGCCCAAATGCCTGCAGTATTTTCATTAACTAAGCTCACAGGGTTAGAACAAATAATAACAACAACAACAATAATATTCTCTTTGTTCTCTATTTACTGAATTTTTATTCTCAAATCACACTTACCTTGGCTGGCAAGTGGCAGCTTATAATATAGGAAATAAAAACATTTAAATATTTTAAATAGATGGATTTACTATTTTCATTGCCTATATGTAATCATTGAAGAGGCAAGAACCAGTGTATTCAGGCTCAGTCCAACTGTGTTAAGATGCTCACTCTGCATTTTATTTTATTTATGACACACACTACTCCAAAGTACTTAAAGATTGTTGTATCAAAGAAAAACCTGAGAATTTCTTTAAAAAGAAAAACATTTCCAAGCATTTTATTCACAATACTACACAAGCCCTGTAAAGCTAAGATACTTAAGTTCAGAATAAGCTTTCAACCCCCAGAGTGACTCTAGATGACCCTGTCCTGCCTTGGCAGCGGGCTTGGACTGCATGGTTTCCAGAGGTGTCTTCCAACCCTAACAATTCTGCGATTCTGTAAAACTGTTTTTATAAAACCTTTATAATTTCCCAGGCCATCTTTTCCATCTTCTTGAATAGAAATATCTTAGATTTTTATTCTTTGCTTTTTCTATGCCAAACATGTTCTGAATTCACCTCATTCTGCTAATCAGGTACAGGAATAACTGTGATGGACTGCTGGAATAAGGTCCACCCACAATCTGAGTGGATGCAAAACTGGATCACTGAGCTACCCTGACGTTACCTGACTATTTAGCCAAGATCTTCAATAAGGCTTATAAACTTATGATCTGCAGCTCAGTAATGCATTAAGTCTTCCAAAACCCACAAGCAGAAAAGTTTGTATATGAGAACATGACCTACATACTTCACAAATCAAAGACATTTGCCTCTCCCTTTCCTACTGACAAAACAAATTGAGCGCAAGTTTTGGTAATAAGACTTTAAATGTAACAATCTTCTCTCAGTACTTACCCTCATGAGCGTTTTCCCATTATTTCCCTATAAAAGACACCTCTGAACAAGCTTCTCTTTTACTTCTACATATCTATCAACCAACTTCTACTTTTAACTTTCTCTAGTAAGCTTTCTTCCACCTTCACCTTTCCTCAACTCTTCTTACACCAATCTTTGCTCTGTCCACATTGCTTATGTCAGTTTTGCTCGACTTACCGAATAATTTTCATTTTTTTCCCCTATCATCATGCCTTGTAATAATATTTTAAATTATGCTAATGACCTATTCTCTCCCACTACATAAAGACCTCTTAATGCAGCAAAGCAGTCACAGTAATAAAACAGCATATTTCTTGTAATTTCAACCTAAATCAAAGTGAGTTTTAGTATGTCATGGCCAGAAGGTTTCTTAAACCTGCTGTATGATAGCAGAAGTAGTCTCAGTCTTCTAAAAACAAAGCCTTTTATTTGCAAAATATGACACCTGGAATGGCCAATAACATTCACAAAATAAATCCCATATTCTTATTCTGCTTATGGAATTATAAAAGAGAGAAAATATCAATACCCTTGAAAACAGGTAAGGCACGAAAGAGTTGAGTACTGCAAAAGGTATTAAAAAAAAAAAAAGAGAGAAAGAATGTGATTAAAGATTTGTACAAAGAAGCAAGGTGAAAAATCTTCCGCAGGATACGCCTATCCTATGTGGCAATAGTTCATGTGAAGCTGTAACCTTAGAGAAACTTAGTCAAAGGCACTAATCTAGACACAGTGACCTAGCTAGTGTCTCAAGACTTCGCAGTAGCTAAAATACAACCATGATAAAACACACCTCTAGGAGAAACAGATCTGTAGATACTAAAATCAATGTATTTGCATGGCAAGCACACTAAGTAATACTTTAAGCTTTTGATAGCCTAAAAAAATTGCTTATTTATAAAATTTGCTAAATGACAGGACCATACTTCAGAAACAGTTTGCCAGGGGAAGCAGAAGTAAGTGTTATGTGCTTCATTACTGTTACCAGTTGATTCCTCTCCATTGTGATCCTGTTCTGTTCCAGACACATTCCAAGCTAGTTTATCCATCACAATGACATCAGAATGTCTCCCAAGATTTCAATATGAAATATGATCAATATCTAGCTTGTGTGCATATTCTAAGTCATATATAAAGCCAGGCATTTTCCTATTTAATCTTTCACCAACTGATTAAGTTATACTGTGTCTGAATGAACTAATGTAAGTGACTAGTCATGAGTGGCGCCTCACTGGAGAACTTAAACTGCAAATGTAAAAACCTAAAGTCCTCTGGCTTCAGAGAAAAAATCTGAAAAGTATTATCCACCACTTTTTTCCCTAGCTGACTTTGTATCATGCATTAAGTGCACACATCTTATTTCTGAATTTTAATATAGTTACTTGCTTCGGGCTATAAAACATAATCAGCTTTTCCTGAGTTCCGCTGCAGAACGTACATGAAGCGTATACTGTGCAAAGTTACCTTGTTGCAAGGAAACTTCTGCTACATTTCCAACACACTGGTGTCAGTGCACATAGAAAGGTAGCCAAGTTTCAAAACACCTCCGCAATGTAACATGCCTTCTCTGACAGAGAAGCTTTGACAAAATAAAGGCCTAGGAGAAATAAAATGCTTATAGATCTGAGTTAATAGTTTCCAGGCAAGATTTTGTTTCCTGTTTAACACTTACTGGTCAGTTCTTAGTGCTCTCTTTTAGTGGAAGAAAAAAGAAGACCGTCAAAAATTAAATTCTACCTCTGTGTCAAGAAATCCAGTTGTACTCAGTGGTCTTTTTTCTTCCAGCACTACTGTAGCAGAATTTATAGCCCAATCTTTTACTAAATCTTTCTGGTTCTCGTTGATAACAGGCCTATTATAATCCTGGCTGTCATCCACTCCAAATACCTGAAAATGAAACAAACCATTACATTCATTAACCCAATACCATCCTGATACAATGTTCAATGTTAATGGATGGATGGTGGCATGCTGGATAGTGAGTATAAATAGGTTTAATTGTATTACGCTTATCCGTCACCTTGGTGCAATCTACAAATTAAATAGAAGAAACATCTACAGCAATTAAAAAAAAAGTGGAAGTCTACATTAACATCGTGAAAATTCAAGGAACTGCTAGTTGGAATGGTCATATATGAAAAAATGACACTTTGATGAAAGGAACAAAATATAAAAGCAAAATCACTGCAAAACCCATTTTACCAATTAAGGGAAAAACCCAATAACTAGAACCACCAAATTTTCAGATTTTTGCTATTACATAATAAGAACAAGAAATACAAATGCTTGCATTTGCTATTAACATGCTTATTGAATTATTTGTCTAATAAAAACAAAATTTCAGTTTTTCAACTGTTAGGGACTTGGCAGATGTTAATAGTCCACCAGGTCTCATGAACCACGTAGACTCATCTCATCCAAGACGTGACTCGGCATAATTCTTTTACTACTCTGTTTCCTAATAATGCTTATATTAATCTCTTCTGCTTATGCCAGAATAATTTTCCCACGACATTTTAAAAACATTGCTCAGAAGAAAAACACTACAAAAATATTACTACCAAGGCAAATTAGTAATAAGAACTTTAGCAGGAGAACCACCATATTGTTTGTCAAATTTCTCACAAGTCATAGAAAACAGGGAATATGAATTGCTTTCAGAATTGATGTATAATAAGAGACATTTTAGAAAATATTTTGTATCTTGGAAACATATAATTTTAAAAATTTGCAAAATTTTGCCTAAGAAATAAATTCGCTACCTTACTACTAGGGACCTAGACATTAAAAAATTACAGAATAAAATGAACCTCCTACACACATTAAAACTGGTTGCCAAAAAGTAACAGTTAACATCAAAAATTGTTTTGTCATCTTCACAGATGTCATCCCCCTGTAACAAATACTAGTAGTGCAGAATAGGAAAAGGTGTAGAGAATTCTTTTTTCTCCAAAAGTGTGCTGTAATCCAGTTTTGCACAGCAAAGTTAGAAGACTGGTTTATTACGATTCTGAACAAGGTTAGTGTCTTCAAAAGGGATTCACCACTAGATGGCCACATACCATAATGTTGTCAGCTTCCGAGAAGCAGACAAAGGAAAAAACAGAAGTTAAGCACCCTGTAATTCAAATCCTTATGTTCTTCTAACTGTACACGAAGACCTTGCTAGACCATTACTACATTCAGACCTGAGGAAATTTTCTCAAATGCATTGGATTTGTTTTGCTCTCACGAGAATAGCCTGCTTTCTCGACATCTTAAAATCCAGGCAGTGCCCCCTGAACTTTCAATTTATACATAAATCATATCTAGAGTCTCTGGATTAGAAGCTGCTTAACAGTATTTACAGAATATTTATTTTCTTTTTTTAAAAATAGAGTGTTATAATTTTTTGCTTTCATGATATACTTTTGATTTGTACAGTTGTAGCAATTTTTGACGATAGAAACCAGTTACCATCCACTGACTGCTTGCTTTGAATATATCACTATTCTGCAGAGACTTTTTTCTTTGTGTACCACGGTTCCATTGATTACAGAATTTTACATGTTCTTTTAAATGAAATGAAATTCTGGTATTATCACATAAGCACCGGAAGGAAAATATGAATTCCACGCTTCCATATCTAATCAGGACTACAGCAATAAATTGCTGCCTGTAAATTGCTTCATTTTATCTGACAGCACATTCATTTACCATGTCAAATTTCTTTACTTGTATCAGAAATAATGCTTCTTTCAGTCTTACCTCTCCTCGTACTGAACTCCTGTTTAAGCAAATTTGGTTATTCTTCTTCTATTACTGAAATTACTGCAAAACCAAATTTGAATATTGCCTATTTTTTTTCTTTGAAAGGTAATATGGATATCACTGAGACCCAAGTAATAGCACTCCTAATGCTCCTTCTCTCTACACAGTGGGGATATCAGAAGAGGTAAGCAAAATATTTGGGGACAGTATTATTAGAAAGAAAACCAAAACATCTTCTTCAATAAAAGTATATTTTTGTGCTACAATGTCATTCCACATTTGATATGCGCATGCACCTAAGTTCCACCCCTTGACAACTGAAAAGCTCCTTTTCTCACAAGAAAGAAGAGATGCACATAAGTGTGATGTAGCCCAAAGACTAGATTTCAGACTTATGATACATAAAAACTCCTTGAAAAGATTGTTAGTAACACATAATTAAGAGGTTAAATACTAAAACTATTCACAAGATAAAACAACTCAAGTATTTGACAAAATTTAGATCATTACTTACACACCTGTCACACACCTGCAGAAATACAATACTATCAGAATTTCAGGATTAACCAATCCACATACTCCATTTATCAAATAATGAGAATATATCCTCAACAGAAACAGCCATGGAATAACCTAAATGTTTCTGCTGGAAATCATCTCTCTATCATCTAGAAATGCAATTTGTACTTTCTGGGCTGCTACAATATGGTGTTGTGACTGAAGCCTGAATGGATAGAGACTTGTATCTTCCTACAAAGACTAGATTACATTTTTCAAGTCTTCCAATTCTTTAGATGTTTCTGTTCTTTAAATATCTCCATGACTGCAAAGTCATTTAAGGGAGGTCTAGGAGATAACTTAATCAAACCAAGAGAATTCTGAGGAAATGCTGATGACACATATTGCTGCATCTCTCATCTATTTAGACAAAAAGACTGAAGTTTCTTTCTGTAAAGCTTGTATTTTTCAGAAGCAACTATGAAATGTATTTTGATTAACTGTGTTTTGGGGAAAAAAAAGATGAAGCCAGGTTCTGCAATCAGTACAGATTTGGACACATCGAGCTGTCTGAAAAATGAGAAGCAAGCCTTTATTTTTGATAAAGGAGGTAAAATAATTCTATGTATTCTATGTATGTGATTAACTATCACAAATCACACACATCTACCACACAGCTGTCAATGAAAAAAAAGTTTCCTAAATCTTTTACATTTTTTTAATAGCACTGTAAACAACAGGGACTTTCACAATACCCTGATCTTGCATTTTTTGAGGGAATCTGGGGAATGAGGAGTAATGTAAAAAGAGAACAATACCTAGTTATTTTTAAACATCTAGAAATATTTAAACACCTCGAAATTCCTAGAAATACTTAAAAAACTTTTTTTTTTTTTTTTAACAGGTGTAATTTAAAACTGGAACTACCAGAGAAAGATATTTCCAAGGTATTAGCTTCCTATAAGCAATCATTCTGGAAAGCTGAAAGTTTTTTGCCCTGCTCTGTCCTATTGTTTATTTTTCTGAAATTATATTTTAGCAGGAAGATTATATTATTCTATCCTGATTGTTTCAAGTTTCATGAAGTTACAGAATGAAAATTTTCACAGAAACCCTGAAGGCTGACTGACAGGGAACAATCTAGACACCCCACCAATCTGCACCATTTCATGGGGGTCTACACCACATGGTTTTAATGGTAGAACACACACAAACATGGTATAAATTGTGGTGGTGGTGTTTAAAAATAAGTACTTTATTGTTACGAAGCATGAAACAATTTCCATTGCAAATCAGGACATTTTAAGTGGCAAGGGAATGATGACATGCTGTAGAAAGTCAAGACCCGCCTACAAAATGTTCTTGACGTAATTTTGTTTAACCTGCAATTCAGTTGGCCTCTTAAGCAAATGGATTAACAGGTGATACAAGAGAGACATTCTCTAACTGGGAGAGCTCAGCAGGGGCCACCAAGATGGCCAAGACTAGAGCATTTTACCTGTGGGGAGCATCTGGGGAAGCTGGACGTGATCACTTTGGAGCTAGCAAGGCTTTGGGGTTGCCTAACAGAGCCCCTCAAGAACTATGGGGAGCGTATCAAGATGACACCCAGGCTCTTCACAGTGCTACAATGCAGGGGGACAAGGGACAACTCATCTAAGTTGAAACTGGATACAAAGAGAAGTTTTTTCGCTCTGAGGACAGTCAAGCAAGCTTGCCTAGTCTCTGCCCATGTAGGGCATGAAGACCCAAATGAATAAAGCCCTAGGCAATCCGGCTGACCTCTAAGCTTTTGAGCAGGGGGCTGGACTAGAGATCTCCTTTCCAGGTCCTTTCCAGCTTATGTGATTCTATGCTCCATAATAACAGTGATCTTACATAATAACTTAGCATCTCAGGTCTCCTAGTGCAAAGTCTTGAGAAAGCCCCAAGTATCCTAGAGCAGCAGGGAAAAGGTGAGCTCCTGGCACATACTTTTCAATTTCAAAGCAGTGAAGTAAGTCCTCCAAAGATCCCCCTGTGATACTCCATTTACATTCTGCAGTTCACCCAGTAAAACAAAGGGACAAAACAGCAGGCTAAAACTATAGCTAGTCTCAAAGCACTATCTTGTTACTTGCTGGAATGCAAACTTGCCCTGAAAAAATACAGAAGGAAAATATGCAATAACTAATGGCAAAACAATTGTAGCTTAATGAGGATATTCACAAATTTCATCACTTTACTGCAGGAACAGTTTTTCCAGTATTCTGAGAATATAACCTTATCTATATTAACCAGTAATTGTTAAAATTCTTTATCTGACCAAACCCAAGAATTAACAAAATCTACCTAATTCAATAAACACAAGATGCAAATCTTGCAAGAGGTACTGGCACATTTTCAGAGACAGCGTGAGTTACAGGACCAAGTCTGAGCACATGCCCTGGTCTCTTTGGCAAGGGCTAATTTTGTAGAAAGCAGAGTACTCTCTCCTGGCAGGTCATATACACTTCCCTGTGACAACAGCTCATGACTCAGAGTTCACCTGCCCATCACCACAGCTGCAACACAGCTCTAACAACACAAGCTAGCTTTAGTAATCAGGAATTGGTCTTGTTCACTCTCCTTTCTCCTGCCCCAAAGTAGATGCATTAATATTTTTTGTATCACAGATGAACTATACTAGAGGTGAACATAATGACTTTAGAATTAACTATCAAGATGATTCTTTAAAAACCACAGAAGTAAATTTCCTTTCTTGATATGTGCAATACTTTCAAGAAATTAAAATAAAAACTGGTCAGAAAAAAATAATGGCAACAGGAACCATTTTTTTGAATCAAAAGGAAGACAATGGTTTGCTAACCACCTCCCCCATACCCACGACCCTCACCTGATGTTGTCCTTATGTGCTTCTCATAAACTTTAAAGTTCTTGACTAAGAAAAAAAAATTTTCCAGTTGTATCTCATTTAGATGCTTTTCAAAGTTCCTAATATCTGGACTTTATACTTGCTCTAACTTTAAACTATTTCATCATGTAAGAAGATCACACTGCAGTTCTACAATACTACAATTATTCAATAGTCAATGACCACAGAGCTAGTTCCTCGTCCAAATCATTACTGAAGATACTGATATAAATGGAAAAAAAGTATAATTGGAGACTTCTAATAGATATCTTCACTCAGTTTTACAGCAAATTATGTACATTAGAATGGAAAAATCTGAAGAATGCTAACTAGTTTTAAAATTTTTAGTTTACAAAGTTTCCCCAGTAATCTTACTGCTGAAGTCTTAATGAAAAGGATATACAGTAATTACCAATTACAGCAATAAAAGTAACAGAAAACCAACAAATAAATAGTAAGAATTCTAGTTGCAATTCCTATTCATTAATGATGGTATTTGAAAAGTAAAATTATTTCAGTAATTCTTTTTCTATTCTTTCAGATCCTAACACAGTCAGGGACGTAATCTAGAAACATACTTGAAAAAGATCATGATTTGAATGCTATTAACTTCAGTGTAGGCAATCTGTATAAAAGGAACAGAATAAAACCCAATGACAAGAAAGACAAAAGGGAATTCAAAGATGAACAGTTAAAAAAAAAAAAAATCAAAGCAGAGCAATAGTAAGGGATAAGGCGCTATACTGTACAAGGCATTAAAGAAGGATCATGTCAAAATAAACAAAGAACAAATTAATTTGAAATAAGGTATTTTTCATTGTAAAGTGATGGGAATGTAAATTATGATAGCAATTATGTTTCATAACCTTTTAGGGGAAAGGAAGATGATGAGTATATTTGATTGTTACAGAAGCCAGAAGTAGATTTCAGAAACTGAGCTGTGAACTGATAGAGTCAGACCAGCAAAAACCAAAATTAAAAAAAAAAAAAGGGGAAGAAGTATGATTTTGGAAATACAAGCAGGATTTCAGGATTTTAGAACAGTTTAGGTGTACTAAGAAAGAAGAAACTGTAAATAAACCACACTCAGAAGATGATTGATTGACAGCAAGAGAGGATTCCAGAGAGCAAGGAAATGGAAGAGGCTTCAGATCGTCTCAGCAGATCATCCTGGTAATGCTGCATTTAGTGTTCAGACTGAGTTCCTGACAATTCTTCCACAGAAGGTAGTTCAGGCATTCACAATACACAGTAAATTGGTCGTTAAAGGCCAGTTATTGATCATAGAGAAAAGACAAAAGGCAAACATTTTTTCCCACCCTTCACAAAGTGAGATAAGAGTACAACGCCTCAGCTCACTTTGTGTTTAGCTACTGCATGAACTGTGCTTAACCAAGTTGCTTCTGAGGAGTTTAATTTTAATAGTTTTCGCTTGTTCTTGGCAGTTATCCTGGCCATCCCAGGCAAACAGACTGTGTTCTGTGCAGGGCACATCTCATGAATAGCCATGGATTTTCATAGAAGCTGTTTACGTCATTTTAACTCTATATTGAAGTTACAAAATCAGATGCAAGATGCTCTGGTATAAAAAAAGCTACATAAGCAAATGAAAAGGATCAATGTGCCAAGTCTAAGAGCTTCCTCTAACCAGACACCAGTTACATATTTACATACATACATATTTTGTCCCTGTTTGCTACTGTGAAGAATTCATTTTCTTTAGGATTCCAAATTAAAAAGGAAACAGTAAGTTTTAGAGGCTGTAAAGTCCTTTCCTCATAAGAAGAAAATATTATAAACATGCTCTGAACTCATGACAAAATTTATAAGCTCAGATGATTGGATAGGCTTCGACTGGTCTACTGCTTTTTCAGCACTGTATTCATAGAACAGTCATTCTGCAATCAAGACACTCTGTGGGGCTCAAGGCATTTCTCTCAAAGAAACTGCTGAAGCAATGGTAAAAGCAATTAAACCCAGAGAGTGTGAAAAGACAGGAGACCCGAAAGTGATTTTCTGAAAACAGATATATCTATCTTGGTTCCTTAAACAGTCTTTGAAACACATGGAGATTTTTTTTTCTCCTAACTTACTCCCTGCCCGTTGATTCTTATCAGGTAGTTTTTCCATTTATAATACTGAAAAACTTGCCAAGAGGAGTTTTATAACATGTATGTTAACTGCATAACTAGAGGAATTATAACAATAACAATCTGCAAGATTGTTGATAAATTTTTAACGTTTGCAACAGAGAAGACAAGATCTGGTACGCAAACTTTATGAACACTTAAAGCAACAACAATAAATTATTCAAAAGTAAAGACTCCTTGAAAAACACATTAGCCAATATTATAATGTGGTATGAAGAGATATATCCTAGGAGCAAAAAGAATAAGGAGATTCCTTTTTACAATAATCGTCTTTCAGAACAGATTCCCATTCATACCCATACTCAAAAAAAAAAAAAAGTCAAATCAAATTGAAATAAGTATCATCACGAGCACAAAGAGCTAGAAAATAAAATTAGAAAATGTGCTGTCTACAGTGAACACTAATGAAGTTTTTCCTCCATAATTGCTATTCCAAAATTTTAAAGAGTAAAGAAGAATCTCTCTCAAGATTGCGTCAACAGAGTAAGATTTTACGTATAGTCATTGCATAGTATATAATCAAATAAAATTCAAGGTGATAGACTGCGCATTAAAAACAAAATCATTACTATTAGGGCCTATCTATCTACATAAACAAAGAGTTTAAAACATCAAGAATACGGAGTTTGCATTGAAAACAAAATCATTACATGGTTCCAGTAAGTCTTTCTGAAGATGGCAGAAGGATGGATTGAGGTTTGATTTTGATACATTTTTTCAAGTCTTCTGTTTGGGAATCAGTATAAATCAGTTGAATTTGCAAATTACATTTACTTTGCTGATGAAAAAAAATCAATTATCTATCAGGAAATTTAAATGAAAATAACATAAATCAAGTAAAAAATTTGGGAACCAAAGAAAATTTTAAGCCAAATATTTCTATATGGATTTGAACTGCTGTAACATTCCATATTCCCTGGTTAGCTGACGGGACTTGAAACATCCATATAGCCTCAATTCTATTCCATCCCTTCCCTTCCCACACATGCATAGAAGACTTTACATCTGCTATAGTAGGTTCTACAAAATACTTCCATTTTTAAATACCCTAAAATGAAAGTGGCTGAAGAAGACAACAAAAAACCCTACACAAAACAAACAAAAAAACAGCCCTCAAGAAAACCCCCAAAGAACTTGCAAAAAAATCGAGTTGCTTTTTATTTACTGCAATAGTCTCAAAGTATTTAATATTCCAAACACATGCAGAATTATTTGCACATTCATTTATTAATATTTATTACTGGCAGTACTTTGCTTTATTGAAAAAGGAAAGTCATTAGCATGATAATTTGGTCTCTTTGTATCGACAAAAAAGGAAGATGAACTGCAGAAGCATCATTTTGAATTCTTTCATCCACTGACAGACTTACCTTTCCTGTGGCCTATGACGATTTTTTAATGTGATATGACTGCTGAGAACAACTTTCTTCTCATAAATTCGATTTATTTAAAAAACGTAAAATGGATAGAAAATTTACAAATCAGAGATAAAAAGAAAGCAATTGCTAACTGTTAACAGAAGAAAGCACTGAACCCATCTAAAGAGTAGAAAGGCTGGAGGTAAAGGAAAAACAAATCCCACAACTGTGCCCCATTTACTCGTGCATTTTATATGGTAAAAGTAACACTGAAAACATGTCCTAAACTAAATCAAGATCCTGAATTTGTTTTATTTTGTGCTTAGCTGTTAGCTACAACAATAAGACCATTATTCTGCTAGAAAGAGTTGTGGTTTTCTGATGGTACTTGAGTAGAGGATATTTTATGTCACATATGTTCAAGGTGGGCTTTGTGGTACGTAAGAGCAGTTTTCTTTCTTAACACATTGATGAAATTGCTCTCAATGGCAATTTTAAAAAGAGCTCTACAAGTATAAAGAGAGATCCACCATCTATTTTTTCCTCATGTTATTAATATATTTTTTTTCCTAAACCTTAGCCTACTAACCAATTCATACTTCTCTATGAATTTAAGTGACATTTGAACACCTGGATGCAGAAATATCATTGGCTAATGAAAGGACTTTTAGGAAGCAAAGTTTAGTGCTATTTTTCAAGTATTCTCTTCATAAAGAACAGTAAGACACAACCATAAATTTCTACTTGCATCTTCTTTTAATGTTTACAACTGAAAACTATCTGCATATGTACTCTATTTTTTCATCTTAAAATAAGATATTTTAAAAAAAAATTCTTGCAAATTTGAAAGTTGTATAAGACATAAGCCATAATGTGTTTGAAAACTTTCATTTTAGGTAAGTAGCAGACATTCACCCCAAGACAGTCATGACTCCAGATATATGATTACACCTCTCTGTTAGGGAAAAGAATCAAAATTAAAAGGCTTTTCTCTGTTACTTAGGAAATCTTTTCCTCTTTCTTTCTGATAATGCATTTTTCTCACATTCTCTTCTCAAAAGTCAGGCTTTAAAATGGTGGAGAAATAAAGGTTCTGCCATTTGCTATTCTACTCCTTTTCTGCTATAGTGACAATGTTTTTTTCTTAGAGGCTGAAAGAGCACCAGAGGAAGAACTGGATCCTTAGCAATCTAAATGAAATAAAGATGCTGAATAAGCAGGACAGCATAGTTTCTGGATTTTTAAATCATTTCACACAACCGTCTGTTCTTCTTGAGACTATTTCCTAGAATCTTTAGTAAAAGGCTTCACTAAGCAAAAACAGTACTTTTCAAGGAAGTAATACAGCTCAACACTAAGATTTTTACTCCCCCTTTTTCAGAATTACATAGATAGATGGGTGTTTTCCATTTTTTTTCCTGACAATTTTGACTTTTATTTCCCGCATGTTTCTCTTGGATTCTTATCTCAAAGAAGCATTAATAATCCCACCTTGATTTTTTTACAAGTTAATACTACTCTTGCATATGTTCCTTTCCAGAGAAAAGAGAAGTAAGGCTAAGGCTAAGAATGAGTCACACTTGGAAGTAAGCTTTGGATATTTTGGTCATTCTCATCCTTTCCTCCAGTAAAAGGGAAAAAATACCCAAAGCCAGAAGTACTTTATTCCATTGAAAATTCTTCAGGTAAACTACACACAGATTTTAGCACCATTCTAATGTAAATTGCTACTGACAAGACTGCATTATTTGTGCAAATGTTTTAGAAAGTGATCCTTGCTATTTGTAGTGCATTTTCATCCCAGTCCTAGCAAATTAAACTCTCAAATTTCAATTAAACTTTTGACCCAAGAGATAGCCTTAAATAAGACTCAATTGGGCAGGCATGGTAACTACTCAGAAAAAAGACTGACTCTGCACAACAATGAAAGAGTGGTTATACTGAAATAATTGATAAAATGTATACCAATAATTCTCTTAAATCCTCAATAAAGAAGCACAGGAGTCAACAGGCTAACAAAAGTCCTTGTCTTATACCTCACTTATCCCCCCTTTGGCAAAATAAGATTATCCAAAGCATTAGCAATTTAAAATAGGAGGGAAGCAAAGTTGAGCTCAGCTGGAGGATGAAATTTTGGCTTCTATTTGGTTTAGATTTTCTCTGTTGGCTGTTTTTCTGCACTTCATAAAAATAGTATCACACTGCTTCATATTACCAAATCAAATAAGAATTGCATAGCAGGGCTCTTTGAACTGGGTGTAAAATTTAGTGTTCATAAGATTTCAGCACAGATACTAAGTGAAATGATACAGAAGACCTTGAAGAAAAAACATCTCTGCTTTACTTCATAGTAAATCTTTAATACCTAGTGGTGACACCTTTTAAGTTAGCAGTAAGGGAAATTTATGATATCCAAAAGCTTTCTATGTAAGATTATTTAAGCAATAGTTTACTATCATCCTTAAGGCTTCTATTCACTTCCTGTTCCTGAATCTCTCCTGTAACAGAAGAGATTTGTTTCAAACAAAACACTGACTTCAGATAATCTAAATGGGTACTGAAGGCCACAAAAAATTTGAAATTTTATTAACACTCTCAGGCACATGGTGTGATTCCTGGAATGTCCTGCATAGGCCCAGGAGTTTGACTCAATGACCCTAACGGGTCCCTTCCAACTCAGCATATTCTATGATATAAATATTAGACAGTATTAACATTTTTATCAAGTACATAAATTGTCTATTTTCAAATGTTATTACTTTGTGTGAATTCCACAAAAGCCCTGTTGAACAGCTATACTTAGCTAAAACTCAACTTACAAATTTTCTGATGCAATTTAATTGAAGATTTATAATTTAAGAATAAAATGTAGGAATTTGTAGTTCTTTAATATTCACTTACTTCATTTGGAATGCTTTTAGTTCTCAGTTGTTTTTTGAATATTGACTCACAGAAGTCAAAAATTTCGTTTTCAGAATCCATAAGAGGCTAAACTATTATTATTTTATTGAAGACAATACCTTTTACTTTAATCCCTGTTCCCAAGTGCTCCATAAATACCTTTTTTAAAAGAAAACCATCTATAATAAAATGTCCCATTTCCCCACTACTTCAGAATTTATTTAGACATGCAAATGAATCCTTAGATAATTCTAAGACAAGTAAGTGACGAATTTCCTGTTAAATTAGTAAAACCCTAGCCTAGAATTGCATGCAGGCGTTCTACCACAATAGATTATCTAGGAAAACACAACAAAAACAGGAAAAAAATCCATTTCAAGAGTCATATTAAGCCAAATGATTAATCATAGCTTCTGCTACCTATATTTTCCTGTTGAATGCAAAGAACAGTTATTTAACACAGTTTTTAAACTGCAAATACAATTTGTATTGTTATTTTTATTTCTATTGTTACCAATAAGCAAACTAGAAAATTTACATTGATACCATATAAACACTTTTGGAAAATGAAAGCATTTTTATACTTACTCGTTATAGCTGACACTGAAATTTAAGTTAGTGTTACTGAATATCCTTTTTAAATAAGTATAGAAAACACTCGCAATCTGTATCTATATGATAATTTGGATGGAACCAATTTATATACTGAAAACTAGAGAGACAATAGGCTTTCAAGAACAAGTTAGTATTTACATAGGGACATCAACCACCCTCATAAAAATACCAGTTAAATGATTTTTGGTGCCTAGTATTTTTACAGTACTGAAATCTTTTGAAAACACATTAACACTACCAAACTTTAAGAGACCAGCAGTATGAAACAGGAATAATGTTTAGCCAAATGCCTGCTGCTGCTGCTCTTATGACCTTTCATATTTCAACATTATAGACTGGTTTAAAAACTTGTATTATTGCAGCAGCTTTAATAAGCAGAACTGTAGTTCTAGACAGCTGCCCACACATCACATAACACTTGTAACATCGGGATACATTTCAGGTTTCTCACCTTGTCAATCATTTTGCGGGCTTCCATTTCTTCAGAATTGGGATTTTCCAACTCAATAGTGTAAGTACCTTTGTCACTCTGGTCATCCTCATTGTCCTTTTCAGTAGCAGCAGAAGTATGTTGGCTCTTCAACTTTTTGTCCATCTCCTGGTTCTGATTAGGCATATGGCCAAGGCTTCCTGAACTCCTTAACAATGCAGCTTGTAAGGCAGGTAACGCAGCAGAGGGCTCTTCTGATTTCTGTTTTAGAAGTTTGGCATGAACACCATGTACTGCTCTGTGATGTGATGAGCTAGCTTGCACAGGTGAAGGGACTTTCTCTCCTGATGCAGGTTTCACTCTTTCGGCTCGTGCCTGAGATGTTGGAGATGGAGATTCTGGGCACAGAGCTCCTACGTTCTGAGAAAAAGAGTAAGAACGTCTCTTGCGACGATGGTCTTCATCAAAAAACTCAATCATAAAGGCAGTCTGACTCAAACCAGCTTGCTCTTGCTGCTTTTCTGTGGAATGGACTTTCTGGTGTGACTTTTTCAGCTCTGTATGATGATGCCTTAAGTGTTCTTCAAGTGCTGCTCGTTTACTGTAATGCCGGTGTGCACCAATATTCTCTGAATCACTTTGTGTGCCATCATCATGCTTATTCCCTACAAGCAAAGCAAAACAATATACAGCACAGTGAAACAAAGCATGACCACAACATAACACAGACAAAAAAAGCCAAGCAGCAAACTAGGAAGGAAATTATTTCAAACTGGATTTCTGTTTAGACTCCAACAGCTTACAGTACCTGGCTCTGCAAATTTGATACAGTTCCTGGAAATGCTATCAACTTGCTGTAAGTCAAACAATGAAACATTTAAGAAGTTGATCAGTAACAGCAGTGAAGTATCCTTTCCCCAATATTCTCATCTGTGAATACTTAACAGTGACATACAAAAGCCAGTATTTTACCAGCTGTACTACAGTATGTTTTTGAATTATATCAAATTTTGTTACAGAGCCAGTTGATTACAAATGACTACTGACACATTCCAGGCAGGGTTAACAGGAAAGAAGAAAACCTTAATAAAGTCCTTCCGACAGTGGAAAGAGAGCCACAGTTCATATTGCTGGATTCCTCCTACATTTACAACAGTTTATCATGAGAAATGTCTACTTAAAATTGGATTGAATTCTTTATTACTCTTTCCAAGAAGAGCAATGAGTTTTTCCATAATTCACTCCACTCGGCATCTGATGTGTGCATGTAAAATGGTTGTTATTACTTATTCATTCCACAAACTACTCTGAGATCTATGAATAAGGATTACACATTTCATAAATCATACATACACCTACAAACGTACTTTGCAATGATGCCTGAAAATGCATGGAAGGCTGGATACTTATACGTAGTAAGTGTATTTAGCACAGAGCAATCTCATGTACAATGGAAGTGTCAATGCTCCTAAGTTTTAGCTCAATACCTGGAAAGGAACAGTTTCACCCTCTTCGAACTCTTCTGGATCAAGTTTTAATCATATACATACATATATATATATATATATATACACACACACACATATATAGAATGTACAATTTCTGTATTTTTGATTCTCAAGAGGATAGTTTTTTTAAGGTTTTCTCATTTAAATAGTTAGGCTATGCAGCTACGATTCAGTTAAACAGTAATTACATATTGATTAATCTTACTTATCAGGCTAATACCACTGAAAACACAGCTGAAATCCCAACTTACATTCCTGTTTTCTACTTATTAGTGCCTACAAAAATGATGTGATGATTCATATACTTCAAAATAATAAAGCAATGTCAACACCACAATGAAAGTTATATAGTATCATTTTAGCAGTGGGACTTCAGTAGAGAATATTATAAGAAAAAGCTGAGGAGAAAAAAAAAATAAGCCTTGACTTTTTTTTAAAAAATCAAACTTTCAAAGCACCTAGGTATATTTACTATCTAAAAATACAACTAATGAGTGAGAATACAAACAGCTCATAGGAGATTACAAAATTCAGATATTTATTATGGCCATATGCATCCCATAACTTACACCTCTTTCAGATGAAAATTAATCAGACTTTGAGGAGTTTCTGCCAGGAAAAGGCTTATAAACAAAGCCCCTTCTATTTATCAAAGTGTCTAGTATGTTAAAGAACGTTCATGAATATAATACATTTACATGAAGGCCAAAGAATGTGACTTACACTGGAAGAAGTAATATATTATTATCTTTATGCTAGCACATTAATCTAATTCTGCTTTCAGAATTTTATTTTTAGCTTAATTTGAAAGAGTCAGCCTTAGAAAGCAGACTTTTGATCAATAAGGCAAAGAATGTTGTACCCAGTCCCAACTGGTTTTAGAACTAGACATGATAACGTTGCAGAGCCAAGGAAAATAAGAATTGTAGGGTTAACCTGCTGAATTTAAAAACAGAAAATAAGAGAGACTTGAAAAAGTTCATCAGAAGTTTTCATTCTGAAAGTCTGAAAGGTACTGGAATCTTCATCTGAACATCAAGACTATCTGCCTCTCTACTCTGTTAAGTGACACTCAAGAGAAAGTACACTTGTCATGTGTAACATTTGATTTAATTTCATTTGAAATGGCACTGTCTGCAATGAATGAACATGTACGATCACCTGGAACTCCATTCAACAGCAGCACTCATATAAATACAATATTCCACTAGCTGAGCACAAAAACTGAAGCTCTTACTTTCTGATTCCTGGCTCAAACTTGACTTCACCAAACATGATCCATATAAGCAGAATGACTGATGTATTCTTTGCCATAAATGATTTTTTTTCATAGATTCATAGAACATATGCTATTGAAAGAGTTGCTAAAAGCATAAATTGAACTTCAGAGCTTTAGCTCTAAAATGCAATTCAGTTTTTTGAAGTAATTCATGAGAAAAAGTGAGATATATAAAATTTAACTAAGGTTTGGGTTTTTTCCTTTTCTTTTTCAAGATCGGTGTTTAAATACCTGATGTTTTCAGCTACACTAGAACATCTGCAATTAGTATATTGATTGCAAGATGATTCAGCACTTGGTTTCCTACGCTCTTTGTAAGACTTTATTCAGCAATAAAATTTCCCAGCCCAGATCCTTGCACACGTGTGGAGTATCTGTGATTTCATGTGAACTCCGCAAGGGCTCAGGGATCCTCTGACTGCACGCTGGCGAGGAATTGCTGCTTTCAGAAATAAGCATAGCTGGAATTATTCACTTTACCTTTCAGTCTCTTCAAGTACACCGGAACGTCACTCTTAATACTTTTGGAATCCTCCTCTGTTGGTTCCCATATCATTCTCGGAGGATTGTTCTGTGCAAGCCAATCTGCCACTTTGCTCTCCGCAGCCATCATCACCGTCTGAAGCCCCGGCAGGTCCTGACCACTGGAGGAAGAAGGCTTTTTCGACTTGTGACGCTGTTCCGATGTGAATTTTGTCACATGATCTTTGATCTTTACTTTTCCTGGGGTGTTGTCATCAAATTCAATGGTAAAGGAAGCGTGCCCTGAAGCTGCTGCGTGGGAGCTTTGGGTATCTTTTGTGGGAATTTCATGAATAGTGCTCTCTGCTACCTGTGAAGCTTGCTGGCATTCTTTAGTAGGGATTTCAAAATAACTGGGCTCCCTACAGAAAGGATAAAGTTCTTCACTTGCAGATGCAGACTGCTCCTCAGATTGCTTGGCATCTGTGCTGCATCCTATTAGGAAAAATAAAAACATAGATTTCACAATACTTGGGAACTTCAGGCTCTTCAAGAAGTTTCTGAACTCCTGTAAAGGCCACTCGAATAATTTCTGGAATAAACAGTAAGATTGTAGAGTAGATTGAGCACTGTAGTTCTGGAAAAATAATTCCAGAATCACATATAAGAAGTATTAATGAAAAGGCAGTTTGAACTTCAGCTGTGAGAAGTGTAAAGTGGCAAAAAGCTTACTTAGAATTTGTCAAAGTGCATGCAAAATATTTTTACAAGATGTAAAGGTCAGATGAGTTATGAACATGGAAAACAGGTAAATCACAATGAAGAAATTGTTGAGATGATCATTATTGCAATTCCAATCTATTGGAAAAGAACATCGAACCAAAGTGCTCCCAAAACAAATGCTAATGATCTTCCATCTCCCACAGTAGATAGAAAGCATAATTTTGTTTGGCCAAATTCTTCAGAAAAACAATTCACACATTAATGGTAGATAAACATTCATTCTGGCTTAAAAAGTTAAACACTGCTAAACACTGGAAAGTGCTTTGGAATTCAAACACTTTATGTTTCTACAAAAGATAAAACCAAAGAATCATGCTAAATCCTACTGTCATGTCCTCTTATTTTACTCGTTGCCATAGTTTGTAGATGAACAGAAAAAGGAACAATAGCTGGAAGCATGCAGAATGTTGGCAAGCCATGCTCTCACTGGCTAAAAAAAGCAGAAAGTAGAAGAAGCACAGGGTAGTAATTCCAAGTTCCACTGTACAGCCTAAATGAAGGCTAAAGCTTCCTGTGGTTGCAGCAAAGCTACCGATGTGCCTTTAAGAAAACAAACCGTCTGATTGCATTTCATGAACTACTAAGTCAGCCAAAATACCTGGTGCAGAGATGTGCTAAAAGCAGCAGAAGCTTGAGACCTCAGCAGCAACGGCAACTTAGATTCCAGCAAAAGAATTCTGAATAGTTCCTAAGTGATTTATCACGGACCACATTAAGATATTTAAGAAATCACTTCAGGTTGACAAGTAAAGAAATCAGACTGCAACTAATTGATTTTGGGCACTGAAAAAAGCCATGCTACATCAGCTGAGAAAGTTAATATTTATGTATGAAACTATTATGCAATAAGATAGCAATAGAAACATTTATACTGAAGTCAGGAATTTAAAGGGTAAAGGATGCAGGATGGAATAATGCACCTATGCTGCTCCTCACAAACATGCTTCTTGTGAGGATTTATGAAAAGGTTAAAAATGAAATTAAAAAAAACAGATGGTAGTGTGATACAGAGAAATAAAGTATTTAAGGGAAAGAATAATAGCTGTAAAAGCAGAAAAAAAAAAGAAATGTGTTATTGAATGAAAACAAGAACAGTACACATTCTTTATTATCGCCATGTTTACATACCCACTGGATAAAGTAATTCCAATGCAGGTAACAAAGCTGTTTTAATTTATTTTTTCTACCAGTAGCTGTTACAAACGCAAAACCTGTTCAGAATTCAGACAGGTTTTTCTATTGTGCTGATGGATTCTAAGAATCCCCTAGCTAATGCTTTTCACTGCACTATCTTATTAAGCTACCTCACGTCAGTGGGGTAGTTTTCAGGTACTCCAACAGCACCTCACTATTCCCCTCCCTGGTAAACAGAATGCCTTTTTAATACCCTTCCTGAAAACACTTATGCCAGCAGACACGCAATACAGAATTAATCTGTTTTTCTCATGCAAAGGTTATTAAAAAACTTCTCTGTTTATACAGAAAATGTACAGAAATAAACAAAAATCACACTTTGCAGCTCCGAGACTTTAGGTAAACTACCATCACTCTCCATTTGTTTCATGTAGCTAACAAGCTGGAACAGATTAAGGTCTAGTAGGATCAAACCTAGAGCCTGGATCCTTACAACATGAAACACGGTCACTGAAAAGGAGAGTAATTCACCACGCAGCCAATTCATAGACAACTTTTTTTTTTTGCCTACGTGGTTCTACTCAGAACTTCAAGTCAACAATACCATGCAATTCCTGTAGCCTATAATTAAGCCAGATATAGTGTTCAAAGGTCCTTCAAAAAAGATAACTGGCTAATACTCTTGTATTAGAGAGTTTTGAGAAATATTTCTACTTTTGGGCAAGGCAGGAGCAATCTGCTGGCCCCACAAGACACAGTATTTTTCAGTAATTATGAAATAGCTGGTTTGTTACCATCTTTTGAAAATAGTAAGACCACAGGCAAATTGCATGAGATATATGGCAATGTGAGGATCTCTCACACTGGTTTGTCAGCATTGATGAAGGACTTCATAAAAAAATTTGTATGAAACTTGTCTGCACCAAATTTAACATTTCAAATCAATTGTTTACACAATAAACACAATATTTGATTCCAATATTTTTGATTAAACAGATGCTACTATATAGTTTGAATCTAAATTAAGAGAGAGTTTAAACAAAAGAAGCAAGAAACTGAACTACAACTAAATTGTGAATTTTACTAAACTAGAACATTTTTTAAAAATTATATAAATAAAAATATCTGAAGTATAAGTTAATTTCAATTACTTAAAAATCCTGTTTTCAGTCAGAAGTACTTGCATTTTTAGAAGCATTAAATGCATCAAAATTGATTAGAATAAGGAATAGAAAACAATGAGGAAGCAAAAAATCAATATAGATCCTGATCTGAACCACCCTTCAGTATTTTTCACGCAGATTCTAAATGCAAGTCCTTACAGCTTTCTAAGTATTACAAAGAGTGATCTATAAAACAGCCTTACCTTTGGAATCCTATTATAAAATGTCATCTGCCAAGATGAAGGAAATTATATATCAGTCTAAATGCAGACACCTTTAGAGAAAACCTTCAAGCAAATACTGAAGATAGTGGTTGTCACTGCTCTATAATTTTTTAAACAGAACAAGCATAGTATATGTACAGCAAAAAAGGCAATTGCAAGTGAGTTTCGGGAAAATGAGGGGACAGGTTATGAACTGCAATCTTTTCAGAGACTGAAGAGATTTTGTAACTGGCAAGACTAAAAGGAAAAGGGCAGAAAAAGTAGCAGAATTATCTGTAAACTGGGAGCTCTCACTCTTAAAAGGTCCAGAGCTACAAAAGACAACTGAGCAACTGTTTCTACAAGGCAAGCAAGGAAGTAATAATTGGTAGCTGCCACCCAGGTGTAGTGATACTATTACTGAAACGAGTCTAGGAGAGGCTAGGAGGGAAACTATGGAATATTTGGGAAACCACAAGCTTAACCAAAGGGAGATTCAGAGAGATCCTTTACTAGAGTACATGTCTTATGAGGAGTAACTAGGGGAGCTGGGTTTGTTTAGTCTCGAGAAGAGGAGGCTCAGGTGGGATCTCATCACTCTCTACAACCACCTGGAAGGAGGCTGTGGTGAGGTGGGGCCCTGCCTCTTCTACAGTGCCTGCAGTGAGAGGACCAGAGGAAATGGCCTTCAGCTGACACAGGGGAGATTCAGATTAGACACTAGAAAAATTTTTTTTCACTGTCAGGGTGGTCAGGCATTGGAATGGACTGCCCAGGGATATGGTGGAGTCACCATCCCTGGAGGTGTGCAAGAAGCATCTGGATCTGGCACTGGGTGATGGTTTAGTGGTTTAGGGGTTACAGTGCTGGGTGGATGGTTCAATTGGATGACCTTGAAGGTATCTTCCAACCTTGGTGATTTCTATTCTATTCTATTCTATTCTATTCTATTCTATTCTATTCTATTCTATTCTATTCTATTCAGAGATGACTATTCACTTTGTGACCTTAGCAGAATCTATTACACTTTCTAGGACTTTTTGGGGTTTTTTTGAGTCTTATTTCTCAAGTTACATACACAAGTAGTCAGAATCTTAACATTTTACTTTACACTTTACTTTACTTTACTTAACATTTAACCTGGACAAGAAAAATCATAGGTGGCTGTGCTATTCAGATGTGCAAAAAAACTGCCACTGTAAATTAATATATTATCATCTGCAATGATAGGAAATCTCAGAAAATATTTTCCACAATCTTCAGATTTTTAGTAATGTTCTTTTCTTTCTGTTTTAAAAATAAAATTTAAGAATGAAACTTGTAAAAGAAAATGATCTGGAATTCACAAAGCACCTCGTGTAAAAAATGTCTGTAAACCTGAAGCAATATGTTTATTTGCAGTAGGTACAAGAAACAGCCAAAATATCATATTTACACAATACCTCAAAATATTTTTAATGTTAGCTTTATATTTGGCACTGTGCAATGATATGTGTAATAAAAGAAGCTGAATTTAGTGCTTTCAAATGCTTAATAGTATTTCTTTCTTTCCTTCCTCTTTCTTTTCATATTCCTACTTTTTATTTTCCACTTACATTTCAGGGTTTTCTTTTGCTTTGCAGCTGAAGTAAACTTTTCATTTTTTATTTAAAAACAAGATTTCAATAAATACATATAATGATTCACCTAGTATTGAATATGAAGATCTTTGTCTTTTAATGTTTTCATAACCAGTCTTATGAAAAAATATCAGTATTGCTCTTTCAAAATAAAAATATACACCAGCATTGTATATAAATCCCCATCTCTCATAAATCATTTAACCACCTGCTTTAAAGGAGTTTAAGTGAAAAAAGGGCATAACTAATCTTACTTAAATATATTGCTGTGATGGGTCTATAGAGTTCTGTAATCTCCCCACGACATACTGTGCACATTTGCTGCTAGAGCTTTGCAAAGCAAGCCTCATATGCAGCACTTGCACATATTTCATGACAAAACTCATCAAAATTCTAGAACAAACTTCTAGGAACTTAACTGTTAATGCTACTGATTAAGCATCACACGTTACAATGCATGTAATCTCCTACACACACTGATTACACTGGTATTTCTCAAATAACTGCCAGCCTGCTTTACCTGAAAATGACACTGTTTCTTAAATGCAAGGAATGTTTAATCTGACATATTCTTATGCAATGCTGGAATTAAAATTCATGCCAAGTGGAAAAAATTACTTCAGATTCCTAAAGTCTTCTTAAAAACTTATTTCTGTCTTTTCTTAGATTTCTGGTAAATGCATCAGCGACATAAAATTCTACAACTACTACTAAGATGACAAGAGAATGCAGTTTTTGCTTTCCCAGGAAGTGAGGATGTAACATATGGCAATAATTATAGTTACACACCCGATAAACCTGCCAATAACACGGACATTTAACAGCTGCAGCGTAAAGTCACACCAGAAGTGTACACACTACTGTTCCTTTTAATACAGACTAGTAGATCTATGGATCATTAAATTAGAGCATTACATATCTGAAAAATGTATGAAGTATTTTTCTTTTCAAAGTTTTCCAGGCTATTCTACTCTGTTCGCAAATAATTTTCATTAGTGAGTTTCAGTTGTGATAGAAATACAGTAACATTGAAACAATCTTATTAACTTGAGACTGTAAAGACTAATTGTCTGTAGTTGGCTTAACAGAAATAAATCTCCCACTTTGATCTCTCGTTAAACCTTGCCCCATCTCTTAGAATTCAAGTCTTCTTTTTTATTCAGTAAATAATTATGTAATAAATCATTAAATCATGATACAAAATTTTAATAGGATTACCTTGTTAAAATGTTATCAGACTTCATTGACTCGAGTTAGTTTAAGAATTCACCTGTACTGTACTTACTTTTAGGCAGTTTATATTAAAAAGCATGTCCCAGGATCAGTGTTTTAAACCCTTCACACAATTTAACACACGAAAGAATAATTAACTCCACCAATCTTGAACGTTTTTTATTAAAGTCTGCTTATATTTTAAAAATATCCGAGCATGACAGTCTTGTGAAGTTTCCAATTTTCTTTCATACTAGTGTGTCTTTATACTGATTTCCTGTTATTATATTCCTCTACATTATAAAACCTAAGTGCTTGAAGAAAATATATAACTTGTTGAAAAGAAGTTCATGTTTTCATAGAATGTAATTGTAGGCCAAAGCAGCCCAAAAATCATATGGTTTTATAATTGTATGCAATATTCAGAATGTCTTTTGCACACTTCTACAGAGACACAGTGCTCTGAGACTGCGAAAGTGTTCATAGAAGCAAATGTCAACTCTTACCTGGTTTGTCTTCTCGGACTCTCTGCCAACACTACTAAAAAATATCTACAACAGTCAAAAACCAGACTAGTAGAACATACAATTAATGTCTACTCAGAGATTAAGTGATCACAATAAATAAATCATTTGTCTATACAAGGGATTTTAGTTCCACCTCCTCACAAATTAAACTGTTTTGCAAAAACGTCAGGTTTTGGATTTTCCTCAGCAGCATCTTCCTTTCACATAAGCTTTTGTTTAGGAGGTGCTTTTTCAAACTGAATTCCATGCCTGCAGATTCATGAGTCTTTCAGTTTGAGGAAATAAAAGCTATTCTTACATTTTTGTTAAATCAAAACTATACATAGGAGATACATTCATGGCTAAACAAAAGCAACAACATAAATAAAAGGGATTTGTAATATTAAAAAAAAAAAAAAGGAAGAAATGTTGTATTTGCCAAGAAGGCTTTGGGCCCAAATTTAGTTTTTTCATAGTGTATATATACGGAAAACAAACAAACAAATTTAAATAATTTCGAAAATATTAATCCATTTTCTCTATTCATCATTTACCTTACGATGACTTCACTAAGCAAATCATGTCAAAAATATTCCCATTACTGAAATTCAGTCTAGAACAAACTTATTTTTGTCTACTACTGAAACAGATGGCATCTCCGTGATTAGTTTGAGTGCAAGTTGGAATCTTATTTTTCTTGGAACTCAGGAACTAAGATAGAAGCACTGATCACTTGCTGAAAAATCTCTTGATAAAATAAATACAAGAGCATGCAAACCATTTGATGCAATTTGATGATTCTGAAAAAGCAATTTAAAATTATAAAATATAAGAACAGGCACACTACTAAATACAAGCTGGCATCTTGTGTCACACTGTGTCAATGGCATGGAATTGCATCAAAACCACAGATTTTAGGATATTACTTTTCAATAATCCTATATTTAATGAAGGAAAATGAATTTTAATGTTTTCATTTGGTTTCTTTATACTAGTCCAAATCTTAATGGACTTACTCTACTGTCTGAATGATGACAACTTTAGAATAAGATGAAAAAGGTCATTAAAAAGGCTATGGCAACAAGTTGATTCGAAAAACCTTGCTTTCACTACGTTGAAGTGCTCAGTTAGTTTGATTTACATGTTTTTAGACTTCACTCCAGCTCCTGCAAAATATGATTCATGTTAACCAAGGTAAGTACTATGACAGGAAAAGAGAAATTCTCACCTGAATCCAAGTACTTTAAAAAACTGCAACCTTAAAACTGTTGGACCTTAAATGTTTGTCTGAAGAGCTAAACAAACATGGTTGAATTTTGTCCTGAGTAAGTTTTAAGTTACTGTCTTTATTAGAACAGCAGTCACTTTATTTATATGCCTGATGATAGATATAAAAGCCTAATTATAGGCACTGAGATTGAAGTTTTGGCAATACATACTGTGTCTAGACAAGCTAACTAATAAAAAGGTCTGTACTATGGGGAAATAAACATTACCAGTTTAACTTTAGACTACACAAATCTTTACTTCAAGAACTATGATGTGCAATTCCCACTAATACAGCATTATTGAATTACAGAAGAGAATGTTAGCACAGAGAACCTTACATAGCTAAGAGTCACACATAAATATAAAACTCCACCATTTGTTTTCAGAAATTATTTCAATAAAATATTCCTATGCATATAAAATGACAGATATGGATTAAACCGAAAAAAAAAAAGACGCACTGGTTTAGGTAATGTTATTTGCTATATTTACTGATAGAAAATTGTGTTATATACTAGAAAACTGACATCATATGCAAAATTGATCTGTGGAAATGCATAGTTTCTCACAAAATATGTATTTTTCAACTACCTTAAGTTTTAATAGGCTTTCATCTATGCAAACTGTGAAACTTCCAAACATTACTATCTGTTTAGTTCCCTAGTTAAGAATATATGCAATTCAGTAAAGAGAAAAAAAAACAAAAATAAGACAACAGACTTACCTGAAGCCCCTGTCTCAGGCATTTTTTCTTCATGCTTGCTATCTGGCTTATAACCACCTTTTTCATCAGCTTCATCTTCACCCCACCAGGCTGGCTGCCCATACAAAGGTGTCCCACGAGGCATGGCAGAAATATCTATAAAAGCAGCCCAAAGCAGAGGAAATTACTTTTCTGTTTAGCTGTGATATCTAGGTTAAAATAACATGAAGAGAAAGTAATTTGCTTGGATCATTTCTCCTGAAAGCTGAAGTGAAATGGTTGCATGCATTTGCCTAAATACAAAACAAACTTGGAGGCTGGACAACTGATCTGGGTTCTAAATATAAAAGCTTACTAATGACCTGATCAAAATTTCTGGCACAAATGTTTATGCAAAGGCAGCAGGCATCTCTTATACCCTGATATATCTGCAAATATTATTTCTTCTTTCAGTTTGAAGTCATCAAGATAGCAGTACATTCTTAAAAGGTGTTTGCTGGTATTTCTGTGAGAAGATTCTCATTCTTACCCACATTGACCTTTCAATGAAATCTGAACTCACTGCATGAAAAACTGACCAAATTTTGCAATGTTGCCAAGGTTCCAAATTGCTGACAGCTACTACAGAGTGCTGAAAGTTACCTTGTGTGTAAACAATCAGTTTTACAGGTTGGGGTTTTTTTAAAGGTATTAGTTAAATTATAGTACAATTAAAAGTGCTATACACATGGTTAAATATATTTAAATGCAAAAATTAAATAAGAAAAAAACTCCACTGATATAATTAAGATTTCTAACTTGATGATAAATTGGCTGGGTTAGGTTTGATCTGATCTTTTGGAAGACTACTTCACCCTACAGAGATTTAGCTATTCTAGTATCATACAGATATTCTGAATATACTTTAAAGAGCCTTTATATAAAAAAACATCATCTGTTAAAATCTATCTTAGGATCTTGTCCGTTACTTTACCTATTAGGGATATCAACATTTTTTTCAATATTTTACACACTTGCATTCCAAAGATGATTTCATAGCCATGCCAAAGGTTTCAACACGATTTTAAGACATTGAGTACCTCCTTTTTATACAGCATTATGCCTTAGTCAATATTAAATTGTTTTTAAAAACTTGATGGTTGCACAGAAAATTTGTGAATGCCCCATCCCTGAAGTGTTCCATGACAGGCTGGATGGGGCTTTGAGCAACCTGGTCTGGTGAAAGGTGTCCCTGGCCATGGCAAGGGGGTGCATCTTAAGTGATGTTTAAGGTCTTTTCCAACCCAAACCATTCCATAATTCTATTCCTGGGCACTGAGTTAGCAATAGTGAATAGATATGCATTTATATAGCAACAGTGAGAGAATCAATCCCCAAAAAGCTCCTGAGAGTTGCACTCAAACACAAATCCCTATCCTTAAGTTTGACTGTTATTTTTGGAAGAGTGAAAAGAAATATGGAAGAAGAGGATAAAGGCCCCCCCACTCTGCTACCTTATGCACTCTTAACAACATGCTGGCTTAGACAACAAAACAAATAGGTTAATAGGTATCCCACAGAATCCTGTATGTGGGAAAGAGAATTCTTTGAAGTGAGTCTTCTGGAAGAATAGATGAAACCTAAACAAGACTGTATAGCCTTGACCTAAGGAAATCAGACCTAGACAGTTCCATACTGAGGAAACAACAATACCTGATCCTTTTCTCATTCCTGTGGTTATCTACACTACACTTCAGGAAGCCTCATGCTGAAGTTCAGCAGAGAATCAGAGAATGGTTTGGGTTGGAACGGACCTGCCATGGGCAGGAACACCTTTTGCCAGATCAGTTTGCTCCAAGCCTTGAATACTTCCAGGGATGGGACATCCACAAACTCTCTGAACAACCTGTTCAAGTGGCTCACTACTCTCACAGTAAAAAATTTCTTCCTGGCATCTAATCAAAATCTCTCCTCTCTCAGTTTAAAACCATTCCACCTAGTCTTTCATCATTATCTGCCTGTGTAAAATACGTTCTCCCTCTTTTTTTACCAGCTCCCTTTAGGTACTGAAAGGCTGCTATGAGGTCTCCCTGGAGCCTTTTCTTCTCTAGGCTGAACAACTCTATCTTGCAGCCTGTCTGCTCCAGCCCTCTGCTCATCTTTGTGGCCCTCCTCTGGACTCACTCCAGCAGCTCCAAATCCTTCCCATACTGACGGCCCAGAGCTGGATGCAGTACAACCCACACGAAGTTATGACAACCACAGCAGAGCCACCATGACACATTAAATAAATATGACAGATGGTGTAGAAACGAGGCTGAAGCTACAGTATTTACAGTCTTTAAACCACAATAGAACACCTAGGTTATATCCTGACACATCCAACAATGAATGCTAGGAACTACAAAACAAACAAACAAAACTCCCACCCATTTAAAACGGAAAAAAAACCCAAACCAACTGAAGAAAAAAGAGTGCACTTGGTAATGGTGACGGTAAAAAGTTAAAACTGTTTCTAAACAAATACTTTCAGTTAAACTGCAAAAAATAGCAATTTCCTGCCACAGATGCTGCAAGTTTGTGATTTGGGGAAAGAGACATGCAAAAATCTTATAAATACCAATTAATTCGTTCTTTAAAACTTTTTTTAACATGTGGATGTTACTGTAAAAAAGGTAGAAATTAACATCCAAAAATTATTATTTACACCTAAAGTATGGTTAGAAGTTCACATATGTGAAACTTTTACTGTCTAGAGAATTTCACAAGCATCCTACTGAAGCAAATTAACATCCTTTCCAAGTTTTTGTGCTTCTGCAACAAAAAATGAACCTTACCCATTGATTTTTCTTCAGCTTTCAGTGCTTCTGTAGTTTTGTGGTGCACTTCAGCTGCAGAGTCTGTTACCTTGGACTCCGAACTTTTGGAGCTGCTTTGTTTCGATGCTTCTGCCTCTGAAGATTTTTGGGATAACTGGAGTTGGCTTGTGAATTTTTCATGCTACATGACATTAAATAGAAAAAAAAACACAAACCCTCAAAGAGTCGGAAAAAGAATCCCTGTGTTATAATAACTATACAATGACAAAAAACCATCCAGTAACTGTACATTGTTACCTTAAGTGCTTCTTCAGGGACTCTCATCTCTCCCCTGACCACAGTAAAAAGATTAGTATGTAGGAAATGATAAGGAAAACACTGAAAAAATTCTGACTTCACAAGAGGATTTTACAGAAAAGCAATGATTGTGCGGCCTATTATGCCTCTAGAATGGTAACGGCTTTAAAAATATATCACTTTTAGGATACCGTGCACTATCATACTCATCAAAGCAAATGAAGTTATTTACTATTTGTAAACAAAGCATTGAGTGGATACCTTAGTGTTGTAACAATACAAGCAATTTTTTTTCCATTCAGTAGTTTGCTGAACAATTAACTGTCATCTTATCTTATCTGCTGGTATACAATTTCATATGATACAAGTATCTGTGTATTTGCCTCAAAGAAAAGTAGGACATCTTAGCAACACAGAAAATACACATTACGTTCTAAACTGTAATTGAAAGTTGAAGTTTCTTGCAGTGAGAGACAATGAAATGTTCTTTATCGATAGTTCAGACCAAGGTAGAATATCTTAAACCCTGAGATTTTCTCTAATATAGGCATTTTTGTAGTAATGAGAACCCTTCACCTAACACAACCATACTTCTAAACAGAAAAGTGTGTCCCAATACTGTGCATTTTTAAGGCAAGGATATCATATCCAAATCTCAATTTATCTTCTAACTTCAGAGTGATGTATGTCTGTTCTGGAATCCTCACATCATTCACAAATGTCTGCAGAAACAAATGAGGACAGAAAGAAATACCATTAAATTCCAAAAAAATAAAATTAAATCATTTAAATAATTTTATAAGAAAGTTTTCAACACCACAAATTTTCTACTGGTGATTCACAAGGAAACTATAAGCTCAAATTGCCTGATGCTTAACAAACTATGTCAAAAGAAAAGTTAAACACCAGTTGCTAAACAAGTTGCACACTGGTCTTGAAAAATTCCTTGCACATTTAATCTTGTTAGCAATATTCATGGAAGTGTTGATTAATGTTCCCTTAAATTAGCACCTCCAACTTACTATTTTTCTTGTAATCTGCTTTTTCAGTCCCAATTAACTGCCAGAATTGATCTATCATCGTATTTGTACAGCATTTAGCATTGGATATGAGAGTTCTGAGGCAGCTTATTTCTAATCACTGTCGAAGGACTTAAGGAAAACATGGACCAAGTTAGTGCATCTGAGTAACACTGAAAATCAGTGGTAAGAATTCAATATATTGCAACCCTACAGGATCATCCTACTTGTAACTTAAAAATTCTACAACATGTACATGTTTCTAAAGAAAGAAACAGTTGAAATATGCCATTTTATAAGCACTCTTTAAGTTGCAAATACTTGAATAATTACATAAGTCAAGAATCTGAATCTTTGAAAGGTTGTGTTGCTCATATGAGTCTAGTATTAAATGAACTGTGGTCAGAGAGAAACAATCTCCTTCCTCAAAACAGTAAGAGGATCTTCCATTTAATTTTCTTTTTCTAAAGGAAAAGAATATTTATTTCATTATTTTAAAATTGTTTACCTACTTCATAGAAAATATCTTCCATGAGAAATAAGAATAAAAGTTACAACTATTTACAGGTTTGTAAGCATGAAACTTTCAGTAATGTTTCATGCATATTTATTCACTTTAACATTTTGAGAGTCCAGGGCAAAAATCCATGTGAAGACTATCCTCAAGGCACTCTGAATTTTAGTGAACCAACAAAATTTAGGCCACCTTGCAGACAAGTATGTATATATGAACGTATGCATTTTTCCTCCCAGGTCAGAGTTCTGAAATTCATGTGCATGCAGCATACCCAAGGCAGAGAACTCCAAAGGCTGTGTCTGCAGTCTACTGACATCCTCACGTTCATGACTGCACTGATGGCAAACAACAACCAAGTCTTAGTTACTTTGCCACTGGAGCTTTAAAATCTCATCACATGCTTTGGGATGCAAGATAAAGCTAGCTTGAAAAAGCTAGTTATTGCGTAAATAAGGAATCCTTTGCCCCTTTAAATCATTCCATTCACATGATTTCTAAAGTTTATTCTTCAAATAGTGAGAGTCAACTGTCTTTAAGCCTTCGTAATGTTTGCTAAGCTTTTCACAACCCAGTCCTGAAACATCAGTGTGAAAGAACATTGCTATCCTGTTAAATATTCCTGAGAAGAATGTTATTCAACAGGGGCATGGATTTTTAATACTTCTTCTGGTATGTTTTTGAGTTCACAAGTCAAAGGAGAAAGTACAGTTGAATTCTACTTATATTAGGGAAATAATAATTACATACTAGCAACTGCACACATTTTCTTCAGAAAACAGAAATTTCTTCACCTTTTTTGTATGGAAAAAAAAGAAGAAAAACAGGACTGTCCAGAATGAGTCACAACGGACTATCAAAATAAAATTTTACTTCATGTAAAACTGATCAAAATTTACTTTTGCCTTATTTTCAAATCTAGATGTCCAGGATAAAGACTTCTAGATTTAGAAGTCCAGGAAAAAGACTCCTGTAACCTTTTCACTGAACTTGAATCAAGCACATATATAAGAATATTCAGGCATTAGGGCATCAGGTACAATTACAGTTCAGCTTGTGAAACTATAACACTCATAACACTCAAAACAAAAGTACTGGTATTAGCCATCTCCCCTTAAACTCTGAACCATCTTGAGTGGTTAAAGTGCATTACACTAGGAATGGAGTAGTCCTGTATACTAAGAAAAGTATGCATCTGTTCTCAAAGAGATGGGACCAACTGGAGAGAGGCAAAATAAATCTTTTGATGAAGTATGCAAAATAAGAAAGGGTAGAAGAAGCTGAAGCACTAGAAGAGGCACTAGGCTGCTAGGGAGGTGGTGTTCTCAGTGGAAACTGCAGCTAGACTAGAAGAATTATTACCTAGTTCACCATATGGTACTGAGGCATTGTTCTGACACACAATTAAGTATGGTGTTACAAAAATAATGTGTTTTCTCCTTTAACCTGAAACCAGGTTGGCGGAGGTAGTAAAGAAAAGCACAGTGGGAAAGTGACAGTAAGGAAAACACTGTGAAGATAAAGAGCAAGGACTGAACTCCTGAGACTTAATATTCCTTGTCCCAAAACAGTGGGAAGAAAGAGCTCCTTTGATGTCTCTGAGTAAACAGCTCTAAAGCAACTGAAGCTTCACCTCAAACTTGAGAATGAATTAGATCAAGTGAAGCAAATCACTAAAAGCTCTTTATCAGAGGCAAAAAAAGGAGTTGAATGAAGGCCTTTTAACATATATTTCCATTAAATTCCAGTTGTGTGACAAGGCAACAAAAATCTGAAAGTATGCCTACTGACTGCAGGAGTTACAGAATTAGGGAATAAAATCAAATGGCTCAGCAAAAAAATTCTATGTGCTGAACTTATTTTTCATCACTGCCTTGAAACAGCACACCGACTTTGAAAATACAGAAGTATATTAAATATTTAAGGGCCAAAGTCCTTGTATGTCTACAACTGTTCAAAGGATATAGCCCTTCAGTGGTTTCACATGGAGCTGAGACACTGACTCTTTGGAAGGCTGAGTTAGTTACCTCAAAATACAGAAAAGCTAATAGAGACAGTGACAGAGTTTTATTTTGAAACGCACTTCAAGATCAAAAGGCAATAACTTGAGAGTTCTTCTTCATCTTCTAATTATTTAAGCACTTGGCAAAACTATTCACTATCAGTAGCTTTCTAACTATTATGCAAATAAGCAGTCACAGATGAACTTATGATTTTATTCTATACATATTCATGACAGAGCCAAATATTTAAAGTTACAAATTAACAACCATAACTGGTGCAAATACACAGTTCATAAAGAAGCATCTAAAGGGCTACAAAATTATGACAAAGTTACTATGTTTTTAATAATTTGCTATAATATAAAAAAATTTTATAACAAGTAATGCTTAGCTAGACTATGAGTATGCAATTCCTAGAAAAGCCTTACAACATAAAATGTCATATGAAACTTTACTTTTCTCATAACTTTGGATTTTTCCTGTATTAGTTTGCAATTACTTGACACAAGCTATTAATAGAGATTTTAATAAAAATGATTCTGAAAAACTAAATGCAAATACAGAATTAGTTAAATAGATTTTCATACAACATGGTTATTGCATAATTAATTTTTTTCCACATATGAACTACAGTTTAACATTCTTTTCTCTATTATAACAGGAGAAAAAGGAATAGCATGTGAAATAAAATCCATATAATAATTGTACATTTTAGAGATTGAAATGCGTTGGGGTTTTTATACAGTATATTCAAGATTCTATTTTTTTTTATATTCTGAAATACAGTAGCATAACATACTCCTTTTTATTGTTCTGAGCTTTTCCTATTGCCAAGACCCTCTTATTACTGGAATTAACTGCAGCTCTTTAAAAAACGTGCAGTGGAAAACCCCTGCAAAGACTACACTTTCCTTTTGAATGTCCCCCCATTTCCAGTCTTGCATTAAAAAGGTATTAATGTACCATTGCTCAAAGAAATCCCAAAACAAAGATACAGAATACGATGGGGAGCTATCTTTTTCTCTTGTTAACTTACCCCATTCAAGCTGCCCAAATCCTTCACCAAGTGTTCATCTGTAGAGGCATCATAGTTGAGTACAGCGTGCTGCTTGTCCACACTCCGTGACTAAAATATTTTAAAGAAAATAAAATAAATTATTTGAAAACCACATGAAGTGGTTATGGCTATTTCTTAGAGCAGTGTGATTATTTTCTTTCTACATAGCACATTTATTCAAATTACATTAAAAAGTTAGACCGACACATGAAAAAGACAATCTCTAACCCAACTCTGGGTACCCATAACAGAATCCTAAAATTAATTCAGAATAATTATTCTCTTAATGTTTCCCTAAATATGATGATAAGTCAGATCCAGATATATCTTATCAAAAGGTTTTATTTTTTTCAGTCCACTCTAGTATCACTGCTGTTTAATCTAATATCATCAACTTCATCTTATTTCTTACACTCTCTCTCTCTCCCCTTAATTATATGCATCTTTCAAAACATGACTGTGATTCCAGGGTGTTGCTGTTCTCTCTGAAACACACCATTTCCTGTCACGCATCTGGGATAATTACCACAGTATACAAGCATCCAAACTGTTTCTCCTTGATCTCAATTTCCTGAACCAATTAGCTATAGCCTCTTCACTAAATGTCTGATAAGTTCCTGAATTACTATTCCCATCAGTTCTGACTTTCTCAGTCCTTCCTTAAGCACTTCAGAATCCATTTATTTATTTAATGAACTCTTTATTTCACATCCAAACATCACCACACAGATGCGGAGCAATCCTTGCTGCTATTTTGTCCAAGAACAGCAGCTCCCTAACAGCCAAGTCCCTCTTTGAGCACTCACTTATGGCCAAGTGTTTGCAGCCTGAGGTGTTGATTGGGAAGCAAGCGAGATGGGGCTGGATGTACGTCTCCTTCATGCATGCATATGGTCAGCACCTGGACATCTACAAGAGTTCCCAAGTGAATGGACACCACAGCTCGTCTTCTCCAGCTGCCCACACTCGATCTCATGCTTGCCAGTAATTCCGCTAGTGCACTGTCACAACATGATTGCATTGCAGCAAATTCCTTCCACCAGCATTCTTCCTAATTTCAGGTTTGCATCTTCTATCCTTGCTACTCAACTCACTTCTCAGGACTGTATTGCACAGAAAATGGTGTATTTCTGTCTGAGACTTCTACGACTTCTGTGTACCAGCATTTGTGGTCTGTCAGGTCTAGGACTCCTGCCTTGCCAGTGCACTGGCCAGTTCAAGGCATTGGGACACAGAACTAGTACTCCTAAGGAAATGTTTTCTCCTCTTGTAATCCCATAGTTATCATCTCATTCCTTCTCCATTTCTTGAGACTTGCTACTACTATTTTCCTTAATTTTGATTTACTTTCTCATTCTTCCTTTCCATGTAATCTTCTGACTGCTTTGCTTTCTCCTCAAAGAAGTAAAATCAGTGATCTTCTGACTATACTTACTACTTTATTTTTAGACTTTTTATTTTGCTCTGCATTTTTGAGGGGTATAATGGGGGGGCAGGATATCAAAGAGAAGCGGAGAATAAGGAAGAGACAGACAAATGAACAAGTTCCCTGCCAATATAAGCTGCACTAATATAATACATCAGTTAAGTGTTTTTAATGGCAGATGAAGACACAGCAACACGGTTCATTTTCTACTAACTTAGTAACCTTTCAAGTGAAAACAATCTCAATACAATGAAATTCATTGACGTGCATGTTCTGCTGAGCCTACAATATCAAGCAGAGATCACATTTTTCCACACTCAAGTGGAACCAATGCACCAAGAATTACCCTATTTTCACCTAAGCTATTGAAAAAATTCTAAACTTCTTTCAGCGTTGTTATTCAAATACACACTGTATTAATAATAATTTATTTAATTATCTTTATGTGCTATATCCTATTAAAAATAAGTTAAAACAGAAAGAACACAAAAGGATCCTCAAAGCTTCATGATACTGTGTCACATCATCTGAAATGCTAAGAATGATTATTCAAGTCCGTGGCTTTTACAGAAACACTTGAAATTCCACAAAACATTACAGTTCTCCTCAGTTTCAGATTATTTGCAGATAATTGGACTTTTTATTCATTTCAGCTGATCTCTACAGGTGCAAAGACTGTGCAAGTCTTTTAAATGCCTTTTTTCCTTTGGCGTTGTTTTTGCAGCCTTCCATTCAAATTTAAGGGCTTTTCAAATTTCTTCTTATAAAGACAGCAGTGCCCTGGCTGGCAGCTAAATGCCACACAGCTGCTCACTCACCCTCCACTGCCCCAGCGGGATGTGGGATAGAACAGGAAGAGCAAAAGGAAAGAACTCATAGGTCAAGTTTCAGCAGCAAAGGAAAGAGGAAGAAGGAAGAAGAAGTAAAACAAACCAAGTGATGAGAAGGCAATCACTTAGCACCTCCCACAAGCAGCCCAGACAGTCTTTGAGCAGCAGGTATCCTCCTCAAAACCCCTCCCTCAGTTTTCATTGCCCAGCACATTATATGTCACAGAATATCCCTTTGGTCAGTTTGGGTCAGCTGTCCTGGTGGTGCTCCCTCCCCACTTTTTGTGCACCCCCCCAGCCAAGTGTGTGTAGGAGGAGTAGAGAGAGAGAGAGAATGCCTTGAAACTGCACACACGCTGTTCAGCAACAGCCAAAATAGTGGTGTGTTATCAACAGCGTTTTGCTCACAAATCCAAAACATAGTACCGTAATGGCTTCTATAAACAAAAACAAAAACACCAACCAGGCAGATCCAGTACAAAGATTTATATATGACTGCAGAAATAAGAATCACAGAATAACTGTAGTAAGAGCCATATGAATATAAAGAGGAAAACTCCATCTTCATTTAAAATAAAATTGTAACTGGTATCATTTTAGATAGATACTCTTCAATCCAATCCAGACTACTAAAAAATATTCAGAATACAGAAAATAAATGCATTCTTCTTTGCAAATATTCTGATATGGTGAATAATGTAGTTTTTTTTTTCTTGGAGATGATTTCTCCATCAACATTCAAAAAGATTTCTAACCATAAAGGTGAAAGAAGGGGAAAATGTAGTATTTATCCACAAACAGGCTGATGCAGTGGAACAGCTAGCTAAACAGGAAGACTTCACATTACGTTTGAAGGTATTTACAAAAAAAGGCAAATCTGTATTCCCTGATGTGAACAAAACCTCTTATAACAACAGTGTTAGGTAGAGATCTGAGGTCTATCAAGCATGAAACAGAGTTGAAATTCTTTTCATTAAGGCCTTTATAACATGTTTTCTGTCAAGCAATTACGAATAAAAGCATTAAATTCTGCTTTATCACGCATTGTCCACATGCTTTGCAGTAAGAGAACAACCAAGTTGTCAAGAGTGGAAAGGAAGGTCCTGCACAAAGAGCTATACATGCAGAACAAGAACACATTATTAGCTTCTCTTTTGGTGGGTTCCTCCCCCTGAAGCACTATGTGGTGTTACAGTCGTGCTGGCATGTAGACCTAACATAGCAGCAGGCTAAAAAGAATATTCTTGAAAATCACCAGGCCCCTTGATTTTTTTTCACTAACTCTGAAATAAATACACAACAAATAATGTTTGCAAATAACTCAAAATCTATTCACAGTACTAATCAAAGAGGCAGCTACCTTTGAAGGCGAAGTTGTGTAACACAGAAGAATAAATGCTTCACTCTAAGGACTGATCTACCACAGATGGCAGAGCTGAGAAGAAGGAAGACACTCCTTATTCACAGACAACAGCCCTCTAAAACAAGTTACTAGTAAAATAAAAACATTTTTGGATTATAACCTACTGGGCAAGAACCAGTGGGGTGGGGCTCTTTGGTTGCTTTTCTTTCGTTGTTGTTTTGGATGTTGGTGGGTTTATCTGTGTGTTTGTTGTTTGTTTGGGATTTTTTTAATACTTCCCACATAAATTACCAAGACATCATCCTGTCTGCTGTTAAAGAGAAATTAAGAGTATTTTCAACTGCTTTCTAACATCACCAATTAAAACATCTGAATGCTTTCTGAGGTTGAGAGTTTACTAGAGATACTACATTCTGTGTAACACGTGTAGGATTACATCTCTAGCCACTTCATTTGCAAGTAAGATTCTAATTTGGCCAATAATGGCTGCATACACAACTTTTGGGAACAAAAAATCCAAAAGAAAATATTTTATTGAATGGTAGGAAGGGTTGAGAATATTAGTTTTGAAGTTCAATCTTCCTAAGAGCTCTACAGTAAACAAAGACAAAAATTTAAGAAGAAACTCCCAAAATACTACCATTAGTCATTTAAAAAATATATATTTTAGAAAAAGGCAGCTCAGAGGACTACAGCTTTGACAGGGCAAAGTGAGTGCAATATGGCTACACAACAACACAGCTACACACATCTAAGAGTTCCACAGAGTGATCCTCAAAGTTGAGGAAGTTACTGAAAGATCAAGCTGTTTTGACTTGTGTACTTTCAATTCTACTGAAACTGAGTCATTCAACTTCCTTAGAGATAGAGAAATACTCTTCTCCACTAATTTCATTTTCCTTTGTACAACACAATCAGGGCATGGGGACAGAGCTATATCAAATCATGTGACTAAATTAGATTACAAGCTGCTGAAAAAAGAAGGCTCCTTTCAAAAGCATCCAGCTCTCTTAACATTATCAGATTCTATGGAACACAGTCTACTTACTTTACTGGTCATATTGAAAAAATTTATTTCATCTCTATTCTTGCATTCTGCATGTGACTTATATGAAGAAAATGGGATCCTCTGTACTTTAACAGTAACTGCATGATTGATGGCAATACATTTAAACTATTTTTCTTTTCCTATGGACACAAAAGATTCTTCAGAAGAATTGCTCCCCCAGTATCTGGGGAATTTATTTTTCAAAAGGAATGCATGAAGCTGGTGCATAAGTTCACAATTTGAGCAGTTGCATATGGAAGGCTTATGCAATTACCTGTAACATCAGCTCACAGTCATCTCTTCCAACAAAAATCATTTCTCGTGGCAGCCTATGTCGGGTGCCTCCACTGCTCACCAAAAACCAGGATGTTAAGCTCATTTTCTGCTTAGCTGATAAATCCTTGGCAAAGCTACGTCATCCTGCAGTGAGAAAGAAAGAGAGACAGAGAAATTCATTTTAGTTATTTTTAGCTACAGTTTCTGCTCAGCAAACACTGTGAGCAGAATACAAAAAGCCTCTGAAAATACAGCACTCTCAATAGCATGTACTGAATCCAGCAATCACAGGAAGCGACAGGCTTCAGATTTACATACTCTCGGGCTCTGCTTCTTGCAACTAGGCAGATTTAATTGGTAAGCTACTGCAAAAGGAACAAGCAGCTAGCTAATGCCAAAGTTGTATGTCAAGTTGTCAGAAAGCTTTTAGCATTTGACCACTTACTATCAAGATAATTGCTACAATAATGCTTCACTATCACAACCAATAAACAATGTGGTAAACATTCACAAAACACAGCAAGTAACTTGCATGTGTGTCATCACATTTTCCTGTGAAAAAGAACTACCTCGTCTGATTTTAAGTTCAAGTCCTCTGTACAGCACCAAATCAAAGGAGCTTTAAATTAATGGAACTTTTGCTTCTTATTTAATCTCAGATTTTCATAATAAAACGTGTATTTTGGAAATTTAACAGTGTGCATTTAATATTGTAAGCAAAGCAGTGCAAAATGAACAAATTGGAAGTCATCTGTAAGTACTAAATTCAAAAGAAGTACTCCTACAAAACTTTACCTATATTTATCAATAAAAGGTCCAACATACTCCACAAAACAGAAGAAAAAACCCATAGCAACCTAAAAAGTCATAAAACTGGATAAAATCTTTTACAGAAAACTTCTTCACATAATATGATGTACTTGAAGCTGGACAAAAATATGATTAAAATTCTCTTCAGAGTAATTCAATGGCTAACAGTCAAAAAAACCTTCAGGAGTATTCCAAATCTCCCTTAAAGAAAATGCAAGACAAAGCAATTATTTCGTTCATTCATAACGAGACTGTATTCATTAAAAGAGAAGCTAAAGAAAATCAAAAGCAACCAGTCAGCTTTTTTCTCAGTACCAAATAGCTGGCATTTCTCTTCTCTTCTCTCCTATTTATATGTCAATTAGTGAATTTCTGCAAGGTTAGCAAATGTACTGTAAGTAGACATCAGTCTGTAGTGGACTTGAGCATACTCTTGAATAATACAAAGAATTAAGTGAGGTCCTCCAAATGAAGGCTAACATGGAAACACTGAATAAAATGACAATGCCAGCACTATGTCATCAGACAAACCACAGTCAAGGAGACACCATAAATTACTAAAACATGTAAAGATAACTAAGTTTAAGTCAAAACTGCATGTGACATGACAAAGCAGATTTTTACGAAACAGTTAGTCAAAAGCATCCCATGGCAGGTGGTAAAATGTACCAGCAGAGCTCTCAATCCACTTAAAAAAATTTAATGCAATTCACATGGCACAATTTAGAATGGCTTAATGTGCTAAAGAGTTACTGAATAAAAAAGTAAATATGTATTGCAACAGTATTCTCTTCTGCAGTAATACTTACAATTAACTTTCCGCAGCTGTATCACAACACATTCAAGTGAAACGTATGTCCACGTAATGTTATCTGACCCAGCAGAAGTAATACTGCATCTCTAACATATTTTATTCCTAGAAACTAAAAAGATTAAAACTTACATCTACAATAAGAACTCATTGAAATAAAATTTAAAGTGATGTAGTTACTACATATGTGTTTTAATAATTAAAATGGATTATTCAGCACCTTTGAAGGAAATTAATATTTGTATTTTTATTTAATCTAGTTTAAAACTACAAGATAAGCTGAGTCAATCAAATGACATTTTTCAGTTCCCTTTAAGAAAGGAAAAGGAAGTATCACAAATGGCCAGCCTACATTCCAGCTTTTAACAAGTAAATTAAACAGATGTTTGACAGCAAACATGCTGTTCAATATCAAAGCTCCTCATTCTGTTCATGTTTTACTACCTTTTAAAATCTCCCGTCTGTTTATCATAATTACATTTGCACCATTTGGCCTTCCTTCTCTAATTGGAAATTCATATGAAAATCCCCAAGATGATACAAAAAAATTAAAAAATCGGAAAAATTTCTTAGTAAAAATTATGTTGTAATTTACACAGGTAGACTGACTGTGAAAGAGGAAAACTATTTTTTGTTATAAAACAGACAAGTAGGTCAGCAACTAGAGCTACGGAAAAAAAAAAACAACACCCCAAACTTCCTACAAATGATAAAGCCTGACAACAAACAGATTAAATTAAGCTATCTGAAATAATTTTAAAAAATGTATTATACAGAGCAATCATTGCCACACAGCTTGGCAGCACATTTGTAGTTAAAAGTCCATCACCAGTTCTATCGAACTTAATAATGTTGTTCTTTTCAAACAGCTGCTGTCTCAACTGCAAGAAACCATCAACCTAGATACATATTTTATTTTAAAGTATTCTTTAGAATAAACCAATGCCTTTGATCAGAGCTATGCTGGAATCTGCATAGCAAAATTGGCTGAAAACAGGATTCAGTAGCAACAGTTGCCTAATATCAGAACAAAAAAAGTGCATTAAAAATTGGATATGGAACTGCACACTTATTAGTCATATAGACAGTATGTGGACAGTTACATTGCACCCCAAAAACTTCCTGAAAGCTTACAATGTTTTGAATACACTGCTGTCTCAAGTACTCTGGCTGTGGTATTCTGAACAACACAAGGATAAAAGACGCTTCACTGCCTAGGAGATACCAAATTAAATTACTATTTGACAGGTGCAAAACCATCACAAGAAGCGGCTCTTTACGGAGTGTGAATTTAGGTCATGATAATACTTGCAATGAAGTGTTATGGATACTGAAAGGTTACACAGGGTTCAAAAAGCATTTTTTTTCATTCATGAATGCTTATTATCAATCCTGTTACATGCACTGACGCCACTTACAGCTCAGGAAGCGCATGCACTGTGCATTTTGAGGGGCTGGGAGGATGCTCTAGGGAGCTTTCACGGTCCTACCAAAAAACCTCTCTTCCTTACCTAGCCTCTTTTTATGCATGGCAGGATATTGTCCCAGATGGACCTGTCTCACTCCAGTACAGGCTACACTTTTCAGATGAAGTATTTACCAAAAATACTTCTACCCTAGAAAAAAAGAGCCTTAAATGCTTTATTGAAGCATTTGGTTTTATTAGTATTTCCTACAATGGCAGTATTGTGTTCTAGTCTTCAACCCAACTAGCAAACATTCCATCAAGACTTGATCGTTCAAGGCTTCATTCTAGATACCTGCAAGTCAGTGGCTGAGACATCTATGGCAGCTGCAAAATATTTCCTTGTCTGCAGAAGAAACAGCATTTTATGGTGAAGGACTACAGCTTTCAAAAGGCAGTAACCAGTGTGTCGGAATGAACATGTGGGTAATAAGTCATTTGAAACAGATGATGCAGCAACAGGGAAATTGGCTGCATCATCCCCGTAAATATAATCCATTCCTAAGAACCAAGATCCTGTATTGTGCAGCCAAAAGATGGGTGTAACCAATTTAAAATGTCTAAAGAGACACTGCCAAGATTCGTTTTGGTAGTCATATTATTGCAAATAAAAAATCCTTAATAATCTCAAATTTGAGCTTTTTACAGTCTACATTTTTGTATCTGCTTGTAACTGAAAACAGCTCCCACTAAACTATTAGTGAACACCAAGACACAAATCCTACAGGGAAACAAAAAGCTATGTTTAAAATTTAAATTAAACCGAATATATGTCTGAAATTCAGACAGGACAGTGTGCAGTCCTCCACACTGAGACTGAAAATAGTGTAATTTTAATGGTATACAATTATCCTATTACTGTACAACAAATTCTGCTTATGAATATTTTAAAACAACGTTAAAAAAAGCCCTGCACCAAGCTGAGACACACTACTGACAAAGCCAGAAGCCCTTTGTTGCCCATTATTTGCCCTTAAAGGTTCCCGTTTCCAGCTGCTAAAATATTTTTTAAAACTAAGTCTACCTTCTCATACAATTGCGTAGTAAATTTGGGGAAATTTCCGAAGAAATTATTCAAATATTTCTAAAACAAGGTTAGAGCAAAATATTCTACATCACTACCTTTAAAAAATATTTGCTGTACCTCATATATGCAAATTGGTATTGAAACGTGGCAGGAGGCCTGAGTAACAGTTCGTACATTGTACTCTTGCTCTTGTGCAAATCCATCCAAATGCAGACAAGCAAGAGGCTTTTGAAAACCTTCCTCGTGTTCATTCATTCAACAATGACAGAGATAAATTCTCTCAACACATCTGTCTACACAGAGGTAGTTAACTAAATTTGTGGAGCATGCTGTTTTAGTAATATAGTGCCAGTTAGAACCAAAAGTAAGGCATCTTTTTTCCCAGTACTTTCAACTCATCCAATGCTGAAACAAACATGAGGGGTAGAAGACACGGGAGAGAACATCACCGCACCAGGATAAGATACCTGAACCAGAGCTAGACAGATTCTGGAATCAGGACTCAAGAAAGGTAAATGTTAAAAGTAAGCCATGACAAAGGAGAAATCAGAAATGAGAGCAGTAATGGAGCCAGTAATGACTGAAGAAGACCTGAAGTTGAAGCTGGTAAGCAAATCACAAAGAAATGCTGTCAGCAAACAACACCCACTGGAAAAGTGCCTATCATGACTCCTTTATTGACTATTCAAAGTAATAAAAAATACTAGTGCCAGCAGTTCTAATTTCGACTGAAATGGAGAAATATATGCCAAAGAAAGAAAAGACCAAACTGAAGGTAACTTCAACCCTGAGAAGATTATTGTATCCATATAATTGATATTAAAAAGTAATCTATAAAGATAATTGATTTAAATGTAGGAAGTTATAAGTGGTGAACAGCACAGTAATATTGTCTACTCTGTAAAACCCTCTGAAGTGGGGTAGTGTAACACATGAAGTGTTCCATGGGCGATCATAATTAACCTACTTATATACATGCATTAGAAAACAACCTTTAACTACATCACCACATATTTTAATCAGGACTCTACTGTACTCAGGTTAAAATAAAGAGCTTAACAGTCAGTTAATCAGTATTTTTTTTCCTTTCCTCATCAAGTGATTAGCCTGTGCCTTATTTACTGCACATCACTAAAAACCTTTCATGAATTAACTTCTTCCTGACTTCATCTGCCATGCTCATTACCACATGAGAAATTCATTAACACTTAGAGTAAAATCTCCACAAGCGGCTGTAGAGAGGGTTTCATGTAAATGGGGAACTGTAGAGAGCTTTTTATAACACTGAAATATCTTAGTCTTGAATATTTAAGTTCCAAACCCATCAGCATTTCATTTCAAAGTACCTAGTTTCACACAACATACTTGTATTCAAATGGTCTCACTTATTTCTGTTACATCTCTGAACACCTAATTCTTTCGCAAAGTAAGCTTAAAGCCACACATAGGGTGGCTAGAAAATTAAGATCACTTTTCCAAAGTAAAGGGAAGGGCTCATCTGCCATTACAGAGACTATAAAAACAAGAAAATAAGTCATGCTCTAGGATGGCTTCTAAATGTTTACTAATAAAACTCACGAAAATATCCTTGGTGCTTTCATAATTCTCTGCTGCCTTCACTGCTCACATTGGTGTCATTCCAGAAAGGGAGACACAGGGCTGCACAGACAACAGTTTCTTGACTGAAACTATTCTCACCAGTTCCTAGGGCTAGCACACCAAGGGTTTTTGTTAACAAAGAGGGTATCTTGTGCAGGAAAAAACTCAACAAAAACAGCAAACACAAACCAAAAAAAAAAGGAAAGTTGCAGGGCTGAAGAACCTTCCGTTGAGAGCTGGAATTCAATCTACAGAAGCCATTTTTCATGCCACAGTAGTGTGTAATGTTGCTCCTCAAAACCCTTAAATAAATAAATACCCATCTAAACTTAAATGGCTTAGGCTAATGATCAATTAAAACATTTTTTGAAGTATTTACGGACCTTTTGTACACTCAAGCGTACTTCACAAGTGGAAGTAAGAAAACTACAGTGTTAGCCATAAAGGTTAATCAAAATATTCCTTTAAAAGGGTATTAAAATAAAAGGCAAAAGAAGCATAAATAAGGTAATTTATATGTGAAACCATTGAAATTCTTCATCACAATGAGAAGATGAACTCACATACTTAGGAAAAATGACCAAACAATCCTAGATTTTCAGCAACTGAACAACAAGCAAGTATTGCTATCTTCAAATATTTTACTGACTGGAAAATTCACCTGAACACATCCCTCTAGAAACATTCAAATGCTACATACAGCCCTGAACATGAAACTTTTGCCATTCTCACCAATATAAAGAAATATTGATATAAGTTATAAAGTTCATTAAAATTTTATGCAATTTCTGGACAAGAGTGGAACTGGATGGCGAGCATGCAAATAGGTAAAGTGGAAGAAAACAGGTAACTCAAGTGAAAGAAAAGGGACTTATCAATTCAGTTTAACTTCCTTGCTCAAATGGGCAACAGGAGTGCGATTAGGATAACTGCCCTTATCACTAAACCAAAACATCTCACAAAAATCTCAGTCCTTCCTGGTCTGTTGGCTTCTCTCCTAAACTTACTAAGATGTAACTGACAGGGTAATGGAATGATACCCTTGAGTATTCTGTTTCTGAAGGATTTGACCTGTTCCACCTCAGCTCAAATACCTGAATTTAGTCACAATTTCTTGAAAAACAGATTAAAAAAATCATCCTGAAGCCTTACACTATGTGTAAAAGATGTCATTTCCAGCAAGGACTGAAAGATGTAGCCATGACAAAACTCTACAGTACAAAAGAAACACTGAGAGCAAAAAAACCTTCTTAGTCACTACTCTGCAATACCGTTCTCTTTTTCCTTCTTTGTCCTCCATGCTTTTAGTCTTGTGGTCAATGTTCTTCTACAGAGAAATGGAGGAGGAAAGAAGGCAAAATAAAAATACGTAAATCTCCTCGAATCTTATGTCTGAAAAATCCCCCGAACTTTTCTTTATAGACAGACAACATCTGCTAGATCCAGTATTATAAAAAAGATTTTTCTAAAAGCTATTTTAAACTTAAGAAGAAAAAAAAAATTAGATATAATTAACAGATGAGAAACAAAAAAGAAAAAAGCAAGAAACTGCCTTTATACAGCATCAGGACATCAAGCTCAGTCATACTCCTTACTTCTTTAATTGGTACAATCCTACACGGGTAGATGTGCACATTACCTATACTACCTACCATAAAAGACTAAAACAACAAGAGTTACAGAGTTGTACCAAATCTATAAAGCAACAGCAGTGTATTTCTCAGGCAGTCTGTGACTAGGAGAGAAAGGGAAAGGAGGCAGGGGAGAAGGGGGAGAAGGGGGGAGGAAGAGACAGACAGCCCCACCTTCAGCTTTACAGCGGTGCAACGGGAGGGTACAGGCTGGCCCTCGCACAGATTAGCACTGCAGACTCCTCAGCAGCATTTGAGGGAAGAAGCATTTCTTTCTTGTATTTTAATTCCAAAAAAATTGCCTTCTAGCTGTGAATATTACTAAGCATAAAGAGATTTTCCTCCAGCATTCAAGGAGTTTGAGATCTCTACAGAAGGGACCCAGATACTCTTCCTGCCCTACAGGTCACCCCATGTGTCCGATGGAATAAGGACAAGAAAGCAGCTCAGGAGGCTGTTGCCCTCTGCCAGGCAGCAAATCTGTCCTGTAACAGTGCTGCAGCTCTGGGACTGCACAAGCATCCTCTCCCTCTGGTTCAGGTCAGAATTAGATCCATGTCTATTTTACTGCTGTGACACACAGCAATAGTTGTCAGAACAGCAACTGAAATAGACTTCTTTTTCTGCCAACAGTGCAGCTGCAGTCGAAGTTACTTTGGGGTTTTGATTTTGAAGGACAGTGACTTGAAGACTTTACCCTACTCTGTTTTTTATTTAATAATGACTAAAAAAACATGAATCCTGAGATCTTGTCCTTTGCTATTAAATCAATATCAACATAAAAATGCTGCAAAGGAATGTATGAAGCACAAGGCTTACCTGATGGTTATCAGTCATTTGAGTGTCACAGTATGCAAAAAGATTTGGTCCAGTGACAATTATCTGCAGCTATTATTTCATATGGGTACCAGTGATACAACCAGGTGCAACCAGAGGAGTACCAAAGATTGCAGAGCCCTGGCAGCAGTGATAAAGCACTCTGGAACACAGGCAGTTTTTACATCAATCTACCCAGTTAAAGGGAAGGGTTTGAAAAAGCCAGATGAATATGGAGAATCAATAAATGGTTACAGGACTGGTGCCACACACAGAGGTTTGGCTACTTAGACCACAGGACTCACTTTGAAAAACCTGGTCTGCTGGAGGACTGCTGGGATTCATTTATCAGAGAAGGGGAAGAGTGTCTTTGGACACAGGTTTGCCAAGCTGGTGAAGAGGCCTTTGAACTACGGTTGCCAGAAAGGCATCAGAAAGACATGGTAGGATGGCTTCTGTGACTGGAGTGCTGGAATGGAAAGATACAGGGTCTTTAGGAATGATAGGCAAGGCAGAAAGGAGGGGGTATCACCCTCCATATCAGTAACCAGCATGGAGATCCACCTGGGGATGGATGAGGAGCTGACTAAGAGCTTACGGATCAGGACCAAAAGGAGGACAGGGACAGGTGTCATTATAGTGGGTGTCTGCTTCACCTAACCTGTAAGACTGAGCAGATAAGGCCCTCGATGGACAGACAGGAGTGTCCTCACATTCACAAGTCCTGATCCTCATGGAGGACTTCAATCACCCTAGTACGTGTTGGAGGGATAACACGGCAGGGTATAAGCAGCGCAGGAAGTTCCTGGAATGCATTAATCATAACTTCATTTTCCAAGTGCTAGAGGAGCCAACAAAGAGGTGGACCTTGTTCTCACCAACAAGGGGGGGCTGTGAAGCTCAAGGACAGCCTTGGCTGCAGTGACTCCATGGAGGAGTTTGGGATCCTTAGGGAAGCGAGGAGGGTGGACAGAAAGCTCGCTACCCTGGACTTCAGGAAAGCAGACATTGGCCTCTTCAGGGATCTTCAGTCTATTCCTTAGACTAGGATACAGCCCTGAAGATAAGAGAGGTTCAAAAAAGCTCATTAATATTCAAGGATCACATCCTCCAAGTTCAGAAATGATGCATCCCAACAGAGAGGAAGTCAGGCATATTTGCCAGGAGGCCTGCATAGATGAGAAGTAGTTTCTGGACAAACTCAGATTCACCCAAAAAGGAAGCCTACAGAGGATTGAAGCAAGGACAAGTAGCTTGGCATAAATACTGTATGAACAGCCACGGATCGGGTGAGGAAAGCTAGTGCCCCAATAGAATAATCTGGCCAGTGATGTCAAGGGCAACAAGAAAAATTTCTTTGGATATGTCGAGATAAAAGAAATACTAGAGAAAATGTGGGCCCTCTCCAGAAGGAAAAGAGTGACTTAATTACCTGGGATATGGAGGAGACACTCAACCACTTTTTTGCCCCACTCTTCACCAGCAAAAGCTCCAGCCACACTGCCCAAGTCACAGGGCGGAGACTGGGAGAATGAAGAACCATCCACTGTAGGAGATCAGGGTCAAGATCACCTAAAGAACCTGAAGGTGCACAAGTCCACTGGACCTGATGAGAGACATACAGGTCCTGAGGGAACTGGCAGGTGAAGTGGCCAAGCCATTATCCCCACAAAAAAAAAAAAATTGCGAAGCTATTAAGGGGGAAAAGAAACCACCTATCACAATCCCTAGTAAAAGCTAAGAGATCAAACTGTATTAAGAACAGCAGATTGAAACAAACTCCTACATCAACTTGACAAAAAAATAAAATACTAGGTTATCTTTACAGAGAATACTGGTAAACAAGCAAATCCATAAAAGACTGACTAGAAAACCTTGCTTAGGACTGGTACTGTACATGGATATAGTCTTACATAACAATCATAAGCTATTTTATGCATATATTGTTCTTATAGTAATGAGAAGTACCTGAGGATTTAATATTGCCTTTTAAGTTATCCTATCTAAACATTAAAACCTACTCTGTTATTGGCCACTAGGATAAAGCTGTTAAGACTTAACAGAATGATCCTGCTTTATTCTTTGATAACAGACAATAATGACATTTTGCATTTACTAAAGAAACAGCTCATTTCGTATTCCTAATCTCTACAATCATTAACAAAAAATCATTTCTTGTGAATGTACTTCTCTGCAGCCTCCCTACACTGAATAGCAATACTTTTCAAAAGCTGCTTTCAATAAACAGCTAAAATAAAAGCTAATAACTGCTTATAAGAGTAGCTTAATCTATGTTCAAACAATCAAGTGTTCATTTTTCATCCATCACTCTCATTCAGATTAAGGAATTGCATAAAAGAAATTATTTAAAAATTTCCCCATTTCACATGGTCAAAAGAGGTCATCTGTGGAGAGATTAGCATACCAAGTATGCTAATAAAATAGTACATCTGATAAGTAGCCTTCAGAAATGATTGTGGCAAGCAAGCCAAAGAAATCATAACCAAATCATCTTTAGGAAAAAGCTCCCTGTGATAAAAGCTACAGAAATGTTTCCTTTCCCTCTATTCCATATCACACGATACTATTGCTGAGACAAGCAAACAGGAAAATAAATAAATAAACAAATACAAATCAGGCATTGCATTCAGGCAGAATGCAATCTTAAAAGCAGCAGTCAACTACTCCTCTTCCACTTCCTATTCTCAGCGCCTCCATTGTGGCATATTTCAAGTGATTTTGTAGGCTGTGTATGATGAGGCGGTTTTATTTGCATTGGCCAAGTACTGACCACAGCCCTGAGCACTCCTGAAAAAACAAACAGCATTTTGCAAATAAAACTGGACCTCTTAACCTCCCAAGGGTGGTGATTTCACTTTCCCCAAAATTGTGAAATATATGGGGTTTAGCTCATTACTCAAGATACTTACTAAGATTAAATTACATTCAAGGCAATGCAAATTTTTTCTTCCTTCATACAAGGAATTATTTATCTTGTGAGTATGAAGATAAGTTTACTTTCCAAAGAAAAGCATGTACTGAAGTAGTTTTAACATCTACCTTTTTCCTTTCAATTCAATTTAACTTCTTAACACAATGCATGACTACACAGAACATGAAAGTGGAAATGATGGAGGACAATTCTTGATATCAATGTTACTGATCTCCACATCCATTCATAGTACTACAGATACATAACCTCAAAAAGGTATTCAATTATTATACTTTCGCTACATCTCCACTGAAACATGAAAAACATTTATCATGCTCCACACAAAATATTTGATACATTCTATCCTCTCCCTTATGGAATGCTTTGGAGCTTTTTACAATTACCCTCAACAGCCAAGTCCACAGATGTATTTTTCTTGGAAATACACTGAGTTGTCCGTTCCAAGACCAGTAACACAAGCCCCATGTTAAAATAAAAAAAAATAAAAAAAATAAAATAAAAAAAAAAGTTGGATGAACCTATTTTACAAAGCAAGCAAAAGCTCAAACTTTTGCCTTAAAGTTGTAAGAGATGTTTGCTCTAGGCAATCTTCACCGTCTGAAGAGAGGCAGAGTGTGTGCGCATGCACAAAGCATAAAAATAATTCTGTGCCATAATTATGTTGAGCTACGTGGGTACTCTATGAAGTAATTAACATCAGGACAAGCTTAAAATCAAAATTATTTAGAAATTAGCATAGTAGCTCTGATGTAAAAAGATCAGATTTTTTTTTTCAGCATTATTCAGTATCAGACAAAAACACTGGACTCAATTTTTAGATGTTTTTCTGATGGGAAATCCTCTCCCTGGAAATTCATCTAAAACCAGAGTAGAACAAGGCTTAAAATGCCTTACATTTTAATTATTTGTTTGGTTCTTTCACCAGAAGCCAAGTAGTTCAAAAGAAGTCTAATCTTGCGGTTTGGAGTACGCATTTCTTTAATGTTTGTGCCCTCCTATCTCCCTCCTTCCCGTGAAATGAAACTGAAAGGTACCAAATGTACGTTCTCAATGTATGATCATATGAAAACAGCTGTCAAAACGACAGTAGTAAGAATTTAGTAAGACAGAAAGGAGGGTAAGACATTTGCACAAATGCTAAGAATACTCGTAGTTTTAATGATCAATTCTACTTACTGCAAAGATTTTAAACCAGTCTGTAATTAGCACCTCATAAATGGCTTCCCCGCAGAGAAGCTATTCCACATCTGCTTGTGGTGCCTAATCACTCCTTTCTTGTATGCAGCCAACAAACAGGAATATAGCTACTAGCATGGTAAGTCTTAATTCTATTTCTTCTACTATCTCTTATTTACTAAATGTAATTAAACAGCTACAAGTGAATTATCAAAATAAACTTTCATAATTAACACACAGACTGAGTATAGAGCTCAACATTTTTATGCAAGAACTTGTTTGAACAGGTAGATTACAACCCCTCAACTAAATCACAATCAGAAGTCCTCACTGCTAAGTGAGCAGACTATTTTCATGTGGACTTCATAAGCTGGTTTAAGAATGACTGGGGATTTAAACTTGATTCGGTATATTAGCATATATTTTGCAAAATGCTACAAAGAAAATCTGATTAATTTCAGAATGCTTGGAGACCACTGGAAAATGCTTTTATTAGTATCATACTACAAATATTTTTAAAGGCTATTAAATGAAAGCAAGTGTGTCTTTCAACAGACAGAAATCTGGAATTTAAGTCAATCTATGGGAGGAAATCTATATAGATTTTACGTTGTAAGTTCAATAATTCTTTCGCCTTAAAAAAAAAAAAAAAAAAGGAAGAGATGTGAAAGGGAAGGCTAAATGGGAAGAACTCCAAACTACACATACTTCTCCAGGCACCAAACCAAACAAGAGGAAGTGGTACTGTAACCCCATCCATGAAAAGGGATCAAGTCATGCTTTTTGTTTGTACTTTAGTGAACAAGTCTGAAGGCTTGGATTTTGATTACGTTAAGAACTACCCACAGTTACTATAAAAATTACTCATTTTATGTCTACAACAAAAAGATTAGACTTCAAACTCAGTTAAGCTCAGCTGCATAAAAAGCTATGTTAAGCAACACTGACCACACTGCTGCAATACAGAAATAATCTTCTGGTTTACCAAAAATATTTTACAACATTTTAAGATGGAACTAAATATGGACAAGAGCATAAGAAGATGATTAAGGCAGATCACTGAGTTCCACTTTTAAAGGCTGGAACAATTCACATCCTGTATTCTTCAAATTATTCTATGTTTCACAGAATCTCAGAACAGGTAAGGTTGGAAGGACTTAGAGTGGATCATCTGGTCAAACTTCCCTGCTCAAGGAGGGTCATCCTAGAGCACATGGCACAGGATTGTGTCCAGACAGTTCTTGAGTATCTCCAGTGATGGAGACTCCATAACCTCTCCAGGCAGTCTGTTCCAATGTGCAGTACCTGCTCAGTAAAGTTCTTCCTCGTGTTCAGGTGCAAGTTCCCCTGCATCAGGGTTTTTTTAAAATGTATTATCCTTATACCACACAGTTAGCAATTGAAACTCTTACTGAAACCATTTTTAGTTACCTGAGGAAATAAGGCTTAAGCAAACATTTTGTTTCCAGCAATCACTCCTCCCAACAGCAAGCTTTAGAGAGCTGGAGATTTCAGAAATACAAAGCTCCTAAAAGTTTCAGGAAAATGGAGAGCTGTGCAGAACAAGTTCAAAAGAACAAGTCCATTCTCCCATTGGAAACACTGTGCTGCAAGTTCGACAATTCGCAGCTCCTCACAGCCTGCTGGCTGACCTGTGCTCACATGGCTCCTTTGCGCTCTCACTGCCTTTGCAGGGCATTTGCCACTCAAGTTACTTTCCCCACAGAACATTGTGTGGAACAGAACAAGTTATCTTCCCCACAGAACATGGTAGGGAACAGAACAAGCTATTTTCCCCACAGAAAAAGAGCGAGCTCGTGCATGTTGAGGTTCAGTACAGCTTGGGATACAAGACACATCCCTAAGAAACCAGACATTACTTGTTCTCCTGCATATGTTTTTCTCTCTATTTTATCTTAATAGGATTGCTTTACTTCAAATCAAAGGCAAAGCGCTTTCCCAATGTTGCCAGAATTTCAGAAGTGGGTTTTTTTCCCTTTAGCCTTGAATGCACAAGCCATGTACTACTGCAAGCTAGAGGGAGGGAGAGAAAAAATACAAACATTCCCTGTACTTGGTCCCCAAGATAAACAGGTTAAGGGCCACCCCATCCAGGCACACAAACATTTTTAATAAAATGAGTGTATTCTCATGGCATTGCAAGATAAACACACAAGCACCATAACGGATTAAAGAGATGTTTCATTAATAATGGTCCAACTGTGTCCACCAACACATCCATAGAAGTTGAACTTTACAGTTAGAAAACAGCTGGTCTAGAATATACCAGTAACTAACAACTTGCAATCTTTTGCAGACAGAAAGGCAGCTGAAAAATAAAAGAATACTGAATAATCATGACAAAATAATTATTCTTTATTATTTGTATTTTCATTCTGAGTAGTTAAAAAAAACTCTATGAACAACAGAGCTCCAAAGACTGATTTTTATTCAAATTTTATCCTTGAGTTCAAAGTGCTTTTTAGATATTTTTGCAGGTTTGGTTAGACAGAAAGAAAACACATTTTCAGATTCTGCACAGCTTTTAATATTTAGTAAAATTCTAATGTATCCAGAATTTATGAGAGTGAAGCAGCCTGTGCTTAAGTTTTACTAGCTGAAATGGGGAAGTTAGCTTAATTAAATTTAAAGATGTAAATATAGGAGCAGTATGGGATGTGAAATTTATAGTGCGGCATCTCTTCCTTATTAGCAGCTCCTGCATGCACACTTGTATTGCAGCAAATCTCAAGTAGCCTACTTTGTGTGAAGTACCCTGTGTTCCCTGCATCTGCCATGGAGTAGGAGTTACTATGCAAAATTAATACATACAACACTAATACACAGATTACTCTGTCATAAGTTGCTTGCACGTCCAGAACTTCACTATATTGACTTCTTTCCAACCCCAGTGTTGAAGATTCAGTGGACAAACAAATGAGCAGCTTTAAGCCTCACCATATAAATGCCAAAGTGAAGAAGCTACAGCTCCGTATTAGCTCAAGCCAGTTTCTCTGCTGTCAGGATCCCAACCCTCTTGCCTGCCCCAGCCACAAAGTGAGGACTCCTCCCTTTGCCCCGGCTGCAGGCCTCACGTGTCTGCGCAGCTGAGCTGTGCTGTTTCAACGTTCAACTCTCGACAGAGGAACTCTTCTGCTCTTCTCCACTCCCATAAACAAATGAGCGGTTCCCAGAAGCTACAAACCAATGTAGGACCAAAGCAAAAGCAGTGAGGCTGTGCAGCAGAGGGTGGGAGAAAAGGGAAGAACGGGACAAGACCAGGACAGCTAGTAGCAAGCTCTGCTTACACTGCTACAAGAACACAACGCAATTACACCAAATCCCCCTAAGCCTCACAGGACTACTTATATTTAGACAAATCTACAGAAACTGTAAGGACTATTAATATAGAATCACAGAATGGTTTGGGTTGGACGGGACCTCAAAGATCATCGAGTTGAAACCCCCCTGCCGTGGGCAGGGACACCTTCCACCAGACCAGTTTGCTCAGGGCCCCACCTAGCCTGGCCTTGAGCACCTCCAGGGATGGGGCATCCAACACTTCCCTAGGCTGCCTGTTCCAGTGCTTCACCACAACTACTATTCAAATATAAAGTAGGTTTTCGTATTTATCCATTACAGATTAAAGCTATATCCTTTGTAAAATGTTTCTGTGTGTAATTTTATCCTTTTTTCACTTGCTCAACCACGTTTTATAATACACACAATGATCAAATCTTCAGTCTCTCACCTCACGGTACACTAATGCACTTGGTCTTCTAAATCTGTTTTAGATCAGTGACCCCTAATGTGAATAAGTATCTTGAATAGAAAGAAAGGAAGCATTCCTATGGAAATAACTATATAAATAAAACAATACATGGACATTATTGAATAAATTTTTCAAAGGTCAATGGCATTGTCCCTCAAAAACCACAACAGATAAAAATAGCAAGGCATAATGCTTTTCTTGATTTTGGAATGAAACTGCACCAAGACTCATAAAATCCAAGAACTCAAGGATCTTAATCTCTTAAAACTAGTCTTGTCCCACAGTGCTGTTTGAAGTAATTTCATTAACTATACTAAAAAAATAGTAGTATGTTTGATAATATTCATACTTTTTAATGAAATTAAAGGGTTCCATTTGCCTCAACTGGACAAGGAATGACTCATGATTTCCTGGTTCACTCTCATGTCTTGATGGTTCATCCTTTATTTTTACTGCCACATTTCAAGAGACTTTACTATATGCTATAGGCTGTCCAGACAACATCAAAAGGAATTCTTCTTGTTAGACATTTAAGTAAATATCCAGTCATATTAACCAAACCAACTGAAAATGGTTATTGTGTGGGGTACATAAATGCGGTGAGTAAAATTTGAGACCAAAAGCAGTATCAGAAACTCTGGCAGAAAAAAACTTCTCGCTTCTTAACAAGCTAGAACTCAAGCCATGATGAATTAAAAAAACCTTTAAAACACTTCAACTATGTGCAGTATTGAAAGGTGATTGTTGTGTAACTTAGTTCCTAGTTCTGTTACAAACGGTGACCTCCTCAAAGCAAGTAACTAGGCAGCATTTTGAAACAATCCACGTGCAATGATAATCCTCCAAGAGTCCAATGCAAACCAGACTCTGGAGTATCAGTGTGCCCTGAGGGGGAAGGTGACTGTTGCTATTCGCAGCTTCAACAAGGCAACACCTAACACATTTAAACTTTGACAGCTGAAGTTGCCAATGAAGTATGCCATAGAAAACGGAATCAGGCTACAAAAATGGAGAAAAGCAAGGTGCGTTTGTTTAAGGGATGGTAGAAAAAAATACACATCCAGTATGCAAGACAATTACATGTCATTTAGAAGGTGCAAATACTGGAGAAAGTAATATTTATTTCAGGAAAATAGAAAAAGACAGTATAGGTTGATGACAAGCAATAAACTTCCTACAGCAAGCTAAAGAATTAAATGCAATAGAATTATATTGGGCTTTGTATTGCTGTGTAAAAACAGATCCTGCCATACACAGACGTCATCTGCAGCTCCTGAAGATCCACTGACTGCACTAAGATCTGGGGCAGACAGAAACTTACCCATGCTCAAGAAAGCCAAAAATAAAATTCAGAAAGAGAGACAGAGCCAACAAAACAAACAGGGTATAAAGATTCCGCACAAAGCAGCAAACTATGATTACGGAAACAAGGACACATTTTCTGCAATGGCTACCTTATTTCAAATATTGTTATCACCAAACTTAAAAAAGAATTTTAAAAAGTTTGTGACATATCCGGGCCTTCAAGTGATTGACTCAATCTATGTCCAAGCTTAAGTTCAACCTGATATTTTTTTCTGTCAATGTATTTTTCCATTGCTTATTCTTGGTATTCTTTTTTTCTAGTTTCGTTTTGGTTTTGGGTAGGGTTTTTCTTCTAAATATTTATTCTTTCTCATAATACTCCTACTTACTATATCCAACTATCCCTTTTCATTAATTCCAGTTCTGTGCCAGCAACCTTATCTTTCTTACTGTTCTCCAGCTAGGACAAAAACTGAAGAGAACAAAGCCACACAGTACTATCTGCAGAAGAAGAAAAAAAAACAACAAAAAAAAGCATGTTCATCAGAAGCCTCGCTGCAGCTCCCCATAAAACAACTGGAGACAATTCTCTCCATCAGGAATCTGTTTTCAGATGAAAAACACCCATTTGCTTCCAGTCTTCATTTCAGACCTTGAAGAGTTCATGCCTCTTTCTGGTACGCTACGTAATGTGTATCAGTAGGACTGATAGTAGGCATGCAATTTACACCTCTCAGAAGAGCACTCAGCAACAAAGAGTTAGGCATAGGATTCCTTGTAATATATTAGGACTGGAGCTTGTCTAAAAAGAGATCACAAGGTGAATTTAAAAGCTGATTAATTAAGATTTGATTGATTGAAAATGCGCTACAGAATTTGTGATCAAAATGCTAATAGTTGAAACTAAAAATATTTATTTAAACAAACAGGCAGGAATTATGGCATACTTAGAACTAATTAAGTTCATTAAGGCTGTTAAAGATTCAAGTCTACAATGACTTCATCAAAATAAAGGCTCTACCCACTTATCACCAATCTGGCCCAATAAAATAATCAGCATGATGTTTAAATTACTATGAGAGCATGATGACTGAGCAACATTTAGAGGAAAATTAGTTTTTGAAAAAGGCCTTTTATTATGTTTATCAGTAAGAACTGTAATAGTAAAACAAACACAAAATGACCACCATGGGCAATATTATCTACACCATGAAAAAAATGTACAGGTTCCATAATTCTTATGTCAACAAGTTGCCATCATTCTTCAAAACTCTTTGCTAATGCAAAAGCTAAACAACAAGTTCTAGTTTCTCGGTGGTTCTTCAAGGGCTTCCTGAATAATTTCTGTTTAAATTAAAAAAATATTTGTAGGAGCCAGTTTCACAGCCAACTTAAAGCTAGAATTCAAGCTGTGTTTTTGACTAGTGAATCACCTCAAAAAGTCATTCCTACAAGAAGGGTTTCACCCTCATTTTACCTGACTATTTCCTCTGGAAACTAAGTACAATAAAAAGAAAACATGACCGTTTAAAGAAAGAGGAGATGAATGACCAGAAGAGTAATCATCATTCATCTCACAAAACTGGGACAGCTTTTTGGCAATAAAAAAAAAATTGTAGAAAACCAAGATTTTAATTATTTAATTAAGCTGATATATAGCTGAACATGAATAAAAAAATAAGGCCATTTTTATTGAATTGCCTTTTCAAGACTCAGTTGAAGAAATGAAGACCAAGTCTTTCTCTGTTAAGGAACAATCCTTAACTGAAACTACACCTGACTCAAAAGTTTGAAGCAGAAAATAGATGCGAGGCTAGCAATGCCTCAGCAGAAACTACCAAATATTGCCTGCACCTTTTTCAATTCTCCCTTGGCACCAGGTTATACCTATTCTTGGAGAAAAGATACTGGGTATAAGTCAGAACAAAAGTCCATCTATGTGGCCATTTTTAGCAAAATTCCAAAGGAAAAAAAAGAGAAGTAAAAGTACAATATTGCCCTTTAAGTGTTTTCTGTTTAGTAAATTAAATTATGAAGTTAAGTAGAGTAATTCCTGACATCAACATTCCTGTGATGATACAGTTCCACAGGACTAAATAATTAGCTAAGTCACAGGGTAGAGAGAAGGTAGGATTATTGTAAGCAGGAAAAATGTTTGTTCAGGAGAAAACTGAAAAGGTATCATGACACTCTAACTTCCTGCATTTTTCTTCCTAATTCTGAAATGCAATCCAATTTGAGAAGACGAATAAGTCAAAATTGAAAAGCCTTTGGTTTTGAATAGAGAATAGAATGCATATTTAGATGGCCAAATATTTGCAAATGAATAGAAAGATCATCAACAAAATTATTTGGGCATGTAATTTTGATGGAAAAGTTGCAAGTACATCTGATTTAATGCATTGAGTGTATTACTACTTTCAGACCATAATGACGTGCTAATGGATTGATTACAAGTTTTTCATATACCACAGCTGAAGACTAACTAAATACCCCATGCACAAAGAAACATCTTGGAAATGCCAGGGAGTGGCACCACTTCTGTTATTATGTCTCTGAAAAGCTCAATAATTGCAGTTCTTCCTGGAAAGAAACAAAATGAGCAGAACCAGAATTTTATTTGGAATGAAGTACCAAATGAGATCTGGAAAACGCACCACACAGACTTCAGAAGACTCAGCTATTTGAAAAGGACAATACCCTCTTAAGTTTCACTGACTAGATCAGAATATAAAACATTTTAGTTCAAAAGAATGGAAACAAGAAAACAGAGGACCCTATTACAAGAACACCAAACTTTGCAATAAAAGCAGCAGAACCAACCAAGGAGGCTAGACAATAAGAGGGCTGCAGTTGCTGGATCTGAATCAGCCCACTAGACCCACCAGTGGATGATGCTGGAGCTCTAAAAAGCACCTAGCTAAGGAAAAGTCTCTTTTTTCAGTAACGATTTCTCAGAGGAGAAAAAGAGAAGGAGAAACAAAGCTAACAGATTCGCTGGGCTCGCATGTGAAAAATTTATCACATTCTATTCAGAGAATAAAAAGAAAATGTTTTAATCTCTGTTTTGAATTAAAAAACCCACCATTTCTCTCAACCCTTACCTACTAGCACCTTCCTACAATTCACAAAACCCATACACTTCAAAACTGGTAAATAGGAGAGAGAAAACTATGAAAGTACTTAAAAATTTCCATCCTTAAATTCCATAAAGGAGAAGATACCAACATTAACTTGGAACAAAAATCCCGCTTATCCTAGTACAAAGGTCACAACGCTTAACAGAACTACATGTCCTCCCTCTTTTCACATTTACTTTCCAGAGAAACTTTTTTTTCTTTTAGTGATAGGTTCTGAATATTTAGTCTGTGGCTGTGGACATTTTACATATCAAGGACCTCAAATAAAGATTAACAGAATATACCCAGTATCTTAATTTTTTGTTTTCTTGGATTTATACATAACTCACCTCCTCTCTGACCGCAGCAGCCTGCAGTGGTGCAGGGGACAGCCATATAGGACAGTAAAGTAGATGAAATGTATCTTTGCTACTGGAAAAATGAGTATTCCCCTCTTCCTGGCTTGACACTGCTGTCCCCATTCTGTGTACTTGCTCTGGCACTCATCTGGCCACACAATAAGATAATTCAATTTGCTAATCCAAGGGAGGAAGGAAAAAAAAAAGAGCAAAACAAAAAGAAAAGAAATAGTGTTCTCCTGGGTTAGTGGAGTGAATTAACTTCTCATGTACTTCGAAAACTACCAGAGTCACTGCAACAAAGCAGTGCAGCCATGCTGTACCAAACCCAAAGAAGAGGGAGTAACTGGGAATACTCCATGCAGAGGCATTAAGATAGGAGAACGACTAGTCAGCTTCTTTAATATCCACCCACTCCCTCACGTCTCACCCACAATCTAAGAGCTGGCAGGACACACTTCAATTTCAGTGATGCAGCACTGAGTACCTTCCCAAACACAGGTCTCCCCATCTGAAATCTAATTATGTCAATAATCTACTAAAATATAATTGTGGCTTTTTTTTGAAACCTCTAGGACAAGCTAGTTTTGACATAATATATGATAAAAAATGATATATACTACTATAAGGGTTTTTTGAAGGTCAAACACAATTTTAACTCAAAAGAGCATTCTACCTACAAATGCACCTGTAGAATAAAAACAGCCTCCCAGCTTTGTGGTGGTAGAGTCAGAGAACCTAAACTACAAGACAGAACTAGGCATTTGCAATTTATTTTAGTATTTTATAATATTCTTATGCATGCATAACTGTACAACAGACATACATGAAGTCGTTTAAACAACTCTCTTCCCACCCTTATTTGCATGCATTATGTTACAGTTTAAGTCACCTAATCGCATACTACTTTTCCCCATGACACTTGCCCCATTCAACGCCCTAGATGGACTGTGATCCAGGGAAACATTAGCATCCAGCACTGAAGGAAGCTGCTCTCAGTAAACCAGTCCCCCGAAAACGCGTGGATACGCAAGGATCAATACTAGAACGGAAGACATGCAGGCATTTGGTGAGAGCATTATAAACCTAACAGACAATGAAAGGCCCCCACAGGCTCAATTAGCACAGTGAAGATGTGCACCTTAGAGGAGCTACCCACATCTAACCCCAGCTCCCAGCTAGCAGACTTGAAGCTCCATCCCTCAGTCACAAACAACTTCCTTTTCTCAAACGGCAGTCTCTTGGTCACAACAGAATCAATTTTTACTACATTATGTAGCATATTCTTCAAAGAGGGAGAAGTGCCATTGTGTCCTTTTACAATCTCAGAAGTGCTAGAAGCAGATAGAATTTACTCGTAGAAAACCTCCTATCTGCATGCATTCCATATCTGACTCCCCAGTTTAGAATTTTCTAACGGAAAACCAGAATTTCACAGCTTTTCTTTGCTTTCTAGCTAAGGTAAAAACAATCTGTTGTATCAGTTCCATTCTGCCTGCAAAGCTAAGAAAAGGAGCGCTTACATGGAAACTCTCCTGTTAGGAGAATCAAGGAGATACTATGGTATCAATATACATTAAATACCTTCTCCCTGCAATTGCAAGAACTGGAAATAGTACTGCAAAATCCATTTCTGCAACTACTCATGCCTTAAGTTTCATTCCAGGCATTTGAGGAAGCTTCCAAGCTCTCACCTCCCACCGAACATAGACTTTTCCAGTTCATTTTCATAACCTGGATTTTTTCTGGCTTGTATGTTATCACCAGAATTTTTAAGAAATTTTGCCTGTCAAGTCCATTACAGCAGATGAAACACAATATGGCTAAAAGCCATTGTTTTTTTCAACAGTCAGATTAGATATGGGAAATAGCCATGTCAAAACCACTCCCCAAACAATGCACTGTCATGCCAAAGTTTGGTTACAACTTCTAAGTCAGAAGGTTTCTCTTCGAAAGAATTAAAGAAAGCATTTTTATGTGATCCATTACAAATAACTTCTAGATTCTTGAGATTTTGACAAAATTCTTTGTGTCCCCAGCTGCACAACTCTCTCTTCAGCCAGCCTTCCTGACCTCCATCAGACAAAGGAAAAAAAAAAAAAAGCCAACAAGAACAGAACATTTACATGAAGGTGACAAAGTGTTTAAAAAAGTGATAATCAAAGAATGAAGGGAGATTCTCTGCAGAGTTTATGTTTAACTTTTCCCCCGTTGAATAAAATTTAAAGTTGAGGAGCTTCCGTATCAGCAGAGTTCAGCAAGACAGACTTCTCAGCATCTGGACATAAAGTAATTCCCAGAGGAAATTAATCACAGGAAATCATAGCATATTTAATCATGTCTCCGTTCAGTTTACAAAAACTGTCCCATCCCACATATCATTTTACAGAGGCAAGCCCAGGGCCAAGAACGCTGTCACAATGCATTGAATGGCATTCCAAAGGAGAAAAGATGATCATCGCAGTGCTAGAACAGGCTTTATTCTTTCAAAGTACTTAAATATTTCATGAGTACCTTTGCTTCCACAGGGATGAAAATAATTTCCTCCAAGTGCAGATCAGTGGATGCTATCTAATCTCCTGTCACAAGAACGCAATCCTTATGTATCTGCAACTCATCAGCATAGAATCTACATCCTATTTTTTTTTTCCATCAAGCCGCGAGCATTGATGGACTAATTGTCGGCTTATGTTAAAAAAGCGCTCAACACACGGCCGCAAAGGCTGGCAGGCAGCGCACGCCGTGACCGCCCGGGTCCCGCCGCCGCTCCCGGCCCGCACGGCCCCNCTCGGGCTGCTCCTCGCCACCGGGGACAAAACCCCTGATTTCACGTTTTCCCCGGGAAGCGCCTCGAAAGAGGAAAAGCTCACGCCTTCGGGAGGATATTTTCGGAAGCAGCGGACCTGACTCGTCGGGTGGAAATACGCAATATGAGAAAAGGCGAAACCCGCTGATTTTCTCCATCACCCTTTCAAAGAAGACATTATTTTAAAGAGACGGGAGGAAACGCCGCATCCCAGACGAAGGGCGTCACTGATTTTTAAATCCGGAGAAACACGCCGCCTCCAGCCCCGGGGCAGTCAGTGAAAGCGGGCAACCCAAAAAAAAAAAAAAAAAATTAAACCTCTGAAAACACTCCCG